>LR738714.1:522446524-522650485 GCA_902687465.1 Secale cereale | reverse complement strand
CCCTTTTTTTATTCTTGTTTTTGCATTTTCTTTTTATTTTACTTGTTTTTCTTTTTCTTTTTTATTTAGTTTAGAGCACCTAGGCATTTTGTAACAATATGTTTTCTTCACTATAAATACCAACGCAATATTTGTCACAACCGAACATTTTTGTTTTAATGTTTTGAAACTTTTATTGATTGCTTGATTTTGAATTTGAATTCAAACCGTTTTCGAACTAACGCAAGATTAACAACCGTAATCGAGGTGACGTGGCATCATTAGCAGGGGTTCAATGTAGCTTAACTATCCGGGCGTTACAATACAGTGGGTAATGTTTGTTTATAATTATACAATAATGTTTGAGCAGTACACAAACATATTTCATTTATCATATGCACTAACCCCGCCACTAAAATTTTGATTAAGTTTTGTGTAGATGAAGTGTTCGAAGATCGAGGAGGTCTCGATGTGAGGAGAAGGAGGAGAGGCAAAATCTCAAGCTTGGGGGATTCCCAAGGCACCCCAAGTAAATATTCAAGGAGACCCAAGCATCTAAGCTTGGGGATGCCCCGAAAGGCATCTCATCTTTCTTCAACAAGTATCGGTGTGTTTTCGGATTCGTTTACCATTTGTTCGAATCCGGGCCCGCCATCGCTTCTTCATAGTTCGAAGGTTCACCTTTGTCTAACAACATGATTTCCAGGACAGGGTTGCCGTACCACTCTAGTGCGGAACGTATCCTCGTGGACCTACGAAGTTCAGTAGTAACTTGATCCGAAGTTTCATGATCATTATCATTAACTTCCTATCCTGTCGATGTAGGCACTACAGAAACATCTTCCTGTTCTGCGCTGCTTTCCGGTTCAAGAGGGGTTACAACCACCTCATCAAGTTCTACTTTCCTCCCACTTACTTCTTTCGAGATAAACTCTTCGTTCACATGATATGCGTGAATTCTTGAAGCGTCATGTGATTTTTATTTTTATTTTAATAATGCACCATGCTGGTATGAGATAGTCCTTGGTTGATTTGTAGAACTCTCATTGCACTTCACTTATATCTTTTGAGTATGGCTTTATAGAATGCTTCATGTGCTTCACTTATATTATTTGAAGTTTGGATTGCCTGTTTCTCTTTACATATAAAACCAATGTTCGTAGAATGCTCTCGTTCTTCACTTATATTTGTTAGAGCATGATCTTTTGTAGAAAGAATTAAACTCTCATGCTTCACTTATATCTATTTAGAGAGTCAAACAGAATTGGTCAAATGCATGGTTAGTCATAAAATCCTACATAAAACTCATGGATCATTGAATATGATATGTTTGATTCCTTGCATTAGTTTTGCAATATAGAGATGATAATATGTGGGAGGTACTAGTGGATGATCACGTTTAGTAAGATATTGGTGTTAAGCTTTGTGATTCCCGAAGCATGCACGTATAGTCTCTCGTTATGCCGGGAAGTTGGAGCACAATTTATCCTTGATTGTCCTATCTTTGTGTGAAGGTCGAGGGCCGCGCGATGGTTAACTCCTACCAACCTCCCCCCTAGGAGCATGCGTAGTATTACTTTGCTTCGGGGGCTAATAAACTTTTGCAATAAGTATATGAGTTCTTTATGACTAATGTGAGTTCATGGATTATACGCACTCTCACCCTTTCATAATTGCTAGCCTCTCTTGTGCCGCACAACTTTTGCCGGTGCATAAACTTTATTAAACCTTCCTCAAAACAGCCACCATACCTACCTATTATGGCATTTCCATAGCCATTCCGAGATATATTGCCATGCACTTCCATGATATAGTTGACTTGAGCATTTATTTTCATATTGCTTTGCATGATCGTAAGAGAGCTAGCACGATATTTTCATGGCTTGTACTTTTTTGATATCTTTGCTATGCTAGATCATTGCACATCCTGGTACACTGCCAGGGGCATTCATTTAGAGTCATACTATGTCATAGGTATCGAGTTGTAATTTTTATTTCTTTTGAGTTATAAGTAAATAGAAGTGTGATGATCATCATTATCCATTATTAGAGCATGTCCTAGTAAGGAACGGATGATGGAGACTATGATTCTCCCACAAGTCAGGATGAGACTCCGGACAATGAGAGAAAAAAATATATAATAATAATAAAAGAGGCCAAAGAAGCCCACCAAAAAAAGAGAAAACAAAAAAAGAGAAAAAGAAGAAGGGGCATGCCAATTTCACACTTGTGCTTCAAAGTAGCACCATGTTTTTCATATAGAGACTCTCCTATGTTTTCAGTTTCATATACTAGTGGGAATTTTCCGTAGTAGAGTCTGATGCATACCCACTTAGTTTCACATTGAGCTTTCATACACCTATAGCTCTTAGTTGCATCTGTTGCATGGCAATCCCTACTCTTTGCATTGATGTCGATTGATGGACATCTCCATAGTCCATTAAATTGCCTAGGTGATGTGAGACTTTCTTCCCTTCTTTTGTCTACTACCACCACATTCTATTCCACCTATATTTCTATATCCATGGCTTGCGCTCATGTATTGCGTGAGAGTTGAAAATGCTGAAGCACGTTAAAAAGTATGAACCAATTGCTTGGCTGACACCGGGGTAGTACATGATTTATACTTTGAGCTGGGAAGACAGAGCATGACAAGACTATATGGTTTTGTAGGGTTAACGTTCTTTAGCATTTGATATTCTGAAAGACATGATTGTTTGTTGGGATACCCGAGTATTGATGTCTTTGTAAAATTATAGACTATTGCTTTGAATCACTAATGTTTTAATATTCATGCCATGACTAGATATATGATCAAGTTTAAGTTAGGTAGAATTCCACATCAAAAATTATCTTTTTTATCATTTACCTACTCGAGGACGAGCAGGAGTTAATCTTGGGGATGTTGATACTTCTCCGTCGTATCTATAATTTTTGATTGTTTCATGCCAATATTATTCAACTTTTCCATACTTTTGGCAACAATTTATATGATTTATTGGACTAATTTACTGATCCAGTGCCAAGTGTCAGTTCTTGTTTTTTGCATGTTTTTTGTATCGCAGAAAATCCATATCAAACGAAGTCCAAACGTAATAAAAATCGACGGAAAATTATTTTGGAATGTATGTGATTTTTAGGAGGTGGAAGCAACACAAACGGGGGCCCACAGTGCCCACAACCCACCAGGGCGCGCCACCAGGCCCAGGTGCGCCCTGGTGTCTTATGCTCACGTCATACGTCGGTTGGGGCCCTTCTTATGGCACAGGAAAGTTAATTTATGGATAAAATTCGTGTCAAAAATTCAGCGCAATCGGAGTTACGAATCTCCGGGAATTTAAGAATTGGTGAACGGCCAGATCTGGTGGCGCGAAACAGAGGAGGACAGAGAGACATATCCAATCTCGGAGGGGCTCTCGCCCCTCCCATGCCATGGAGACCAAGGACCAGAGGGAGAACCCTTCTCCCACCTAGGGAGGAGGCCAAGGAAGAAGAATAAGGAGGGGGGGGCTCTCTCCCCCTCGTTTCTAGTGGCGCCGGAGTGCCACCGGAGCAACGATCGGGACGGCGACCTACATCAACAATCTTGCTACCGTCCACACCAACTCTATCCCCCTGATTGCAGCGGTGTAAAACCTCTTTCCCCCGCTGTAATCTCTACTTAAACATGGTGCTCAACTCCATATATTATTTCCCAATGATCTATGGTTATCCTATGATGTTTGAGTAGATCTTTTTTTTTTTTGCAAATTGATGTTTGAGTAGATCTGCTTTGTCTTGTGGGTTAATTGTGATCTTGGTTGGTATGATTGTATATTTTATTTATGGTGCTTTCCTATGGTGCCTTCCGTTCTCACGCAAACGTGAGGGGCCCCCGCTGTAGGGTGTTGCAATATGTTCATGGTTCGCTTACGGTGGGTTGCCAGAGTGACAGAATCTTAAACCCGAGTAGGTGGGGTATTACATATGGGAGTTAAGAGGACTTGATACTTAATGCTATGGTTGGGTTTCACGACCTTAATGATCGTTAGTAGTTGCAGATGCTTGCTAGAGTTCCAATCATAAGTGCATATGATCCAAGTAGAGAAAGTATGTTAGCTCATGCCTCTCCTCATATAAAATTGCAAGAATGATTACCGGCACTTGTTATCGATTACCTAGGGACAAATAACTTTCTTGTTGACAAAAGCTATCCACTTTTATTATCTTGCGAAGTACTTCTAGTTTTATTCTTGCAAAGTAGTTCTAGCATCACACCTACAAAATAGTTTCATACTTGTTTCCGGTAAAGCAAACGTTAAGCGTGCGTAGAGTTGTATCGGTGGTCGATAGAACTTGAGGGAATATTTGTTCTACCTTTAGCTCCTCGTTGGATTCGACACTCTTACTTATCGAAAAAAGGCTACAAACGATCCCCTATACTTGTGGGTCATCACTGTACTACATGCTATCAACTCAAAACATATTCCACAAGAGTGGAATGATACATCTATAGTTTTGATCCCTAAGGTGGACTCCCCAGATGTGATTACTCAATACCGACCAGTCAGCCTATGCAATGTTCTGTATAAGATAATATCTAAGATGCTCTCTATTAGCCTAAAAGCATTTTACCAGATATAATATCTCCAACCCAAAGTGCTTTTGTTCCTGGTAGAATGATTACTGACAATATTCTAGTGGCTTATGAGTGCATTCATAAAATTAAGAACACCGGGAATACTCAGGCTGGACTATGTGCAGTTAAATTGGACAAGCATAAAGCTTATAACAGATTTGAGTGGGTATTCCTGAGGAACATGATGAAAAGGTTGGGTTTTGATGATCGGTGGATAGATCTTATAATGGCATGTGTGAGCTCAGTAAGATACATGGTTCGCTTTAATTATCAACAGACATAGATGTTTACTCCCTCGAGGGGAATTCGGCAAGGTGACCCTTTATCACCTTACCTCTTTTTGATTTGCGCTGATGGTCTTTCTAGCATTTTGCAGTATGAAGAAGAAGTTGGTGGCATCGATGGGATAAGAGTGTGCAGGAATGCACCGTTAGTCTCACACCTTTTATTTGCTGATGATTCTCTAATTCTCATGCGGGCAGATATGTTAAATGCAACTTCCTTACAGCAAGTGTTGGAGACTTATTGTGCAAATTCGGGACATATGGTAAGTGTTGGGAAATCAAGCATGTTCTTTAGTCCAAATACTCTGTTGCAAACTAGAGATGAAATATGCCAGGAGCTAAATATTACAAACCAGGCTCTCTCAGATAAATATCTTGGATTACCTGCTGTGGTAGGTGCAGACAGGAGTGATTGTTTTGAACACTTATGTGAGAAAATTAAAAAAACTGTTAAAAGGGTGGATGGAGAAGCAACTCTCAACAAGGGGAAAGGAAATTTTGTTAAAAGCAGTAGCTCAACCCATCCCTTCGTTTGCTATGTCAGTTTTCTGCCTGCCTAAGGGAGTATGTAAGGATATTATGGATGTCATTGCTCAATATTGGTGGGGAGATGATGAGGAAAATAAAAAATGCATTGGTTCTCATGGTGTAAGCTTTGTATACCAAAGTGTGATGGTGGTTTAGGTTTTCTTGACCTACACTCTTTCAACTTGGCACTGCTTGCAAAACAGTGTTGGAGATTGATTATAAATCCGGAGTCTCTTTGTGCTCGTATTCTGAAGGCGAAATATTACCCCAATACACATTTATTTCATGTTGGGCCAAAAGTTGGGTCTTCATTTACATGGGAGAGCCTGGTAGCAGGCTTGACTACATTTAAAAGAGGGTATATTTGGCGAATCAGATCGGGAGAGAATGTGAGCATATGGAATGATCCACGGTTTCCCTCAAGCCCGGACAGGAGAGTAATAACTCCTTGAGGACATATCTTAATCTCAAGGGTGGTAGAGCTAATTGATCCATTTACCTCGCAGTGGGATGAACAATTGATACGGGATATTTTTTATCCTGTGGATGCAACTAGAATTCTGCAAATACCACTCAATTTTCAAGCCTTTGATGATTTCATTGCATGGCATCTGACAAAGCACGGGAGATTCACGGTTAAGAGTGCATATCATGAACAATGTTCGCATAAGTATAGAGGTCAATATTTTCCAAATTCATCGTCAACTAGTAACATGCAAGCAGCGATTTGGAAGAAGCTATGGGAGCTTCAAGTGCCACGGAAAATTCAAATCTTATGTTGGCGGGCATTGAAAGGAATCATCCCGTTGAAATCCATTCTCGCTAATAGACATATACCTGTCGATGGTGCATGCCGAGTGTGTCACAGGGGGGCTGAAGATTTGCGTCATATGTTGTTCCAATGCGACTTAGCACAGAGTGTATGGGCCGGGCTGGGTCTATCATGGCATATTGACTTTGCTGTACAAGTGGACAGATCGGGGTCGGCAATTCTGGAATTTTTGTTGTTGGAGTTAGACCAACCTTTGCTAATGATGCCAAACTTGAAGGAAAAGGAGGTTGTTATGATCGGATGCTGGTATCTCTGGTGGCTGCGTCAACGACACACTCATCATGATTCTGTTCCTCCTAACTTCTAGTAGCACATCTCAATTACTTCTGGTGGCACATCTCAATTCTGGCAATAGTGAAAAACTATACAAATTCTGTGATGCAAAAAAGAACACTAGTGGAGCATAGGTGGAAGAGACCGGAGCCAAGGTTCATAAAACTTAATGTTGATGCTTCATTCCATGCGGATGAGGGGGCATGCTCTATTGCAGGTGTGCTACGAGATGATAGAGGAAATTTCATTGGATGATTTTGTAAATTTATACCATTGGCAGCAAATGTTGTGACTATTGAAGCAATGGCATTGCGAGATGGATTATTTCTGGCGAACTCCTTGGGTTTCAACAGAGTAGAAGCGGAGTCGGACTCGCTGAACGTCGTCAATTTCTCTCGAGGACAAGATCAATGGTGGGGTGCAGCTGCAGCGGTCTTCGCCGAGTGCATGGATTTGTCTACGTTGATAGGAAATGTCATCTTCTCTCATTGTTTTCGTGAAGCAAATTCAGTTGCTCATGAGCTAGCAAAGTTTAGTTTTTGTAATAAATGTGATGACAGTTGGACTAACAAACCTCCTGAGTTCTTAGTAGCCAACTGGTGAACGATGTAACTATTGTTTAAGTCTAATAAAGCTAGCCATGATGGCCTTCCCCCCAAAAAAATTACTATGAAAGGGAGGGTTTTTTTTTGCAAAACACCGTGATGGTGAGCTGGCAGGCAGAAGCACTATTCGCTTTATTATTAGGGAAAGAATAGTACACGATCGCTGGCTATCTGTACTTCATGGGCCAGGCACAGCTATAGATACCCCTATGCGTTCTTGCGACAGACTACCACAGAGAGCGGCACATAGGATCTCCCAGGTTTTCCATGGCCAGGTATCGATAATCCTACATCAACGGACAAACTATGGACCTTTACGGGCTCTCCACCCTCCCTAATCCAATCAGAAACGGCCAACTAAGATCAATCTGTGACCCTTGTTGGGGAAAATAGTATTTCAAAAAAATCCTATGATAACGCAAGATCTATCTAGGACAAGCATAACAACGAGCGGGAGAGTGCGTGCACGTGTCACACCCTGCATTTTGTAACATGTTGTTTGTAACTTTGAAGCATGAAAATTTGGACCAGCAAAATTTTTTAGCATCATTTGGCTTTTATTTGGAATTGAGTTTTCTTCATTTGCTTTTTCATGTGCTCATTAAAGTCAACTATGACCTCTTATAGATTTCATCTCCACACCCAAAACTTCTGCCCAATGATCATGCCAAGTGTTATATAGCAGTATAGTATTTTCTTACAAAATTAATTTGGCCAAAGAGTATTTTATAAATTTAGTTTTCAGAAAACCCCTAAATTGAGATTTGCACTGCAAGTACTTGATTAAGGGTGTGAAAATTATTTCAAAAGGTTTATTGAGACCTAGTAGTCATAGGACTCCCAGAAACCACAAAAGTATAATTTTAAAAGTTATTTTCCTATTTTATTTAAAAGCTTTTTCTTAAGGCCAGAAATGGTCTTTAATAGGGGGAAATTATTTAACTATTTCAAAAATATTTGCCAAAATTCAGTGAGACTCAGAGGACATATATTGTCCATATATAAGAGTTTCAACACTTGGTCATGTTCAAAATAATGGGCTAAACCCTCTAAAACCCTTTCTGGATATTTCAAGCTTTTGAAATATTTACAAAGGAATTTTTCTCCAAAAATTCCAGGGAAATTCTATCATGTCATATATGACATATTTGATGATCTTGCAAAGCCTCATGCATTGGAGATCAAGGAAACCTCCTCAAACCCCTTCATAACCATTCTGTCCATATTTGAAGTTTGAGCAACTCTACATTGCCAAACTTGTCCAAATGCTCTCAAACTTGGTGCACATGCTAGAATGGCCTAATAAGGCACCTAGACCAAATGGCACAAGATTTGGAATAGAGCAACTTGATCAGATCACCTCAAAACCCTTTTTGTTCAAATGCAAATTTGAACAACTTTACATTACCAACTTTTTATCTGGAGCCTCAAACTTTGTGAGCATGATCAATACCCCAAATGAGGATTCTACACTAAGTGGTGCATCAAGGGGAGATGATTAGCTTGACTCAATCAAGATGAAACTGTTTCTGTTGATTTCTAGGGTTCACCAAAGTTACATTGGCTAGTTTCTTCAAATGAGCCCAAATTTGGTGAAGCACCCTATTTTCTCATGCCTTTCAACCCTGTCAAGTGCCATGTCAAGTGGACCTCATTTACTTGATCAAACACAGATCAAACACCTTCTGCAGAAATCTTAAAACCCCCATTTTTACCACTTTCACTTTTCTCCATGGCCTCAGCTCCTTACCACAGACTCATTGGGTTACTAGCAAACCCCAGTAACTCCCCCAGCACCTCATCTCCATGATAGGGGGGTGAAACCCCAGCTTTACCTTGTTGTGCACCCATCTTTCACCATTTTTACCAGCACTCTCACTCTCTCTCTACACCCCAGAGCATCCAAGGCCTTCGGGCAATTCTTTACTCCTCCCTCTACTCACCAGACACTGTTGGACACGCTGGAACGGACCGAGCCGGCGAGAGCATGCTGATGCCAGCCATACGCGCGCTCCAGAGCGCGTGAACAGTGCAGCTCACACGCTGGCTCGGGCCAATCGTTGATCCCCGACAACCTCGAGCCTCCCCCTCGCGCCAGTCGAGGCGCCTCGACGTCCGCGATGTCCCCGGCGCTGTTCCCCCTCCTCCTGCGCCCTCCAGTGAGCGTCGCCGCACGCGCACCGGCCAGTCTTTTGCTCCACACGCGCGCGCCTCCCTGTTGCTCCCCGCTCCTCCTCTTGCCTCAGCTGGGCGTAGGACTCGTCCAGCAACTCCCCTGACTCACTCCCGTAGCCTCCCGTGCGCTGTAGCGACGAGCCGGAGCTCGCCGACGCACTGGACCACGGGTCCTCGTCGGGGCCCTATATAAAGACCTCCCCGAGCTCTTCCAACACCACCACCAGCCTCACAACTCTCCCCTAGTCCCTCCTGCACCCTCAGTTCAACCCCGGAGCACCCCAGTGCTCGGGATCGACCGGAGCTCCGCCGCGTCGGGCCGCCGGCGATCTCGAGGTACAGGCCTCCCCGGCCGCTCCTTCCGCCCGTTTCGGAACCGCAGCACACCCCTGAACCTTTCCCCTCTGTTTCCCCCTCTGTTTGCAGTCGGAAACGGCCGCTGCAACTAACCTCCGACGAGCCTCCGCCGTCGCACCTCGTCGCCGGCGAACCAGGGCTCCCCGCCGTGCCGCGCTACCACCACTGCAACCGCAACATGCCGCTGAGTCCGTCCCTGGCCTCTGTTGCCGTCGCCGTGGCCGGAGTCGTCGCCGGTGAGCTCGCCGCCGCCGTGACCACGGGGTTAGAGATGACAGGCCGGCCCCGCCTGTCATCCCCCCACCTCTCTCCCCTCCTCTGTGCCACTGACCCACGGGCCCCGCCCGTCAGGTTTAAAACCTGACGTGCGCGCGCGCTGGTTCCGTCCGGCCAGGCCGAGCCGTCTAGGCCGTGCACTGTGGCCACTTCCGGCCCAGTGCACAGGACCCCTTTTTCTTTTCTTTTCTGTTAATGTTTCAAACATTTATGCAGAAAAGAATATTGATCCAAATTAAATAATTCCAACTCCTAAAATCTTGTAATATTCCAACCTATTTAATGGTACTACTTTCATTCAAATCCATGAAACTTTTCTGTACTGTTCAAATTTAAATTTAAATTTGAGCAGTATAACTCCTGTTCAAAAATCAATATATCCTATTCTGTAACTCCAAAACTCCAACTAAGATTTTTTCCCATCTTAGAAAACCCTCTAGTATTTTACAAAAATGAGTTGACATTTTTCTGAGCACTTTGGTTTTTCTGTTTTATTTGTATTCTTATTTGTCCATTATTATTATGCGACGTATAGATCCCGTATTTGACGAAGTTGCTGTGGAAGAAGAAGGAGAAGGACTAGAAGACTTTGAAGACCAAGCCAATCCAGGCAAGCAGCCCTTTGACCATGATACACTTGTTCCTCGGAACCCGTTTGTTTCCGATACATGATGATAGGGTTACGATGGTAACCTAGACGAACCACCATATGATGCATGCTTTATTGTTGATCTTGCTATGTGCTAGATGACATGCAATAGTTGGTCTTGATGCTCATATAATGCATGTGTGACATGAACCCCCGTAGTTGGAAACTTTGCATGAACCCATCGGGTGCCCCTAATGCCCGAGGGTGATGAAGTGTTAGGTCATCACTTGAGAAAGAAGTGATGTGCCGGTAATATCATGTGCATGGTGGAATGATGGATTAGATTTATGTGTGACTACCGTCCCAACCAAACATGTGCAACCACACTACCCCTTATGGGACGGGGCTTTATTGATTACTTAGGTCGATACTAGCATGGTGCCCGCATTACTAGTGACGGGAAGACTTGAGGTCTTTCCCGGGACGGGGTCGTGCTTGGATAGGCGGCCATGACTGTTTTCATAGGGCACCGGACACACTGTTGGTCCCTTCGGGTACGCGTGAACATTGAAATTTGGGCAAGTCCCGTGATCTATTGTTTGTACCCGAGGGCCGTGTGCCAACGAGTGGACTCTATGTTAGTGTCGTCTAAGGAAAGGTAATGACCAGGTGCTTACCCCGGGTACTTGAGGTACCGCGGGTCGTGGATGACACGGAAGTTCCCCGGATCTTGTGGGTAAAGTGCGCAACCTCTGCAGAGTGTAAAACTATTCGAATAGCCGTGTCCACTGTCATGGACAGTTGGGTGGTGCTACTTAAACTATGTCCAGAATTTTACTTCTCTGGTGATACATTGTGTGCGATGAGTCAAGATGGTGACTTGACTCGGTGAGATGAATTACATTCATGTTGATGTCGGTAACCTGTCTTCAAGGTTACACAAGGTTATTGATGCATAAGCTTGATGACAACATATTGTTCTAGCCTCCTGCTAGATCGTTCATTATTATTCAATTGCATTGTTACTTGAACCACATCATGGGTTGCTTGCGAGTACATTCAAAGTACTCATTGGCTTGCCACTGGTTATTTAATTGGCCAGGCATGGAAGAGCAGGATTATGAGGAAGAGTTCTTTGGAGACGACCATGCGAACTAGGACGCTATCCCAGTCAGAATGCCTGTAGGGTTAAGGCAGATGGCATGGGTTCTACCCGTTTTATCGAAGACTTCCGCTACTTGAGTTATTTGCTATTTAGCCCGTGAGGCTCTATCTATGTAAGACTTGGCCATAATGGCCTTAATTCGTGTAAGACTATTTGTATGGATGTAAGACTCTTGTTATTTCAGCTTCGGTGTGTTCAGTGAGCATTGATCTCTGGGATCACTGTACACGTGCATTCGGTGATCTCGACTTCCAAGTCGGGGTCCCCACAGAGCTGGTATCAGAGCCATCCTGACTGTAGGAAGCCTTAGTTAGCATGGGCGTTAGATAGATGAGACCCCTTTTTCAAAACCTTCTGAACCTCTCTTCTTTTCTAAAACCTGAGATTTCCTCAGCTTATTAACCCCTCCTATTCCACCTTTGTAGATGGCCGCTGTTCCCGAGGAGCACCTGACCACTGGGTTTCCCCTACTTCTCGAGGATAGCCTCCAGGAGTGTCAGTTCCATCGTGCGCCCATCCTCACCTACCACGAGCATTAGGTGAGTGATACTGAGGTGGAGTATCATGTGGAAGTGATTGTGAAGGCAAACGATCCTCCCACAAGTTGGTTCTTCGAGGGACCCCAGATGACGACACTACCACTTGCTGCCGAGGCTGCTGCACTCAAGGCACTAACCCGTCTCCGCGAGCTTCTTCCGGAGATGGCGGCCAAGATGGCAACTCGCTTCTTACCTTACCGGAAGGAAGGTGACGAAGAAAGCAGCGCACTAGCCCCTCCACTGAAGGTTGGACTCTCGCTTCGGTTCCAGACCTACTTCAGTCTATGTGCCGACAGCTTGGCACAAGACTTGGCCTCGGAATCAATGAAGCTTCGAGAAGAACTTTACAAGACCAAGGCACTTCTTCGTCGAGCTCAAGAGAAGGCAAACAGGATCAAGAAGGAAGGAGCACCTTCTGGACAATCCGCTATCGCATATCGAGGCGGAAGGCCCTCCGAGGATGTGTCTTCCAAGGGTGAAGAACCACCTCGGCGACGCCGGATGACAGCAAGGGAATACCGCAAGCTTTTCCCTGCACCACCGTCGAAGCACCGTCGTATCCAACTCCTCCACTCCCCCACTCCCTCAAGTGACAAGGGAGCCCAGTCAGATGAAGACAAGGAGGAAGGCCCAGAAGAGCCGGAATACGCGACCGAGCATTCCGCCGCTTAGGCATTATTCGCTACTCGGATATGCCCGTTGTGACCCCTACGGTAGGATAGGTCGTGTAACCCCTATGCGCAGTCGAGTCCTTGTATGGTTCATATGAAACCATCTAGCGTTTGCTTTTGTTGTGTCTGGATGTATGTCGTATTCTTCCTTCGGGAATGTGTAAACGACTACATCACCCATTTGGATTTTAATGAATGTGTTTTGGCCTCTCGGCCCTTGCATGATTTGATTTAGTGTCACACCCATCCCCTTACTAGGCACCCATCTATCTTGCTTTTCCTCTTCCGAGTCATGAGACCTTTTACCGCTCCAACAGGATGCCTGTTGTAACTCGTATTGGTACCTCTACCCAGCAGCCCGAAGTCGGAGCATCCTCTCAGCCAGAAGCAGACCACGACCAAACCAACGACCAAGCTCCACCACCTCCTCCAAGCATGGACATGGCTCAGCTTCTCCAAGCTTTCCGAGAGGAACGCCAAGCCAACACTGCAGCTCTTCAGCTGATTGCTCAAGCTGTCGCCAACAACCGCCAGCCGGCGGGGAATGGCAATGGACGTTCCACGTTGGCAGAGTTCAAGAAGCATGCACCGCCAACCTTCATCGAGACTGCTGAACCCCTGGATGCTGATGACTGGGTCCGTTCCATTGAGGAGATTCTGGAACTAGTCGGATGCACCGAAGATCGCGAGAAGGTGGCTTATGCAGCCCACTGCCTCGGGGGAACCGCAAGAGCTTGGTGGGATGGATTCAAGGTCATGCATGTTGAACAAGACATTACTTGGGTTAACTTCAAGGCAGAATTCCGCAAGGCCCACATTCCTTCTGGAGTCATGGCTATCAAAAAGCGCGAGTTCCGAGCCCTGAAGCAAGGAAGTGGCACTGTCAAGGAGTACATGCAGAAGTTCAGTATTCTGTCAAGGTATGCCCCTGAGGATGTCAGCACTGATGCTGCCAAAAGGGAGCGCTTCATGGAAGGCCTTAATCAGACTCTGCAATATTCGCTGGTCGTATGCAACTGCCCGTCTTTCCCTGACCTGGTGAACAAGGCACTTATGCTTGAAGACAAGCGGCGTGCTTTGGAAGACACTCGCAAGCGCAAGTTGGTCAGTAAGGGAAGTTCCAGCAACCAGAAGCCTCGTCCGTGGCAGTCAGCCCCGGCCAAGCCAACTTATCAGCAGCCAAGAGCTCCTGCACCTCGTGCCAATCCTCAGCCTCAGCAGTATGCCAACCCCAGGCCAGCCTTCAACCCCAATACCAGTGGTGGCAACAAGATCAACACTCCAAATCAAGTCACTTGCTTTGAGTGTGGTCAGCCCGGACACATCTCCAGGGTGTGCCCCAACAAGAAGCCTGATGCCCCGCGCCCCAATGCGCAGAACCAGGGACAAGGCCGTGGAATGCCACCAAGGAACCCAGCTCCTCGCAAACAACCGAACTATGGGAAGGGGCGTGTGAATCACGTCACTGCTGAAGAAGCCCAGGAAGACCCGGACGTCGTGCTGGGTACGTTCCTTGTCAACTCAGCACCTGCAACTGTCTTGTTTGATTCTGGAGCAATGCATTCTTTTGTCACTCAAAGATTTGCATTTAAAAGTGGCATGACCCCTACACCCCTGAATAACCCTATGGTGGTACAAACCCCCGGAGCCGAGATGAGAGCCAAGATAGGCTGTAAAGGAGTCGGTATTACCATTAACGGTGTAGACTTCCTAGCAGACCTTATCATCCTGAGATCGCAAGGCTTGGATGTGATCTTAGGGATGGATTGGCTCAGTAAGCACCAAGGCTTGTTAGACTGTGCCAATCGGACAGTCACCGTGACCAATGACCAAGGAGTAGAAGTCAAGTTTGCCCCCAACTCCTCTTCCGCTCAAGCCGCTAAAGTCAACTATCTGTCTGAAGTTGGGCTAGACCAAGTACCGGTGGTATGTGAGTATCCTGATGTCTTTCCGGATGAACTACCGGGAATGCCCCCTGACCGTGACATTGAGTTCATCATCGAGCTCGTGCCCGGAGCAGGACCCATCTATAAGAAGCCTTATAGAATGGGGACGGAAGAATTAGCCGAGTTGAAGAAGCAGCTAGAAGAGCAGCTAAGGAAAGGATTTATCTGCCCGAGTGCCTCCCCTTGGGGATCTCCTGTTCTGTTTGTGGCAAAGAGGGACGGTACCATCCGCTTATGCATTGACTATCGTTCCCTCAATGAAGTTACAATCAAGAACAAGTACCCACTTCCCAAGATCGAAGATCTGTTTGATCAGCTCAGCGGAGCCAAGGTATTCTCCAAGATCGACCTCAGACCTGGGTATTACCAGCTGAAGATCAGACCCCAAGATATTCCGAAGACGGCATTCGTAACCAGATATGGCCTGTACGAGTGCACGGTCATGTCTTTTGGGTTAACCAATGCCCCAGCTTACTTCATGTATCTCATGAATAAAGTCTTCATGGAATATTTGGACAAGTTCGTTGTTGTCTTCATTGATGACATCCTTGTGTTCTCGAAGTCGGAGGAAGAGCATGAGCAGCATCTGAGGATGGTCCTAGACAAGCTTCGTGAGCACCAACTATATGCCAAATTCAGCAAGTGTGAGTTTTGGCTGCACAAAGTTGGATTCTTAGGTCATGTCTTGACCGAAGAAGGATTATCTGTTAATCCTACAAAAATCGAAGCTGTGACCCAATGGCAATCTCCAACGACCGTCAAGGAAGTCAGAAGCTTCCTCGGATTAGCGGGCTATTACCGCAAGTTCGTGGAAGGATTCTCTAGCATTGCACGACCAATGACTCAGCTCCTCAAGAAGGACAAGAAGTTCGAGTGGACGCCAAAATGCGAAGAGAGCTTCCAAGAGCTCAAGAAGAGATTGACCACCGCCCCAGTTCTGGCAACACCTGATATTCACAAGGAGTTCGTGATATATTGTGATGCCTCTCGAACCGGATTGGGAAGCGTTCTGATGCAAGAAGGCCGCGTCATAGCATACCTCTCCAGGCAGCTACGACCTCATGAGGAGAACTACGCTACTCATGATCTTGAGCTAGCGGCAGTAGTTCATGCCTTGAAGACATGGCGGCATTACCTCCTAGGGAAACGGTGTGAGATTTACACAGACCACAAAAGTCTGAAGTATATTTTCACCCAAAAAGAGTTGAACATGAGGCAGCGGAGATGGTTGGAACTCATCAAGGATTATGACCTCAGTGTTCAGTATCACCCTGGGAAGGCCAACGTGGTGGCCGATGCCTTAAGCAGGAAGGCTTGCTCTCTGAATGTCATTATTCAAGAAAGGCAGCCAGCCTTCTTTAAGGAGATCAAACAATTCAGTTTGGAATTGGTCACCCCCGGATTTCTGGATCATTTGGAAGTCAGACCAACCCTGATGGACGACGTCAAGAAGGCTCAAGATGGACACACAAGCATTGAAGGTATCAAGAGGAAGATGAAGATGGGCAAGGCCCCAGGATTCTCCGAAGACGAGCACGTGATTGTTTGGTACAAAGGTCGTCTCTGCGTACCAAACAACACCGAGTTGAAGACGTTGATTCTGCAAGAAGCCCACGACACCCCGTATTCCATCCACCCCGGAGGAACCAAGATGTACCAAGATTTGAAGGCACGATTCTGGTGGCACGGTATGAAGAGAGAGATTGCAACCTATGTTGCAAAATGTGATGTGTGCCAGAAGGTCAAGGCTGAATATCAGCGACCCGCTGGATTGCTTCAACCACTCAAGGTTCCTGAGTGGATGGGACAAAGTCGGAATGGACTTCATCACTGGATTACCAAGGTCGAATAGAGGACATGACTCTATCTGGGTCATAGTCGATCATTTGACCAAGGTGGCTCATTTCATTCCTGTCAAGACCACTTATGATGGCAACCGGCTGGCAGCTCTCTACATCGACCGAATCGTAAGTCTTCACGGTGTTCCCAAGGAGATTGTGTCAGATCGAGGAACCCAGTTCACCTCAAGGTTTTGGAAGAAGTTCCAAGAAGCCTTGGGAACCAAGTTGTCTTTCAGCACAGCTTTCCACCCACAGACCGGAGGTCAAACAGAGCGAGTCAATCAGATTCTCGAAGATATGCTCCGAGCATGTGTCCTGGCATATGGAGCCAAGTGGGAAGACGGTCTCCCTTTTGCCGAGTTCTCCTATAACAACAGTTACCAGTCAAGCCTTCAGATGGCACCATTTGAGGTGTTGTACGGACGCAGGTGTCGCACACCCCTCAACTGGTCAGAGACTGGAGAAGGACTAGTCTTTGGACCGGATATTCTCCGCGCAGCAGAAGAGCAAGTCCAACTAGTCAGAGAGCGACTAAAGGCAGCCAAGTCAAGGCAGAAGAGTTATGCTGACACTCGACGCCGAGACATGAGTTTCCATGTTGGGGACCATGTGTACCTGCGGGTAACCCCTCTGAAGGGAACCAAGCGTTTCCATGTCAAGGGGAAGCTCGCACCAAGGTTCATCGGACACTTTGAGATCACTGCACGACGAGGAGAAGTGGCTTATCAGTTGGAACTACCACCTGAGCTATCCGATGTGCACAATGTGTTCCATGTGTCACAACTCCGGAAATGTCTCCAGGTTCCAGACAAGCCCAGTCTCTACAAGGATGTGGATCACCAAGCCATTGATCTGCAGCCTGACTTGACCTACCGCGAGAAGCCCATTCGTATTCTGGACGAAGCAGAACGACGTACGCGGAGCCGTACCATCAAGTACTTCAAGGTCCAGTGGAGCAACCACACCGAAGCAGAAGCAACCTGGGAACGAGAAGACTATCTTAGATCCGAGTTTCCCGATCTCTTTTAAGCCCTAGTTTAGGAATCTCGGGGACGAGATTCTTGTAAGGGGGGTAGGTCTGTCACACCCTGCATTTTGTAACATGTTGTTTGTAACTTTGAAGCATGAAAATTTGGACCAGCAAAATTTTTTAGCATCATTTGGCTTTTATTTGGAATTGAGTTTTCTTCATTTGCTTTTTCATGTGCTCATTAAAGTCAACTATGACCTCTTATAGATTTCATCTCCACACCCAAAACTTCTGCCCAATGATCATGCCAAGTGTTATATAGCAGTATAGTATTTTCTTACAAAATTAATTTGGCCAAAGAGTATTTTATAAATTTAGTTTTCCAAAAACCCCTAAATTGAGATTTGCACTGCAAGTACTTGATTAAGGGTGTGAAAATTATTTCAAAAGGTTTATTGAGACCTAGTAGTCATAGGACTCCCAGAAACCACAAAAGTATAATTTTAAAAGTTATTTTCCTATTTTATTTAAAAGCTTTTTCTTAAGGCCAGAAATGGTCTTTAATAGGGGAAAATTATTTAACTATTTCAAAAATATTTGCCAAAATTCAGTGAGACTCAGAGGACATATATTGTCCATATATAAGAGTTTCAACACTTGGTCATGTTCAAAATAATGGGCTAAACCCTCTAAAACCCTTTCTGGATATTTCAAGCTTTTGAAATATTTACAAAGGAATTTTTCTCCAAAAATTCCAGGGAAATTCTATCATGTCATATATGACATATTTGATGATCTTGCAAAGCCTCATGCATTGGAGATCAAGGAAACCTCCTCAAACCCCTTCATAACCATTCTGTCCATATTTGAAGTTTGAGCAACTCTACATTGCCAAACTTGTCCAAATGCTCTCAAACTTGGTGCACATGCTAGAATGGCCTAATAAGGCACCTAGACCAAATGGCACAAGATTTGGAATAGAGCAACTTGATCAAATCACCTCAAAACCCTTTCTGTTCAAATGCAAATTTGAACAACTTTACATTACCAACTTTTTATCTGGAGCCTCAAACTTTGTGAGCATGATCAATACCCCAAATGAGGATGCTACACTAAGTGGTGCATCAAGGGGAGATGATTAGCTTGACTCAATCAAGATGAAACTGTTTCTGTTGATTTCTAGGGTTCACCAAAGTTACATTGGCTAGTTTCTTCAAATGAGCCCAAATTTGGTGAAGCACCCTATTTTCTCATGCCTTTCAACCCTGTCAAGTGCCATGTCAAGTGGACCTCATTTACTTGATCAAACACAGATCAAACACCTTCTGCAGAAATCTTAAAACCCCCATTTTTACCACTTTCACTTTTCTCCATGGCCTCAGCTCCTTACCACAGACTCATTGGGTTACTAGCAAACCCCAGTAACTCCCCCAGCACCTCATCTCCATGATTGGGGGGTGAAACCCCAGCTTTACCTTGCTGTGCACCCATCTTTCACCATTTTTACCAGCACTCTCACTCTCTCTCTACACCCCAGAGCATCCAAGGCCTTAGGGCAATTCTTTACTCCTCCCTCTACTCACCAGACACTGTTGGACACACTGGAACGGACCGAGCCGGCGAGAGCATGCTGATGCCAGCCATACGCGTGCTCCAGAGCGCGTGAACAGTGCAGCTCACACGCTGGCTCGGGCCAATCGTTGATCCCCGACAACCTCGAGCCTCCCCCTCGCGCCAGTCGAGGCGCCTCGACGTCCGCGACGTCCCCGGTGCTGTTCCCCCTCCTCCTGCGCCCTCCAGTGAGCATCGCCGCACGCGCACCGGCCGCCCGCTTCGGCCAGTCTTTTGCTCCACACGCGCGCGCCTCCCTGTTGCTCCCCGCTCCTCCTCTTGCCTCAGTTGGGCGTAGGACTCGTCCAGCAACTCCCCTGACTCACTCCCGTAGCCTCCCGTGCGCTGTAGCGACGAGCCGGAGCTCGCCGGCGCACTGGACCACGGGTCCTCGTCGGGGCCCTATATAAAGACCTCCCCGAGCTCTTCTAACACCACCACCAGCCTCACAACTCTCCCCTAGTCCCTCCTGCACCCTCAGTTCAACCCCGGAGCACCCCAGTGCTCGGGATCGACCGGAGCTCCGCCGCGTCGGGCCGCCGGCGATCTCGAGGTACAGGCCTCCCCGGCCGCTCCTTCCGCCCGTTTCGGAACCGCAGCACACCCCTGAACCTTTCCCCTTTGTTCCCCCCTCTGTTTGCAGTCGGAAACGGCCGCTGCAACTAACCTTCGACGAGCCTCCGCCGTCGCACCTCGTCGCCGGCGAACCAGGGCTCCCCGCCGTGCCGCGCTACCACCACTGCAACCGCAACACGCCGCTGAGTCCGTCCCTGGCCTCTGTTGCCGTCGCCGTGGCCGGAGTCGTCGCCGGTGAGCTCGCCGCCGCCGTGACCACGGGGTTAGAGATGACAGGCGGGCCCCGCCTGTCATCCCCCCACCTCTCTCCCCTCCTCTGTGCCACTGACCCACGGGCCCCGCCCGTCAGGTTTGAAACCTGACGTGCGCGCGCGCCGGCTCCGTGCGGCCAGGCCAAGCCGTCTGGGCCGTGCACTGTGGCCACTTCTGGCCCAGTGCACAGGACCCCTTTTTCTTTTCTTTTCTGTTAATGTTTCAAACATTTATGCAGAAAAGAATATTGATCCAAATTAAATAATTCCAACTCCTAAAATCTTGTAATATTCCAACCTATTTAATGGTACTACTTTCATTCAAATCCATGAAACTTTTCTGTACTGTTCAAATTTAAATTTAAATTTGAGCAGTATAACTCCTGTTCAAAAATCAATATATCCTATTCTGTAACTCCAAAACTCCAACTAAGATTTTTTCCCATCTTAGAAAACCCTCTAGTATTTTACAAAAATGAGTTGACATTTTTCTGAGCACTTTGGTTTTTCTGTTTTATTTGTATTCTTATTTGTCCATTATTATTATGCGACGTATAGATCCCGTATTTGACGAAGTTGCTGTGGAAGAAGAAGGAGAAGGACTAGAAGACTTTGAAGACCAAGCCAATCCAGGCAAGCAGCCCTTTGACCATGATACACTTGTTCCTCGGAACCCGTTTGTTTCCGATACATGATGATAGGGTTACGATGGTAACCTAGACGAACCACCATATGATGCATGCTTTATTGTTGATCTTGCTATGTGCTAGATGACATGCAATAGTTGGTCTTGATGCTCATATAATGCATGTGTGATATGAACCCCCGTAGTTGGAAACTTTGCATGAACCCATCGGGTGCCCCTAATGCCCGAGGGTGATGAAGTGTTAGGTCATCACTTGAGAAAGAAGTGATGTGCCGGTAATATCATGTGCATGGTGGAATGATGGATTAGATTTATGTGTGACTACCGTCCCAACCAAACATGTGCAACCACACTACCCCTTATGGGACGGGGCTTTATTGATTACTTAGGTCGATACTAGCATGGTGCCCGCATTACTAGTGACGGGAAGACTTGAGGTCTTTCCCGGGACGGGGTCGTGCTTGGATAGGCGGCCATGACTGTTTTCACAGGGCACCGGACACACCGTTGGTCCCTTCGGGTACGCGTGAACATTGAAATTTGGGCAAGTCCCGTGATCTATTGTTTGTACCCGAGGGCCGTGTGCCAACGAGTGGACTC
The DNA here is from genome assembly GCA_902687465.1 of Secale cereale. Lineage (NCBI taxonomy): Eukaryota > Viridiplantae > Streptophyta > Magnoliopsida > Poales > Poaceae > Secale > Secale cereale. Next base: position 522,629,153 of record LR738714.1, on the reverse strand, counting down.
TATGTTAGTGTCGTCTAAGGAAAGGTAATGACCGGGTGCTTACCCCGGGTACTTGAGGTACCGCGGGTCGTGGATGACACGGAAGTTCCCCGGATCTTGTGGGTAAAGTGCGCAACCTCTGCAGAGTGTAAAACTATTCGAATAGCCGTGTCCACGGTCATGGACAGTTGGGTGGTGCTACTTAAACTATGTCCAGAATTTTACTTCTCTGGTGATACATTGTGTGCGATGAGTCAAGATGGTGACTTGACTCGGTGAGATGAATTACATTCATGTTGATGTCGGTAACCTGTCTTCAAGGTTACACGAGGTTATTGATGCATAAGCTTGATGACAACATATTGTTCTAGCCTCCTGCTAGATCGTTCATTATTATTCAATTGCATTGTTACTTGAACCACATCATGGGTTGCTTGCGAGTACATTCAAAGTACTCATTGGCTTGCCACTGGTTATTTAATTGGCCAGGCATGGAAGAGCAGGATTATGAGGAAGAGTTCTTTGGAGACGACCATGCGAACTAGGACGCTATCCCAGTCAGAATGCCTGTAGGGTTAAGGCAGATGGCATGGGTTCTACCCGTTTTATCGAAGACTTCTGCTACTTGAGTTATTTGCTATTTAGCCCGTGAGGCTCTATCTATGTAAGACTTGGCCATAATGGCCTTAATTCGTGTAAGACTATTTGTATGGATGTAAGACTCCTGTTATTTCAGCTTCTGTGTGTTCAGTGAGCATTGATCTCTGGGATCACTGTACACGTGCATTCGATGATCTCGACTTCCAAGTCGGGGTCCCCACAGCACGTACCCTCGTAGACCGAAAGCAGAAGCGTTTAGTAACGCGGTTGATGTAGTTGAACATCTTCACGATCCAACCGATCCAAGTACCGAACGTATGGCACCTCCGTGTTCAGCACACGTTCAGCACGATGACGTCCTCGAACTCTTGATCCAGTTGAGGATGAGGGAGAGTTCTGTCAGCACGACGGCGTGGCGACGATGTTGATGATGTGATCCGTGCAGGGCTTCGCCTAAGCACTACGACAATATGACCTGAGGTGGAATCTGTGGAGGGGGGCATGATAACCCACAAGTATAGGGGATCAACTATAGCCTCTTTTGATAAGTAAGAGTGTCGAACCCAACGAGGAGCTAAAGTTAGAACAAATATTCCCTCAAGTTCTATCGACCGCGATACAACTCCACGCACGCTTGACGTTCGCTTTACCTAGAACAAGTATAAAACTAGAAATACTGTGTAGGTGTATCAGAATAGGTTTGAAAGAATATAAAGAGCAAGTACATAAAAACTAGGGTTGTTTAGATAAAGAAGCAATAAAGTTAGTATAGCGAGTGTGGTGGTAGGAGTTGCGAAATTGTCCCTAAGCAATTGACTACGTTACTAGATCGATAGCAAGTTTTATGTGGGAGAGGCCACTTCTAGCATGTCATTCCTGACTTGGAATTCTATGCACTTATGATTGGAACTATTAGCAAGCATCCGCAACTACTAACATTCATTAAGGTAAAACCCAACCATATCATTAAGATATATTGGCCCCCCTTCAATCCAATATGCATCAATTTCTATGCTAGGTTGAAGCTTCTGTCACTCTTGCCCTCCAATACATAGTCCTATCAACATACAACTAACCCTAGGGTGTGATCCACGCGCACGCTCATATGATGGGCACCAAAGGATAGCAACATAACCACAAGCAATTTAAACCAATCATAACAATTCACCAACTATCGATAGGACATCGAAAATCTACTCAGAAGCAACACATCATTGGATAATAATATGAAGCATAAAGCACCATGTTCAAGTAGAGGGTACAATGGGTTGCGGGAGAGTGGACCACTGTAGATAGATGGGGAAGGTGATGAAGATGTTGGTGAAGATGATGGAGGTGTTAGTGTAGATCGCCGTCGCACGATGATGGCCCCGGTGCCACTCCGGCGCCATCAGAAGCGAGGCGAGAGAGCCCCCCCTCCTTCTCCTTCTTCCTTGGCCGTCGCCCTAGGTGGGAGAAGGGTCCTTGGTCTCCATGGCATGGGAGGGGCGAGAGCCCTCCGAGATTGGATCTGTCTCTCTGTCTCTCTCCATTTTTGTGTTCTCAGATTCTGGCCTTTCACTGTTTCTTATATTCCCGGAGATCCGTAACTTCGATTGGGCTAAAATTTTGACACGATTTGTATCCGGATATTGGCTTTCTTGCGGAGAAAGAAGGGCACCAACCACCTTACGGGGTATCCACGAGGGTCAGGGGCGCGCCCCCTGCCTCGTGCCCTCCCCTCTGGCATCGTCTCGTGTTGATTCTTCTTCCCAAAAATCACATATATTCCTAAAAAAATCTCCGTCAGTGTTTATCCCGTTTGGACTCCGTTTGATATGGATTTTCTGCGAAACAGAAAACATGCAACAAACAGGAACTGGCACTGGGCACTGGATCAATATGTTAGTCCCAAAAATAGTATAAAAAGTTGTCACAAGTATGTAAAAGTTGTAGAATATTGGTATGAAACAATCAAAAATTATAGATACGATGGAGATGCATCACCATCCCCAAGCTTAATTCCTGCTCGTCTCGAGTAGGTAAATGATAAAAAAGATTTTTTTTTATGTGGAACGCTACCTAGCATAATCTTGATCATGTAATCTAATCATGGCATGAATATTAAGACACAAGTGATTCAAAGCAATAGTCTATCATTTGACATAAAAGAATTTAATACTCGGGCATCCCAACAAACAATCAAGTCTTTCAAAATATCAATGCTAAAGAAAGTTATCCCTACAAAATCTTATAGTCTTTTATGCTCCCTTTTCTTAACACAAGGTACCCCTCATGCCCATCCCGGTTTCAGCCAAGCAATTGTTTCCAAACTTTACTTTTTCGAACCTTTTCGACACTTCACGCAATACATGAGTGTGAACCATGGATATAGCACTATGGGTGGAATAGAAGGTGGTGATAGACAAAAGTAGGGAGAAAGTCTCACATCGACTAGGCAAATCAATGGACTATGGAGATGTCCATCAATTGATATCAATGTGAGTGAGTAGCAATTGCCATGTAAGAGATGCACTAGGGCAATTAACTTGCTTGCTCATGAAGACCTAGGGCAATTTGAGGAAGCCCATCGTTGGAATATACAAGCCAAGTTCTATAATGAAAAATTCCCACTAGCATATGAAAGTGACAACATAGGAGACTCTCTATCATGAAGAACATGGTGCTATTCTGAAGCACAAGTGTGGTAAAAGGATAGTAACATTGTCCCCTTTTTTTCTTTTTTTATTTGGGCCTTCCTTTTTTATTTGGCCTTTTTTGGCCTTTTTCACATGGGGCAATGCTCTAATAATGATAATCATCACACTTTTATTTACTTACAACTCGATATTACAACTTTATGGTAGAATATGACTCTATATGAATGCCTCTGGCGGTGTACCGGGATGTGCAATGATCTAGCATAATAATGACATCAAAAAATGCACAAGCCATGAAAACATCACGCTAGCTGTCTTACGATCATGCAAATCAATATGACAATGGTGGTGTGTGTCATAACAAATGGAACGATGGAGTTACATGGCAATATATCTCGGAATGGCTATGGAAATGCCATAATAGGTAGGTATGGTGGCTGTTTTGAGGAAGGGTATAAGGTGGTTTGATGCACCGGCAAAAATTGCGCGGTACTAGAGTGGCTAGCAAGGTGGAAGGGTGAGAGTGCGTATAATCCATGGACTCAACATTGGTCATAAAGAACTCACATACTTATTGTGAAAAATCTATTAGCCCTCGAAGAAAAATACTACGACGCATGCTCCTAGGGGGGAGGCTGGTAGGAGTTAACCATCGCGCGCCCTCGACCTTCACACAAAGATAAACAATCAAAATACAATGCGCGCCAATTTGGTTACATAGTTAGGAGACCATACGTGCATGCTTCGGGAATCACAAACCTTAACACCAATATTTTTACTAAACCACAATCATTCACTAGTACCTCCCACATATTAGCATCTCTATATCGCAAAACTATTGCAAGGAATCAAACATATCATATTCAGCGATCTACAAGTTTATGTAGGATTTTATGACTAACCATGTGAATGACCAATTCCTGTCAACTCTCTAAATTGATATAAGTGAAGTAAGAGAGTTTTAGTTCTTTCTACAAAAGATATGCCCATGCTCTAACAAATAAAAATGAAGCAAAAGAGCATTCTACAAATGGTGGTTTTCTATGTGAGGAGAAACATGCAATCCAAACTTCAAATGATATAAGTGAAGCACATGAAGCATTCTATAAAGCCATACTCAAAAGTTATAAGTGAAGTGCAAAGAGCATTCTATAAATCAACCAAGCACTATCTCATACCAGCATGGTGCATTTATTAAAAGGAAAATAAAAAGCACACGACGCTCCAAGAGTTTACGCATATCATGTGAACGAAACGAATCTGAAAACATACTGATACTTGTTGAAGAAAGATGGGCTGCCTTCTGGGGCATCCCCAAGCTTAGACGCTTGAGTCCCCTTGAATATTTACTTGGGGTGTCTTGGGCATCCCTAAGCTTGAGCTCTTGCCTCTCCTCCTTCTTCTCACATCGAGACCTCCTCGATCTTCGAACACTTCATCCACACAAAACTTAACCAAACTTTTAGTGGCGGGGTTAGTGCATATGATCAATGAAATCCCATCATGTACTGCTCTAACATTATTGTATAATTATGAATAAACATTACCCACTGTATGCTATCACAATTCTATGGCCCCAAGTCAAGGAGGCTTCAACAAGAATTTAAACATATGCAAATAATGAAGCTATAACAGCAATCTGTGAAAACAGGACAGTCTGTAAAGATCTAAACATTAACCATACTTATGTAACTCTAAAAATTCTGGACAAATTAGGAAATCAAAAATTTGTATAGCAAGACAGTGCAAAAAATTTCAGATCCTTTCGACGTTCCAATAAAAATGTAAAATCACGCACTACAGCCAAAGTTTCTGTTTTTGCACCGCACAAACCAACAAGCAGTTTAATCATCCTAAAGGAAACTCTTGGCACGTTATTTTTATAATACAATGGAATATACAAGGGGATAATTATTTTTATTGAAAAAAATTTATAATCAAGGTTCACAAAGTTTCCATGGGCATGAACAAAGTTCAAGGCTAGCTCCCACTTTAACAATGCTCGTCTTTCTCACTTTCGCTTTTCTTTTTGAAAAAGTTTTAGGTTCCCCTGTTTATTTTTTGTTTTTAAACTTTATAAAAGCACACAACAGAAATAAACGACTCTCTAAAACTTTCGGGTTGTCTCCCTGGCAGCACTTTCTTTAAAGCCATTAAGCTAGGCATATAGTGCTCAAGTAATGTATCCACCCGAATCCCAAGGTATATCAAAGCCAATTTTAATTAACAATGATTTGTGATTTAGTAGTGAGCACAAAGTAACATATATCATGGAACAACGAAGTCTAACTCTCTTCCTATGCATCGGCATGTCATAAAAGAACAATTCATGCACACATAGTAAAGGCCAATGCATAGCATAAACAGTTTCTTGCAATTTTATCGTATTGGAAACATAGAGAGGTGGAGATGTAGTTCCTCTCTCATAATAATTGCAAGTAGGAGCAGCAAGCATATGCATATTATATCTATCAAAATCATGATGTGTAGTAGTAAAATGCAACCAATCAATATAATCCTTAATAAGGGAAACTTCTCCGATATAGTGTAGTCGGGAGAATTTATAAAGATAATAGGACTATCATGTGTGGGTGCAATAGCAACAATTTCATGTTTAACATAAGGGACTATCATAAGTTCATCACTGTAAGCATAATTTATATTGGCATCATGGCCACAAGCATAGCAAGCATCAATTTCATCAAAAAGGGATATTTCAAATGAATCCAAGGGATCATAGCAATCATCATAGCATTCATCCTTCGGTAAGCACAGATGGAAATTAAACAATGTATGAGTTGAAGAGTTACTCTCATTAGAAGGTGGGCACGGGTAGATAATCCGCTCTTCCTCCTTTTGTTCTTCGCTCTCCTCGTCATCTCTTTCATCTAATGAGCTCACAATGTCATCAATTTCTTCTTCCATAGTTTCTTGCAAAATATTAGTCTCTTCTTGGACAGCGGATACCTTCTCAATAAACGCATCAATATTGGCATAGTATTTATAATTCAAATATCAATATTTCAATGTAGCAAGATTTTCAGATCTATAAATAGCATCATCATAATTTTCATACTCTTCAAACAAACATTTAATTTCACAAGCACCCTTAAAAGCAACAAATTCTTCTATTTGTTCAACATCATAGTAATCATATATACCATTAGCATAATATGCTAAGGTTTCATTATCATTAAATTTGCATGAAAAGGGAAGGTGTGGAGCCTTCATCCTAGAGCAACAAGTATAATCATAGCTCATGCATAATTCCCGAGCATACCAACGCAACATACAAATTTGATCCCGTAACAATTTCCATTTATGAGTCAAGCGATAATCCCTAAAGTATTCACGTTGATCCAACATTACTCCCATTATATAGTTGAATGGGTTTTTCTCAGGACTATCAAAGTAGTACATAATATTTTTTACATAATGAGCATCAAGGGTTTTAGGAGGTTCCCCATCTCCATGAGTAGCAAGTAAACCTATTTTTTTGGTATTTCGTGTTCCATATCCATAACTAAAGATAGAGAACAACTTATAACAACAAATAAAATCTACTTAGTGATAAAGCAAACAAGCACACACGAGAATATTCACCCCACGCTATAACTCCCCCGGCAACGACGCCAGAAAAAGGTCTTGATAACCCATAAGTACAGGGGATCATTTGTAGCCTCTTTTGATAAGTAAGAGTGTCGAACCCAACGAGGAGCTAAAGGTAGAACAAATATTCCATCAAGTTCTATCAACCACCAATACAACTCCACGCACACTTGCCGTTCGCTTTACCAAGAACAAGTATAAAACTAGAAGTACTTTGTAGGTGTAACAGGATAGGTTCGCAAGAATATAAAGAGCACGTAAATAAAAACTAGGGGCTTTATAGATAAAGAAGCAATAAAGTTAATATAGCGAGTGTGGAAAAGTGGTGGTAGGAGTTGCGAAATTTTCCCTAAGCAATTGACTACGTTACTAGACCGATAGCAAATTTTATGTGGGAGAGGCCACTGCTAGCATGCCATCCCTAACTTGGAATTCTATTCACTTAAGATTGGAACTATTAGCAAGCATCCGCAACTACTAACGTTCATTAAGGTAAAACCCAACCATAGCATTAAGATATATTGGCCCCCCTTCAATCCCATATGCATCAATTTCTATGCTAGGTTGAAGCTTTTGCCACTCTTTCCCTCCAATACATAGTCCTATAAACATACAACTAACCCTATGGTGTGATCCACGCGCGCGCTCATATGATGGGCACCAAAGGACAGCAACATAACCACAAGCAATTTAAACCAATCATAGCAATTCACCAACTACCGATAGGACAATGAAAATCTACTCAGACATCATAGGATGGCAACACATCATTGGATAATAATATGAAGCATAAAGCACCATGTTCAAGTAGAGGGTACAGTGGGTTGCAGGAGAGTGGACTATTGTAGATAGATGGGGGAAGGTGATGAATATGTTGGTGAAGATGACGGAGGTGTTGGTGTAGATCGCCGTCGCACGATGATGGCCCCGGTGGCACTCAGGCGCCACCGAAAGCGAGGGGAGAGAGCCCCCCTCCTTCTCCTTATTCCTTGGCCTTCTACCTAGGTGGGAGAAGGGTCCTTGAACTCCATGGCCTGGGAGGGGCGAGAGCCCCTCCGAGATTGGATATGTCTCTCTGTCTCTCTCTATTTTCGTGTTCTCAAATTCTGACCTTTCACCGTTTCTTATATTCCCGGAGATCCGTAACTCCGATTGGGCTGAAATTTTGATACGATTTGTATCCGGATATTGGCTTTCTTGCGGCGAAAGAAGGGCACCAACCGCCTTACAGGGTGGCCACGAGGGTCAAGGGCACGCCCACCCCCCCTAGGGCGCGCCCCCTACCTCGTGTCCCCCTCGGGCATCGTCTCGTGTTGATTCTTCTTCCCAAAAATCACATATATTCCAAAAAAATCTCCGTCAGTTTTTATCCCATTTGGACTCCGTTTGATAAGGATTTTCTACGAAACAAAAAACATGCAACAAATAGGATTTGGCACTGGGCACTGGATCAATATGTTAGTCCCAAAAATATTATAAAAATTTGCCAAAAGTATGTAAAAGTTGTAGAATATTGGCATGGAACAATAAAAAATTATAGATACGACGGAGACGTATCAGGGCACCACACACGGCTAAAACAATTGTCAACTTGTGTGTTTCAGGGTGCCCCCTACCCCCGTATATAAAGGAGCAAGGGGGGAGGCCGGCCGGCCCTCATAGGGCGCGCCCAAGGGGGCAATCCTACTCCAAATAGGAATAGTATCCCCCTTTACTAGTCCAAGTAGGAGAAGAAAAAAGGAGAGGGAGAGGGAAAGGGAAAGAGGGGCCGCGCCCCCTTCCCCTAGTCCTATTCGGACTCCCCTTGTGGGGGGGGCGCCACCTCCTGGCTGCTGCCCTCTCTCTCCCCTAAGGCCCACTAAGGTGTTGGGGAACGTAGCAGAATTCAAAAAAAATCCTACGCTTCACCAAGATCAATCTAAGGAGTCATCTAGCAACGTGCATAAAGGAGTGCATCTACATACCCTTTGTAGATCGCGTGCGGAAGCGTTCGAAGGAACGTGGATGAAGTAGTCGTACTCTTCGTGATCCTCGTTATCGATGATCCCAGCGCCGAACGGACGGCACCTCCGCGTTCAACACACGTACGGTACAGCGACGTCTCCTCCTTATTGATCCAGCAAGGGGGGAGGAGAGGTTGATGGAGATCCAGCAGCATGACGGCGTGGTGGTGGATGCAACAGGACAAGCTGCAGGGCTTCGCCGGCGCCCTGCGGGAGGAGTTGGAAGTGTGACGGGAGGGGGGAGAGGCGCCAGAGGCTTGGGGTGTGGCTGCCCTCTCCCCCCCCCCACTATATATAGGGGTCGGGGGGGCACCGGCCCTAGGAGATCCAATCTACTAGGGGGCGGTGGCCAGAGGGGGGAAACTTGCCCCCCAAGGCATAGGGGGCGCCCCCTCCCCCTAGGGTTTCAACCCTAGGCGCATGGAGGGGGCCCATGTGGGTGAGCCAGCCCACCAGGGGCTGGCCCCCTTCCCCTTGCGGCCTACGGGACCCTCCGGGATGGGTGGCCCCACCCGGTGGACCCCCGGGACCCCTCCGGTGGTCCCGGGACACTCCCTGTGACCCCCGGAATTCACCCGATGGCCGAAACTGGACTTCCTATATATCATTCTTTACCTCCAGACCATTCCCGAACTCCTCGTGACGTCTGGGATCTCATCCAGGACTCCGAACAACATTCGGGTTTCCATGTGTATGTATCTCTACAACCCTAGCGTCACCGAACCTTAAGTGTGTAGACCCTACGGGTTCGGGAGACACGCAGACATGACCGAGACGACTCTCCGGTCAATAACCAACAGCGGGATCTGGATACCCATGTTGGTTCCCACGTGTTCCTCGATGATCTCATCAGATGAACCACTGTGTCAAGGATTCACTCAATCCCGTATGTTATTCCCTTTGTCTATCGGTGCGGTACTTGCCCGAGATTCGATCGTCGGTATGCCCGATACCTCGTTCAATCTCGTCACGGCAAGTCACTTTACTCGTTTCGTAATCCATCATCCCGTGACTAACTCCTTAGTCACTTTGAGCTCTTTATGATGATGTCTTACCGAGAGGGCCCAGAGATACCTCTTCGTCATACGGAGTGACAATATCCTAGTCTCGGTTCGTACCAACTCAACAAACACTTTCGGAGATACCCTTTGCGCACCTTTATAGCCACCTAGTTACGTTGTGACGTTTGGCACACCCAAAGTATTCCTACGGTATCCGGGAGTTGCACAACCTCATGGTCTAAGGAATAAATACTTGACACTAGAAAAGCTTATGCATTACGAACTATACGATCTCGTTCTAGGCTTAGGATTGGGTCTTGTCCATCACATCATTCTCCTAATGATGTGATCCCGTTATCAATGACATCCAATGTCCATGGTCAGGAAACCGTGACCATCTGTTGATCAACGAGCTAGTAACTAGAGGCTTACCAGGGACACGTTGTGGTCTATGTATTCACACATGTATCACTGTTTCCGTGCAATACAAATTCAAGCATGAATAACAGACAATTATCATGAACAAGGAAATATAATAATAATACTTTTATTATTGCCTCTAGGGCATATTTCCAACAGTCTCCCACTTGCACTAGAGTCAATAATCTAGTTACATTGTGATGAATCGAACACCCATAGAGTTCTGGTGCTGATCATGTTTTGCCCGTGGAAGAGGTTTAGTCAACGGGTCTGCAACATTCAGATCCGTATGCACTTTACAAATATCTATGTCTCCATCTTGAACATAATTCCGGATGGAGTTGAAACGGCGCTTGATGTGCTTGGTCTTCTTATGAAACCTGGGCTCCTTGGTAATGGCAATAGCTCCAGTGTTGTCACAGAAGAGAGTCATCGGGCTTGACGCGCTTGGAATGACTCATAGGTCGGTGATGAACTCCTTCATCCAGACTCCTTCTTGTGCTGCTTCGCAAGCAGCTATGTACTCCGCTTCACATGTAGAATGCGCCACGATGCTCTGCTTGCAACTGCACCAGCTGACTGCTCCACCATTCAAAATATACACGTATCCGGTTTGTGACTTAGAGTCATCCAGATCTGTGTCGAAGCTAGCATCGACGTAACCCTTTACGACGAGCTCTTCGTCACCTCCATAAATGAGAAACATATCCTTAGTCCTCTTCAGGTACTTTAGGATGTTCTTGACCGCTGTCCAGTGTTCCATACCGGGATCACTTTGGTACCTCCCTACCAAACTTATGGCAAGGTTCACATCAGGTCTGGTACATAGCATGGCATACATGATAGAACCTATGGCCGAGGCATAGGGAATGACACTCATCTTTTCTCTATCTTCTGCCATGGTCGGGGATTGAGCCTTGCTCAATCTCATACCTTGCAAAACAGGCAAGAACCCCTTCTTGGACTGATCCATATTGAACTTCTTCAATATCTTGTCAAGGTATGTGCTTTGTGAAAGACCAATGAGGCGTCTTGATCTATCTCTATAGATTTTGATGCCTAATATGTAAGCAGCTTCTCCAAGGTCCTTCATTGAAAAACTCTTATTTAAGTAGGCCTTTATGCTCTCCAAGAATTCTATATCATTTCCCATCAGCAATATGTCATCCACATATAATATGAGAAATGCTACAGAGCTCCCACTCACTTTCTTGTAGATACAGGCTTCTCCCCAAGTCTGTATAAAACCAAACGCTTTGATCGCATCATTAAAGCGAATATTCCAACTCCGAGATGCTTGCACCAGCCCGTATATCGAGCGCTGGAGCTTGCATACCTTGTTAGCATTCTATGGATCGACAAAACCTTCCGGCTGCAACATATACAGTTCTTCCTTGAGGAAACCATTAAGGAATGCCGTTTTGACGTCCATTTGCCATATCTCATAATCATAGAATGCGGCAATTGCTAACATTATTCGGACTGACTTCAGCATCGCTACGGGAGAGAAAGTCTCGTCGTAGTCAATCCCTTGAACTTGTCGATAACCCTTAGCGACAAGCCGAGCCTTATAGATGGTCACATTACCATCCGCGTCTGTCTTCTTCTTAAATATCCATTTATTTTCTATGGCGTGCCTATCATCGGGCAAGTCCACCAAAGTCCATACTTTGTTTTCATACATGGATTCTATCTCGGATTTCATGGCTCCAAGCCATTTATTGGAATCCGGGCCCGCCATCGCTTCTTCATAGTTCGAAGGTTCACCGTTGTCTAACAACATGATTTCCATGACAGGGTTGCCGTACCACTCTGGTGCGGAATGTGTCCTTGTGGACCTTCGAAGTTCAGTAGTAACTTGATATGTGTCTTCATGATCATCATCATTAACTTCCTCCCTTGTCGGTGCAGGCACCTCAGGAACAATTTCCTGCGCTGCGCTACTTTCTGGTTCGGGAGGGGCTACTGTCACCTCATCAAGTTCTACTTTCCTCCCACTCACTTCTTTCGAGAGAAACTCTTTCTCCAGAAAGGATCCATTCTTGGCAAGAAAGACTTTGCCTTCGTATCTGTGGTAGAAGGTGTACCCAATCGTTTCCTTTGGGTATCCTATGAAGACGCATTTTTCCGATTTGGGTTCGAGCTTTTCAGGTTGAAGTTTCTTGACATAAGCATCGCAACCCCAAACTTTTAGAAACGACAGCTTAGGTTTCTTGCCAAACCAAAGTTCATACGGTGTCGTCTCAACGGATTTCGACGGAGCCCTATTTAAAGTGAATGCGGCAGTCTCTAAAGCATAACCCCAAAAACATAGCGGTAAGTCGGTGAGAGACATCATAGATCGCACCATGTCCAACAGAGAACGATTTTGATGTTCAGACACACTGTTACGCTGAGGTGTTCCGAGCGGTGTCAATTGTGAAACAATTCCATAGTTCCTAAGGTGCGTGCCAAATTCATGACTTAAATATTCACCCCCACGATCCGATCACAAGAACTTTATTTTTCTGTCACGTTGATTGTCAACCTCATTCTGAAATTCCTTGAACTTTTAAAAGGTCTCAGACTTGTGCTTCATCAAGTAGATATACCCATATCTACTCAAGTCATCTGCGAGGGTGAGAACATAACGATAGCCTCCGCAAGCCTCAACACTCATTGGACCGCACACATCGGTATGTATGATTTCCAATAAGTGGGTTGCTTGCTCCATTGTTTCGGAGAACGGAGTCTTGGTCATCTTGCCCAAGAGGCATGGTTCGCACGTGTCAAATGATTCATAATCAAGAGACTCCAGAAGTCCATCTGCATGAAGCTTCTTCATACACTTGACACCAATATGACCAAGGCGGCAATGCCACAAGTATGTGGGACTATCATTGTCAACTTTACATCTTTTGGCATTCACACTATGAATATGTGTATCATCACGATCGAGATTCATCAAAAATGAACCATTGACCAGCGGGGCATGACCATAAAACATATCTCTCAAATAAATCGAACAACCATTATTCTCGGATTTAAATGAGTAGCCATCTCGCATCAAACGAGATCTAGATACAATGTTCATGCTCAAAGCTGGTACTAAATAACAATTATTAAGGTTTAAAACTAATCCCGAGGGTAGATGTAGAGGCAGCGTGCCGACGGCAATCACATCGACCTTGGAACCATTCCCGACGCGCATCGTCACCTCGTCCTTCGCCAGTCTCCGCTTATTCCGCAGCTCCTGCTTAGAGTTACAAATATGAGCAACTGCACCGGTATCAAATACCCAGGAGCTACTATGGTAAGGTACACATCAATAACATGTATATCACATATACCTTTGACGTTGCCGGCCTTCTTGTCTGCTAAGTATTTGGGGCAGTTCCGCTTCCAGTGACACGTTCCCTTGCAATAAAAGCACTCAGTCTCAGGCTTGGGTCCATACTTTGGCTTCTTCCGGCAACTGGCTTACCGGGCGCGGCAACTCCCTTGTCGTCCTTCTTGAAGTTCTTCTTACCCTTTCCCTTCTTGAACTTAGTGGTTTTATTGACCATCAACACTTGATGCTCTTTCTTGATCTCCACCTCCGCTGATTTCAGCATTGAATACACCTCGGGAATGGACTTCTCCATCCCTTGTATATTGAAGTTCAACACAAAGCTCTTGTAGCTAGGTGGGAGCGACTGGAGGATTCTGTCAACGGCCGCTTCGTATGGGAGTTTCATTCCCAACTGAGACAAGCAGTTGTGCAACCCAGAAATCTTGAGTATGTGCTCACTGACAGAACCGTTTTCCGCCATCTTACAGCTGTAGAATGCGTTGGAGACATCATATCTCTCAACTCGGACATGAGCCTAGAAAACCATTTTCAGGTCTTGGAACATCTCATATGCTCCGTGGTGCTCAAAACACTTTTGCAGCCCCGATTCTAAGCTGTAGAGCATGCCGCACTGAACCAGGGAGTAATCATCACAACACGATTGCCAAGCGTTCATAACATCTTGGTTTGCCAGAGCGGGAGCGTCACCTAGTGGTGCTTCTAGGACATAATTTTTCTTGGCAGCTATGAGGATGATCCTCAGGTTACGGACCCAATCCGTATAGTTGCTACCATCGTCTTTCAGCTTGGATTTCTCTAGGAACGCGTTGAAGTCGAGGGTGACATGAGCGTGGGACATTTGATCTACAAGACATATTGTAAAGAATTTAGACTAAGTTCATGACAATTAAGTTCATGTAATCAAATTTTAATGAACTCCCACTCAGATGGACATCTCTCTAGTCATCTAAGTGATACATGATCCGAATCGACTAGCCCGTGTCCGATCATCACGTGAGACGGACTAGTCATCAACGGTGAACATCTTCATGTTGATCGTATCTTCTATACGACTCATGTTCGACCTTTCGGTCTTCCGTGTTCCAAGGCCATGTCTGTACATGCTAGGCTCGTCAAGTGAACCCTAAGTGTTTTGCGTGTGTAAATCTGGCTTACACCCGTTGTATGCGAACGTTAGACCCTATCACACCCGATCATCACGTGGTGCTTCGGAACAACGATCCTTAGCAATGGTGCACAGTTAGGGGGAACACAATTCTTGAAATTTTAGTGAGAGATCATCTTATTTACTACCGTCGTTCTAAGTAAACAAGATGCATAAACATGATAAACATCACATGCAATCAAATAAAGTGACATGATATGCCCAATATCATCTTGCTCCTTCGATCTCCATCTTCGGGGCACCATGATCATCTTTGTCACCGGCACGACACCATGATCTCCATCATCATGATCTCCATCATCGTGTCTTCATGAAGTCGTCACGCCAACTATTACTTCTACTACTATGGCTAACGTTTAGCAATAAAGTAAAGTAATTACATGGCGTTATTCAGTGACACGCAGATCATACAATAATTAAGACAACTCCTATGGCTCCTGCCGGTTGTCATTTTCATCGACATGCAAGTCGTGATTCCCTATTACAAGAACATGATCAATCTCATACATCACATATATCATTCATCACATCTTCTTGGCCATACCACATCACATAGCACATGCTGCAAGAACAAGTTAGATGACCTCTAATTGTTGTTGCAAGTTTTTACGTGGCTTCTATAGGTTTTCTAGCAAGAACGTTTCTTACCTACGCCAATACCACAATGTGATTTGTCAATTTCTATTTACCCTTCATAAGGACCCTGTTCATCGAATCCGATCCGACTAAAGTGGGAGAGAGAGAGACCCGCCAGCCACCTTATGCAACTAGTGCATGTCTGTCGGTGGAACCAGTCTCACGTAAGCGTACGTGTAAGGTCGGTCCGGGCCGCTTCATCCCATGATGCCGCCGAATCAAGATTGGACTAGTAACAGCAAGAAAATTGAACAAACTCAACGCCCACAACTTGTTTGTGTTCTACTCGTGCAAGATGCTACGCAAAGACCTAGCTCAGATGCCACTGTTGGGGAACGTAGCAGAATTCAAAAAAATTCCTATGCTTCACCAAGATCAATCTAAGGAGTCATCTAGCAACGAGCATAAAGGAGTGCATCTACATACCCTTTGTAGATCGCGTGCGGAAGCGTTCGAAGGAACGTGGATGAAGTAGTCGTACTCTTCGTGATCCTCGTCACCGATGATCCCAGCGCCGAACGGACGGCACCTCCGCGTTCAACACACATACGGTACAGCGACGTCTCCTCCTTCTTGATCCATCAAGGGGGGAGGAGAGGTTGACGGAGATCCAGCAGCACGACGGCGTGGTGGTGGATGCGACATGAAAAGCTGCAGGGCTTCGCCGGCGCCCTGCGGGAGGAGTTGGAAGTGTGACGGGAGGGGGGAGAGGCGCCAGAGGCTTGGGGTGCGGCTGCCCTCTCCCCCCACTATATATAGGGGCCGGGGGGCGCCGGCCCTAGGAGATCCAATCTCCTAGGGGGGCGGCGGCCAAAGGGGGCAAACTTGCCCCCCCAAGGCATAGGGGCGCCCCCTCCCCCTAGGGTTTCAACCCTAGGCGCATGGAGGGGGGCCCATGTGGGTGCGCCAGCCCACCAGGGGCTGGCCCCTTCCCCTTGCGGCCTACGGGACCCTCCGGGATGGGTGGCCCCACCCGATGGACCCCGGGGACCCCTCCGGTGGTCCCGGGACACTCCCGGTGACCCCCGGAATTCACCCGATGGCCGAAACTGGACTTCCTATATATCATTCTTTACCTCCGGACCATTCCGGAACTCCTCGTAACATCTGGGATCTCATCCGAGACTCCTAACAACATTCGGGTTTCCATGTGCATGTATCTCTACAACCCTAGCGTCACCGAACCTTAAGTGTGTAGACCCTACGGGTTCGGGAGACACGCAGACATGACCGAGACGACTCTCCGGTCAATAACCAACAACGGGATCTGGATACCCATGTTGGTTCCCACGTGTTCCTCAATGATCTCATCGAATGAACCACTGTGTCAAGGATTCACTCAATCTCGTATGTTATTACCTTTGTCTATCGGTACGGTACTTGCCTGAGATTCGATCGTCGGTATGCCCGATACCTCGTTCAATCTCGTCACGGCAAGTCTCTTTACTCGTTCCGTAATCCATCATCCTGTGACTAACTCCTTAGTCACTTTGAGCTCTTTATGATGATGGCTTACCGAGAGGGCCCAGAGATACCTCTCCATCATACGGAGTGACAATATCCCAGTCTCGGTTCGTACCAACTCAACAGACACTTCCGGAGATACCCGTTGCGTACCTTTATAGCCACCCAGTTACGTTGTGACGTTTGGCACACCCAAAGTATTCCTACGGTATCCGGGAGTTGCACAACCTCATGGTCTAAGGAATAAATACTTGACACTAGAAAAGCTTATGCATTACGAACTATACGATCTCGTGCTAGGCTTAGGATTGGGTCTTGTCCATCACATCATTCTCCTAATGATGTGATCCCGTTATCAATGACATCCAATTTCCATGGTCAGGAAACCGTGACCATCTATTGATCAACGAGCTAGTAACTAGAAGCTTACCAGGGACACGTTGTGGTCTATGTATTCACACATGTATCGCTGTTTCCGTACAATACAAATTCAAGCATGAATAATAGACAATTATCTTGAACAAGGAAATATAATAATAATACTTTTATTATTGCCTCTAGGGCATATTTCCAACATAAGGCCTATTACTTCCCTCAGGGGTTCCGATAACCCCCCGACACTCTGATATTTATCAAGTGACCCCTGGAACTCATCCGGTGTCCGAATAACATCGTCCAATATATCATTATTTATGTCTTGACCATTTTTAGACTCCTCGTCATGTTCGTGGTCTCATTCGGTACTCCGAACAATCTTCGGTCATCAAAAACACATAACTCATAATACGAATCGTCATCGAGCGTTAAGCGTACGAACCCTACGGGTTCGAGAACTATGTAGAAATGACCGAGATACATCTCCGGTCAATAACAAATAGCAGAACCTGGATGCTCATATTGGCTCCTACATATTCTTCGAACATCTTTATCGATCAACCCGCATAACAACATACGTTGTTCCCTTTGTCATCAGTATGTTACTTGCCCGAGATTCGATCGTCGGTATCTTCATACCTAGTTCAATCTCGTTACTGGCAAGTCTCTTTACTCATTCCATAATACATCATCTCGTGACTAACTCATTAGTCATTTTCTTGCAAGGATTATTATGATGAATATTACCGAGAGGGCCCAGAGATACCTCTCCGACACACGAAGTGACAAATCCTATTCTCGATCTATGCCAACACCACAGACACTTTCGGAAACACCTGTAGAGCATCTTTATAATCACCCAGTTACGTTGTGACGTTTGATAGCACACAAGGTGTTCCTCTGGTATCCGGGAGTTTTATAATCTCATAGTCAGAGGAACATGTATAAGTCATGAAGAAAGCAATAACAATAAAACTAAACGATCATAGTGCTAAGCTAATGGTGAAGGAAATATGCCCTAGAGGCAATAATAAAGTTGTTATTTATATTTACTTATATCATGATAAATGTTTATTATTCATGCTCGAATTATATCAACCGGAAACTTACTACATGTGTGAATGCATTGACAAAACAGAGTATCCCTAGTATGCCTCTACTAGACTAGCTCGTTAATCAAATATGGTATGTTTCCTAACCATAGACATGTGTTGTCATTTGATGAACGGGATCACATCATTATAAGAATGATGTGATGGACAAGACCCATCCGTTAGCTTAGCACTATGATCGTTTAGTTTTACTGATATTGCTTTCTTCATGACTTATACATGTTCCTCTGACTATGAGATTATGCAACTCCCGAATACCGGAGGAACACCTTGTGTGCTATCAAATGTCACCCTGTAACTAGGTGATTATAAATATGCTCTACACATGTCTCCGAAGGTGTTTGTGGTGTTGGCATAGATCAAGAATAGGATTTGTCACTCCGAGTGTCGAAGAGGTATCTCTGGGCCCTCTCGGTAATACACATCATAATAAGCCTTGCAAGCAAACGACTAATGAGTTAGTCACGAGATGATGTATTATGGAATGAGTAAAGAGACTTGCCGGTAACGAGATTGAACTAGGTATGATGATACCGACGATCGAATCTCGGGCAAGTAACATATCGATGACAAAGGGAATAATGTATGTTGTTATGCGGTTTAACAGATAAAGATCTTCGTAGAATATGTACGAGCCAATATGAGCATCTAGGTTCCTCTATTGGTTATTGACCGGAGATGTGTCTCGGTCATGTCTACATAGTTCTCGAACCCGTAGGGTCCGTACGCTTAACGTTCGATGACGATTTGTATTATGAGTTATGTGATTTGATGACCGACATTTGTTCGGAGTCCCGGATGAGATCACAGACATGACGAACAGTCTCAAAATGGTCGAGACGTAAATATCGATATATTGGAAGGCTATATTCGGACATCGGAAAGGTTCCGAGTGATTCAGGTATTTTTCGGAGGACCGGAGGGTTACGAGAATTCGTATTGGGCCTTAATGGGCCATACGGGAAAGGAGAGAAAGGCCTCAAGGGTGGTTGCGCCCCTTCCGCATGGACTGGTCCGAATTGGACTAGGGAAAGGGGTGCCCCCTTCCTTCCTTCTACTTCTCCCTTCCCCTTTTCCTATTCCATGCGAGAGGAGGAATCCTACTAGGACTAGGGAGTCCTAGTAGGACTCCACACTTTGGGCGCGCCCTATGAGGGCCGGCCTCCTCCTCCCTCCATCCTTTATATACGTGGCCAGGGGGCACCCCATAGACACACAAGTAAACATCAGTTTTAGCCGTGTGCGGTGCCCCCCTCCGCAGATACACACCTCGGTCATATCGTTGCAGTGCTTAGGCGAAGCCCTGCGCTGGTAACTTCATCATCACCGTCACTACGCCATCGTGCTGACGAAATCTCCCGTGATGCTCAATTGGATCAAGAGCTCATGGGACATCATCGAGCTGAATGTGTGATGAACACGGAGGTGTTGTACGTTCGGTGCTTGGATCGGTTGGATCGCGAAGACGTTCGACTACATCAACCGCGTCACTGGACGCTTCCGCTTTCAGTCTACAAGTGTATGTAGACGCACTCTCCCCGCTCGTTGCTATGCTTCTCCTAGATAGATTTTGCATGATTGTAGGAAAATTTTGAAATACTATGTTCCCCAACAGTGGCATCATGAGTCAGGTCTATGCGTAGATGATATGCACTAGTAGAATGAAGGAAATATGCCCTAGAGGCAATAATAAAGATGTTATTTGTATTTCCTTATATCATGATAAATGTCTTTTATTCATGCTAGAATTGTATTAACCGGAAACTTAGTACATGTGTGAATACATAGACAAAACAGTATGTCCCTAGTATGCCTCTACTAGACTAGCTCATTGATCAAAGATGGTTATGTTTCCTAACCATAGACATGAGTTCTCATTTGATCAATGGGATCACATCATTAGGAAAATGATGTGATGGACAAGACCCATCTGTTAGCTTAGCACTATGATCGTTTAGTTTTACTGCTATTGCTTTCTCCATGACTTATACATGTTCCTATGACTATGAGATTATGCAACTCCCGAATACCGGAGGAACACCTTGTGTGCTATCAAATGTCACGACGTAACCGGGTGATTATAAAGATGCTCTACAGGTGTCTCCGAAGGTATACATGGTGTTGGCATTGATCAAGAATAGGATTTGCCTATCCGAATATTGGAGAGGTATCTTTGGGCCCTCTCGGTAATACACATCATAATAAGCCTTGCAAGCATATGACTAATGAGTTAGTCACGAGATGATGTATTACAGAACGAGTAAAGAGACTTGCCGGTAACGAGATTGAACTAGGTATTGAGATACCGACGATCGAATCTCGGGCAAGTGACATACCGATGACAAAGGGAACAACGTATGTTGTTATGCGGTTTGACCGATAAAGATCTTCGTAGAATATGTAGGAGCCAATATGAGCATCTAGGTTCCGCTATTGGTTATTGACCGGAGACGTGTCTCGGTCATGTCTACATAGTTCTCGAACCCGTAGGGTCCGCACGCTTAAAGTTTCGATCACGGTTATATTATGAGTTTATGAGTTTTGATGTACCAAAGGTTGTTCGGAGTCCCGGATATGATCACGGACATGGCGAGGAGTCTCGAAATGGTCAAGACATAAATATTGATATATTGGATGACTATATTCGGACACCAGAATGGTTCCGGGGGTTAGCGGATATATACCGGAGTACCCGGGGGTTACCGAAACCCCCTGGAGGTTATTGGGCCTCATGGGCCCAATAGGTAAAGGAGGAGAGGCAGCCAAGGGGCAGCTGCACATCCCTCCCCCTCAAGTCCGAATTGGACAAGGAGGTGGGGGTGGCGCCCCCCTTTCCTTTCCTTCTCCCTCCTTCCCTCTCCACTCCTAATCCAACAAGGAAAAGGGAGGGAGTCCTACTCCCGGTGGGAGTAGGACTCCTCCTGGCGCGCCCTCCTAGCCGGTCGCCTCTCCCCCCTTGCTCCTTTATATACGGGGGCAGGGGGCACCCTAGAGACACAACAATTGATTTGATCTCTCAGCCATGTGCGGTGCCCCCCTCCACCATAGTTCACCACGATAATACTGTAGCGGTGCTTAGGCGAAGCCCTGCGTCGGTAGAATATCATCATCGTCACCACGCCATCGTGCTGGCGAAACTCTCCCTCAACACTCGGCTGGATCGGAGTTCGAGGGACATCATCGGGCTGAACGTGTGCAGAACTCGGAGGTGCCGTGCGTTCAGTACTTGATCGGTCGGATCGTGAAGACGTACGACTACATCAACCGCGTTGTGCTAACACTTTCGCTTTCGGTCTATGAGGGTACGTAGACAACACTCTCCCCTCTCGTTGCTATGCATCACCATGATCTTGCGTGTGCGTAGGAAAATTTTGAAATTACTACGTTCCCCAACATAGAACACAATGAGTTGTGGGCGATAATAGTCATACTGCTTACCAACATGTCATACTTTGATTCGGCGGTATTGTGATATGAAGCGGCCCGTACCGACATTACGTGTACGCTTACGCGAGACTGGTTTCACCGTTACGAGCACTCGTTGCTTAAAGGTGACCGGCAGGTGTCTGTCTCTCTCACTTTAGTTGAATCGAGCGTGGCTACACCCGGTCCTTCTGAAGGTTAAAACATCACACTTGACAAAAAATTGTTGTGGTTTTGTATGCATAGGTAAGAACGGTTCTTGCTAAGCCCGTAGCAGCCACGTAGGATGTCTAACTTGTTTTTGCAGGGCATGTTGTGATGTGATATGGTCAAGACGTGATGAATTATACATTATTATATGAGATGGACATGTTTTGTAAAGTTATCGGCAACCGGCAGGAGCCTTATGGTTGTCTCTTTATTGTATGAATTGCGAAGGCCATGTAATTGCTTTACTTTATCACTATGAGTTAGCGACAGTAGTAGTAGCAATAGTTGGCGAGATGACCACGACGCTACGATGAAGATTAGGGTGTCTAGCCGGTGACGATGGAGATTATGATGATGCTTTGGAGATGGAGATCAAAAGCACAAGATGATGATGGCCATATCATGTCACATATTTTGATAGCATGTGATGTTTATCTTATTATGCTTCTTATTTTGCTTAGTATGGCGGTAGCATTATAAGATGATCCCTTACAAAATTTCAAGGAACAAGTGTTCTCCCTGAGTATGCACCGTTGCCAAAGTTCGTCGTGCCGAGACACCACGTGATGATCGGGTGTGATAAGCTCTACGTTCAAATACAACGGGTGTAAGATAGTTTTGCACATGCAGAATACTCGGGTTAAACTTGACGAGCCTAGCATGTACAGACATGGCCTCGGAACACTGGAGACTGAAAGGTCGAGCGTGAATCATATAGTAGATATGATCAACATAAGATGTTCACCATTGAAAACTACTCCATCTCACATGATGATCAGACATGGTTTAGTTGATTTGGATCACGTGATCATTTAGATGACTAGAGGGATGTCTATCTAAGTGGGAGTTCTTTAGTAATATGATTAATTGAACTATAAATTATCATGAACTTAGTCCTGATAGTTTTTGCATATCTATGTTGTTGTAGATCAATGGCCCGTGCTACCGTTCCCTTGAATTTGAATGCGTTCCTAGAGAAAGCTAAGTTGAAAGATGATGGTAGCAACTGCACGGACTGGGTCCGTAACTTGAGGATTATCCTCATTGCTGCACAGAAGTATTATGTCATTGATGTACCGCTAGGTGACAAACCTATTGCAGGAGCAGATGCAGACTTTATGAACGTTTGACAAGCCTAGTATGATGACTACTTGGTAGCACCATGCTTTACGGCTTATAACCGGGACTTCAAAAGCATTTTGAACGCCACGGAGCATATGAGATGTTCTGAGACTTGAAAATAGTATTTCAGACTCATGCCCGTGTCGAGAGGTATGGAACCTCTGACAAGTACTTTGCCTACAAGATGGAGGAGAATAGCTCAACCAGTGACCATGTGCTCAGATTGCGTGGGTACTACAATTACTTGAATCAAGTGGGAGTTAATATTCCAGATAAGATAGTAATTGACAAAGTTCTCTAGTCACTATCACTGAGTTACTAGAACTTTGTGATGAACTATAATATGCAAGGGATGACTAAAGTAATTCCCGAGCTCTTCGCGATACTGAAATCGGCGGAGGTAGAAATCAAGAAAGAGCATCAAGTGTTGATGGTTAACAAGACCACTACTTTGAAAGGCCAAAGGGATAGAAGGGGAACTTCAAGAAGAATGACAAGCAAGTTGTCACTCCCATGAAGAATCCCAAAGCTAAACTCAAGCCTGAAACTAAGTGATTCTACTGCAAAGGAAATGGTCACTAGAAGTGGAATTGCCCTAGATACTTGGCGGATAAGAAGGATGGCAAAGTAAACAAAGGTATATTTGATATACAGATTATTAATGTGTACTTTACTAGTGCTCATAACAACCCTTGGGTATTTGATGTCAGTTTAGTTGCTAAGAGTAGTAACTCAAAACGGGAGTTGCAGAATGAGCAGAGACTAGTTAAGGGTGAAGTGATGATGTGTGCTGGAAGTGGTTCCAAGATTGATATGATCATCATCGCACACTCCCTATACTTTCGGGATTAGTGTTGAACCTAAATAAATGTTGTTTGGTGTTTGCGTTGATCGTGAATATGATTTGATCATGTTTATTGCAATACATTTATTCATTTAAAGTCAGAGAATAATTGTTATTCTGTTTACATGAATAAAACCTTCGATGGTCATACACCCAATAAAATAGTTTGTTGGATCTCGATCGTAGTTATACACATATTCACAAAATTGAAGCCAAAAGATGCAAAGTTGATAATGATAGTGCAACTTATTTGTGGCACTGCCGTTTAGGTCATATTGGTGTAAAGCGCATAAAGAAACTCCATGCTGATGGAATTTTGGAATCATTTGACTATGAATCTTTTGATGCTTGCGAACCAAGCCTCATGGGCAAGATGACTAAAACTCTGTTCTCCGGAACAATGGAGCGAGCAACTGACTTATTGGAAATCATACATACTAATGTATGTGGTCCAATGAGTGTTGAAGCTCGTGGCGGGTATTGTTATTTTTTGACCTTCACTGATGATTTGTGCTACTTATCGAGCTTGCGTTGTATTCCCTCGAAGAGGAAAGGGTGATGCAGCACAGTAGCGTAAGTATTTCCCTCAGTTCTTGAGAACCAAGGTATCAATCCAGTAGGTGACCACAGGCGAGTCCCTCGCACCTGCACAAACAAATAAGAACTTCACAGCCATCGCGATAAGGGGTTGTCAATCCCTTTACGGCCACTTACGAAAGTGAGATCTGATAGATATGATAGTATAATATTTTTTGTATAAGAACAAAAAGTAAATAAAGCAAAGTAAAGTAGATGGAAGATTAATATGTTGAGAATAGACCCGGGGGCCATAGGTTTCACTAGTGGCTTCTCTCATGATAGCATAATTCTACGGTGGGTGAACAAATTACTATCGAGCAATTGATAGAAAAGCGCATAGTTATGAGAATATCTAGGCATGATCATTATATATAGGCATCACGTCCGTGACAAGTAGACCGAAATGATTCTGCATCTACTACTATTACTCCACACATCGACCGCTATGTAGCATGCATCTAGAGTATTAAGTTCATAAGAACAGAGTAATGCTTTAAGCAAGATGACATGATGTAGAGGGATAAACTCAAGCAATATGATATAAACCCCATCTTTTTATCCTCGATGGCAACAATACAATACGTGCCTTGTTGCCCCTGCTGTCACTAGGAAAGGACACCACAAGATTGAACCCAAAGCCAAGCACTTCTTATGAACTAGTAGGACAAACCAAACCAATAATTCGAAGAGACTTGCAAGGATATTATAATCATACATAAAATATTTCAGAAAAGAATCAAATATTGTTCATAGATAATCTTGATCATAAACCCACAATTCATCGGATCTCGACAAACACACTGCAAAAAGATTACATCGAATAGATCTCATCGAAGATCGAGGAGAACTTGGTATTGAGATCCAAAAAGAGAGAAGAAGCCATCTAGCTAACAAATATGGACCCGAAGGTCTGTGGTAAACTACTCACAACTCATTGGTGAGGCTATGGTGTTGATGTAGAAGCACTCCGTGGTAGATCCCCCCTCACGCGAAGAGAAGGTTGCGGTGGCGGAATTAGGGTTTTCTCTGTTGCCTCAATGTTTTCAGGGTACATGGATATATATAGGAGGAAGGAGGGCATCGGGGGAGCCAGAGGGGGGCCATGAGGGTGGGGGCGTGCCCAGGGGGAGGGGGCGCGCCCTGGACCCTTGTGGCCACCTTCTTTATTCCGTCGCGTGTACTCGAAGTCTTATGGGTAGATACGGTTCGAAAAATAACTCTCCCGAAGGTTTCATTCCGTTTGGACTCCGTTTGATATTCTTTTATGAGAAACTCTGAAATAGGCAAAAAAAATAGCAATTTGCACTGGGCCTTGGGTTAGTAGGTTAGTCCCAGAAATAATATAAAAGTGTATAATAAAGCCCATTAGACATCCAAAACAGAATATATAATAGCATGGAACAATCAAAAATTATAGATACGTTGGAGACGTATCAAGCATCCCCAAGCTTAATTCCTGCTCGTCCTCGAGTAGGTAAATGATAAAAAAGAATTTTTGATGTGGAATGCTAACTAACATAATTCTCAATGTAATTCTCTTTGTTGTGGCATGAATGTTCAGATCCGAAAGATTCAAGATAAAAGTTCATATTGACATAAGAATAATAATACTTCAAGCACACTAACAAAGCAATCATGTCTTCTCAAAATAACATGGCCCAAGAAAGTTCACCCCTACAAAATCATATAGTTAGTCTATGCTCCATCTTCGTCACACAAAGTATCCCAATCATGCACAACCCCGGTTTTAGCCAAGCACTTGTTTCATACTTTAATTTTTTCAAACTCTTTCAACTTTCACGCAATATATGAGTGTGAGCCATGGACATAGCACTATAGGTGGAATAGAGTGGTGGTTTTGGAGAAGACAAAAAGGAGGAAGAAGGTCTCACATCAACTAGGCGTATCAATGGGCTATGGAGATGCCCATCAATAGATATCAATGTGAGTGAGTAGGGATTTCCATGCAACGGATGCACTAGAGCTATAAATGTATGAAAGCTCAAAAAAAGAAACTAAGTGGGTGTGCATCCAACTAGGTTCCTCACGAAGACCTAGGGCATTTGAGGAAGCCCATCGTTGGAATATACAAGCCAAGTTCTATAATGAAAATTCCCACTGGTATATGAAAGTGACTAAACAAGAGACTCTCTATCATGAAGATCATGGTGCTACTTTGAAGCACAAGTGTGGAAAAGGATAGTAGAATTGTCCCTTTTCTTTTTTTTTCTTTTTTTTTCTTTTTTTTTGGCCTTTCTTTTTTTCTTTGGCCTTTCCTTCTTTTTTTCTTTTTTTTTTCTTTGGGACAATGCTCTAATAATGATGATCATCACACGTATATTGATTTACAACTCGATATTACAACTCGATACTAGAACAAAGTATGACTCTATATGAATGCCTCCGGTGGTGTACCAAGATGTGCAATGAATCAAGAGTGACATGTATGAAAAATTATGCATGGTGGCCTAGCCACAAATACGATGTCAACTACATGATCATGCATGGCAATATGACAATGATGAAGTTTGTCATAACAAATGGAACGATGGAGAGTTGCATGGCAATATATCTCGGAATGGCTATGGAAATGCCATGATAGGTAGGTATGGTGGCTGTTTTGAGGAAGGTATATGGTGGGTGTAT
Source organism: Secale cereale (assembly GCA_902687465.1). Taxonomy (NCBI): domain Eukaryota; kingdom Viridiplantae; phylum Streptophyta; class Magnoliopsida; order Poales; family Poaceae; genus Secale; species Secale cereale. The sequence goes on along the minus strand of LR738714.1, from coordinate 522,601,995 downwards.
GGTACCGGCGAAAGTTGTGCGGTACAAGACAGGCTAGCAATGGTGGAAGGGTGGAATGCGTATAATCCATGGACTCAACATTAGTCATAAAGAACTCACATACTTATTGCAAAAATCTACAAGTCATCAAAACAAAGTACTACACGCATGCTCCTAGGGGAAGGGTTGGTAGGAGTTAACCATCGTGCCATCCTGACCTCCATACAAAGGATGACACTCAATGAAATACCTCATGCTTCAAATTTGTCACACAACGGTTACCATACGTGCATGCTACAAGACTTGCAAACCTTAACACAAGTATTTATGAAAATCACAACTACTATACTAGCATGACTCTAATATCACCATCCTCATATCTCAAAACAATCATCAAGTATCAAACTTCTCTTGGTATTCAATGCACTTTATGTGAAAGTTTTTACTATACCCATCTTGGATTCCTATCATATTAGGACTAGTTTCATAACCAAAGCACATTACCATGCTTTTCTAAAAGCCTCTAAAATAGATATGAGTGAAGCATGAGAGATCAACAATTTATACAAATAAAACCACCACCGTGCTCTAAAAGATATAAGTGAAGCGCTAGAGCAAAACTATCTAGCTCAAAAGATATAAGTGAAGCACATAGAGTATTCTAATAAATTCTAAACCATATTTATATCTCTTAAAAGGTGTGTCCAGCAAGGATGATTGTGGCAAACTAAAAAGCAAAGACTCAAATCATATATGACGCTCCAAGCAACACACATATCACGTGGTGAATAAAAATATAGTCTCAAGTATAGTTACCGATAGATGAAGACGGAAGAGGGGATGCCTTCCCGGGGCATCCCCAAGCTTAGGCTTTTAGTTATCCTTGAATTTTACCTTGGGGTGCCTTGGGAATCCCCAAGCTTAGGCTCTTGCCACTCTTTGTTCCATAGTCCATCAAAGCCATACTCAAAACATGAAAACTTCACAACACAAAACATAGCCAAAAATCTCGTGAGCTCCGTTAGTATAAGAAAACAAACCACCACTCAAAGGTACTGTAATGAACTCATTCTTTGTTTATATTGGTGTTAAAACTACTGTATTATAACTTCTCTATGATTCATACTCCCTAATACTGCTCATATATTCATCAAAATAAGCAAACGACACACGAAAAACAGAATCTGTCAAAAAAAACAGAACAGTCTGTAGTAATCTGTAACTTTCGAATATTTGTGGAACTCCAAAAAAATTAAAATAAATTGTTAAATGTGAGGAATTTGTCTATTAATAATATGCAAAAAGAATCAACTAAATAGCACTCTCCAGTAAAACATTACAGCCAATCTCGTGAGCGCTAAAGTTTCTGTTTTTTACAGCATGATCATATAAACTTCACACAAGTCTTCCCAAAGGTTCTAGTTGGCACAAACACTAATTAACACAAAACCACATCTAAACAGAAGCTATATGCAATATTTATTCCTAAACAGAAGCAAAAACAAAGAAAATAAAGTTGGGTTGCCTCCCAACAAGCGCTATCGTTTAACGCCCCTAGCTAGGCACGATACAAGAATATATCTAGGTATTGCCATCTTTGGTAGGCAATCCATAAGTGGCTCTCATAATAGATTCATAAGGTAATTTGATTTTATTTCTAGGAAAGTGTTCCATGACTTTCCTTAACGTAAATTGAAATCTAATATTTCCTTCCTTCATATCAATAATTGCACCAATCGTTCTAAGGAAAGGTTTACCAAGAATAATGGGACATGAAGGATTGCAATCTATATCAAGAACAATGAAATCTATGGGCACATAATTCCTATTGGAAACAATAAGAACATCATTAATCCTTCCCATAGGTTTCTTAATGGTAGAATCGAAAAGATGCAAATTTAAAGAACAATCATCAAGCTCATGGAAACCTAACAAATCACACAAAGTTTTTGGGATTGTAGAAACACTTTCACCCAAATCACACAAAGCAAAGCATTCATGATCATTAATTTTAATTTTAATAGTAGGTTCCCACTCATCATAAAGCTTCCTAGGGATAGAAACTTCTAATTCAAGTTTTTCTTCATAAAATTGCATAAAAGCATCAACTATGTGCTTGGTAAAAGCCTTATTTTGACTATAAGCATGCGGAGAATTTAGTACGGATTGCAACAAAGAAATACAATCTATCAAAGAGCAATTATCATAATTGAATCCCTTGAAATCCAAAATAGTGGGTTCATCACTATGCAAAGTTTTAATCTCTTCAATCCCACTTTTAACAATTTTAGCAACAAGATCTAAAAACTCTGAATCATTGGGATGCCTTTTTACTAAAGTAGACTCATCTCCAGTCCCATCTTTATCAAGATTCATACTAGAAAACAAGGATCTAATAGGAGACACATCAATAACTTTCAGATCTTCATCTTTATTTTCATGATAACTAGAAGAACATGCTTTCATAAAGCAATCTTTTATAGCACGCAACCTAGCGGTTCTTTCTTTGCATTCATCAATGGAAATTCTCATGCCTTTGAGAGACTCATTGATATCATGCTTGCGTGGAATAGATCTAAGTTTCAAAGAATCAACATCAAGAGTAATTATATCCACGTTTCTAGCCAACTCATCAATCTTAAGCAATTTTTCTTCAAGCAAAGCATCAAAATTCTTTTGCGAATTCATAAACTCTTTAACACTAGTTTCAAATTCAGAGGACATCTTACCAAAATTTCCAGAAGAGTTATTGTAGGAATTACCATAATTGTTAGAGGAATTACTAGGAATAGGCCTGGGATTAAGGTTTCCTCTTTCAGCATTGTTACCAAAATTATTCCTACCAACAAAATTCACATCCAAAGATTCATTGTTATTTTCAATCAACGTGGATAAAGGCATATCATTAGGATCAGAAGAAGCACTCTTAGTAGCAAATAATTTCATAAGTTCATCCATCTTTCCACTCAAAACACTAATCTCTTCAATAGCATGCACTTTTTTACTAGTAGATCTTTCGGTGTGCCATTGAGAGTAGTTAACGATAATATTATCTAGGACTTTGGTAGCTTCTCCTAAGGTAGTTTCCATGAAGTGCCCCACGCGGCCGAATCTAAAAGATTTTTAGAAGCAAAATTCAAGCCAGCATAAAAGTTTTGCATAATCATCCATAAGTTCAAACCATGTGTAGGGCAATTATGTATCATTAATTTCATTCTCTCCCAAGCTTGTGCAACATGCTCATGATCTAGTTGCTTAAATTCATAATATCATTTCTAAGAGAGATAATCTTAGCGGGAGGAAAAATACATAGAGATAAAAGCATCTTTGCACTTATTCCATGAATCAATACTATTTCTAGGCAAAGAGGGAAACCAAGTTTTAGCACAATCTCTAAGTGAAAACGGAAATAGATCTTCACTAGGAAGGCCAGAAAATTGATCTTTCATGACAAGATTCAATAGGGCAGCATTGATCTCACAAGATCCAGCATCGGTAACAGGCGCAATAGGCGTGCTAATAAAATCATTATTGTTGGTATTGTAAAATTCACACAATTTGGTATTGTTCTGAGTCATAGTGAACAGCAAGCAATCCAACACACAAGCAAACAAGAGGCAAGAGAACGGTAAACACACGAAAGAAGAAGGGCAAATAAAACGGCAAGGGTGAAGTGGGGAGAGGAAAATGAGAGGCAAATAATGTAATGCGAAGGATAAGGGTTTGTGATAGGTACTTGGTATATAACTTTTGCGTAGATCTCCCCGACAACGGCGCCGGAGCTTGCGATGTATTCCCTCGAAGAGGAAAGGGTGATGCAGCACAGTAGCATAAGTATTTCCCTCGGTTTTTGAGAACCAAGGTATCAATCTAGTAGGAGACCACACGCGAGTCCCTCGCACCTGCACAAACAAATAAGAACTTCGCAGCCAACGCGATAAGGGGTTGTCAATCCCTTTACGGTCACTTACGAAAGTGAGATCTGATACATAGGATAGAATAATATTTTTGGTATTTTTGGTATAAGAACAGAAAGTAAATAAAGCAAAGTAAAGTAGATGGAAGATTAATATGTTGAGAATAGACCCGGGGGCCATAGGTTTCACTAATGGCTTCTCTCATGATAGCATAATTCTACGATGGGTGAACAAATTACTGTCGAGCAATTGATAGAAAAGCGCATAGTTATGAGAATATCTAGGCATGATCATTATATATAGGCATCACGTCCGTGACAAGTAGACCGAAACGATTCTGCATCTACTACTATTACTCCACACATTGACCGCTATGCAGCATGCATCTAGAGTATTAAGTTCATAAGAACAGAGTAATGCTTTAAGCAAGATGACATGATGTAGACGGATAAACTCAAGCAATATGATATAAACCCCATCTTTTTATCCTCGATGGCAACAATACAATACGTGCATTGCTGCCCCTGCTGTCACTGGGAAAGGACACCGCAAGATTGAACCCAAAGCCAAACACTTCTCCCATTGCAAGAACTATAGATCTAGTAGGCCAAACCAAACCAATAATTCGAAGAGACTTGCAAGGATATTATAATCATACATAAAAGATTTCAGAAAAGAATCAAATATTGTTCATAGATAATCCTGATCATAAACCCACAATTCATCGGATCTCGACAAACACACCACAAAAAGATTACATCGAATAGATCTCCTCGAAGATCGAGGAGAACTTGGTATTGAGATCCAAAAAGAGAGAAGAAGCCATCTAGCTAATAACTATGGACCCGAAGGTCTGTGCTAAACTACTCACAACTCATTGGTGAGGCTATGGTGTTGATGTAGAAGCACTCCGTGGTAGATCCCCCCTCCGGCGGAGCTTCGGAACAGGCCCCAAGATGGGATCTCACGGGAACAGAAGGTTGCGGTGGTGGAATTAGGGTTTTCTCTGTTGCCTCGATGTTTTCAGGGTACATAGATAGATATAGGAGAAAGGAGGGCATCGGGGGAGCCAGAGGGGGCCCATGAGGGTTGGGGGCGCGCCCAGGGGGAGGAGGCGTGCCCTGGACCCTCGTGGCCACCTCCTTCGTTCCCTCACGTGTACTCCAAGTCTTCTGGGTAGATACGGTTCCAAAAATAACTCTCCCAAAGGTTTCATTCCGTTTGGACTCCGTTTGATATTCTTTTCTGTAGAACTCTAAAATAGGCAAAAAAACAGCAATTTGCACTGGGCCTTGGGTTAGTATGTTAGTCCCAAAAATAATATAAAAGTGTATAATAAAGCCCATTAAACATCCAAACAGAATATATAATAACATGGAACAATCAAAAATTATAGATACGTTGGAGACGTATAAAGCAGATATGGGTATATCTACTTGATGAAACACAAGTCTGAAATATTTGAAAAGTTCAAAGAATTTCAGAGTGAAGTAGAGAATCATCGTAACAAGAAAAATAAAGTTCCTACGAACTAATCATGGAGGCGAATATTTGAGTTATGAGTTTGGTCTTCATTTTAAACAATGTGGAATAGTTTCACAGCTCACGCCACGTGGAACACCGCAGCAAATGGTGTGTCCGAACGTCATAACCGTACTTTCTTAGATATGGTGCGATCAATGATGTCTCTCATCGATTAACCACTATCGTTCTGGGGTTATGCATTAGAGACAACTGCATTCACGTTAAATAGGGCACCATCCAAATCCGTTGTGATGACACCGTACGAACCATTGTTTAGCAAGAAACCTAATATGTCGTTTCTTAAAGTTTGGGGTTACGATGCTTATGTTAAAAAGCTTCAGCCTGATAAGCTTGAACCCAAATCGGAGAAGTGCGTCTTCATAGGATACCCAAAAGAGACTGTTGGGTACACCTTCTATCACAAATCCAAAGGCAAGATTTTCGTTGCCAGGAATGGATCCTTTGTAGATAAGGAGTTTCTCTTGAAAGAAGTGAGTGGGAGGAAAGTAGAACTTGATGAGGTAATTGTACCTTCTCCCAAATTGGAATGTATTACATCACAGAAACTAGTTCTAGTGATTCCTACACCAATCAGCGAGGAAGCTAATGATGATGATCATGAAACTTCAGATCAAGTTACTACTGAACCTCGTAGGTCAACCAGAGTACGTTCCGCATCAGAGTGGAACGGTAACCCGGTTCTGGAAGTCATGTTACTAGACCATGATGAACCTACGAACTATGAGGAAGTGACGATGAGCCCAGATTCTGCAAAATGGCTTGAGGCCATGAAATCTGAGATGGGATCCATGTATGAGAACAAAGTGTGGACTTTGGTTGACTTGCCCGATGATCGGCAAGCCATTGAAAAATAAATGGATTTTTAAAAGGAAGACCGACGCCGATGGTAATGTTACTTCCACAAAGCTCGACTTGTTGCGAAAGGTTTTCGACAAGTTCAAGGAGTTGACTATGATGAGACTTTCTCACACGTAGCGATTCTTAAGTCTGTCCGAATCATGTTAGCAATTGTCGCATTTTATGAAATCTGGCAAATGGATAACAAAACTGCATTCCTTAATAGATTTATTAAAGAAGAGTTGTATATGATGCATTCAGAAGGTTTTGTCAATCCTATAGGTTCTAACAAAGTGCGCAAGCTCCAGCAATCCATGTATGGACTGATGCAAGCATCTCGGAGTAGGAATATATGCTTTGATAAGGTGATCAAAGCATATGGTTTTATACAGACTTACGGTGAAGCCTGTATTTACAAGAAAGTGAGTGGGAGCACTACAACATTTTTGATAAGTATATGTGAATGACATATTGTTGATCGGAAATGATGTCGAATTTTCTGGAAAGCATAAAGGATTGTTTAAAAGGAGTTTTTCAATAAAAGACCTCGGTGAAGTTGCTTACATATTAGGCACCTAGATCTATAGAGATAGATCTGTTGGGGAACGTAGTTTTTTAAAATTTTCCTACGATCACGCAAGATCTATCTACCAGATGCATAGCAACAAGAGGGGAGAGTGTGTCTACGTACCCTCGTAGACCAAGAGCAGAAGCGTTAAGTGACGCGGTTGATGTAGTCGAACTTCTTCGCGATCCAACCGATCAAGCACCGAACGTACGGCACCTCCTCGTTCAGCACACGTTCAGCTTGATGACGTCCCACGAGCTCTTGATCCAGTTGAGCTTCACGGGAGAGTTTCGTCAGCACGAGACGCGGTGACAGATATGATGAAGTTACCGGCGCAGGGCTTCACCTAAGCAATGCGACAGTATGACCGAGGTGTGTTTCTGTGGAGGGGGGCACCGCACACGGCTAAAACAATTCAACTTGTGTGTCTTTGGGTGCCCCCTTGCCCCCGTATATAAAGGAGCAAGGGGGAGGCCGGCCGGCCCCTAGTGGCGCGCCAAGGAGGAGCAATCCTACTAGGAATAGGATTGCAATCCTATTCCTAGTAGGAACTACCAAAAGGGAGAAGGGGGAAAGGAAGGAGAGGGAGAAGGAGAAGGAAAGGGGAGCCGGCCCCCCTCCTTCCTTGTCCAATTCAGACCAAGGGGTGGGGGGCGCGCGGCCCATCCCTGGCCTTTCTTCCCTCTTTCTCCTACGGCCCATTAAGGCCCATAGCTTTCCCAGGAGGTTCTGGTAACCCCCCCCCCCCCGGTACTCCGGTAAATTCCGAAACTTTACGGAACACTTCCGGTGTCCGAATATAGTCGTCCAATATATCATACTTTACGTCTCGGACATTCCGAGACTCCTCGTCATGTCCGTGATCTCATACGGGACTCCGAACTACCTTCGGTACATCAAAACTCATAAACTCATAATACCGATCGTCATCAAACATTAAGCGTGCGGACCCTACGGGTTCGAGAACTATGTAGACATGACCGAGACTCTTCTCCGGTCAATAACCAATAGCAGAACCTGGATGCTCATATTGGCTCCTACATATTCTACGAAGATCTTTATTGGTCAAACCGCATAACAACATACGTTGTTCCTTTCGTCATCGGTATGTTACTTGCCCGAGATTCGATCGTCGGTATCTCTATACCTAGTTCAATCTCGTTACCGGCAAGTCTCTTTACTCGTTCCGTAATACATCATCTTGTGACTAACTCATTAGTCATTTGCTTGCAAGGCTTATTATGATGTGCATTACCGAGAGGGCCCAGAGATACCTCTCCGACACATGGAGTGACAAATCCTAGTCTTGATCTATGCCAACACCATGAATACTTTCGGAGACACCTGTAGAGCATCTTTATGATCACCCAGTTACGTTGTGACGTTCGATAGCACACAAGGTGTTCCTACGGTATTCGGGAGTTGCATAATCTCATAGTCATAGGAACATGTATAAGTCATGAAGAAAGCAATAGTAGTAAAACTAAACGATCATAGTGCTAAGCTAACGGATGGGTCTAGTCAGTGGCGGTGCTGGGAACCTAATCATGTGTGGTCAACTAAGCATTGTATAGTCAGATTGATGCATTTACAAGTTTTTGGCACAAATTTTCACTTGTTGTATGTTGTTTTCAGGAAAAGCTATGTAGTCAGTTGACTACCCAGCTGAAGTGTGGCTTCGCCACTGGATCTAGTCCATCACATCATTCTCCTAATGATGTGATCCCGTTGATCAAATGACAACTCATGTCTATGGCTAGGAAACATATCCATCTATGATCAATGAGCTAGTCTAGTAGAGGCATACTAAGGACATACTATTTTGTCTATGTATTCACACATGTACCAAGTTTTCGGATAATACAATTCTAGCATGAATAAAAGACATTTATCATGATATAAGGAAATACAAATAACATCTTTATTATTGCCTCTAGGGCATATTTCCTTCAGTCTCCCACCTTAACTAGAGTCAATAATCTAGATTACAAAGTAATGATCCTCACACCCATGGAGTCCTGGTGTTGATCATGTTTTGCCCGCGGAAGAGGCTTAGTCAACGGGTCTGCAACATTCAGATCTGTATGTATCTTGCAAATCTCTATGTCTCCCTCCTTGACTAGATCGCTGATGGAATTGAAGCGTCTTTTGATGTGCTTTGTTCTCTTGTGAAACCAGGATTCCTTCGCCAAGTCTATTGCTCCAGTGTTGTCACAAAAGATTTTCATTGGACCCGATGCATTAGGTATTACACCTAGATCGGAGATGAACTCCTTCATCCAGACTCCTTCATTTGTTACTTCTGAAGTAGCTATGTATTCCGCTTCACACGTAGATCCCGCCACGACGCTCTGCTTGGAACTGCACCAACTGACAGCTCCACCGTTCAATAAAAATACATATCCGGTTTGTGACTTAGAGTAAACTGGATCAGTGTCAAAGCTAGAATCGACGTAACCGTTTACGATGAGCTCTTTGTCACCTCCATATACGAGAAACTTATCCTTTGTCCTTTTCAGGTATTTCAGGATGTTCTTGACCGCTGTCCAGTGATCCACTCATGGATTACTTTGGTACCTCCCTGCTAGACTTATAGCAAGGCACACATCAGGTCTAGTACACAGCATTGCATACATGATAGATCCTATGGCTGAGGCATAGGGAATGACTTTCATTTTCTCTCTATCTTCTGCAGTGGTCGGGCATTGAGTCTTACTCAACTTCATACCTTGTAGCACAGGCAAGAACCCTTTCTTCGACTGATCCATTTTGAACTTCTTCAAAACTTTATTAAAGGTATGTGCTTTGTGAAAGTCCAATTAAGCGTCTTGATCTATCTCTATAGATCTTGATGCCGAATATATAAGCACTTCACTGATGTCTTTCATTGAAAAACTTTTATTCAAGTATCCTTTTATGCTATCCAAAAATTCTATATCATTTCCAATCAACAGTATGTCATCCACATATAATATCAGAAATGCTACAGAGCTCCCACTCACTTTCTTGTAAATACAGGCTTCTCCAAAAGTATGTATAAAACCATATGCTTTCATCACCTCATCAAAGCGTATATTCCAACTCCGAGATGCTTGCACCAGTCCATAGATGGATCGCTGGAGCTTGCACACTTTGTTAGCACCTTTTGGATCGACAAAACCTTCTGGTTGCATCATATACAACTCTTCTTTGAGATATCCATTCAGGAATGCAGTTTTGACATCCATTTGCCAGATTTCATGATCATAAAATGCAGCAATTGCTAACATGATTCGGACAGACTTAAGCATCGCTACAGGTGAGAAAGTCTCATCGTAGTCAACTCCTTGAACTTGTCAAAACCATTTCGCAACAAGTCGAGCTTTGTAAACAGTAACATTACCGTCTGCGTCGGTCTTCCTCTTGAAGATCCATTTATTTTCGATGGCTTGCCGATCATCGGGCAAGTCAACCAAAGTCCACACTTTGTTCTCATACATGGATCCCATCTCAGATTTCATGGCCTCAAGCCATTTTACGGAATCTGGGCTCATCATCGCTTCCTCATAGTTCGTAGGTTCATCATGGTCTAGTAACATGACTTCCAGAACTGGGTTGTCGTACCACTCTGGTGCGGAACGTACTCTGGTTGATCTACGATGTTCAGCAGAAACTTGATCTGAAGTTTCATGATCATCATCATTAGCTTCCTCACTAATTGGTGTAGGAATCATTGGAACAATTTTCTGTGATGTACTACTTTCCAATTCAGGAGAATGTACAGTTACCTCATCAAGTTCTACTGTCCTCCCACTCACTTCTTTCGAGAGAAACTCCTTCTCTAGAAAGGATCCATTCTTAGCAACGAATATCTTGCCTTCGGATCTGTGATAGAAGGTGTACCCAACAGTTTCTTTTGGGTATCCTATGAAGACACATTTCTCCGACTTGGGTTCGAGCTTATCAGGTTGAAGCTTTTTCACATAAGCATCGCAGCCCCAAACTTTAAGAAACGGCAACTTTGGTTTCTTGCCAAACCATAGTTCATAAGGTGTCGTCTCAACGGATTTAGATGGTGCCCTATTTAACGTGAATGCAGCTGTCTCTAAAGCATAACCCCAAAACGATAGTGGTAAATCGGTAAGAGACATCATAGATCGCACCATATCCAATAAAGTACGGTTACGACGTTCGGACACACCATTACGCTGTGGTGTTCCGTGTGGCGTGAGTTGTGAAACTATTCCACATTGTTTCGAATGAAGACCAAACTCGTAACTCAAATATTCACCTCCACGATCAGACCACAGAAACTTTATTTTCTTGTTACAATGATTCTCTACTTCACTCTGAAATTCTTTGACCTTTTCAAATGTTTCAGACTTGTGTTTCATTAAGTAGATATACCCATATCTGCTCAAATCATCAGTGAAGGTCAGAAAATAACGATACCCGCCGCGAGCTTCAACACTCATTGGTCTGCATACATCAGTATGTATGATTTCCAACAAATCTGTTGCTCGCTCCATAATTCCGGAGAACGGAGTTTTAGTCATCTTGCCCATAAGGCATGGTTCGCAAGCACCAAGTGATTCATAATCAAGTGATTCCAAAAGTCCATCACTATGGAGTTTCTTCATGCACTTTACACCAATATGACCTAAACGGCAGTGCCACAAATAAGTTGCACTATCATTATTAACCTTGCATCTTTTGGCTTCAATATTATGAATATGTGTATCACTACAATCGAGATCCAACAAGAATAGACCACTCTTCAAGGGTGCATGACCATAAAAGATATTATTCATGAAAATAGAACAACCATTATTCTCTGATTTAAATGAATAACCGTCTCGCAACAAACAAGATCCAGATATAATGTTCATGCTCAACGTTGGCACCAAATAACAATTATTTAGGACTAAAACTAATCCTGAAGGTAGATGTAGAGGTAGCGTGCCGACGGCGATCACATCGACTTTGGAACCATTTCCCACGCGCATCGTCACCTCGTCCTTAGCCAATCTTCGTTTAATCCGTAGTCCCTGTTTCGAGTTACAAATATTAGCAACCGAACCTGTATCAAATACCCAGGTACTACTACGAGCATTAGTAAGGTACACATCAATAACATGTATATCATATATACCTTTGTTCACCTTGCCATCCTTCTTATGTGCCAAATACTTGGGGCAGTTCTGCTTCCAGTGTCCAGTCCCTTTGCAGTAGAATCACTCAGTTTCAGGCTTGGCTCCAGACTTGGGTTTCTTCGCGGGAGTAGCAACTGTCTTGCTATTCTTCTTGAAGTTCCCCCTCTTTCCCTTGCCCTTTTTTTTGAAACTAGTGGTCTTGTTAACCATCAACACTTGATGCTCCTTTTTGATTTCTACGTTCGCAACTTTGAGCATGGCGAAGAGCTCGGGAATTGTTTTCTGCATCCCTTGCATATTATAGTTCATCACGAAGCCATTATAGCTTGGTGGCAGTGATTGAAGAACTCTATCAATAACACTATCCTCTTCAACTTTCCAACCAAGTTGAGTCATATGATTGTAGTACCCAGACATTCTGAGCAAGTGTTCACTGATAGTACTATTCTCCTCCATCTTGCAGCTGTAGAACTTATTGGAAATCTCATATTTCTCAATCCAGGCATTTGCTTGAAGTATTAACTTCAACTCCTGGAACATCTCATATGGTCCATGACGTTCAAAACGTCGTTGAAGTCCCGATTCTAAGCCGTAAAGCATGGCACACTGAACTATCGTGTAGTCATCAGACCGCGTCTGCCAGACGTTCAAAGCGTCTACTTTGGCGGGAGGGGGCTTGTCACCTAGCGGTGCTTCAAGGACATAATTCTTCTGTGCAGCAATGAGGATAATCCTCAAGTTACGGACCCAGTCCATGTAATTGCTACCATCATCTTTCAACTTAGCTTTCTCTAGGAATGCATTAAAATTTAAAGGAACAGTAGCACGGGCCATTGATCTACAACAACATAGATATGCAAAAACTATCAGGACTAAGTTCATGATAAATTAAAGTTCAATTAATCATATTACTTAAAGAACTCCCACTTAGATAGACATCCCTCCGGTCATCTAAATGATCACGTGATCCAAATCAACTAAACCATGTCCGATCATCACGTGAGATGGAGTAGTTTCAATGTTAACATCTTATTTTGATCATATCTACTATATGATTCATGCTTGACCTTTCAGTCTCCAGTGTTCCGAGGCCATATCTGCATATGCTAGGCTCGTCAAGTTTAACCCGAGTATTATGCGTGTGCAAAACTGGCTTACACCCGTTGTGTTTGAACGTAGAGCTTATCACACCCGATCATCACGTGGTGTCTCGGCATGACGAACTTTCGCAACGGTGCATAATCAGGGAGAACACTTATACCTTGAAATTTTGTAAGGGATCATATTATAATGCTACCGTCGTACTAAGCAAAATAAGAAGCATAATAAGATAAACATCACATGAAATCAAAATATGCGACATGATATGGCCATCATCATCTTGTGCTTTTGATCTCCATCTCCAAAGCACCGTCATGATCACCTTCGTCACCGGCGCGACACCTTGATCTCCATCGTAGCATCGTTGTCGTCTCGCCAACTATTGCTTCTACGACTATCGCTACTGCTTAGTGATAAAGTAAAGCAATTACATGGTGATTGCATTTCATACAATAAAGCGACAGCCAGATGGCTCCTGCCAGTTGCCGATAAATTTACAAAACATGATCATCTCATACAAAACCGTATATCTCATCATGTCTTGACCATATCACATCACAACATGCCTTACAAAAACAAGTTAGACGTCCTCTACTTTGTTGTTCCAAGTTTTACGTGGCTGCTACGGGCTTAGCAAGAACCGTTCTTACCTACGCATACAAAAACCACAACGATGTTTCGTCAAGTATATGTTGTTTTAACCTTCACAAGGACAGGGCGTAGCCACACTCGATTCAGTTAAAGTGAGAGAGACAGACACCCGCCAGTCACATTTAAGCAACGAGTGCTCATAATGGTGAAACCAGTCTCGCATAAGCATACGCGTAATGTCGGTCCGGGCCGCTTCATCTCACAATACCGCCGAAGAAAAGTATGACATGCTGGTAAGCAGTATGACTAGTATCGCCCACAACTCATTGTGTTCTACTCGTGCATATCATCTACGCATAGACCTGCCTCATGATGCCATTGTTGGGGAACGTAGTATTTCAGAATTTTCCTACGATCACGCAAGATCTATCTACCAGATGCATAGCAACGAGAGGGGAGAGTGTGTCTACGTACCCTCGTAGACCGGGAGCGGAAGCGTCAAGTGACGCGGTTGATGTAGTCGAACTTCTTCGCGATCCAACCGATCAAGCACCGAACGTACGGCACTTCCGCGTTCAGCACACGTTCAGCTTGATGACGTCCCAAGAGCTCTTGATCCAGTTGAGCTTCACGGGAGAGTTTCGTCAGCACGAGGCGCGGTGACAGATATGATGAAGTTACCAGCGCAGGGCTTCACCTAAGCAATGCGACAGTATGACCGAGGTGTGTTTCTGTGGAGGGGGGCACCGCACACGGCTAAAACAATTCAACTTGTGTGTCTTTGGGTGCCCCCTTGCCCCCGTATATAAAGGTGCAAGGGGGAGGCCGGCTGGCCCCTAGTGGCGCGCCAAGGAGGAGCAATCCTACTAGGAATAGGATTGCAATCCTATTCCTAGTAGGAACTACCAAAAGGGAGAAGGAGGAAAGGAAGGAGAGGGAGAAGGAGAAGGAAAGGGGCGCCGACCCCCCTCCTTCCTTGTCCAATTTGGACCAAGGGGTGGGGGGCGCGCGGCCCCGCCCTGGCCTTTCTTCCCTCTTTCTCCTACGGCCCATTAAGGCCCATAGCTTTCCTAGGGGGTTCCCGTAACCCCCCCTCCCGGTACTCCGGTAAATTCCGAAACTTTACGGAACACTTCCGGTGTCCGAATATAGTCGTCCAATATATCATTCTTTACGTCTCGGAAATTCCGAGACTCCTCGTCATGTCCATGGTCTCATCCGGGACTCCGAACTACCTTCGGTACATCAAAACTCATAAACTCATAATACCGATCGTCATCAAACGTTAAGCGTGCGGACCCTACGGGTTCGAGAACTATGTAGACATGACCGAGACTCATCTCCGGTCAATAACCAATAGCAGAACCTGGATGCTCATATTGGCTCCTACATATTCTACAAAGATCTGTATCGGTCAAACCGCATAACAACATACGTTGTTCCTTTTGTCATCGCTATGTTACTTGCCCGAGATTCGATCGTCCGTATCTCTATAACTAGTTCAATCTCATTACCGGCAAGTCTCTTTACTCGTTCCATAATACATAATCTCGTGACTAACTCATTAGTCGTTTGCTTGCAAGGCTTATTATGATGTGCATTACCGAGAGGGCCCAGAGATACCTCTCCAACACTCGGAGTGACAAATCCTAGTCTTGATCTATGCCAACACCACGAATACTTTCGGAGACACCTGTAGAGCATCTTTATGATCACCCAGTTATGTTGTGACGTTTGATAGCACACAAGGTGTTCCTACGGTATTCGGGAGTTGCATAATCTCATAGTCATAGGAACATGTATAAGTCATGAAGAAAGCAATAGCAGTAAAACTAAACGATCATAATGCTAAGCTAACGGATGGGTCTAGTCCATCACATCATTATCCTAATGATGTGATCCCGTTGATCAAATGACAGCTCATGTCTATGGCTAGGAAACATAGCCATCTTTGATCAATGAGCTAGTCTAGTAGAGGCAAACTAGGGACATACTATTTTGTCTATGTATTCACACATGTACCAAGTCTCCGGTTAATACAATTCTAGCATGAATAAAAGACATTTATCATGATATAAGGAAATACAAATAACATATTTATTATTGCCTCTAGGGCATATTTCCTTCAGTCTCCCACTTGAACTAGAGTCAATAATATAGATTACAAAGTAATGATCCTCACGCCCATGGAGTCCTGGTGCTGATCATGTTTTGCCCGCGGAAGAGGCTTAGACAACGGGTCCGCAACACTCAGATCTGTATGTATCTTGCAAATCTCTATGTCTCCCTCCTTGACTAGATCGCGGATGGAATTGAAGCGTCTTTTGATGTGCTTTGTTCTCTTGTGAAACCTGGATTCCTTCGCCAAGGCTATTGCTCCAGTGTTGTCACAAAAGGTTTTTATTGGACCCGATGCATTAGGTATTACACCTAGATCGGATATGAACTCCTTCATCCAGACTCCTTCATTTGTTGCTTCCGAAGTAGCTGTGTATTCCGCTTCACACGTAGATCCCGCCACGACGCTCTGCTTGGAACTGCACCAACTGACAGCTCCACCGTTCAATAAAAATACATATCTGGTTTGTGACTTAGAGTCATCCGGATCAGTGTCAAAGCTAGAATCGACGTAACCGTTTACAAAGAGCTCTTTGTCACCTCCATATACGAGAAACATATCCTTTGTCCTTTTCAGGTATTTCAGGATGTTCTTGATCGCTGTCCAGTGATCCACTCATGGATTACTTTGGTACCTCCCTGCTAGACTTATAGCAAGGCACACATCAGGTCTGGTACACAGCATTGCATACATGATAGATCCTATGGCTGAGGCATAGAGAATGACTTTCATTTTCTCTCTATCTTCTGCAGTGGTCGGGCATTGAGTCTTACTCAACTTCATACCTTGTAGCACAGGCAAGAACCCTTTCTTCGACTGATCCATTTTGAACTTCTTCAAAACTTTATCAAGGTATGTGCTTTGTGAAAGTCCAATTAAGCGTCTTGATCTATCTCTATAGATCTTGATGCCTAATATATAAGCAGCTTCACCGATGTCTTTCATTGAAAAACTTTTATTCAAGTATCCTTTTATGCTATCCAGAAATTCTATATCATATCCAATCAACAATATGTCATCCACATATAATATCAGAAATGCTACAGAGCTCCCACTCACTTTCTTGTAAATACAGGCTTCTCCAAAAGTATGTATAAAACCATATGCTTTGATCACCTCATCAAAGTGTATATTCCAACTCCGAGATGCTTGCACCAGTCCATAGATGGATCGCTGGAGCTTGCACACTTTGTTAGCACCTTTTGGATCGACAAAACCTTCTGGTTGCATCATATACAACTCTTCTTTGAGATATCCATTCAGGAATGCAGTTTTGACATCCATTTGCCAGATTTCATAATCATAAAATGCGGCAATTGCTAACATGATTCGGACAGACTTAAGCATCGCTACAGGTGAGAAAGTCTCATCATAGTCAACTCCTTGAACTTGTCAAAACCATTTCGCAACAAGTCGAGCTTTGTAAACAGTAACATTACCGTCTGCGTCGGTTTTCCTCTTCAAGATCCATTTATTTTCGATGGCTTGCCGATCATCGGGCAAGTCAACCAAAGTCCACACTTTGTTCTCATACATGGATCCCATCTCAGATTTCATGGCCTCAAGCCATTTTGCGGAATCTGGGCTCATCATCGCTTCCTCATAGTTCGTAGGTTCATCATGGTCTAGTAACATGACTTACAGAACTGGGTTTCCGTACCACTCTGGTGCGGAACGTACTCTGGTTGATCTACGACGTTCAGCAGAAACTTGATCTGAAGTTTCATGATCATCATCATTAGCTTCCTCACTAATTGGTGTAGGAATCACTGGAACAATTTTCTGTGATGTACTAATTTCCAATTCAGGAGAATGTACAATTACCTCATCAAGTTCTACTGTCCTCCCACTCACTTCTTTCGAGAGAAACTCCTTCTGTAGAAAGGATCCATCTTAGCAACGAATATCTTGCCTTCGGATCTGTGATAGAAGGTGTACCCAACAGTTTCTTTTGGGTACCCTATGAAGACACATTTCTCCGACTTGGGTTCGAGCTTATCAGGTTGAAGCTTTTTCACATAAGCATCGCAGCCCTAAACTTTAAGAAACGACAACTTTGGTTTCTTGCCAAACCATAGTTCATAAGGTGTCATCTCAACTGATTTAGATGGTGCCCTATTTAACGTGAATGCAGCTGTCTCTAAAGCATAACCCCAAAACGATAGTGGTAAATCGGTAAGAGACATCATAGATCGCACCATATCCAATAAAGTACGGTTACGACGTTTGGACACACCATTACGCTATGGTGTTCCGGGTGGCGTGAGTTGTGAAACTATTCCACATTGTTTTGAATGAAGACCAAACTCGTAACTCAAATATTCACCTCCACGATCAGACCGCGGAAACTTTATTTTCTTGTTACGATGATTCTCTACTTCACTCTGAAATTCTTTGAACTTTTCAAATGTTTTAGACTTGTGTTTCATTAAGTAGATATACCCATATCTGCACAAATCATCAGTGAAGGTCAGAAAAAAACGATACCCGACGTGAGCTTCAACACTCATTGGTCTCCATACATCAGTATGTATGATTTCCAACAAATCTGTTGCTCGCTCCATAGTTTCGGAGAACGGAGTTTTAGTCATCTTGCCCATAAGGCATGGTTCGCAAGCACCAAGTGATTCATAATCAAGTGATTCCAAAAGTCCATCACTATGTAGTTTCTTCATGCGCTTTACACCAATATGACCTAAACGGCAGTGACACAAATAAGTAGCACTATTATTATTAACCTTGCATCTTTTGGCTTCAATATTATGAATATGTGTATCACTACAATCGAGATCCAACGAGAATAGACCACTCTTCAAGGGTGCATGACCATAAAAGATATTATTCATGAAAATAGAACAACCTTTATTCTCTGATTTAAATGAATAACCGTCTCGCAACAAACAAGATCCAGATATAATGTTCATGCTCAACGCTGGCACCAAATAACAATTATTTAGGTCTAAAACTAATCCCGAAGGTAGATGTAGAGGTAGCGTGCCGATGGCGATCACATAGACTTTGGAACCATTTCCCACGCGCATCGTCACCTCATCCTTAGCCAATCTTCGTTTAATCTGTAGTCCCTATTTTGAGTTACAAATATTAGCAACCGAACCGGTATCAAATACCCATGTACTACTACGAGCATTAGTAAGGTACACATCAATAACATGTATATCACATATACTTTTGTTCACCTTGCCATCCTTCTTATCCGCCAAATACTTGGGGCAGTTTTGCTTCCAGTGTACAGTCCCTTTGCAGTAGAAGCACTCAGTTTCAGGCTTGGCTCCATACTTGGGTTTCTTCGCGGGAGTAGCAACTGTCTTGCTATTCTTCTTGAAGTTCCCCTTCTTTCCCTTGCCCTTTTTCTTGAAACTAGTGGTCTTGTTAACCATCAACACTTGATGCTCATTTTTTATTTCTACCTCCGCAGCTTTGAGCATAGCGAAGAGCTCGGGAATTGTTTTCTGCATCCCTTGCATATTATAGTTCATCATGAAGCCATTATAGCTTGGTGGCAGTGATTGAAGAACTCTATCAATAACACTATCCTCGTCAACTTTGCAACCAAGTTGAGTCATATGATTGTAGTACCCGGACATTCTGAGCAAGTGTTCGCTGATAGGACTATTCTCCTCCATCTTGCAGCTGTAGAACTTATTAGAAATCTCATATTTCTCAATCCGGGCATTTGCTTGAAATATTAACTTCAACTCCTGGAACATCTCATATGGTCCATGACGTTCAAAACGTCGTTGAAGTCCGGTTCTAAGCCGTAAAGCATGGCACACTAAACTATCGTGTAGTCATCAGACCGTGTCTGCCAGACGTTCAAAGCGTCTACATTGGCGAGAGGGGGCTTGTCACCTTGCGGTGCTTCAAGGACATAATTATTCTGTGCAGCAATGAGGATAATCCTCAAGTTACGGACCCAGTCCGTGTAATTGCTACCATCATCTTTCAACTTAGCTTTCTCTAGGAATGCAGTAAAATTTAAAGGAACGGTAGCACGGGCCATTGATCTACAACAACATAGATATGCAAAAACTACCAGGACTAAGTTCATGATAAATTAAAGTTCAATTAATCATATTACTTAAAGAACTCCCACTTAGATAGACATCCCTCCGGTCATCTAAATGATCACGTGATCCAAATCAACTAAACCATGTCCGATCATCACGTGAGATGGAGTAGTTTCAATGGTGAACATCTTATGTTGATCATATCTACTATATGATTCACGCTCGACCTTTCGGTCTCCAGTGTCCCGAGGCCATATCTGCATATGCTAGGCTCGTCAAGTATAACCCGAGTATTCTGCGTGTGCAAAAACTGGCTTACACCCGTTGTATTTGAACGTAGAGCTTATCACACCCGATCATCACGTGGTGTCTCGGCATGACGAACTTTCGCAACGGTGCATACTCAGGGAGAACACTTATACCTTGAAATTTTGTAAGGGATCATCTTATAATGCTACCGTCGTACTAAGAAAAATAAGAAGTACAATAAGATAAACATCACATGCAATCAAAATATGTGACATGATATGGCCATCATCATTTTGTGCTTTTGATCTCCATCTCCAAAGCACCGTCATGATCACCTTCGTCACCGGCGCGACACCTTGATCTCCATCGTAGCATCGTTGTCGTCTCGCCAACTATTGCTTCTACGACTATCGCTACCGCTTAGTGATAAAGTAAAGCAATTACATGGCGATTGCATTTCATACAATAAAGCGACAGCCATATGGCTCCTGCCAGTTGCCGATAACTTTACAAAACATGATCATCTCATACAAAACCGTATATCTCATCATGTCTTGACCATATCACATCACAACATGCCCTGCAAAAACAAGTTAGACGTCCTCTACTTTGTTGTTGCAAGTTTTACGTGGCTGCTACGGGCTTAGCAAGAACCGTTCTTACCTACGCATACAAAAACCACAACGATGTTTCGTCAAGTATGTGCTGTTTTAACCTTCACAAGGACCGGGCGTAGCCACACTCGATTCAGCTAAAGTGAGAGAGACAGACACCCGCCAGTCACATTTAAGCAACGAGTGCTCATAACGCTGAGACCAGTCTCGCGTAAGCGTACGTGTAATGTCGGTCCGGGCCGCTTCATCTCACAATACCGCCGAAGCAAAGTATGACATGCTGGTAAGCAGTATGACTAGTATCGCCCACAACTCATTGTGTTCTACTCGTGCATATCATCTACGCGTAGACCTGGCTCATGATGCCACTGTTGGGGAACATAGTATTTTAAAATTTTCCTACGATCACGCAAGATCTATCTACCAGATGCATAGCAACGAGAGGGGAGAGTGTGTCTACGTACCCTCGTAGACCGGGAGCGGAAGCGTCAAGTGACGCGGTTGATGTAGTCGAACTTCTTCGCGATCCAACCGATCAAGCACCGAACGTACGGCACCTCCGCGTTCAGCACACGTTCAGCTTGATGACGTCCCACGAGATCTTGATCCAGTTGAGCTTCACGGCAGAGTTTCGCCAGCATGACGGCGCGGTGACAGATATGATGAAGTTACCGGCGCAGGGCTTCGCCTAAGCAATGCGATAGTATGACTGAGGTGTGTTTCTATGGAGGGGGGCACCGCACACGGCAAAAACAATTCAAATTGTGTGTCTTTGGGTGCCCCCTTGCCCCCGTATATAAAGGAGCAAGGGGGAGGCCGGCCGGCCCCTAGTGGCGCGCCAAGGAGGAGCAATCCTACTAGGAATAGGATTGTAATCCTATTCCTAGTAGGAACTACCAAAAGGGAGAAGGGGGAAAGGAAGGAGAGGGAGAAGGAGAAGGAAAGGGGCGTCGGCCCCCCTCCTTCCTTGTCCAATTCGGACCAAGGGGTGGGGGGCACGTGGACCAGCCCTGGCCTTTCTTCCCTCTTTCTCCTACGGCCCATTAAGGCCCATAGCTTTCCCAGGGGGTTCCGGTAACCCCCCCCCAGTACTTCGGTAAATTTCGAAATTTTACGGAACACTTCCGGTGTCCGAATATAGTCGTCCAATATAGCATTCTTTACGTCTCGGACATTCCGAGACTCCTCGTCATGTCCGTGATCTCATCCGGGACTCCGAACTACCTTCGGTACATCAAAACTCATAAACTCATAATACAGATCGTCAGCAAACGTTAAGCGTGCGGACCCTACGGGTTCGAGAACTATGTAGACATGACCGAGACTCATCTCCGGTCAATAACCAATAGCGGAACCTGGATGCTCATATTGGCTCCTACATATTCTACGAAGATCTTTATCGGTCAAACCGCATAACAACATACGTTGTTCCTTTTGTCATCGGTATGTTACTTGCCCGAGATTCGATCGTCGCTATCTCTATACCTAGTTCAATCTCATTACCGACAAGTCTCTTTACTCGTTCTGTAATACATCATCTCGTGACTAACTCATTAGTCATTTTCTTGCAAGGCTTATTGTGATGTGCATTACCGAGAGGGCCCAGAGATACCTCTCCGACACTCGGAGTGACAAATCCTAGTCTTGATCTATGCCAACACCACGAATACTTTCGGAGACACCTGTAGAGTATCTTTATGATCACCCAGTTACGTTGTGACGTTTGATAGCACACAAGGTGTTCCTATGGTATTCGGGAGTTGCATAATCTCATAGTCATAGAAACATGTATAAGTCATGAAGAAAGCAATAGCAGTAAAACTAAATGATAATAGTGCTAAGCTAACGGATGGGTCTAGTCCATCACATCATTCTCCTAATGATGTGATCCCGTTGATCAAATGACAACTCATGTCTATGGCTAGGAAACATAGCCATCTTTGATCAATGAGCTAGTCTAGTAGAGGTATACTAGGGACATACTATTTTGTCTATGTATTCACACATGTACCAAGTTTCCGGTTAATACAATTCTAGCATGAATAAAAGACATTTATCATGATATAAGGAAATACAAATAACATCTTTATTATTGCCTCTAGGGCATATTTCCTTCAAGATCATGACGCTTGATAATACTTTTGATTAGTACATACCTTGATAAACATTTTGAAGTAGTTCAAAATGGATCAGTCAGAGAAGCAGTTCTTGCCTGAGTTATATGGTATGAAGTTGAGTAAGACTCAAAACCTGACCACGACAGAAGATAGAGAAAGAATGAAAGTCATTCCCTATGCCTCAGCCATAGGTTCTGTAAAGTATGACATGTTGTATACCAAACATGTTGTGTACCTTGCCATGAGTTTGGCAAGGAGGTACAATAGTGATCCAGGAGTAGATCACTGGACATCGGTCAAAATTATCCTTAGTTACTGGATGACTAAGGAAATGTTTCTCGATTTTGGAGGTGATAAAGAGTTCATCGTAAAGAGTTACGCCGATGCAAGCTTTGACATTAATCCAGATGACTCTAAGTATCAATCTAGATGCATATTGAAAGTGGGAGCAATTATCTAGAGTAGCTCCATGCAGAGCATTGTAGACATAGAAATTTGCAAAATACATATGGATATGAATGTAACAGACCCGCTGACTAAACTTATCTCACAAAGCAAAACATGATCTCACCTTAGTACTCTTTGGGTGTTAATCACATGGCGATGTGAACTAGATTGTTGACTCTAGTAAACCATTTGGGTATTGGTCACATGGCGATGTGAACTGTGGGTGTTAATCACATGGTGATGTGAACTATTGATGTTAATCACATGGTGATGTGATCTAGATTATTGACTCTAGTGCAAGTGGGAGACTGAAGGAAATATGCCCTAGAGGCAATAATAAAGTTGTTATTTATATTTCCTTATATCATGATAAATGTTTATTATTCATGCTAGAATTGTATTAACCGGAAACTTAGTACATGTGTGAATGCATAGACAAAATAGAGTGTCCCTAGTATGCCTCTACTAGACTAGCTCGTTAATCAAAGATGGTTATGTTTCCTAAACATAGACATGTGTTGTCATTTGATGAACGGGATCACATCATTAGAAGAATGATGTGATGGACAAGACCCATCTGTTAGCTTAGCACTATGATCGTTTAGTTTTACTGCTATTGCTTTCTTCATGACTTATACATGTTCCTATGACTATGAGATTATGCAACTCCCGAATACCGGAGGAACACCTTGTGTGCTATCAAACGTCACAACATAACTGGGTGATTATAAAGATGCTCTACAGGTGTCTCCGAAGGTGTTTGTGGTGTTGGCATAGATCAAGAATAGGATTTGTCACTCCGAGTGTCCAAGAGGTATCTCTGGGCCCTCTCGATAATACACATAATAATAAGCCTTGCAAGCAAACGACTAATGAGTTAGTCACGAGATGATGTATTACGGAACGAGTAAAGAGACTTGCCGGTAACGAGATTGAACTAGGAATGATGATACCGACGATCGAATCTCGGGCAAGTAACATATACCGATGACAAAGGGAATAACGTATGTTGTTATGCGGTTTGACCGATAAAGATCTTCATAGAATATGTAGGAGCCAATATGAGGATCCAGGTTCCGCTATTGGTTATTGACCGGAGATGTGTCTCGGTCATGTCTACATAGTTCTCGAACCCGTAGGGTCTGCACGTTTAACGTTCGGTGATGATTTGTATTATGAGTTATGTGATTTGAAGACCAATGTTTCTTTGGAGTCCCGGATGAGATCACAGACATGAAGAACAGTCTCGAAATGGTCGAGATGTAAAGATCGATATATTGGAAGGCTATATTCGGACATCGGAAATGTTCCGAGTGATTCGGGTATTTTCCAAAGTACCGGAGAGTTACGGGAATTTGTATTGGGCCTTAATGGGCCATACGGGAAAGGAGAGAAAGGCCTCAAGGGTGGCCGTGCCCCTTCCCCATGGACTGGTCCGAATTGGACAAGGGAAAGGGGGCACCCCCTTCCTTCCTTCTCCTTCTCCCTTCCCCTTTTCCTATTCCATGTGAGAGGAGGAACCCTACTAGGACTAGGGAGTCCTAGTAGGACTCCACACTTTGGGCGCGCCCTATTAGGGTCGGCCTCCTCCTCCCTCCATCCTTTATATACGTGGCCAGGGGCACCCCATAGACACACAAGTAAACATCAGTTGCAGCCGTGTGCGGTGCCCCCTCCATAGATACACACCTCGGTCATATCGTTGCAGTGCTTAGGCGTAGCGCTGCGCCGGTAACTTCATCATCACCGTCACCACGCCGTCGTGCTAACGAAACTCTCCCGTGACGCTCAACTAGATCAAGAGCTCATGGGACATCATCGAGCTGAACGTGTGCTGAA
Source organism: Secale cereale (assembly GCA_902687465.1). Classification (NCBI taxonomy): domain Eukaryota; kingdom Viridiplantae; phylum Streptophyta; class Magnoliopsida; order Poales; family Poaceae; genus Secale; species Secale cereale. Next base: position 522,576,912 of record LR738714.1, on the reverse strand, counting down.
CGGGAAGGTGTCGTACGTTCGGTGCTTGGATCGGTCGGATCGCGAAGACGTTTGACTACATCAACCGCGTCACTAGACAATTCTGCTTTCGGTCTACAAGGGTATGTAGGCACACTCTCCCCGCTCGTTTCTATGCTTCTCCTAGATAGATCTTGCGTGATCGTAGGAAAATTTTGAAATACTACATTCCCCAACAAACAGATGGGTCTTGTCCATCAAATCATTCTCCTAATGATGTGATCTCGTTGATCAAATGACAACACATGTCTATGGTTAGGAAACACAACCATCTTTGTTTAACGAGCTAGTCTAGTAGAGGCATACTAGGGACACTATGTTTTGTCTATGTATTCACACATGTATCAAGTTTCCGGTTAATACAATTCTAACATGAATAGAAGACATTTATCATGATATATAAGGAAATATAAATAACAAATTTATTATTGCCTCTAGGGCATATTTCCTTCAGTCTCCCACTTGCACTAGAGTCAATAATCTAGATTACATAGTAATGATTTTAACACCCATGGAGTCTTGGTGTTGATCATGTTTTGCTCGTGGAAGAGGCTTAGTCAATGGGTCTGCGACATTTAGATCCATATGTATTTTCCAAATTTCTATGTCTCCCTCCTTGACTTGATCGCGGATGGAGTTGAAGGGTCTCTTGATGTGCTTGGTTCTCTTGTAAAATCTGGATTCCTTCGCCAAGGCTATTGCTCCAGTGTTGTCACAAAAGATTTTCATTGGACCCGATGCATTAGGTATTACACCTAGATCGGATATGAACTCCTTCATCCAGACTCCTTCATTTGCTGCTTTCGAAGCAGCTATGTACTCCGCTTCACATGTAGATCTCGCCACGATGCTCTGCTTGGAACTGCACCAACTGACAGCTCCACCATTCAACAAAAATATGTATCTGGTTTGTGACTTAGAGTCATCCGGATCCTTGTCAAAGCTTGCATCGACATAACCGTTTATGACGAGCTCTTTGTCACCTCCATAAACGAGAAACATATCCTTTGTCCTTTTTAGGTATTTCAGGATGTTATTGACCGCTGTCTAGTGATCCACTCCTGGATTGCTTTGGTACCTCCCTGCTAGACTTATAGCAAGGCACACATCAGGCCTAGTACACAGCATTTCATGCATGATAGAACCTATGGCTGCAGCATAGGGAATGACTTCCATTTTCTCTCTATCTTCTACAGAGGTCGGATGACGAACTGTCGTAATGGTGCATACTCAGGGAGAACACTTGTACATTGAAATTTTGTAAGGGATCATCTCATAATGCTACCGCCGTACTAAGCAAAATAATATGCATAATAAGATAGACATCACATGCAATCAAAATATGTGACATGATATGGCCATCATCATCTTGTGCTTTTGATCTCCATCTCCAAAGCATCATTATGGTCTCCATCGTCACCGGCTTGACACCATGATATTCATCGTAGCGTTGTGGTCGTCTCGCCAACTATTGCTTCTACTACTATCGCTAACTCATAGTGATAAAGTAAAGCAATTACATGGCTTTCGCAAATCATACAATAAAGAGACGGCCATAAGGCTCTTGCCGGTTGCCGATAATTTACAAAACATGATCATATCATACAATATCGTATAACTCATCACGTGTTGACTATATCACATCACAACATGCCCTGCAAAAACAAGTTAGACGTCCTCTACTTTATTTTTGCAAGTTTTTACGTGGCTGCTACGGACTTCTAGTAAGAACCGTTCTTAACTACGCATCAAAACCACAACGATTTTTCGTCAAGTGTGTTGTTTTAACCTTCAACAAGGACCGGCCGTAGTCACACTCAATTCAACTAAAGTTGGAGAAACTGTCACCCGCCGGCCACCTATGTGCAAAGCACGTCAGTAGAACCAGTCACATGAACACGGTCATGTAATGTCGGTCTGGGCCGCTTCGTCCAACAATATCGCTAAATCAAAGTATGACGTTGGTGGTAAGAAGTATGACTATTATCGCCCACAACTCTTTGTGTTCTACTCGTGCATATCATTTACGCATAGACCTGGCTCATAATGCCACTATTGGGGAACGTAGTATTTCAAAAAAAAATCCTACGATCACGCAAGATCTATCTAGGAGAAGCATAGCAATGAGCGAGAGAGTGTGTCCATGTACCCTCGTAGACCAAAAGCGGAAGCGTTTAGTAACGCGGTTGATGTAGTCTAACGTATTAACGATCCAACCGATCCAAGTACCGAACGTACGACACCTCCGTGTTCAGCACACGTTCAGCACGATGACGTCCCTCGAGCTCTTGATCCAGTTGAGGTCAAGGGAGAGTTCCGTCGGCACGACGGTGTGGCGACGGTGTTGATGATGTGATCCGCGCAGGGCTTCGCCTAAGCACTACGACAATATGACCTGAGGTGGAATCTGTGGAAGGGGGCACCGCACACGGCTAAAACAATTGTCAACTTGTGTGTTCTAGGGTGCCCCTGCCCACGTATATAAAGGAGCAAGGGGGAGGCCGGCCGGCCCTCATAGGGCGCGCCCAAGAGGGCAATCCTACTCCAAGTAGGAATAGGATCCCCCTTTCATAGTCCAAGCAGGAGAAGAAAGAAGGAGAGGGAGAGGGAGAGGGAAAGAGGGGCCGCGCCCCCTTCCCCTAGTCCTATTCGGACTCCCCTTGGGGGGCGCGTGCCACCTCCTGGCTGATGCCCTCTCTCTCTCCCCTAAGGCCCACTAAGGCCCATTACTTCCCTCGGGGGTTCCGATAACCCCCCGACACTCCGATATTTATCCGGTGACCCCCGGAACTCATTCGATGTCCGAATAACATCGTCAAATATATCATTCTTTATGTCTCAACCATTTCGATACTCCTCGTCATGTCCGTGATCTCATCCGAGACTCCGAACAATCTTCGGTCATAAAAAAACACATAACTCATAATACGAATCATCATCGAATGTTACGCGTGCGAACCCTACGGGTTCGAGAACTATGTAGACATGACCGAGACACATCTCCGGTCAATAACCAATAGCGGAACCTGGATGCTCATATTGGCTCCTACATATTCTTCGAAGGTCTTTATCGGTCAAACAGCATAACAACATACGTTGTTCCCTTTGTCATCGGTATGTTACTTGCCCGAGATTCGAACGTCGGTAGCTTCATGCCTAGTTCAATCTCGTTACTGGCAAGTCTATTTACTCGTTCCATAATGCATCATCTCGTGACTAACTCATAAGTCATTTGCTTGGAAGGCTTATTATGATGAGTGTTACCGAGAGGGCCCAGAGATACCTCTCCGACACTCGGAGTGACGAATCATATTCTCGATCTATGCCAACACCACAAACACTTTCGGAAACACGTGTAGAGCATCTTTATAATCACCAAGTTACGTTGTGACGTTTGATAGCACACAATGTGTTCCTCTGGTATTCGGGAGTTGCATAATCTCATAGTCAGAGGAACATGTATAAGTCATGAAGAAAGCAATAGCAATAAAACTAAACGATCATAGTGCTAAGCTAACGGATGGGTCTTGTCCATCACATAATTCTCCTAATGATGTGATCTCGTTGATCCAATGTCAACACATGTCTATGGTTAGGAAACACAACCTTTAATTAACGAGCTAGTCTAGTAGAGGCATACTATGGACACTATGTTTTGTCTATGTATTCACACTTGTATCAAGTTTCCGGTTAATACAATACTATCATGAATAAAAGACATTTATCATGATATATAAGGAAATATAAATAACAACTTTATTATTGCCTCTAGGGCATATTTCCTTCAACCCTAGCATTACTCGCCAGGAATAGTGACCGTTGATACGTCTCAAACGTATCTACTTTTCCAAACACTTTTGATATTGTGTTGACCTCATTCTTGCATGATTTGAACTAAACTAACCCGGACTGACGCTGTTTTCAGCAGAGCTGCCTGTATGGTTTTATTGTGTGCAGGAAAATGGATTTTTAGGTATCTCAGAAAATTCCACGAAAAATCACAGAAAATCCACGCACCCGAAGGAACCCGGAGCTAGAAGAGGGGCCAGAGGGGGGCTAGGGGGGCCCCAGGCGCCCTAGTGGCGCGGCCCACCCCCTGGCCGCGCCGGGGGGTCACCTGGGTGGGCCCCACCTCCCCTGGTGCCCTACTTTGACCCGTATTTTAGCTCGTGACGGAGAAATCCCAGATCAGAAGTTCTTTTCCCAGTTTTCGTCGCGGAGCCGCCGCCACCCTTTGTTCTTCTTCGGGAGGGCTAATCTGGAGGCTGAATTGGCCTCCGGAGAGGGGAGATCGTCGCCATCGTCATCATCATCACCACTCCATCATCCCTCCATGACTTCTCCTTCCATGTGTGAGTAATCCCCTGCTGTAGGCGAAGGGGATGGTAGGGATTGGATGAGTTAGATCATGTAATAGTTTGTCAGATCGTTGGGGGCATGTTGCCTATCATCTACTATGGTGTTTATCATCTTTGCTTCAACTCGTTATTCTTAATGCTTGTCACTTAGGGCCCGAGTGCCATGATTTCAGATCTGAACCATATGTGTTTGCATGAATATATTTGTGTTCTTGATCCTATCTATGAGTTGTTAGCACCTATTACGGTTCGGAACCGGCGATCCCAAAAGTGACAGCTTGGGACACCAAAGGGGATGGTCCGTAGTTTGAGGATTACATGTATCCATTGAGTTTATTGCTTTGTTCCGGTGCTCTTTGACAGGAGCACCTTAATCTCCATAAGTTCCTTTTGGCCCCGTTCGTAGCGGGATGGTAGGACAAAAGATGTTGTGCAAGTTCTTATTGCAAGCACGTACAACTACCTACGGGATACATGCCTAATGTTTGATATTTGCCTAGATGATCATTACTTTTCCGTGTGCCTTGCCCCAAGTTAGAATCATGATATATCTCATCCATGCAGCACCCAACCATCCGTCTCCCTAGCCTACAGTGTTTTAAATCCTGCTGGTTACTAGTTGCTAATTTTGCTATTTACTCTTGCTATTTACTTTTGTTGTTTACTTTTACTATCACTATCATCACTATCATATCACTGTTACCACTTATCTTTTGTTCCAAGTAAGTATATTTCAGGTGCGGTTGAATTGACAACTCAACTGTCAAAGCTTATAAATACTCTTTGGCTCCCCGTGTGTCGAATCAATAAATTGGGTTATTCTTACCTGCGAAGACTATCTCGATCCCTTACGGTTGAGGGTTATCAAGTACCGTTTTCTGGCGCCGTTGCCGGGGAGCATAGCAATATTTACAAGTCTACTTGAAGTATCCTACCTGCTGCACTTCATCCGCTATGGGTAAGAAAGGAGACCCCAAGGTTTCGATCTTACTATCCACTACAAGAAGAGGTACTGTTCTGAGCACTAGTGCTACACTTGATTCACCTTCTGTTATGAGTAAGTTTGCCTCACCGCCACCACATGATGCTCCTACTGAATCTGTTACTATGTCCGATACTCTTGATGATGCTTCTACTACTATTGATGATATTAGTTCACTTGGTTATGCTCTTGAGAAACAGATCGCTGCTGCTGCCAAAAAGTCTGGAATTGAAATTCCTGTTACTCGCTACCCTATTGGTGAAACTTACGATTATCTTGATTTGAGTAAACTCAAGGAGAGACTCCTTGATGATGATTACTATATGCTTGATGAAGATTTATGCAGGGAACTGACAGAGTTTTCTGGCTCTGACCCTGAAGTTATTAAGAAACTGTTTGAAAAACATTAGAACAAAATCGTTCCTGATCCTGAATTTGCTACGTCTCCTATATGCATTGATGATCCTGATTATGATTTCTCTGTTTATCTTTCACTTATACCTATGGTTGAAGCTGACCCCTTTTATGGCAGAGAAAATGATGATGCTATTGCACACCTGACTAAACTCGGTGAGTTGGGTGGCCTGTTTACCACGGATGAGAAGATACGATACTTTTATGTGACCAAGCTTTTTCCTTTCTCCTTGAAGGAAGGTGCTAAAGCATGGTATGATTCACTCCCATGCGGTTCCATTAAGAGTCCTCAAGACTTAGCTCACTCTTTTGTTGATAAGTACTTTCCTGCTCACATGCAACATGCTGCTTTACAAAGAATTTATAACTTTAAACAGTTGCAGGATGAGTCCCTCCCTAAAGCTTGGGGGAGGTACTGCGGTCTGATTCGGGCTAGACCAGGACATGAAGTCCCTAAGAATGAATTAACCGATATATTCTATGATGGTCTAACTGATGAATCCAGGTCCTATTTGGACAGTTGTGCTGGTTGTGTTTTCAGGAAAAGAATGCCGAAAGATGTAGAAGATTTGATGTGCAGGATTGCCAAAAACCATGAAGATTGGTCCGTCCCTGAACCACCTCCACCACCAAAGAAGAGGGGCATGTTTGTTCTAAGCCCCGAAGATATGCGAGAAGCAAAGAAGTCTATTAAAGAGAAAGGTATTAAAGCTGAAGACGTGAAGAATCTACCCCCTATTGAGAAGTTGTGTGAGCCTACCACTCACCGTCCTATGGTAGAGGTACACTCTTTTAGATTTCAACGCAAGTGACATCCCTCATGGTAAGCCTCCTAATCAATGTTTAGATGAGTTTGATAATTTTATTATGAAACAAAATCATTTTAATGAGAGGATACAAATTCAGTTGCATGATAATTCCCTTGCTATCAAAAGTTTGCTTGATGTTCTAGGTAGAACGGTTAATGATGTTCAATGTCTTGTGAAACATTTTCATATGGTTCAAACTCAGCTTGAACAAATTTCTAATGTGCAAAAAGATTTGCTTGCTAACAATGCCAAACAAGATGATTTGCAGGCCTTCGGGATTAAGACCCGAGGAGGAACTAGCACTCAAGATCCTCTCTATCCAGAGGGGCATCCGAGGAGAATCGAGCAAGATTCTCAAATGCAGGAAGAAGAAATTGTTGGCTCTCCAAAAAAGAAGAAGAAACATAAGGAGGCTGACAATTCCAATGATCCTATTACAGATGAAGAGCCAGCTGTTGATCCCAACAGTGTATCTATCTCCGATGCTGAGACTGAAGACGGTGCTGAACCTGAAGGTAAGGATAATGAGAAGAATGATCCGCCTGAAGTTCGAGAAGAAGAAGCACCTGACAAACGTAAGAGGTACACTAAAGAAGACTTCATCGCAAGAAAACATGGGAAGGAAAGAGAACCATGGATACAGAAACCCATGCCCTTTCCAGGTAAGACCATCAAATCTAAAGAAGAAGAGCATTACAATAAGTTTTGTGAGTGGATTAAACCTCTTTTTCTTCAAATTCCTTTGACTGATGCTATTAAGTTACCTCCTTATTCAAAATATATGAAAGATATTGTCACTAATAAAAGAAAAGTTCCTAATGAAGCAATATCTACTATGCTTGCTAACTACTCTTTCAGTGGCAAGATTCCTGAGAAGCTCGGTGATCCAGGTATACCCACCATTCCTTGCTCCATAAAGAGTAATTATGTCAAAACTGCTTTATGTGATCTTGGGGCAGGAGTGAGTGTTATGCCTCTCTCTCTTTACAAGAGGCTTTGTTTAGAGAAACTAATTCCTACAGATATCTCGCTTCAGATGGCTGACAAGTCAACCGCCGTTCCGATAGGTATTTGTGAGGATGTTCCAGTAGAAGTTGCTAATTGTTTGATTCTTACTGATTTTGTTGTGCTTGACATGCCTGAGGATGGGAGCATGTCCATTATTCTTGGTAGACCTTTTCTTAACACCGCAGGTGCTATTATAGATTGCAATGAAGGGAAGGTCACCTTCAATGTGAATGATAAAGAACACATGGTGTATTTCCCAAAGAAGACCGACAGGAGACATGGCCTCAACTCTATAGAAAATATCGAGACCGTGAAGATTGGAGAATGGGACTGTCCACTACATGTGCACCACAAATACAAAACTATCATGGTGGGGACAATGTCCATCAAAGTAAAGGTTCAGTGATTACTTCGTAAGAGGTGAGACTTTTTGCTCTATATATCGCATGTTTGTTGGTAAGACTTGATCAACCTTACTAGTAAACATGTTTTATATAGATAAAAAGTTGAGCTTGTTATGTTTTCGTTTATTTTAGTTTTTGTTCTACTTGCTGTACCAACTGTTTATGTTTTGAAGCTTCACAATACTACTCACTGCTTCAAGTTTTCAGAGAGAGTTTCTCAGCTTTTGGAACTTCGAAAAAAAAAATCAACAGTGAAGTTTTCAGAAAAAATCCAGAAAAATAAAAATAAAAATTTCCACGTCGGGAGTGACCCAGAGGGACCTGGGGCCAGCCAGGGGGACCCACCAGTGGCCCAGGCGGCCAGCTGGTGCGGCCTGCCCCCTGGCCGCGCCCACAGGGCGCCTGGGGCCCACAAGGCCCCTCTCCAGGTAAGTCTTCTTCCTCCCTCTCTCTTTCTCTCCAAAAACACGAGTTCCGCACTTGTTTTTGCATTCTTGCTGCTCTTGGAGGCGATTCTTCGATCTCTCTCTACAGCCCATCATTTGAGCTGAGATTTTGAACAAATACTCCCTGGTATGTGACTCCTCCACCCCTCCAATTAGATTTCTGATTGGTGGCTTCATTTGTGAGTATTTAGTAGTTCTTGGTGCTGTATAGATGAGCTTGCATGCATGTGTAGAAAGTTATTTTCCAAGTTTTGATGCAAGTTTATGCCTTCGGCAAGTGAGTTGAGTAGTTTGCCTTAACTCACCTTGTTTTAATCCTCGTTTTTGTAAATTGCCAAAAATTTCAGAAATGAGTTTGTTAGGAAGGGCAAAAGGGTGGCTTGAGAAGAGGAGGCCCGCACACTCCGATCGAGTTACTAGAGCCGCAGCTTCACCCTCGACTGCTAGGGTGAGCTATCATGAAGATCATGTGCCCCTGTAGTTGTTGGAAGACACAAGTCCAGCACGTGCTATGACGTTTCCATGTGATGAATTCCTTGAAGCTGCGGGAATCAAGGATGAGTTTTATAATCTTTGTGCTAATGCAGGTCTGACACGGCTCGTCACGTGCCGTGTTACTCAACATCAAAAACTCACCTCCAGTTTCATTAACAGTTTTAGATATAATCCTGATTCAGGTGCTATTGAGTTTAAAATTTACAATGATCTTATCACCATGACTTTGGGAAAGTTTTGTGAAATAATAGGTGTGCCAAACGTTGGGAGGACGGCTAGGATGACCACTCAGCCCTCCGAGCTGAAAACCGTCTTCAACTCTCTCTGCAGCATGGGTACGAGGGATATTCATCGGTCAAAGATCTCCAGCATCTTATTCCCTCACCTCAGGTATTTTGCATATTATGTTGCTAGAGGGGTGTTAGCTCGTGACAACACGAGCAACACTTCTGCGCCGAATATTGCTATCCTGGCAGCAGCCCTCTCAGGGAGATCTGGTTATAATCTGGGTGCCTTAATTGCTCGACGCCTTGCTATGAACGGTAACAAGGGAGACTTATATGGTGGCGTTTATGCCACACTTATCTTAGAACATCTTGGAGGCTGCTAGGTGGCTTCTCACCCCTCGTTGGTTACCCCAAGTGGAAGGTTTGAGATGCAGTGTACCAGAAGTTTTCCCTTGGCAATACCAAGGATCGATTTCCCAGAGACTCCCAGTTTCAACAAGAAGGTGTCAACTGCTAACGGCGCCAGATATTAGCAATCAACGTGGACCTGCACACAGATACAAATAACTTTGCTCCCAACGAGTACAGAGAGGTTGTCAATCCCTCCGGCCTTGTAGTTTACAAAGGATCAAACGCAAGTGATAATAGTGATAGATATAATTGCAATAGTAAATAAAAGCGGAAAAGTAAATAGTGGATGTGATCAATGATGGTAATATGGACCGGAGTCTCATGATGTTCACTAGTGATGTCTCTCTCCCAAAAGACGATAAAACAACTATGTGAGGTAAACGAATTACAGCTGGGCAATTGACAGGACCATGTGCGCAAACCAATGCTGACTACATTGCAAGATAGGTTGAGGTTCAAAGCATGGGCGGTACGCCAAAGTAAGTAGACCAAAATCCATCAATATCTACTACTAATCATCCACCTTGAGATATCTATCCAGAACATCTCGCTGGTATTAAGTTGCGAGTCCCACCCATAGTGTAAACTCAAAGCAACAGACAACTGCATTAAAAGAACTTTGCGTAAAGTAAACAGTCCTTGCACCCGCGGGCACAAGCACCGTTGTTTTCCCCCTTGTGGCAACAGCACATCCCCTAGACTCATGTTTTTGTCACTCAAACTAGTCATCGAGGGGCATGAACCCACAATCGAGCATAACGTTCCCTCTTGGAGTCACTACCTACTACTTGGCCAAAGCAATAAATAACAACGGACAACATGCAAGAATTACTTACGAACATAAATATAAAAGAGGTGAATCAAATATATTACTCAAGCATAATCTGAACATAATCTCATAATCCATCGGATCCCAGCAAACTCATCATAGCAACAGCATAAGGATTACATATGTGCCTCGATCATGTAGGGCAGCTCACGGGGACTAATTAGTGAAGCACAAGAACGGGAGGAGAACATCACAGAGCTACTGGTCATGGACCCATGGTCCAAGGGAGACTACTAACAACTCATCCGGGAGGCATCCATGGTGGTGGAGAGGCTCCCGGTGGTGATCCTCCCCTCCGGCAGGGTGCCGGGAAGAGTTCTCCTGGTGCTCCCGATCTTGGAAGCGGCGGCGGCGGCGGAACAGAGATGAGATCGCGAAAAAGAGTTCCCGTCTCGAGGGTTTCGGGAGACGCTTTAAATATATGCCAAAGGGGGGCATCGGAGGAGCCTCGGGGGGCCCAGGCGCCCCCCCCCCCCCCCGGCGCGGCCCAGGGGGGGGGGGCGCCGCCAGGGCGCCTGGAGCCCTGGTGCCCCCCCCCCGGCTGTCCTTCGGACGCAAGGTAGTTTCTGGAACGCTGATTTTTTATATAATTATTCTGGATTTTTCCTGGCAGTTCTCGTAATGTGAAAACCTGAAATACAAAAACAGCCGAAAACAGAAACTGGCACTGGGGTGCACTGAGTTAATAGGTTAGTCCAAATATGATCAAAAGTGTATGGAAGTGTATAAATAACATAGCAATATCACCCAAAAGAGGCATGGAGCAAGCAGAAATTATAGATACGTTTTTGGACGTATCAGAGGCACCCCACACCCTGATGATTATCCTTTTACTTATTTAAGCTTTGATCTTGCTGCTATGAAAAGGCATAAGTTTGTTACCAGGGCTTCTGAGCTTGATAATCTTGTTTATATCTTGTGTTTCGGAACTACCGCGGAACGCGAGATCCGTCTACCTGCACCTCTTTTGTTTGATTTTTCTCGCATGAACGGATGGTCCTTTGATATTATCCAGTTCGATGAGTTCATGGCCCGGCATCAGTTTCATAACCCCATGGAGGGGGTTGTGCCCGACGAGGAGGAGCACGGTGAGTTACCACCTTTTCAAGAAGAAACCGCCACCGAGTTTGGTGAAGGGTCTTCCTCTGCTTGGCGCACGGACCCTTCCTCGTGGGAGACTCCGAGGAGTTCGGTGTACGCGCCAGCATCCTTCTACGATCCTTGGACTCACCACTGTTCCCCCGGAGCAGGAGGCTCCTGGGGGCAGTAGCTACTACCAACTTAGGCCAAAAGCCTAAGCTTGGGGGAGTACGTGCCCCTCTCACTTTTCCATTGTATTATCTGTTTTATTCGCTTTGATCTTTTCGAAGTTTTTGCCCGTTCTTCTTTATTTTTCTCTTTGCAAAAACAACAAAAAGATTTTCTCTTTCTTTTGCTTTCGTTCAACCTTTGAAATAATCCAAAAAGATTTCCTTTTTTTCTCTTTAGTTTGCTTTGTTTTCAGAGTTCAGCTCGAGTCCGTGATGGCATTTAATTATATTTCCTACGTTCGATCGTGCAAGTGACGAGGCAGTAATGACGAAGATCGACTGAAGGGAAGCAACAAGGAAGACCGGTATGAATTCTTTTTGTTTCTACTTTTGTACATATGCCTGTACTTATGATCTAGAGACCAGCTTGTAGCGACATAGTGCTATGTTTACAATGCTCTTCCAGTGGTTCATGCTTTCCTTGTGGATAGTCTCGAATAGCTAGAGTATATAATGTGTTATTGAAATGATTTACATGCATTACACTGTTCATAGTATGGTATACTAAGGTGGTATTTCCCTTTAGAGAATTTTTGGATTGACTTTGCACATGTTTACACATGTTTAAGACTAAAAAGTCTGCTCTGCCTTGATGATCTTTGAGTTTCAGAATAGTTATATCACTTTCATGCCCGATTCAATGTTGCTTTGTCGCTCTGCATGATTATGGCCGTTATTGCTCTCTAGTTGGTCGCTTCCCAGTCTTTTGCTAACCTCCACCTGTACTAAGCGGACTGACTGCTTGTGCATCCAAAATCCTTAAAACCTGTTATGCCATATGAGTCCACCATACCTTCCTATACATGGTATTTACCTGCCATTCCTAACGAAGACTTTCGTGTACCATCTCGAAATTAATTAAAAGCATTTCTCTTTTTGTGCCTCAGTTTTAGCTCATGAGGAAGTAGTAGTTAATTTATGATCTTTTTAAGTTGGACAAGTTTCACCCCGGGATTGCATGTCTAATGTGCAAACCCCTAATACAAGAAGGAACTGGCATAGAGTGCGCCCGGCTCATAAAAGATAATACAACAAACAAACCCTCCTTCACGCTTTGTTCATGAGAAATCAGAAAACTTTGGCAGTGATAAACAAAGGAGATTAAGAGGATGTGATCGTCCTCATGCGGGAGCCGTTCCTCGAAACTTGTCCAGCTCAAGAAGTGATTGAGTTATCTGCTAGCATTCGTTGACAAAATATGCACCTCTCAAAAACATTTTTACCTCTGTTTTTTAAAACCAAGAGCTCTGGTACATGTTTAGTTTTTGTTTCCGACCACGGGTTTTCAACCTTGCCAACAAAAGCCACGGTTCGAGAGTCTCCACCTTCTTTCTTCAAAGCACCAACTAGGAGAGCATAATTGTCATTCTGAGTGTAATGTGCATTGTCCCAAAGTATTACATTGTCTTCTGCATGCTTGTGATATGATTTATTCTGAAATTCTTAGTTCTAGTCTCCTTTAAAACTCTGGAGTAGTTTCTGCATTTATGTTTTGCTTCACTCATGGAGGCTAGCGAGATACCACCCTAATATGTTCAAGCTATGTGCAATGTAATCTTGTCTTGATTTTCAGTAATATATTATTTACTTTTAAGTATTTGTGATTGGTCACTTGAAAGAAGGATTGCTCCGTGCATTGTCCTCATAGTACTGTTTCAATACTTGCTAGACTCTTTTCGTAGTAAATGCTTATATACATCTAATGAAACAAAAGAGTTTGTCAAAGTTTTCTTTGTCGCGTCCAGTTCGTTGAACTGAATTGCTTGAGGACAAGCAATATGCTAAGCTTGGGGGAGTTGATACGTCTCAAACGTATCTACTTTTCCAAACACTTTTGATATTGTTTTGACCTCATTCTTGCATGATTTGAACTAAACTAACCCGGACTGACGCTGTTTTCAGCAGAGCTGCCTGTATGGTTTTATCGTGTGCAGGAAAACGGATTTTTAGGTATCTCAGAAAATTCCATGAAAAATCACAGAAAATCCACGCACCCGAAGGAACCTGGAGCCAGAAGAGGGGCCAGAGGGGGGCCAGGGGGCCCCAGGCGCCCTGGTGGCGCGGCCCACCCCCTGGCCGCGCCGGGGGGGTCGCCTGGGTGGGCCCCACCTCCCCTGGTGCCCTACTTTGACCCGTATTTTAGCTCGTGACGGAGAAATCCCAGATCAGAAGTTTTTTCCCCAGTTTTCGTCGCGGAGCCGCCGCCACCCTCTGTTCTTCTTCGGGAGGGCTAATCTAGAGGCTGAATTGGCCTCCGGAGAGGGGAGATCGTCGCCATCGTCATCATCATCACCACTCCATCATCCCTCCATGACTTCTCCTTCCATGTGTGAGTAATCCCCTGCTGTAGATGAAGGGGATGGTAGGGATTGGATGAGTTAGATCATGTAATAGTTTGTCAGATCGTTGGGGGCATGTTGCCTATCATCTACTATGGTGTTTATCATCTTTGCTTCAACTCGTTATTCTTAATGCTTGTCACTTAGGGCCCGAGTGCCATGATTTCAGATCTGAACCATATGTGTTTGCATGAATATATTTGTGTTCTTGATCCTATCTATGAGTTGTTAGCACCTATTACGGTTCGGAACCGGCGATCCCAAAAGTGACAGCTTGGGACACCAAAGGGGATGGTCCATAGTTTGAGGATTACATGTATCCATTGAGTTTATTGCTTTGTTCCGGTGCTCTTTGACAGGAGCACCTTAATCTCCATAAGTTCCTTTTGGCCCCGTTCGTAGCGGGATGGTAGGACAAAAGATGTTGTGCAAGTTCTTATTGCAAGCACGTACAACTACCTACGGGATACATGCCTAATGTTTGATATTTGCCTAGATGATCATTACTTTTCCGTGTGCCTTGCCCCAAGTTAGAATCATGATATATCTCATCCATGCAGCACCCAACCATCCGTCTCCCTAGCCTACAGTGTTTTAAATCCTGCTGGTTACTAGTTGCTACTTTTGCTATTTACTCTTGCTATTTACTTTTGTTGTTTACTTTTACTATCACTATCATCACTATCATATCACTGTTACCACTTATCTTTTGTTGCAAGTAAGTATATTTCAGGTGCGGTTGAATTGACAACTCAACTGTCAAAGCTTATAAATACTCTTTGGCTCCCCGTGTGTCGAATCAATAAATTGGGTTATTCTTACCCGCGAAGACTATCTCGATCCCTTACGGTTGAGGGTTATCAACCGTCCGTCTGGGCTTTGGAGGGGTTGGGATCTCTGGTTGTAGATGCTCTAAGGGCGTGTTTGGTTACATTGCCAATCCAGCCTGGCCCGGCGATCCTGGCTCTATTTAGCCGGTTTGAGGGGATGCAGTCCAAAAACCCCAGATGCACATAGTTTGGTTGCCTGCATGCCCCTAGTTGCATGAGATAACCATTTTTGACCCGGCGTTTTGTTGCCCGCATTGCATTAGACGCACATATGACATGGTGTTTGGTTGCAACCTGCATAAGGTGTTGTCACCATTTCTAACTAGTGGTGAGCTTACCACACAGAATCTGAACATGTAGCGCCAACTACTTAAACAAATGACAGTTCATCCTAACTACTATCAAATGACAGTTCAAATTATTAGTAGCCATTGGCTAAATAGGGGATAGTTCATCGGTGTTGCTGCTACCAGATATTCCTCTTCCTCTTCCTCTTCTTCTGCTTCTGCTTCTATTGCTGCTTCTGCTACTACTACTTCTGCTTCTTCTTCTTCTTCTTCTTCTTCTTATTCTTCTTATTCTTCTTCTTCTTCTTCTTCTTCTTCCATCTTCTTCGAATCTCGCACTGACCTCTGTTAAGCCACATCGCCTCTGCCCACTCCTACCTTTTGTTCTTCCAAGCGTCATTGTCAAATGCCTCCACACCATGGCCAGAGGTAACAACATCGTCAGGCTCGACCTCTTCCTCCTCAGGCACCTGTTCATCAAAGCCCCACTGGAGGATCTAGTTATGCAGAATGCAACAAGCAAGAACTAGCTTAACCTGAGTGGAGTATGGGTGGAATGGCTTCTGACCCAGGATCTTAAACCTATTCTTGTGAGTTCCAAATGCCCTCCAATCAGTTACTCTAAGGCTGGAGTGTTTGAGATTAAACAGCTCATGTGCAGTCCTAGGATTGTTCCTACCAGATAACTCATTGAGATGGTACCTGGTTTTCCTGAAGGGTGGAAGAATACCCGGCCGACATGCATAGCCAGCATCTCCAAGGTAGAACTTGTCATCGGGGATGTTGATCCCATCAGGTCAACTCATGTTGTCACTAAGTGTTGGGGAACGTAGTATTTTAATATTTTCCTACGATCACACAAGATCTATCTACTAGATGCATAGCAACGAGAGGGGAGAGTGTGTCTACGTACCCTCGTAGACCGGGAGCGGAAGCGTCAAGTGACGCGGTTGATGTTGTCGAACTTCTTCGCGATCCAACCGATCAAGCACCGAACGTACGGCACCTCCGCGTTCAGCACACGTTCAGCTTGATGACATCCCACGAGCTCTTGATCCAGTTGAGCTTCACGGGAGAGTTTCGTCAGCACGACGGCGTGGTGACGGATATGATGTGTTTACCGGCGCAGGGCTTCGCCTAAGCACCGCGACGGTATGACCGAGGTGTGTTTCTGTGGAGGGGGGCACCGCACACGGCTGGAACAATTCAACTTGTGTGTCTTTGGGTGCCCCCCTGCCCCCGTATATAAAGGAGCAAGGGGGAGGCCGGCCGGCCCCTCTATGGTGCGGCTAGGGTGCAATCCTACTAGGAATAGGATTGCAATCCTATTCCTAGTAGGAATCACCAAAGAAGGAAGAAAGGGAAAGGAAAAGAGGGAGAGGTGGCGCCCCCCAAATCCTAGTCCAACTAGGAACCCTAGGTGGAGCGCCGGCCAGCCCTATGGGCTGCCTCTCTCTTTCCCTTAAGGCCCACTATGGACCATCCCCCTTCGTAGGGGGTTCCGGTAACCCCCTCCGGCAATCCCGTTAAATCCGAAACTTTTCCGGAACACTTCCGGTGTCCGAATATAGTCGTCCAATATATCAATCTTTATGTCTCGGACATTCCGAGACTCCTCGTCATGTCTGTGATCTCATCCGGGACTCCGAACTACCTTCAGTACATCAAAACTCATAAACTCATAATACCGATCGTCATCAAACGTTAAGCGTGCGGACCCTACGGGTTCGAGAACTATGTAGACATGACCGAGACTCATCTCCGGTCAATAACCAATAGCGGAACCTGGATGTTCATATTGGCTCCTACATATTCTACGAAGATCTTTTATCGGTCAGAACCGCATAACAACATACGTTGTTCCTTTTGTCATCGGTATGTTACTTGTCCGAGATTCGATCGTCGGTATCTCCATACCTAGTTCAATCTCGTTACCGGCAAGTCTCTTTACTCGTACTGTAACACATCATCTCGTGACTAACTCATTAGTCTTTTGCTTGCAAGGCTTATTGTGATGTGTGTTACCGAGAGGGCCCAGAGATACCTCTCCGACACTCGGAGTGACAAATCCTAATCTTGATCTATGCCAACACCACGAATACTTTCGGAGACACCTGTAGAGCATCTTTATGATCACCCAGTTACGTTGTGACGTTTGATAGCACACAAGGTGTTCCTACGGTATTCGGGAGTTGCATAATCTCATAGTCATAGGAACATGTATAAGTCATGAAGAAAGCAATAGCAGTTAAAACTAAACGATCATAGTGCTATGCTAACAGATGGGTCTTGTCCATCACATCATTCTCCTAATGATGTGATCCCCTTGATCAAATGACAACTCATGTCTATGGCTAGGAAACATAACCATCTTTGATCAATGAGCTAGTCTAGTAGAGGCATACTAGGGACATACTGTTTTGTCTATGTATCCACACATGTACTAAGTTTCCGGTTAATACAATTCTAGCATGAATAATAAACATTTATCATGATATAAGGAAATATAAATAACAACTTTATTATTGCCTCTAGGGCATATTTCCTTTAGTCTCCCACTTGCACTAGAGTCAATAATCTAGCTCACATCGCCATGTGATTTAATACCGATAGTTCACATCGTTATGTGAATAACACCCATAGTTCACATCACCATGTGACCAACACCCAAAGGGTTTACTAGAGTCAATAATCTAGTTCACATCGCTATGTGATTAATACCCAAGAGTAATAAGGTGTGATCATGTTTTGCTTGTGAGAGAAGTTTAGTCAACGGGTCTGTCACATTCAGATCCGTATGTATTTCGCAAATTTCTATGTCTACAATGCTCTGCATGGAGCTACTCTAGCTAATTGCTCCCACTTTCAATACGCATCCAGATTGATACTTAGAGTCATCTGGATTTAGTGTCAAATCTTGCATCAGCGTAACCCTTTACGACGAATTCTTTATCACCTCCATAATCGAGAAACATTTCCTTAGTCATCCAATTACTAAGGATAATTTTGACCGCTGTACAGTGATCTACTCTTGGATCACTATTGTACCTCCCTGTCAAACTCATGGCAAGGTACACAACGTGTTTTGTACACAGCATGGCATACTTTATAGAACCTATGGCCGAGGCATAGGGAATGACTTTCATTCTCTCTATATTTTTCTGCCGTGGTCTGGCTTTGAGTCTTACTCAACTTCACACCTTACAAGTCAGGCAAGAACTCCTTCTTTGACTGATCCATTTTGAACTACTTCAAAATCTTATCAAGGTATGTACTCATCGAAAGTCTTATCAAGCGTCTTGATCTATCTCTATAGATCTTGATGTCCAATATGTAAGCAGCTTCACAAAGGTCTTTCTTTGAAAAACTCCTTTCAAACACTCCTTTATGCTTTCCAGAAAATTCTACATCATTTCCGATCGACAATATGTCATTCACATATACTTATCAGAAAGGTTGTAGTGCTCCCACTCACTTCTTGTAAATACAGGCTTCACCGCAAGTCTGTATAAATCTATATGCTTTGATCAACTTATCAAAGCGTGTATTCCAACTCCGAGATGCTTGCACCAGTCCATAGATGGATCGCTGGAGCTTGCACATTTTGTTAGCACCTTTAGGATTGACAAAACCTTCTGGTTGCATCATATACAAGTCTTCTTTAATAAATCCATTAAAGAATGCAGTTTTGTTATCCATTTGCCAGATTTCGTAAAATGCGGCAATTACTAACATGATTCGGACAGACTTAAGCATCGCTACGGGTGAGAAAGTCTCATCGTAGTCAACTCCTTGAACTTGTCGAAACCCTTTCGCAACAAGTCGAGCTTTGTAAACAGTAACATTACCGTTTGCGTCGGTCTTCCTCTTGAAGATCCATTTATTTTCGATGGCTTGCCGATCATCGGGCAAGTCAACCAAAGTCCATACTTTGTTCTAATACATGGATCCCATCTCAGATTTCATGGTCTCAAGCCATTTTGCGGAATCTGGGCTCATCATCGCTTCCTCATAGTTCGTAGGTTCATCATGGTCTAGTAACATGACTTCTAGAACTGGGTTGCCGTACCACTCTGGTGCGGAACGTACTCTGGTTGATCTACGATGTTCAGCAGAAACTTGATCCGAAGTTTCATGATCATCATCATTAACTTCCTCACTTATTGGTGTAGGAATCACTGGAACAATTTTCTGTGATGTACTACTTTCCAATCCGGGAGAAGGTACAATTACCTCATCAAGTTCTACTTTCCTCCCACTCACTTCTTTCGAGAGAAACTCCTTCTCTAGAAAGGATCCATTCTTAGAAACGAATATCTTGCCTTCGGATCTGTGATAGAAGGTGTACCCAACAGTCTCTTTTGGGTATCCTATGAAGATTTACTTCTCTGATTTGGGTTCGAGCTTATCATGTTGAAACTTTTTCACATAAGCATCGCAGTGCCAAACTTAAAGAAATGACAGCTTAGGTTTCTCGTCAAACCACAGTTCATACGGTGTCATCTCCACGGATTTAGATGGTGCCCTATTTAACATGAATGTAGCTGTCTCTAATGCATAACCCCAAAAGCGATAGTAGTAGATCGGTAAGAGACATCATCGATCGCACCATATCTAATAAAGTACGGTTATGATGTTCGGACACACCATTACACTATGGTGTTCCAGATGGCGTGAGTAGTGAAACTATTTCACATTGTTTTTACTGAAGGCCAAACTCGCTAACTCAAATATTTTACCTCTACGATCATATCGTAGAAACTCTTATTTTCTTGTTACGATGATTCTCCACTTCACTCTGAAATTCTTTGAACTTTTCAAATGTTTCAGACTTGTGCTTCATTAAGTAGATATACCCATATCTGCTCAAATCATCAGTGAAGGTCAGAAAATAACGATACCCGCCGCGAGCTTCAACACTCATTGGTCCACATACATCTGTATGTATGATCTCCAACAAATCTGTTGCTCGCTCCACAGTTCCGGAGAACGGAGTTTTAGTCATCTTGCCCATGAGGCATGGTTCGCAAGCACCAAGTGATTCATAATCAAGTGATTCCAAAAGTCCATCACTATGGAGTTTCTTCATGCGCTTTACACCAATATGACCTAAACGGCAGTGCCACAAATAAGTTGCACTATCATTATTAACCTTGCATCTTTTGGCTTCAATATTATGAATATGTGTATCACCACGATCGAGATACAACAAACCATTTTCATTGGGTGTATGACCATAGAAGGTTTTATTCATGTAAACAGAACAACAATTATTCTCTAACTTACATGAATAACCGTATTGCAATAAACATGATCAAATCATATTCATGCTCAACACCAAATAACACTTATTTAGGTTCAACACTAATCCCGAAAGTATAGGGAGTGTGCGATGATGATCATATCAATCTTGGAACTACTTCCAATACTCATCGTCACTTCATCCTTTAACTAGTTTTTGTTCATTATGCAACTCCCATTTCGAGTTACTACTCTTTAGCAACTGAACCAATATCAAATACCGAGGGGTTTCTATGAACACTAGTAAAATACACATCAATAATCTGTATATCAAATATACCTTTGTTCACTTTGCCATCCTTCTTATCCGCCAAATATCTAGGGCAGTTCCACTTCTAGTGACCATTTCCTTTGTAGTAGATGCACTTGTTTCAGGCTTGAGTTTAGCTTTGGGTTTCTTCACGGGAGTGACAACTTGCTTGTCATTCTTCTTGAAGTTCCCCTTCTATCCCTTTGCCCTTTACTTGAAACAAGTGGTCTGGTTAACCATCAACACTTGATGCTCTTTCTTGATTTCTACCTTCGCCGATTTCAGCATCGTGAAGAGCTCGGGAATTACTTTCGTCATCCCTTGCATATTATAGTTCATCACGAAGTTTTACTAACTTGGTGATAGTGTCTAGAGAACTTTGTCAATTACTATCTTATCTGGAAGATTAACTCCCACTTGATTCAAGCAATTGTACTACCCAGACAATCTGAGCACATGCTCACTGGTTGAGCTATTCTCCTCCATCTTGTAGGCAAAGTACTGTCAGAGGTCTTATACCTCTCGACACGGGCATGAGTATGAAATACTAATTTCAACTCTTGGAACATCTCATATGCTCCGTGGCGTTTCAAAACGGTTTTGAAGTCCCGGTTATAAGCCGTAAAGCATGGTGCACTAAACTATCAAGTAGTCATCATATCGAGCTTTTGTCAAAACGTTCATAACGTCTACATCTGCTCCTGCAATAGGTCTGTCACCTAGCGGTGCATCAAGGACATAATTCTTCTGTGCAGCAATGAGGATAATCCTCAGATCACGGTGAAGGAAATATGCCCTAGAGGCAATAATAAAGATGTTATTTGTATTTCCTTATATCATGATAAATGTCTTTTATTCATGCTAGAATTGTATTAACCGGAAACTTAGTACATGTGTGGATACATAGACAAAACAGTATGTCCCTGGTATGCCTCTACTAGACTAGCTCATTGATCAAAGATGGTTATGTTTCCTAGCCATAGACATGAGTTGTCATTTGATCAACGAGATCACATCATTAGGAGAATGATGTGATGGACAAGACCCATCCGTTAGCATAGCACTATGATCGTTTAGTTTAACTGCTATTGCTTTCTTCATGACTTATACATGTTCCTATGACTATGAGATTATGCAACTCCCGAATACCGTAGGAACACCTTGTGTGCTATCAAACGTCACAACGTAACTGGGTGATCATAAAGATGCTCTACAGGTGTCTCCGAAAGTATTCGTGGTGTTGGCATAGATCAAGATTAGGATTTGTCACTCCGAGTGTCGGAGAGGTATCTCTGGGCCCTCTCGGTAACACACATCACAATAAGCCTTGCAAGCAAAAGACTAATGAGTTAGTCACGAGATGATGTGTTACGGAACGATTAAGAGACTTGCCGGTAACGAGATTGAACTAGGTATAGAGATACCGACGACCGAATCTCGGGCAAGTAACATACCGTTTGACAAAAGGAACAACGTATGTTGTTATGCGGTTCTGACCGATAAAAGATCTTCGTAGAATATGTAGGAGCCAATATGAACATCCAGGTTCCGCTATTGGTTATTGACCGGAGATGAGTCTCGGTCATGTCTACATAGTTCTCGAACCCGTAGGGTCCGCACGCTTAACGTTTGATGACGATCGATATTATGAGTTTTTGAGTATTGATGTACCGAAGGTAGTTCGGAGTCCCGGATGAGATCACGGACATGACGAGGAGTCTCGGAATGTCCGAGACATAAAGATTGATATATTGGACGGCTATATTCGGACACCGGAAGTATACCGGAAAAGTTTCGGATTTATCGGGAATGCCGGAGGGGGTTACCGGAACCCCCTACGAGAGGGGATGGTCCATAGTGGGCCTAAAGGGTGAGAGAGAGGCAGCCCATAGGGCTGGCCGGCG
Organism: Secale cereale; assembly: GCA_902687465.1. Taxonomy (NCBI): domain Eukaryota; kingdom Viridiplantae; phylum Streptophyta; class Magnoliopsida; order Poales; family Poaceae; genus Secale; species Secale cereale. The sequence continues at coordinate 522,554,290 of LR738714.1, read as the reverse complement.
CCCCCACCTAGGAATCCTAGTTGGACTAGGATTGGGGGGGCGCCACCTCTCCTAATCCTTTCCCCCTTCTTCCTTTCGGTGAATCCTACTAGGAATAGGATTGCAATCCTATTCCTAGTAGGAGTCCCCTCCCTAGCCGCACCATAGAGGTTGGCCGGCCCCTCCTCCCTTGCTCCTTTATATACGGGGGCAGGGGGGCACCCAAAGAGACACAAGTTGAATTGTTTAGCCGTGTGCGGTGCCCCCCTCCACAGAATCACACCTCAGTCGTACCGTCGCGGAGCTTAGGCGAAGCCCTGCGCCGGTGAACACATCATATCCGTCACCACGCCGTCGTGCTGACGAAACTCTCCCGTGAAGCTCAACTGGATCAAGAGATCGTGGGACGTCATCAAGCTGAACGTGTGCTGAACGCGGAGGTGCCGTACGTTCGGTGCTTGATCGGTTGGATCGCGAAGAAGTTCGACAACATCAACCGCGTCACTTGACGCTTCCGCTCCCGGTCTACGAGGGTACGTAGACACACTCTCCCCTCTCGTTGCTATGCATCTGGTAGATAGATCTTGCGTGATCGTAGGAAAATTTTAAAATACTACGTTCCCCAACACACGGAACAATTCCGCATCATTGCTACTAACATCTTCCAACTTGGTTTTCTCTAGGAACATATGAAAAATAAACGGGGAGCAACATCGCGAGCTATTGATCTACAACATATATATGCTAATACTACCAGGACTAACTTCGTGATAAATTAAAGTTCAATTTAATCATATTACTTAAGAACTCCCACTTAGATAGACATCCCTCCGGTCATCTAAATGATCACGTGATCCAAATCAACTAAACCATGTCCGATCATCACGTGAGATGGAGTAGTTTCAATGGTGAACATCTTATGTTGATCATATCTACTATATGATTCACGCTCGACCTTTCGGTCTCCAGTGTTCCGAGGCCATATCTGCATATGCTAGGCTCGTCAAGTTTAACCCGAGTATTCTGCGTGTGCAAAACTGGCTTACACCCGTTGTATTTGAACGTAGAGCTTATCACACCCGATCATCACGTGGTGTCTCGGCACGACGAACGTTCACAACGGTGCATACTCAGGGAGAACACTTATACCTTGAAATTTAGTAAGGGATCATCTTATAATGCTACCGTCGTTCTAAGCAAAATAAGAAGCATAATAAGATAAACATCACATGCAATCAAAATATGTGACATGATATGGCCATCATCATCTTGTGCTTTTGATCTCCATCTCCAAAGCACTTTCATGATCACCTTCGTCACCGGCGCGACACCTTGATCTCCATCGTAGCATCGTTGTCGTCTCGCCAACTATTGCTTCTACGACTATCGCTACCGCTTAGTGATAAAGTAAAGCAATTACATGGCGATTGCATTTCATACAATAAAGCGACAACCATATGGCTCCTGCCAGTTGCCGATAACATTACAAAACATGATCATCTCATACAAAACCGTATAACTCATCATGTCTTGACCATATCACATCACAACATGCCCTGCAAAAACAAGTTAGACGTCCTCTACTTTGTTGTTGCAAGTTTTACGTGGCTGCTACGGGCTTAGCAAGAACCGTTCTTACCTACGCATACAAAACCACAACGATGTTTCGTCAAGTATGTGCTATTTTAACCTTCACAAGGACCGGGCGTAGCCACACTTGATTCAGCTAAAGTGAGAGAGACAAACACCCGCCAGTCACCTTTAAGCAACGAGTGCTCGTAACGGTGAAACCAGTCTCGCGTAAGCGTACGCGTAATGTCGGTCCGGGCCGCTTCATCTCACAATACCGCCGAAGCAAAGTATGACATGCTGGTAAGCAGTATGACTAGTATCGCCCACAACTCATTGTGTTCTACTCGTGCATATCATCTACGCATAGACCTGGCTCATGATGCCACTGTTGGGGAACGTAGTATTTTAAAATTTTCCTACGATCACGCAAGATCTATCTACCAGATGCATAGCAACGAGAGGGAAGAGTGTGTCTACGTACCCTCGTAGACCGGGAGCGGAAGCGTCAAGTGACGCGGTTGATGTTGTCGAACTTCTTCGCGATCCAACCAATCAAGCACCGAACGTACGGCACCTCCGCGTTCAGCACACGTTCAGCTTGATGACGTCCCACGAGCTCTTGATCCAGTTGAGCTTCACGGGAGAGTTTCGTCAGCACGACGGCGTGGTGACGGATATGATGTGTTCACCGGCGCAGGGCTTCGCCTAAGCTCCGCGACGGTATGACCGAGATGTGATTCTGTGGAGGGGGGCACCGCACACGGCTAAAACAATTCAACTTGTGTGTCTTTGGGTGCCCCCCTGCCCCCGTATATAAAGGAGCAAGGGAGGGAGGCCGGCCGGCCCTTCCTGGTGCGGCTAGGGAAGGAGTCCTACTAGGAATAGGATTGCAATCCTATTCCTAGTAGGATTCACCAAAAGGAAGAAGGGGGAAAGGAATAGGAGAGGTGGCGCCCCCCAATCCTAGTCCAACTAGGAACCCTAGGTGGGGGCGCCGGCCAGCCCTATGGGCTGCCTCTCTCTTTCCCTTTAGGCCCACTATGGACCATCCCCTCTCGTAGGGGGTTCCGGTAACCCCCTCCGGCATTCCCGATAAATCCGAAACTTTTCCGGTATACTTCCGGTGTCCGAATATAGCCGTCCAATATATCAATCTTTATGTCTCGGACATTCCGAGACTCCTCGTCATGTCCGTGATCTCATACGGGACTCCGAACTACCTTCGGTACATCAATACTCAAAAACTCATAATACCGATCGTCATCAAACGTTAAGCGTGCGGACCCTACGGGTTCGAGAACTATGTAGACATGACCGAGACTCATCTCTGGTCAATAACCAATAGCGGAACCTGGATGTTCATATTGGCTCCTACATATTCTACGAAGATCTTTTATCGGTCAGAACCGCATAACAACATACGTTGTTCCTTTTGTCAAACGGTATGTTACTTGCCCGAGATTCGATCGTCGGTATCTTTATACCTAGTTCAATCTCGTTTACCGGCAAGTCTCTTTACTCGTTCCGTAACACATCATCTCGTGACTAACTCATTAGTCCTTTGCTTGCAAGGCTTATTATGATGTGTGTTACCGAGAGGGCCCAGAGATACCTCTCCGACACTCGGAGTGACAAATCCTAATCTTGATCTATGCCAACACCACGAATACTTTCGGAGACACATGTAGAGCATCTTTATGATCACCCAGTTACGTTGTGACGTTTGATAGCACACAAGGTGTTCCTACGGTATTCGGGAGTTGCATAATCTCATAGTCATAGGAACATGTATAAGTCATGAAGAAAGCAATAGCAGTTAAACTAAACGATCATAGTGCTATGCTAACGGATGGGTCTTGTCCATCACATCATTCTCCTAATGGTGTGATCCCGTTGATCAAATGACAACTCATGTCTATGGTTAGGAAACATAACCATCTTTGATCAATGAGCTAGTCTAGTAGAGGCATACTAGGGACATACTGTTTTGTCTATGTATCCACACATGTACTAAGTTTCCGGTTAATACAATTCTAGCATGAATAAAAGACATTTATCATGATATAAGGAAATACAAATAACATCTTTATTATTGCCTCTAGGGCATATTTCCTTCAAAGGGATCATCTTATAATGCTACCGTCGTTCTAAGCAAAATAAGAAGCATAATAAGATAAACATCACATGCAATCAAAATATGTGACATGATATGGCCATCATCATCTTGTGCTTTTGATCTCCATCTCCAAAGCATCGTCATGATCACCTTCGTCACCGGCGCGACACCTTGATCTCCATCGTAGCATCGTTGTCGTCTCGCCAACTATTGCTTCTACGACTATCGCTACCGCTTAGTGATAAAGTAAAGCAATTACATGGCGATTGCATTTCATACAATAAAGCGACAACCATATGGCTCCTGCCAGTTGCCGATAACATTACAAAACATGATCATCTCATACAAAAACCGTATAACTCATCATGTCTTGACCATATCACATCACAACATGTCCTGCAAAAACAAGTTAGACGTCCTCTACTTTGTTGTTGCAAGTTTTACGTGGCTGCTACGGGCTTAGCAAGAACCGTTCTTACCTACGCATACAAAACCACAACGATGTTTCGTCAAGTATGTGCTGTTTTAACCTTCACAAGGACCGGGCGTAGCCACACTTGATTCAGCTAAAGTGAGAGAGACAGACACCCGCCAGTCACCTTTAAGCAACGAGTGCTCGTAACGGTGAAACCAGTCTCGCGTAAGCGTACGCGTAATGTCGGTACGGGCCGCTTCATCTCACAATACCGCCGAAGCAAAGTATGACATGCTGGTAAGCAGTATGACTAGTATCGCCCACAACTCATTGTGTTCTACTCGTGCATATCATCTACGCATAGACCTGGCTCATGATGCCACTGTTGGGGAACGTAGTATTTTAAAATTTTCCTACGATCACGCAAGATCTATCTACTAGATGCATAGCAACGAGAGGGGATAGTGTGTCTACGTACCCTCGTAGACCGGGAGCGGAAGCGTCAAGTGACGCGGTTGATGTTGTCGAACTTCTTCGCGATCCAACCGATCAAGCACCGAACGTACGGCACCTTCGCGTTCAGCACACGTTCAGCTTGATGACGTCCCACGAGCTCTTGATCCAGTTGAGCTTCACGGGAGAGTTTTGTCAGCACGACGACGTGGTGATGGATATGATGTGTTTACCGGCGCAGGGCTTCGCCTAAGCACCGCGACGGTATGACCGAGGTGTGTTTCTGTGGAGGGGGGCACCGCACACGGCTGGAACAATTCAACTTGTGTGTCTTTGGGTGCCCCCCTACCCCCGTATATAAAGGAGCAAGGGAGGAGGCCGGCCGGCCCCTCTATGGTGCGGCTAGGGTGCAATCCTACTAGGAATAGGATTGCAATCCTATTCCTAGTAGGGATCACCAAAGAAGGAAGAGAGGGAAAGGAAAAGAGGGAGAGGTGGCGCCCCCCAAATCCTAGTCCAACTAGGAACCCTAGGTGGAGCGCCGGCCAGTCCTATGGGTTGCCTCTCTCTTTCCCTTAAGGCCCACTATGGACCATCCCCCTTCGTAGGGGGTTCCGGTAACCCCCTCCGGCAATCCCGTTAAATCCGAAACTTTTCCGGAACACTTCCGGTGTCCGAATATAGTCGTCCAATATATCAATCTTTATGTCTCGGACATTCCGAGACTCCTCGTCATGTCCGTGATCTCATCCGGGACTCCGAACTACCTTCGGTACATCAAAACTCATAAACTCATAATACCGATCGTCATCAAACGTTAAGCATGCGGACCCTACGGGTTCGAGAACTATGTAGACATGACCGAGACTCATCTCCGGTCAATAACCAATAGCGGAACCTGGATGTTCATATTGGCTCCTACATATTCTACGAAGATCTTTTATCGGTCAGAACCGCATAACAACATACGTTGTTCCTTTTGTCATCGGTATGTTACTTGTCCGAGATTCGATCGTCGGTATCTCCATACCTAGTTCAATCTCGTTACCGGCAAGTCTCTTTACTCGTACCGTAACACATCATCTCGTGACTAACTCATTAGTCTTTTGCTTGCAAGGCTTATTGTGATGTGTGTTACCGAGAGGGCCCAGAGATACCTCTCCGACACTCGGAGTGACAAATCCTAATCTTGATCTATGCCAACACCACGAATACTTTCGGAGACACCTGTAGAGCATCTTTATGATCACCCAGTTACGTTGTGACGTTTGATAGCACACAAGGTGTTCCTACGGTATTCGGGAGTTGCATAATCTCATAGTCATAGGAACATGTATAAGTCATGAAGAAAGCAATAGCAGTTAAAACTAAACGATCATAGTGCTATGCTAATAGATGGGTCTTGTCCATCACATCATTCTCCTAATGATGTGATCCCCTTGATCAAATGACAACTCATGTCTATGGCTAGGAAACATAACCATCTTTGATCAATGAGCTAGTCAAGTAGAGGCATACTAGGGACATACTGTTTTGTCTATGTATCCACACATGTACTAAGTTTCCGGTTAATACAATTCTAGCATGAATAATAAACATTTATCATGATATAAGGAAATATAAATAACAACTTTATTATTGCCTCTAGGGCATATTTCCTTCATTAAGAATGTTAGCATCATGCGCTGACCCCTCCCAGCCAGCCAGCACATATGTGAACTTCAGATCAAAGTCAACAGCAGCAAGCACATTCTGGCTTGTGTAGTGCTTCCTCCCTGTATGCTGCATACTGTGACCTAGGAACTCTCGCAGTGACATGAGTACCATCTATTGCCCCAATGCAATCCTGAAAATGGCATCACAAGCCTGTGTTAGTGCTCAACTTGAACAATACAAGCATATCAATCCATGAATAGTGTGTATTGTCAATGCTCACCTTGAAGTATGGATACCATCTTGGGCTTCCGCGAATCTTGGGTGGAGTCTGACCAGATGGTCTCCTGATCATCTATCATCTAAGCTCCCCAATAGCAAAAAGCACCTGCTTGAAGTACCTAGAGATGGTCTCCATTGATCTCTTGAACGTGTTGTGAATGACTCTGAACCTCTGGTTATGGCGAACAACATGGAGGAACATGGCCACTTGCTCTTCGACACTGGTGTTAATGCTATCTTGTAGCAGCCCCCAGCTCCTGAAGGTCTCGACAAGCCTGGCAAATGGTGCTCTTTTCATTCGAAGCATCCACAGAGCCTCGACGTCATTGCAGTTGTAGATGTAGTTCAGATTTTGGATCATTTCCTGTTCCCAGATAAACAATGGACCATAGCGGATCAAAGGTCTACCAGCACGACGAACAGCTCTCTGGTGCATGAACATGACCCATGCCTGAATCACACTAATCAGTGTTGCTGCCTGGATTATCAGCCTCATCCGTGCGTCCATAACCTAGTCGACATCGACGGTTCGTTCATTGGGAAATCGATCCTACACCTAGCCTAACGACCTAACCACCGAGCTAACAAAGGGGGGAGGGGTGCTGCTTACTGGCATCGGAGATGAGGACGGCGTAGGGGGAGCCATGGCATAGACTAGGTCGACCAGACGGTGGCTAACAGCAAGGGGAGCACCAGATCCGCCGCAAACGCCGCCGCCTCTAGCGCAGATCTGAAATCGCAGCCGCCGCCGGTGGTGAGGCAGTAGGGAAGAAATGGGGTAGTGGCTATGGGTGAGCGAGTGAACGGGGGGTCGGGCTAGATTTGGCGTCGGGACGGCGCGCCAGATTTCCATCTCCCGCCATCCCCCCTCGCCCTCGCGTCACATCCGCCCGTGCGACCTCGCGCCGCACTCAGCCTGACTCGCGAGAAACTGCCGATCCGAGCGTTTCCAGCGAGCCAGGCTCTGGACTGCTGTGACAAGCGTGCGATGCAGGCCCAACAGAAAAACCAGGCAACCAAACAGGCCTCTCCCTTTTAGCGCGGGCTTCGTTGAACTGGATGCAGGCAACCAAACACGCCCTAAATGTTTTGCTTGTCTTGAAAATCGATTGGCCGACATCTTTTAAGAGGCCGTGGACTGGTTCTGTTTGTGTTTGCCATCTCTCCTCCACTAGATACGACCAAACCTCTTGGTCCTCTGCTTGCAAGAAAAGAAAGAAGCTCTGTCGCTTTGATCCGTGTCACGCCGAACATCTGACCTGCACCTCGGCAGCTGCATTTTCCGTGCACACCAAGAACCGCGCTCCTCGCCGTCCGATCCCCGGACCCGACGCCCTCTCCGTCGTCGGATCGACCAACCGACCACGCTTCCCCGCGCCGGCCCCGCACACGGCACACGCGCCTCCCGAGCCAGCAGCGGCAACGCAGACACACATTGCAGCACGGTCACACAGGCGGCTCCGGCTCCTGCTCCTGCTCGCTCGGTCCTCGCGGTTAGACCCCCGCGCGCGGCGGCCCGGCGGTTAGACAGACGGATGGACGCGCGCCGGGTCGGCGGCCGCATCGCGGCGGCGCGCAGGGCCCTCACCGGCGCGGGCGCGCTGCCCCTCCCCGTGCGGATCACCAACGGCCTCGCGATGATCTCGCTCGTGCTCTCCTCCTGCGACCTGCTCCGCCTCTGCAGCGACCCGGGCCGGCCCCTCAGGTTCCCCCTCGGCGGCCGCGAGTTCGCCACCGTCGTCTGCCAGCTCGCCTCCGTCGTCTACCTCCTTAGCCTCTTCGCCGTGCCCTTCGCGCACTCCGCCAGCCGCCGCCGCCGCGAGGAGGTGCAGGACGGCTCCCGCCGCTCGCCGGCGGCCGTCGCGCCCGCGCCATTGCCTGACGGCCCGGACGACGGGGACGAGGAGATCGTCGCCGCGGTGGTGTCCGGGGCGCTCCCGTCGCACCGCCTCGAGTCGCGCCTTCGGGATAGCCGCCGCGCGGCCAGGCTGAGGCGGGAGGCGCTGCGGCGGATAACCGGGCGGGGCCTGGAGGGGCTCCCCTTCGACGGGATGGACTATGAGGCCATCCTGGGGCAATGCTGCGAGATGCCCGTCGGGTATGTGCAGCTGCCGGTCGGTGTCGCCGGCCCGCTGCTCCTGGACGGGCGTGACTACCATGTTCCCATGGCTACCACCGAGGGATGCCTCGTTGCCAGCGTTAACCGCGGCTGCAGGGCCATTGCAGCGTCCGGGGGTGCCGTCAGCGTGCTGCTCCGTGACGCCATGTCCCGCGCCCCCGCCGTCAAGTTGCCTAGCGCCAAGCGGGCAGCGGAGCTCAAGATGTTTGTTGAGGCGACTGCCAATTTTGAGGCGCTGGCTGCTGTCTTCAATAAGTAGGCCTCTCACTCTCTGATGATCTAGTATATATAGTGAGTGATGATTGAAAAATGCCTTCTTTTGCTGCCATGTGATGTTTTCAGTATTGATGTGATGCTGGTAGCTAGAAGTAGTGATGCATGCATTTTAAAGTCAGGTGATTGCACACCAAAGCAAGTCCTTTCCTCATTTGGTTGTAGAGGCTACGTGGTATTATTGGCATATTGCACACGCACTCTGTTAAGGCAACTACAACGTCTTTAACCACATATTGAGGCATCAGTAGAATTATATTGCCTGATTCATCTGATTGCTGCATCTAACTGCAATAAATGCCAGCTTATACCTTTTCTGCATTATTTGACCTTGAATTGTCGTTTTGCGTTTCTTCAAAACCTCGGGGAACACTAACAAAGTGTCGCTTTGCGTTTCCTCAAACCTCGGGGAACGACGACAAAGTGTCGCTTTGCGTTTCCTCAGATCTTGGGGAACGACGACAAAGTGTCGCTTTGTGTTTCCTCAAACCTCGGGGAACGGTGACAAAATGTCGCTTTGTGTTTCCTCAAACTTTGGGGGACGACGACAAAGTGTCGCTTTGTGTTTCCTCAAACCTTGGGGAACGGCGACAAAGTGTCGCTTTGTGTTTCCTCAAACCTTGGCGAACGGCGACAAAGTGTCGCTGTCTCATAAAACCTTGGGGAACGGCGACAAAGTGTGTCGGTTTGCACTTCTTGAGCTTTAGAGGATCTGAAATCGATGTCGTCTTGTGCACTTTCAACCTTTAGTGAGTACTGGTGTATCCTCTTTCAGAGGTTCAGGATGCACATCACATATGTTCTGTCGGTTTACGGTGTTTAGATTCAGCTTGTTACTTTTGTGGTGATGTTTTATTGTTGGCCTAGTTACTGTGCCTGTGTTTCAGTTTATACCTTGTAGGCAGTTATTGTTGTCCCGTTTATCGAACCTCTAGCGACTTTTGGTCCATGTCTAGAAGTTTTCAATATTGTCATTTTTGGTGCTATTTAGAATTGGGGTATTGTTAGTTCACACCGTTTCATAATAGTGGCATTCTTTACGTTATTATTTTCTGTTCTTTCAAAGTCTAGAGAAATCTTGGAAACATGTGTTGCCATCGGCAGATGTTAGCTTAGGTCATTCCTTAGCAATTGTTGCATTGGTTAACTTCCATGGGTACTTTATAGTTGATAATAAGCTTAACAAATGGCATCTTTGTTAGCTTCTGCTTTAGCATTTGATTCTTGGTGCATTGTACTGTCTAATTATTCAGAGTTTAGAGACATGGTCTGTTGCAACTTGGTGCATTATGACTTCTGTTATATGCGATGTTTGCTGCTTTGGTGCTAATGTTTGAAGACAGATTGCATTTTTTAAACAGCTTTTACTCCATGTGTGATTTATTTCATCAGTACCCAAGCTTGTTATCCTCTTATATAATTATATTCCATGGCTAACATTTAGTTTTGATCTCCTTGCTTAACTAAATTAATCAATACAGTTATTGTAAGGGTAAACCTCTGTCGCAATCATAACAACCATGTTGTTTGCATTGTCTGGTATCCACAGATCAAGCAGATTTGGTAAGCTACAAGGTATTCAGTGTGCACTAGCTGGAAGAAACCTTTACATGAGGTTTACCTGTAGCACTGGAGATGCTATGGGGATGAATATGGTGTCAAAAGGTGTCGAAAATGTCTTGGGCTACCTGCGGAACAACTTCCCTGACATGGATGTCATCAGCATATCTGGTTTCAACTCTTTCCTTGCAAACTGTGACTTGCATTCTTTTTCTAAAAACTAACATACGTACATCCTTTTAGAAGATAACTAAAGCATTGCTGTGGTCAATGCATCCCAGAAATACGAACTGTGCTGATCAAAGGAAACAATAGATCTGCTAGTTTTCCATTGACTTGGAGCAAACTTACCGTAGTCCTCTTATAAAAAAACTTAATCGTGGTCGTATTTTTGTAGTGGACCAGTTCAGCACTTGCCCTGGATGTATAGTACCTATTATCACCATTGTTCTTTGTACAGCATTTGAAAAATGATTTATTTTTTTGCTTATATCAGGTAACTACTGCTCAGACAAGAAGCCTACTGCTGTAAATTGGATAGAAGGTCGTGGGAAATCTGTTGTTTGTGAGGCTACAATTAATGGAATAGTTGTGCAGAGTGTTCTGAAGACTACTGTTGAAAAACTTGTCGAGCTTAACATTATCAAAAACCTTGCTGGATCAGCTGTAGCTGGAGCTCTTGGAGGTTTCAATGCTCATGCAAGCAATATTGTAACTGCACTATTCATTGCTACTGGCCAGGATCCTGCGCAAAATGTTGAAAGCTCACAGTGCATCACCATGTTGGAGGCAGTGAATGAGGGAAAAGATCTCCACATCTCTGTGACCATGCCGTCTATTGAGGTGATCCCTTTTTCCTTTCTGTTCTTGGTAGCTGGAATCAAGTTCCTACTCTTATCTACTCCCTCCGTCCGAAAATACTTGTCATCAAAATGGACAAAAAGTGATGTATCTAGAACCAAAATACATCTCGATACGTCACATTTTATTCATTTTGATGACAAGTATTTCCGGACGGAGGGAGTAGATTGTAGCGCAGTCTGTAATCACCAGGCTTCAGTGATTAAAATTATTAGCCAAGACATTGTTGCATCATTCGTTTTTGTGTTATGCTTTATAATCCGTAATTCGATCATGAGGGCTCTACAATTTGTCACCTGTACTACCGTTCTTCTCATATTAAGATGTCCATGTTAAATAGGCTTACTTTGTGTTTCTCAGGTTGGCACAATTGGAGGGGGCACCTCTCTCGCCTCACAGGCCGCGTGTTTGAACCTGCTTGGTGCGAAGGGTCCAAATCATGGCTCGCCGGGCGCGAATGCTAGACTTTTGGCTACCATCGTAGCGGGCAGTGTGCTTGCCGGCGAGCTCTCTCTCCTCGCTGCTCTAGCCGCTGGTCAGCTTGTGAAGAGCCACATGAAGTACAATCGATCGAGTAAAGATGTCGCCAATGCTGCTTCGTGAGTGCCCCCCTAGGATCCATCCAGTGCTTACCGTGTTGAGACAGGAGACAAGCAAATCAGCAGAGTAGTGAGACTTGCCTGTACATACTGCTGATTAAGCGAGCGAGCCTGGTTCAGGTCCTCTTTGGATTGCAGGCATCTGAAATCAGATGCAACCTGTATTGCGAGCATAATTTGTGAAGGAGAAAACACCTAACTTATCGTGCAGTTTCTGATTGTAATTTTGGTTTGTGTAGCCCTGCAAATGTTTTATGTTTTCTTGTGTAACCATTTAGACATCTTTTTCTTCAGTTGTTTGAGATAGCAGCAGATCAGAATATCAGATTAGCTTGTGATTGATGACTATTCTCTCTCTATGCAGTATACTACTCCCTTCGTCCCATAATGTAAGACGTTTTTTAAAACTAGTGTAGTGTCAAAAAACGTCTTACATTATGGGACGGAGGGAGTAGATTTTTTATTTTGTATGTGGCACGAAGAGTCCAATGTGTTTATTTTTTACCAGCAAATTACTTGCAAAAGCTAACCTGAGGTCAACGCAAGAAAGCAACTGTAGCACAAACTACAGCCAGGAACAGTAGAACCAGACTAGCAGAATTTAGGAACAGTATATCAAAAATAGAATTAGGACTTTTAGCATTTCCTAGAGCACTACTGTTATGGCCGGGGTCACTTGTACCCGGAAGAGGCCCACTGGGCGCGTTTAAGTTAGGGGCTTAGCCCAAATTGTTTTATTTTTCTTAGCTTCAAGATTATATAAACAGATGTAAGTCACCTTTTGAGATTAAGCAATAAGTCATAACCTATTGCCCGGCTCTCAGAGGAGCCGGAACCCTAAACCCTAGCCGCCGCATTGCTCATCGCCGCCGCGCAGGACAGCGCGCAGCCGCCGGCCACCGCGGGTTCACCCTCGTCTTCCTCCCTCCTTCTGAAGGAAATATGCCCTAGAGGCAATAATAAAGTTGTTATTTATATTTCCTTATATCATGATAAATGTTTATTATTCATGCTGGAATTGTATTAACCGGAAACTTAGTACATGTGTGAATACATAGACAAAAGAGAGTGTCCCTAGTATGCCTCTACTAGACTAGCTCATCGATCAAAGATGGTTATGTTTCCTAACCATAGACATGAGTTGTCATTTGATCAACGGGATCACATCATTAGGAGAATGATGTGATGGACAAGACCCATCCGTTAGCTTAGTACTATGATCGTTTAGTTTTACTGCTATTGCTTTCTTCATGACTTATACATGTTCCTATGACTATGAGATTATGCAACTCCCGAATACCGTAGGAACACCTTGTGTGCTATCAAACGTCACAACGTAACTGGGTGATCATAAAGATGCTCTACAGGTGTCTCCGAAAGTATTCGTGGTGTTGGCATAGATCAAGATTAGGATTTGTCACTCCGAGTGTCGGAGAGGTATCTCTGGGCCCTCTCGGTAACACACATCACAATAAGCCTTGCAAGCAAAAGACTAATGAGTTAGTCATGAGATGATGTGTTACGGAACGAGTAAAGAGACTTGTCGGTAACGAGATTGAACTAGGTATAGAGATACCGACGATCGAATCTTGGGCAAGTAACATACCGATGACAAAAGGAACAACGTATGTTGTTATGCGGTCTGACCGATAAAGATCTTCGTAGAATATGTAGGAGCCAATATGAGCATCCAGGTTCCGCTATTGGTTATTGACCGGAGATGAGTCTCGGTCATGTCTACATAGTTCTCGAACCCGTAGGGTCCGCACGCTTAACGTTTGATGACGATCGGTATTATGAGTTTATGAGTTTTGATGTACTGAAGGTAGTTCGGAGTCCCGGATGAGATCACGGACATGACGAGGAGTCTCGGAATGTCCGAGACGTAAAGATTGATATATTGGACGACTATATTCGGACACCGGAAGTGTTCTGGAAAGTTTCGGAATTTACCGGAGTGCCGAGGGGGTTACCGGAACCCCCCGGGGGAATGATGGGCCCTGGTGGGCCGTAGGGAAGAGAGAGGGCAGCAGCCAGGAGGTGGCGCGCCCCCTCCCTCTGAGGAGTCCGAATAGGACTAGGGGAGGGGGCGCGGCCCCTCTTTCCCTCTCCCTCTCCCTCTCTTTCCTTCCCCCGCTTTCCTTCATTGGTGGACTCCTACTAGGAATAGGATTGCAATCCTATTCCTAGTAGGATTGCTCCCTAGCCGCACCATAGGAGGGCCGGCCGGCCTCCCCCCTTGCTCCTTTATATACGGGGGCAGGGGGCACCCAAAGATACACAAGTTGAATTGTTCTAGCCGTGTGCGGTGCCCCCCTCCACAGAAACACACCTCGGTCATACCGTCGCAGTGCTTAGGCGAAGCCCTGCGCCGGTAGATACATCATATCCGTCACCACACCGTTGTGCTGACGAAACTCTCCCGTGAAGCTCAACTGGATCAAGAGCTCGTGGGACGTCATCAAGCTGAACGTGTGCTGAACGCGGAGGTGTCGTACGTTCGGTGCTTGATCGGTTGGATCGCGAAGAAGTTCGACTACATCAACCGCGTCACTTGACGCTTCCGCTTCCGGTCTACGAGGGTACGTAGACACACTCTTCCCTCTCGTTGCTATGCATCTAGTAGATAGATCTTGCGTGATCGTAGGAAAATTTTAAAATACTACGTTCCCCAACAGTGGCATCATGAGCCAGGTCTATGCGTAGATGATATGCACGAGTAGAACACAATGAGTTGTGGGCGATACTAGTCATACTGCTTACCAGCATGTCATACTTTGCTTCGGCGGTATTGTGAGATGAAGCGACCCGGACCGACATTACGCGTACGCTTACGCGAGACTGGTTTCACCGTTATGAGCACTCGTTGCTTAAAGGGGACTAGCGGGTGTCTGTCTCTCTCACTTTAGCTGAATCAAGTGTGGCTACGCCCGGTCCTTGTGAAGGTTAAAACAGCACATACTTGACGAAACATCGTTGTGGTTTTTGTATGCGTAGGTAAGAACGGTTCTTGCTAAGCCCGTAGCAGCCACGTAAAACTTGCAACAACAAAGTAGAGGACGTCTAACTTGTTTTTGCAGGGCATGTTGTGATGTGATATGGTCAAGACATGATGAGTTATACGGTTTTGTATGAGATGATAATGTTTTGTAATGTTATCGACAACTGGCAGGAGCCATATGGTTGTCGCTTTATTGTATGAAATGCAATTGCCATGTAGTTGCTTTACTTTATCACTAAGCGGTAGCGATAGTCGTAGAAGCAATAGTTGGCGAGACGACAACAATGCTACGATGGAGATCAAGGTGTCGCGCCGGTGACGAAGGTGATCATGACGGTGCTTTGGAGATGGATATCAAAAGCACAAGATGATGATGGCCATATCATGTCACATATTTTGATTTCATATGATGTTTATCTTATTATGCTTCTTATTTTGCTTAGAACGACGGTAGCATTATAAGATGATCGCTTACTAAATTTCAAGGTATAAGTGTTCTCCCTGAGTATGCACCGTTGCGAAAGTTCGTCGTGCCGAGACACCACGTGAAGATCGGGTGTGATAAGCTCTACGTTCAAATACAACGGGTGTAAGCCAGTTTTGCACACGCAGAATACTCGGGTTAAACTTGACGAGCCTAGCATATGCAGATATGGCCTCGGAACACTGGAGACCGAAAGGTCGAGCGTGAATCATATAGTAGATATGATCAACATAAGATTTTCACCATTGAAACTACTCCATCTCACGTGATGATCGGACATGGTTTAGTTGATTTGGGTCACGTGATCATTTAGATGACTAGAGGGATGTCTATCTAAGTGGGAGTTCTTAAGTAATATGATTAAATTGAACTTTAATTTATCATGAACTTAGTCCTGGTAGTATTAGCATATCTATGTTGTAGATCAATAGCTCGCGATGTTGTTCCCCGTTTATTTTTTTATATGTTCCTAGAGAAAACTAAGTTGAAAGATGTTAGTAGCAATGATGCGGAATTGTTCCGTGATCTGAGGATTATCCTCATTGCTGCACAGAGAATTATGTCCTTGATGCACCGCTAGGTGACAGACCTATTGCAGGAGCAGATGTAGACGTTATGAACGTTTTGACAAAAGCTCGGTATGATGACTACTTGATAGTTTAAGTGCACCATGCTTTACGGCTTAGAACCGGGACTTCAAAAACGTTTTGAACGCCACGGAGCATATAAGATGTTCCAAGAGTTGAAATTAGTATTTCATACTCATGCCCGTGTCGAGAGGTATAAGACTTCTAACAGTACTTTGCCTACAAGATGGAGGAGAATAGCTCAACCAGTGAGCATGTGCTCAGATTGTCTGGGTACTACAATTACTTGAATCAAGTGGGAGTTAATCTTCCAGATAAGATAGTAATTGACAAAGTTCTCTAGTCACTATCACCAAGTTAGTAGAACTTCGTGATGAACTATAATATGCAAGGGATGACGAAAGGAATTCCCGAGCTCTTCGCGATGCTGAAGTCGGCGAAGGTAGAAATCATGAAAAAGCATCAAGTGTTGATGGTTAACAAGACCATTTGTTTCAAGTAAAGGGCAAAGGGATAGAAGGGGAACTTCAAGAAGAATGACAAGCAAGTTGTCACTCCCGTGAAGAAACCCAAAGCTAAAACTCAAGCCTGAAACTAAGTGCTTCTACTGCAAAGGAAATGGTCACTGGAAGTGGAACTGCCCTAGATACTTGGCGGATAAGAAGGATGGCAAAGTGAACAAAGGTATATTTTGATATACAGATTATTGATGTGTACTTTACTAGTGTTCATAGCAACCCCTAGGTATTTGATACCGGTTCAGTTGCTAAAATTAGTAACTCGAAACGAGAATTGCAGAATGAACAGAGACTAGTTAAAGGTGAAGTGACGATGTGTGTTGGAAGTGGTTCCAAGATTGATATGACCATCATCGCACACTCCCTATACTTTCGGGATTAGTGTAAAACCTAAATAAATGTTATTTGGCATTTGCGTTGAGCATGAATATGATTTGATCATATTTGTTGCAATACGGTTATTCATTTAAAGTCATAGAATAATTGTTAT
Organism: Secale cereale; assembly: GCA_902687465.1. NCBI lineage: Eukaryota > Viridiplantae > Streptophyta > Magnoliopsida > Poales > Poaceae > Secale > Secale cereale. Next base: position 522,537,328 of record LR738714.1, on the reverse strand, counting down.
TCTGTTTACATGAATAAAACCTTCGATGGTCATACACCCAATGAAAATAGTTTGTTGGATCTCGATCGTGGTGATACACATATTCATAATATTGAAGCCAAAAGATGCAAGGTTAATAATGATAGTGCAACTTATTTGTGGCACTGCCGTTTAGGTCATAATGGTGTAAAGCGCATGAAGAAACTCCATAGTGATGGACTTTTGGAATCACTTGATTATGAATCACTTGGTGCTTGCGAACCATGCCTCATGGGCAAGATGACTAAAACTCCGTTCTCCGGAACAATGGAGCGAGCAACAGATTTGTTGGAGATCATACATACAGATGTATGTGGACCAATGAGTGTTGAAGCTCGCGGCGGGTATCGTTATTTTCTGACCTTCACTAATGATTTGAGCAGATTTGGGTATATCTACTTAATGAAGCACAAGTCTGAAACATTTGAAAGGTTCAAAGAATTTCAGAGTGAAGTGGAGAATCATCGTAACAAGAAAATAAGAGTTTCTGCGATATGATCGTAGAGGTAAAATATTTGAGTTAGCGAGTTTGGCCTTCAGTAAAAACAATGTGAAATAGTTTCACTACTCACGCCACCCGGAACACCACAGTGTAATGGTGTGTCCGAACGTCATAACCGTACTTTATTAGATATGGTGCAATCGATGATGTCTCTTACCGATCTACCACTATCGCTTTTGGGGTTATGCATTAGAGACAGCTACATTCACATTAAATAGGGCACCATCTAAATCCGTGGAGATGACACCGTATGAACCGTGGTTTGACGAGAAACCTAAGCTGTCATTTCTTTAAGTTTGGGACTGCGATGCTTATGTGAAAAAGTTTCAACATGATAAGCTCGAACCCAAATCGGAGAAGTAAATCTTCATAGGATACCCAAAAGAAACTGTTGGGTACACCTTCTATCACAGATCCGAAGGCAAGGTCTTTGTTGCTAAGAGTGGATCCTTTCTAGAGAAGGAGTTTCTCTCGAAAGAAGTGAGTGGGAGGAAAGTAGAACTTGATGAGGTAATTGTACCTTCTCCCGAATTGGAAAGTGGAACATCACAGAAACTAGTTCCAGTGATTCCTACACCAATTAGTGAGGAAGCTGATGATGATGATCATGAAACTTCAGATCAAGTTTCTGCTGAACTTCGTAGATCAACCAGAGTTCGTTCCGCATCAGAGTGGTACGGCAACCCGGTTCTGGAAGTCATGTTACTGGACCATGATGAACCTACGAACTATGAGGAAGCGATGATGAGCCCAGATTCCGCAAAATGGCTCGAGGCCATGAAATCTGAGATGGGATCCATGTATGAGAACAAAGTGTGGACTTTGGTTGACTTGCCCGATGATCGGCAAGCCATCGAAAATAAATGGATCTTCAAGAGGAAGACTGACGCTGACGGTAATGTTACTGTTTACAAAGCTCAACTTATTGCAAAAGTTTTTCAACAAGTTCAAGGAGTTGACTACGATGAGACTTTCTCACCCGTAGCGATGCTTAAGTCTGTCCGAATCATGTTAGCAATTTCCGCATTTTATGAAATCTGGCAAATGGATAACAAAACTGCATTCTTTAATGGATTTATTAAAGAAGACTTGTATATGATGCAACCAGAAGGTTTTGTCAATCCTAAAGGTGCTAACAAAATGTGCAAGCTCCAGCGATCCATCTATGGACTGGTGCAAGCATCTCGGAGTTGGAATATACGCTTTGATAAGTTGATCAAAGCATATAGATTTATACAGACTTGCGGTGAAGCCTGTATTTACAAGAAGTGAGTGGGAGCACTACAACCTTTCTGATAAGTATATGTGAATGACATATTGTCGATCGGAAATGATGTAGAATTTTCTTGAAAGCATAAAGGAGTGTTTGAAAGGAGTTTTTCAAAGAAAGACTTTGGTGAAGCTGCTTACATATTGGGCATCAAGATCTATAGAGATAGATCAAGACGCTTGATAAGACTTTCGATGTGTACATACCTTGATAAGATTTTGAAGTAGTTCAAAATGGATCAGTCAAAGAAGGAGTTCTTGTCTGACTTGTAAGGTGTGAAGTTGAGTAAGACTCAAAGCCAGACCACGACAGAAAAATATAGAGAGAATGAAAGTCATTCCCTATGCCTCAGCCATAGGTTCTATAAAGTATGCCATGCTGTGTACCAAACATGTTGTGTACCTTGTCATGAGTTTGTCAAGGGGGTACAATAGTGATCTAGGAGTAGATCACTGTACAGCGGTCAAAATTATCCTTAGTAACTGGATGACTAAGGAAATGTTTCTCGATTATGGAGGTGATAAAAAGTTCGTTGTAAAGGGTTACGCCGATGCAAGCTTTGACACTAAATCCAGATGACTCTAAGTATCAATCTGGATGCATATTGAAAGTGGGAGCAATTAGCTAGAATAGCTCTATGCAGAGCATTGTAGACATAGAAATTTTCGAAATACATACGGATCTGAATGTGACAGACCCGTTGACTAAACTTCTCTCACAAGCACAACATGATCACACCTTATTACTCTTGGGTATTAATCACATAGAGATGTGAACTAGATTATTGACTCTAGTAAACCCTTTGGGTGTTGGTCACATGGCGATGTGAACTATGGGTGTTATTCACATAACGATGTGAACTATCGGTATTAAATCACATGGCGATGTGAGCTAGATTATTGACTGATACGTCCAAAACGTATTTATAATTTCTGCTTGCTCCATGCTTCTTTTGTGTGATATTGCTATGATATTGATGCACTTCCATACACTTTTGATCATATTTGGACTAACCTATTAACTCAGTGCACCACAGTGCTAGTTCCTGTTTTCTGCTGTTTTTCTATTACAGGTTTCCCCCATATTAAAAGTGCTCCAAAAATTCCAGGAAAAATACAGGAAAAATCAGCGTACAGGAAGCTTCATGAAGAACCAAAGATGGGCCAGAGGGGAGCCAGGGGAGGCCCAGGCGGCCACCTGGCGCGGCCCCACCCCTGGCCGCGCCAGGGGGCGCCTGGGGCCCCTGCTCCGCCTCTGGCTGCCCCCCTTCGCATATATATCCCTCTCATCCCAAAACCCTCGAGGACAGAACCCTTTTTCGCGATCTCGCCTCTGTTTTGCCGCCGCAGCGCTTCCAAGATCGGGAGCATTAGGAGAACTCTTCCCGGCACCCTGCCGGAGGGGAGAACCACCACCGGGAGCTTCTCCACCACCATGGACGCTCCCCAGATGAGTCGTGAGTAGTCCACCTTGGACCATGGGTCCATGATCAGTAGCTATGTGATGTTCTCCTCCCCTCTTTGCTCTTCATGGTTTAGACCTCGTGAGCTGCCCTACATGATCGAGGCACATATGTAATCTTTCTGCTGTTGCTTTGCTGAGTTTGCTGGGATCTGATGGATTATGAGACTATGTTCAGATTGTGTTTGAGTAATATATTTGATTCACCTCTTTTATATCTTTGTTCTTGAGTAATTCTTGCATGTTCTCCGTTGCTGTTTATTGCTTTGGCCAAGTAGTAGGTAGTAACTCCAAGAGGGAGCGTTATGCTTGATTGTGGGTTCATGCCCCCTGATGACTAGCTTGAGTGACAGAAACATGAGTCTAGGGGATGTGCTATTGCCACAAGGGAGAAAACAACGGTGCTTGTACTTGCAGGTGCAAGGATTGTTTACTTTACGCAAAGTTCTTTTAATGCAGTTGTCTGTTGCTTTGAGTTTACACTTTGGGTGGGATTCGCAACTTAATACCAGCGAGATGTTCTGGATAGATATCTCAAGGTGGATGATTAGTAGTAGATGCAGATGGATTTCGGTCTACTTGCCTTGGTGTACCGCCCATGCTTTTGAGCCTCAACCTTTCTTTGCAGCATAGTTAGCATTGGTTTGCGCACATAATCCTGTCAATTGCCCAGCCGTAATTTGTTTACCTCGCTTTGCTGTTTTATCGTCTTTTGGGAGAGAGACGTCACTAGTGAACATCATGGGACCCCGGTCCATATTACCACCACTGATCACACCTTCTATTTACTTCCTGTTTTATTTCCTAGTTGCAGTCATAGCTATCATTATTATCTCTTGTGTTTGATCCTTTGTAAACAACAAGGCCGGAGGGATTGACAACCTCTCTGTACTCGTTGGGAGCAAAGTTATCTGTATCTGTGTGCAGGTCCCGTCAACCGCTAAGTTTCTGGCGCCGTTGACACCTACTTGTCGACCCTCGGAGTCTCACGGGATTCGATCCTTGGTATCTTTGCCAAGGGAAATTTGCCGCTACGCTATATCTCAACCTTCCACTTGGGGTAGCCAACGAGGGGCGAGAAGCCATCAAGCAAGTTTTTGGCGCCGTTGCCGGGGACTTCACTCTTCAAGATAGGGGAGTTGCACGCTATCTTTTATCTTTGCTTTTTAGTCTTGTTAGTTTACCTTGCAGTTTTTGCTTTAGTGTCCCTTACCAAAAATCACAAAAATAGTTATCTTGCTTGCTGCTGCTATGGGTTCCACCGAGAACACCAAGTTGTGTGACTTCACTAGTCATAACAACAATGACTTTATCTGCACGCCTATTGCTACACCTGCCACTTCAGCACCTTCTTATGAGATTAAACCTGCTTTACTGAACCTAGTTATGAAAGATCAATTCTCCGGTGCTGGAGATGATGCTGCTTTGCACTTAAATAATTTTGTTGAGCTCTGTGATATGCAAAAGTACAAATAAGTAGATGGTGATATTGTTAAGCTTAAGCTTTTTCCTTTCTCCTTGAGAGGAGGAGCTAAAATCTGGTTTCAATCCTTGCCTAGGAATAGTATAGATTCTTGGGACAAGTGCAAGGATGCCTTTATTGGGAAGTACTATCCCCCTGCTAAAATTATCCAATTAAGGAGTAACATAATGAATTTTAAACAATTGGATAATGAACACGTTGCCCAAGCTTGGGAACGCATGAAATCTCTTGTCAAGAACTGCCCTACTCATGGTTTGACTACTTGGATGGTTATCCAAACTTTTTATGCAGGCTTGAACTTTACCTCGCGGAACTTGTTTGATTCGGCCGCGGGAGGAACCTTTATGTCAACTACACTTGGTGCTGCCACGAAGCTTCTCGACGAGATGATGACCAATTATTCCCAATGGCACACCGAACGTGCTGCAACAGGTAGGAAGGTAAACTCTGTCGAGGAGATTTCCTCCCTAAATGAAAAAGTTGACTTGATCATGTCTCTACTTTCCAAGCAATCTTCTATTGATCCTCATGATGTTTCTTTAAATTCTTTGATTGCTCAAGATCAAGTAGATGTGAACTTTATCTCTAGAAACAATTTCAATAACAATGCTTATAGGAGTTATTTTGGTAGCAACCCTAGACCGTTCCCCTCTAATTCCTATGGGAACAACAATACTTATCCTAGCACCAAGAACTCCACTTCTGAACTAGAGATTATGCTTAAAGACTTCATCACTACCCAAAAGGCCTTCAATAAGAGTGTAGAAGAAAAACTAGACAAACTAGATAATCTCTCTTCGAAGGTAGACAATTTAGCCCATGAGGTAGAGTTGCTTAAAATTAGAACTTCTCCTCTTGAGGAGAGGAAGACCACTCCTATGAATGCTATTCAAGTGCAAATTAATGAAAACATTAGGATGATGGCTAAACTTAAAAAGAGATGGGCTAGAGAAAAGGAGGAAGAAGATAGAATTAAGAGCCTTCCTACCCACCACATTGTTGCTACTATTCAAGTTGTTGAGCATATCCAAACTCTTAGCACCCAATGCACTCCTAGTCCCATTGGACCTATTAATGGTGATGCTATGACCTCAACCGTAGAAGAAGAAACTCCTATAACCATAGAAGCTACCAAACAAGTGAGCCTAAAGGACACCACTACCACTTTACTTGATTGTAGTGACCTTGATTTTGATAATTGCACCCTTTCTGAAGTTATTGGTTTTCTTCACAAGATGTCTAGAGATCCCCACACTAGCACACTTAATCTTGCCTTCACGGAGCATATCACTAATGCTCTTATCAAAGCTAGGTAGGAGAAGCTTAGGGTAGAAGCCTCCATACCTAGAAAGCTAGAAGATAGTTGGGATCCTATGATTAAAATTAAGTTGAATAACTTCTCTTGCTATGCTTTATGTGATGTTGGAGCTAGTACCTCCGTTATGCCCAAAAGAATGTATGATATGTTTGAATTGAAACCTTTTGATCCTTGTTCTTTTGGTGTTCGTCTTGTTGATTCTTCCGTAAAGAAACCTTTGAGGAAGATCGACGATGTTCTTATCATTGTCAATGACAATTATGTTCCCGTTGATTTTACTATGGATATTGAATGTGAACCTTCATGTCCAATTATTTTGGGACGTCCTTTTCTTCGCACCGTTGGTGCTATCATTGACATGAAAGAGGGGAATATAAAATTCCAATTCCCTCTCAAGAAAGGGATGGAACACTTCCGTAGAAAGAAGATTAAGTTGCCTTTTGAGTCCGTTACACGGGCTAGCTATTCTCTTACTCTTGATAAAACTTGACCTTCTCTTTTTGCATCATGCCTAGCTTAAAGGCATAAAAGAAAGCGCTTTTGGGAGGCAGCCCACAACGAATTAGGTTTTATTTTGCTTTTGTTGTGTCTTGATGTTTGTTACTACAGTAGCATCATCATTGTATCTTTTCTTTTCAGCTTTGTGCCAAGTTTAGCCTCCGATTGCAAGAAAGTTCAAAAGTTGTGACGTGCTGTCCAGAAAACAGATTCTGTCTTTGGACAGAAAAATTCGAATAAAATCACCAGATCATCTTTTTGATCTGAATTTTTTTGACAGCGTGCTCTATACAATTGGCTTTCGAGCGTCTGTTCTGAGTTTTTTTATTTGAGTTGCAGAAGTGCCCTGAAAAAATTATTTACTACCTGCTGGTCTGTTTTTCACACATTCTGTCCTGTTTTGCCTTTTCTTCGTTTTGCAAACCTTGAGCTTGCTTTTTCTTTGCAAAAAACCTTTTGGCAATCTTGAGAAACAGTAGCTCTTCAAGATTATCTTTATTTCCAGTAGGGAAAATTATTTTATTGTGGGTACTAACCTCGCTAATCAGATTATGATGAGTTATGTATGAAGGGAGTTTTCAAGTGTGCAAGGGAAGATGATAAAAGAAGATTCAGGAGGGTCAAACGCTCAAGCTTGGGGATGCCCTAGTGCACCCCCAAGAAATAATCAAGAAGACTCAAGCGTCTAAGCTTGGGGATGCCCCCATGCATCCCCTTCTCCATCAACAATTATCAGTTCGTCTTTCGTTCCACTATATTCTTATCACTTCATGCGTTATGTGCTATGCTTGGAGCGTCTTGCTCTTAGTTTCTTTTTTTAGTTTTCTTTAACTTTGCTTGCTGTTCATAACAAGTTAGAACCCAGCTTTCTTTGTGTGGGAGAGAAACACGCTCCACTTCAACCTAGAACACAACATAGGATTTTCATGCTTATCTTTGCTGTGTGTGTTCTTTGTCTTTCCATAGTTGCTGTCATGTTTAGTTCTTAGTTTTCATGCTTTTCTTTTTAAAGAGCTTTTGTTTAGTTGGTTGCTGATCTCTCTTGAGTTTTCATATTTATCTTGTTAAGAGAGTTTGCCAGTTGCACTGAGTTGTGTGTCTTAACTTAAAGTAGGTAATTGAGGTTGCTATTTAATTTTAGTAGTAACTTGCAATAGTTTTGAGGTATTGCCATGAGTAATGTTTGAACTTTTGGTGTCAAGAGCTTTAGCCTATTAGTGATAGATGTCGTATTTTGGGCAATCCGTGTTTATTTTCGAAAACCTACAAAATAGTTGAGAACTTTAGCTACTAGATGGATCACTAATCTTTGGAGGGATCGAATATTAGAGTACACTCACGTACCATGAGTCGAGGATGCGCAAGGATAACCAAACCCCCATACACTCCTCCTCGGGGTACTTGTCTCTTTGTGAACCTCCTAATTAGATTGAGAGTTACCGATAATAAGTGCATGAGTTCTTCGGACTAATGTGAGTATTCGAAAGTTGACACTTCCACCTAGCCATATTTTTCTAGCCTCTTCGGTACCGTGCATTGCCCTTTCTCACCTCGAGAGTTGGTGCATACTTCGCCAGTGCATCCAAATCCTTGGCACGATACGCTTTGTCATCATAAGCCTCATTATATCCTTCCTCAAAACAGCCACCATACCTACCTATCAAGGCATTTCCATAGCCTTTCCGAGATACATTGCCATGAAACATCCATCTTCTCATGACTTGATCTTCATGTCATACATGCCTTTTGCTTGATCGATGAGCCGCATGCTAGTTGGGCCTTGCCCTAATCATTGCTACATGATGCGCTAGTATCATTGCATATCCTGCTACACTGGCAGAGGCATACATTTGCATACATCATGATTGTTTCATTTTATTTATGTTGAGTACTTTTGTAAAGTGTGAAATATCTTCTATACTTCTTGTAATACATAGAGTGTTGCCCATAAAGTGAGGAAAAGATCCCAAAGAGGACAAAATCAAAAGATCCCAAAGAGGACAAATGAGAGTTAAATAGAAAGAGCCATTGAGGCCACACAAAAAAATAAAAATAAATAAAAAAAGAGAAAAAGAAATAAAAAGAGAGAAGGGGGCACACTACTATTCCTTTTGAGAGATCCACACTCATACTCCATCTTATACCTTGTACTACATAGAGATTATCATTCATGCATATAGCTATGTGGGGACCTTCACACTATAGAACTTGGCTTGTATATTCCAATGATGAGCCTCCTCAAAAGAGCTCTAGGTCTTCTTGAGCGAGCAAGTTGGATGCACCCCCACTAGTTCCATTGGTGAGCTTACCTTAGCTCATATGTGCATCCGTTGCATGGCAATCCCTACTCCTCACATCATATCTATCATTTGGCTTTCTCTCGCCTATGATTGTCCTCATTGATGTGAGCCTTTCACACCTTTTTTGTCTTCCCCCTTCATCATTTTTCTCTCTTTACCATCCTAAGTGTCAACTTTCTTGCTTACGCTCATCCATTGCATGAGTGCTCAAAATATCGAAAGGGAGTGGATCATTTTGACTTGTACCTGGCTAGTGGTCTGGGGATGAGTCATGATAAGATTCCAAAGAAGACCAAGTGTGAAACTTTAGTAGATTAAGTTCTCAACAATACAAAAACTATGTTTTACTCTCTCGTATATCCCTATCCCCTTTCTTGCACGCAAACACCATTTGGAGACATTCGAGTCACGGACAGCGAGAGCTCTTGCACATTTATGTTCTTATGTTGCTTGTTACAATGCTAATATAGACTCTTGCTTGTTATGACTTGAATTGAATTACATGCCTTGATTGATTTACTTAAAAATTTCTTATATGGTTGGTAGCATGTCACCACAGAAATTATGCTTGTTATCATTTACCTACTCGAGGATGAGCAGGAATTAAGCTTGGGGATGTTGATACGTCCAAAACGTATCTATAATTTCTGCTTGCTCCATGCTTCTTTTGTGTGATATTGCTATGATATTGATGCACTTCCATACACTTTTGATCATATTTGGACTAACCTATTAACTCAGTGCACCACAGTGCCAGTTCCTGTTTTCTGCTGTTTTTCTATTTCAGGTTTCCCCCATATTAAAAGTGCTCCAAAAATTCCAGGAAAAATCAGCATACAGGAAGCTTCGCTAAGAACCAAAGATGGGCCAGAGGGGAGCCAGGGGAGGCCCAGGCGGCCACCTGGCGCGGCCCCACCCCTGGCCGCGCCAGGGGGGCGCCTGGGGCCCCTGCTCCGCCTCTGGCTGCCCCCCTTCGCATATATATCCCTCTCGTCCCGAAACCCTCGAGGACAGAACCCTTTTTCGCGATCTCGCCTCTGTTCCGCCGCCGCAGCGCTTCCAAGATCGGGAGCATTAGGAGAACTCTTCCCGGCACCCTGCCGGAGGGGAGAACCACCACCGGGAGCTTCTCCACCACCATGGACGCTCCCCGGATGAGTCGTGAGTAGTCCACCTTGGACCATGGGTCCATGATCAGTAGCTATGTGATGTTCTCCTCCCCTCTTTGCTCTTCATGGTTTAGACCTCGTGAGCTGCCCTACATGATCGAGGCACATATGTAATCTTTCTGCTGTTGCTTTCCTGAGTTTGCTGGGATCTGATGGATTATGAGACTATGTTCACATTGTGTTTGAGTAATATATTTGGTTCACCTCTTTTATATCTTTGTTCTTGAGTAATTCTTGCATGTTCTCCATTGCTGTTTATTGCTTTGGCCAAGTAGTAGGTAGTAACTCCAAGAGGGAGCGTTATGCTTGATTGTGGGTTCATGCCCCCTGATGACTAGCTTGAGTGACAGAAACATGAGTCTAGGGGATGTGCTGTTGCCACAAGGGAGAAAACAACGGTGCTTGTACTTGCGGGTGCAAGGATTGTTTACTTTACGCAAAGTTCTTTTAATGCAGTTGTCTGTTGCTTTGAGTTTACACTTTGGGTGGGATTCACAACTTAATACCAGCGAGATGTTCTAGATAGATATCTCAAGGTGGATGATTAGTAGTAGATGCAGATGGATTTTGGTCTACTTGCCTTGGCGTACCGCCCATGCTTTTGAGCCTCTACCTTTCTTTGCAGCATAGTTAGCATTGGTTTGCGCACATAATCATGTCAATTGCCCAGCCGTAATTTCTTTACCTCGCTTTGCTGTTTTATCGTCTTTTGGGAGAGAGACATCACTAGTGAACATCATGGGACCCCGGTCCATATTACCACCGCTGATCACACCTTCTATTTACTTCCTGTTTTTATTTCCTAGTTGCAGTCATAGCTATCATTATTATCTCTTGTGTTTGATCCTTTGTAAACAACGAGGCCGGAGGGATTGACAACCTCTCTGTACTCGTTGGGAGCAAAGTTATCTGTATCCGTGTGCAGGTCCCGTCAACCGCTAAGTTTCTGGCGCCGTTGACACCTACTTGTCGACCCTCGGAGTCTCACGGGATTCGATCCTTGGTATCTTTGCCAAGGGAAATTTGCCGCTACGCTACATCTCAACCTTCCACTTGGGGTAACCTACGAGGGGCGAGAAGCCATCATTGACTCTAGTGCAACTGGGAGACTGAAGGAAATATGCCCCAGAGGCAATAATAAAGTTGTTATTTATATTTCCTTATATCCTGATAAATGTTTATTATTCATGCTAGAATTGTATTAACAGGAAACTTAGTACATGTGTGAATACATAGACAAAAGAGAGTGTCCCTAGTATGCCTCTACTAGACTAGCTCATTGATCAAAGATGGTTATGTTTCCTAACCATAGACATGAGTTGTCATTTGATCAACGGGATCACATCATTAGGAGAATGATGTGATGGACAAGACCCATCCGTTAGCTTAGCACTATGATCGTTTAGTTTTACTGCTATTGCTTTCTTCATGACTTATACATGTTCCTATGACTATGAGATTATGCAACTCCCAAATACCGTAGGAACACCTTGTGTTCTATCAAACGTCACAACGTAACTGGGTGATCATAAAGATGCTCTACAGGTGTCTCCGAAAGTATTCGTGGTGTTGGCATAGATCAAGACTAGGATTTGTCAATCCGAGTGTCGGAGAGGTATTCTGGGCCCTCTCTGTAATGCACATCATAATAAGCCTTGCAAGCAAATGACTAATGAGTTAGTCACGAGATGATGTATTACGGAACGAGTAAAGAGACTTGCCGATAACGAGATTGAACTAGGTATAGAGATACCGATGATCGAATCTCGGGCAAGTAACATACCGATGACAAAAGGAACAACGTATGTTGTTATGCGGTTTGACCGATAAAGATCTTTGTAGAATATGTAGGAGCCAATATGAGCATCTAGGTTCCGCTATTGGTTATTGACCGGAGATGAGTCTTGGTCATGTCTACATAGTTCTCGAACCCGTAGGGTTCGCACGCTTAACGTTTGATGACGATCGGTATTATGAGTTTATGAGTTTTGATGTACCGAAGGTAGTTCGGAGTCCCGGATGAGATCACGGACATGACGAGGAGTCTCGGAATGTCCGAGACGTAAAGATTGATATATTGGACGACTATATTCGGACACCGGAAGTGTTCTGGAAAGTTTCAAAATTTACCGGAGTGCCGATGGGCTTACCGGAACCCCCCGGGGGAATGATGGGCCCTGGTGGGCCATAGGGAAGAGAGAGGGCAGCAGCCAGGAGGTGGCGCGCCCCCTCCCTAGGAGGAGTCCGAATAGGACTAGGGGAGGGGGGCGCGGCCCCTCTTTCCCTCTCCCTCTCCCTCTCTTTCCTTCCCCCCCTTTCCTTCATTGGTGGACTCCTACTAGGAATAGGATTGCAATCCTATTCCTAGTAGGATTGCTCCCTAGCCGCACCATAGGAGGGCCGGCCGGCCTCCCCCTTGCTCCTTTATATACGGGGGCAGGGGGCACCCAAAGATACACAAGTTGAATTGTTCTAGCCGTGTGCGGTGCCCCCCTCCACAGAAACACACCTCGGTCATACCGTCGCAGTGCTTAGGCGAAGCCCTGCGCCGGTAGATACATCATATCCGTCACTACACCGTCGTGCTGACGAAACTCTCCCGTGAAGCTCAACTGGATCAAGAGCTTGTGGGATGTCATCAAGCTGAACGTGTGCTGAACGCGGAGGTGCCGTACGTTCGGTGCTTGATCGGTTGGATCGTGAAGAAGTTCGACTACATCAACCGCGTCACTTGACGCTTCCGCTTCCGGTCTATGAGGGTACGTAGACACACTCTTCCCTCTCGTTGCTATGCATCTAGTAGATAGATCTTGCGTGATCGTAGGAAAATTTTAAAATACTACGTTCCCCAACACCTTCCCCTACAACCTACGGTCTATACCCGGTAGAGCCCTAGTTCCTACCACTTTGGTATCATCTAGCTCCAGGTCGATCATGTCATCTCCACCATCACCGCCGTCGCTGCCCATCGTCACCACCACCGCCCCGCTGTCGACTCCGGCAAGCGTGTTGCCCACCTCGCTGCCTGCCACCACCTCCGCGCCGCCATCCGCCGTCTTCACGCCAGAAGAGGTCACCGATGCCCTACGTGATCTCGCCACGACGGTCTAGGGCATCCGCCTATATCTGGCCGCGCCGTACGGGCTCTCGCCGGCGCAGCCGGCCGCCACCGCCATCGGGCCCCTCCTCCTGCCCTGGCAACCGCCGCCGCAAGGGGCCACCGCGGATCTCGGTGGGCCCCTGCAGCCCGCTGCAGCCACTGGGTCGCTCTGGCCGCCATGGCCGACGGCGACCGCCGCGGCGCCCGCCGCCGCCGTCTCAGCGCAGCACCCGCTGCTGCTGCCGCCGTCTCCACCACTCAGCATCGGGCTCGCTCCAACCGCGCCGGGCGTGCCGATCCAGCACGTCCGCTTTCCGCCATCACCGTCCCAGCTGCCGGCCTGGGTAACCGGGACGTCACCGCCGCCAGTCTACACCACGGCCGGGGACCAGCCGGCACCTTCCCTGCTGCACAACGGCGGGCCCTCTAGCTCCACGGGTTTCCACCTGGGTTTCGACGGTCCACCAGTGATCAGCGGCCTCCCGGTGCACACCGGGTCATCACCATCCTCTTCGCCGCTCCGCACCGCCGAGCCGTACGCTCACGGCGGTCATGCCCAGTCGCCGCCGCGTTTCGCGAAGCTCGACTTCGCCACCTTCGACGGCACCGAGGACCCCCTCAACTGGCTCAATCAGTGCGAGCAGTTCTTCCGAGGGCAACGCACGCTTGCATCAGACTGCACCTGGCTCGCCTCCTACCACCTCCGTGGCGTCGCATAGACGTGGTATTACGCCCTCGAGCAGGACGAGGGCGGCATGCCCTCATGGGAGCGCTTTCGCGAGCTCTGCCTCCTCCGCTTCGGGCCGCCTATCCGGGGCAGTCGACTGGCGGAGCTCGGCCGCCTACCCTTCACCTCCACGGTCGAGGACTTCGCCGACCGCTTCCACGCCCTGGCATGCCACGCGCCGGACGTGTCCGCCCGGCAGTGGGATGAACTCTTCGTCGGGGGCCCGCCGGATCACATTCGTGTGGACGTGGAGCTTCGGGGTCCTCAGGACCTCCAGACGGCCATGTACTACGCCCGCGCCTTCGAGCGTCATGCGCAGTCCCTGCAGTAGGCAGCACCCTTTCGGGGCGCCCGACAGCCAGCCCGACCACCTCTGACATCACCAGCGCCCGGCCGTCCGTCCCCCGGTCACTCCGGCGGCTCCTACCCTGGCCGCGACGCGGCCCTTCCGCCGGCTTACCCCGGCCGAGCAGCTCGAGCACCGTCGTCAGGGGCTGTGCTATAACTGCGACGAGCCTTACGTGCCAGGTCACGTCTGCCCGCGCCTCTTCTACTTGGAGGCGGCTGACTATGTGGAGGAGGACACACCCGCCGATGGGCCGGGCGACTTGGCCGCCCCGGCCGCCGCAGAGGTCGCGCAGGCTCCCGCCCCGGCGACAGCTCGCATGGTCTCCCTCCATGCGCTCGCAGGGATTCGAGACGAGCGGATGATGCTCTTACCGGTGACGATTCACGGGAGCGCCTGTTGGCCCTCTTGGATACGGGCTCCACGCATAACTTCCTACCCGAGGCGACGATGCGCCGCTTGGTTCTTCAGCTCACGGGCGGGGAGCACCTCCGGGTCACCGTGGCCAACGGCGACCGCCTCCAGTGCCATGGAATGGTGCACAACGTGCCCATCACTATCGGCGAGGAGCAATTCTCCATCACATGCGTCGACATCGACTTGGGCTGCTTCAACTTCATTATCGGCGTCGACTTCTTACGGACCCTCGGTCCCATCCTTTGGGACTTCGACGCCATGACGATGACCTTCTGGTGCCAGGGCCTCCAGATCCGATGGGAGGGCGTGGGTGGCGCCCCCCCAGCGACCCCGCTGCTGCAGTTGGTCGCGACTGCTGCCGAGCCCGAGCATCCCTTGCTGGATCACCTACCACAGCAGCACAGTGACCTCTCTGACGAGCCTCAGGGCCTTCTGCCAGCCCGGGTGTGCGATCACTGCATTCATCTCCTGCCGGCCACGGTGCCGGTTGCGATGCGCCCCTACCGCTATCCCCAGCCGCAAAAGGACGAGCTGGAGCGGCAGTGCGCACTCATGCTCGCCTTGGGCATCATCCGGATCTCCACTTCACCGTTTTCGGCGCTGGTCCTCCTCGTCCGCAAGTCGGACGGCACGTGGCGTTTATGCATCGACTACCGCGCCCTTAACTCCATGACGCTCAAGGACAAGTTTCCTATCCCGGTGGTCGACGAGCTCCTGGATGAGCTACATGGGGCAGGCTTCTTCACCAAGCTCGACCTTCGTTCGGGTTACCATCAGGTGTGTATGCACCCGGACGATGTCGCCAAGACGACGTTTCAAACTCATCACGGAGAGTTCTTGGTGATGCCGTTTGGCCTCTCCAACACCCCGGCGACCTTCCAGGCCATGATGAACGACGTCCTCCGCCCCTACTTGTGTCGGTTTGTGCTCGTTTTCTTTGATGATATTCTTAACTACAACACCTCGTGGGCGGAGCACCTTCAGCACGTCGCCATTGTATTTAACGAGCTTTGAGCGCATCATCTTCATCTTAAGCACTCGAAGTGCTCGTTTCGCACGCCGTCAGTCGCCTACCTCGGCCACGTCATCTCGGCCGAGGGTATCGCTATGGACGCCGACAAGGTGGCGACCGTCGCGGCCTAGCCGACACCACATTCACCGCGCGCTCTCCGCGGCTTCTTGGACCTCGTGGAATACTACCGGAAGTTTATCCAGGAGTTCGGCCTCATCGCATCTCCACTCGCGCGCCTGCTGTGTCGCGATGCCTTTGCCTGGGATGCGGAGGCGACAGAGGCATTCGAGGCCCTCAAGGGGGCCCTCACAACGGGCCCCGTCCTACAGATGCCTGACTTCGATCGGCCGTTCCTCGTGGACTGTGACGCCTCCGGTGTGGGGTTCGGCGCCGTCCTTCATCAGGGTGACGGACCGCTTGCAACTTTCAGCAGGCCTTTCGCCGCGCGCCATCTTAAGCTAGCGGCCTATGAGAGGGAGCTCATCGGCTTGGTGCAGACCGTGCGCCACTGGCGGCCCTATCTTTGGGGCCGGTCATTTTGGATTCGGACGGATCACTACGGCCTCAAGTTCTTGTTGGACCAGAGGATCTCTACCATGCCGCAACATCAGTGGATCAACAAGCTGTTTGGCTTCGACTTCACCATCGAGTACCGCCCGGGCCACCTTAACACCGTGGCCGACGCCGTGTACCACCGCGTCACGGATGACGCCTCCGTCGGTGACTCCGAGGGGTTGGTGCTCTGCATCCGCTCTGAGCCCTCCTTCGCACTCTTCGTCGACATCCGCAAGGCTACCATGGACGCGCCGGATGCTCAACTACTTCGGCAGCGCTTGGAGACCGGCGATTTGGAGGAGCCGTTGCGCGTGACGGATGGCTTGCTCCTTCATGGCCACCGTGTCTTCGTTCCAGACCATGACGACCTCCGTCATCAGGTTCTGCGGCTGGCTCGTTCGGCTGGCCACGAGGGTGTGCAGAAAACCCTCCTTTGTCTATGCGCCGACTTCTACATCCCAGGTGATCGAGCTCTGATCCAAGATTGGGTGCAGTCTTGTGTGACCTGCTAGCGCAACAAGACGGAGACACTGCGACCGACCGGCCTACTGCAGCCTTTGGAGGTGCCCTCTCAGGTCTGGGCAAATATCTCCATGGATTTCATTGAGGGCCTCCCCAAGGTGGGTCGCAAGTCTGTCATCCTCACGGTGGTCGATCGTTTCTCCAAGTACGTGCACTTCATCGCGCTCGGCCATCCCTACACTGCCGCATCTGTGGCCAGGGCCTTCTTCGACGGCATCATCCGCCTCCACGGGTTTCCCTCGTCGATTGTCAGCGACCGGGACCCAGTGTTTACAGGGCATGTATGGCGAGACCTCTTCCGGATGGCGGGTGTGCAGCTCCGCTTGAGCATGGCTTTCCATCCTCAGACGGGCGGCCAATCCAAGGTGGTTAATAAGGTGATTGCCATGTATTTGCGTTGTTTTACAGGTGATCATCCTCGCACTTGGGTGGACTGGCTAGCATGGGCGTAGTACTGCTACAACACCTCTTATCACTCCGCCCTGCACACCACCCCGTTTGAGGTGGTCTACGGACGACCACCCCCGGCGATCCTGCCGGCTGACCCGGCGTCGGCCTGGACAGAGGCGACAGGAGATCTTCTTCGCAGCCGTGACGAGATGCTTGCCGAGGTGCGGCAGCGTCTCCTTCAGGCCAAACTCGTTAAGCGTGTTATTATGAAATAACCGCGGACAACGACCAGGGCCAGGCCACCTCTCGACTGGGTGTCTCAACCTGCCATGTCGCTCCGCCACTAAGATCCACACAGAGGGTCGTCGGGAAAGTATGTCCTTTCAGCCCCCAATCCGTGAATCAACTGCGGGCACTCAACGAGCCGAACCGACTTTAGTCACAACATGTATCATGTATAATAAGTATGTAGTATATACCCGTGATCACACCCAAAGTGATCATAGCCCGATAGAATAGCAGGGCAGACGGACAAGGGTGTAGGGCCACTAATGGAATACTAGCATCCTATACTAAGCATTTAGGATTGCTAGTAAGGTATCAACAGTTGTAGCAACAATGACAGGCTACGCAGCAGAATAGGATTATCGAAAGCAGTAACATGCTACACTACTCTAATGCAAGCAGTAGAGAGAAGAATAGGCGATATCAGGTTGATCAAGGAGGGGGGCTTGCCTGGAAGCTCGGCAGCAAAGGTGGGATCGTCAACACCGTAGTCGATCGGGGCAGCAGCAGCGTCGGTCTCGTGGTCTACTGGAGAGAAGAGGGGGAAGAAACAATGAATACAATGCAAACAAATGCATGACGATGCATGACATGACATGTAACGGTGCTAGGTGTGCCCTAACGCAGTACCGGGTGATACTGATGAAGGGGGGAAACATCCGGGAAAGTATTCCCAGTGTTTCGCGTTTTCAGGCAAATGAAACGGAGGGGGAAAGTTGCAGGTTCGGTATGCTAGGGACGTGTGGTTGACGAATGGTCTGCGTATTCGGATTTGTCTCGAAATTCTGAGCAACTTTCATATATAAAGTATTTTCATCCGAGTTACGGATTATTTTATATTAATTTTTAAAGTTTTAAATCATTTTCTAATTTATTAATTATTAAATAAATCAACATTATCCAGAATAGTGTATGCTAATGTCATCATGACGTGAGCAGTCAACAGGGGGTTGACTGGGTCAAACTGA
Source organism: Secale cereale (assembly GCA_902687465.1). Lineage (NCBI taxonomy): Eukaryota > Viridiplantae > Streptophyta > Magnoliopsida > Poales > Poaceae > Secale > Secale cereale. The sequence continues at coordinate 522,518,987 of LR738714.1, read as the reverse complement.
CGTGTGGGACCCACCTGTCATACACTGTTTAGTTTAATTAGGATTTAGCTTTTCTAATTACTGTTTAGTTAAACTAACTAGTTAATTAGATTAATTAAACAGGATTAATTAACTTAATTAATTCACCAATTAATACTTATTAATGTTATTAATTCTTTTTTTGTTCTTTTTTTTAAACGTTCTGGGCCGTGGGGCCCCCTGTCATTGGCCCGTGGGGGGCCTGGCGGGTCGGACGCTTAGCGGGCGGGTCGGGCGCGGGGCGTTCGCCCGCACAGCCGCTGGCCCGCGGGCATCGGCGCTGGAGTGGAGCAGTCGTCGGCGGGGCAGCGCCGGCGCGGGGTGATGCGCGGGAAGCGGGTGGGGGGGGCTAGAGCGGCGAGCCCGTCGGGCGTGGCCCATCGGGGACATAGGCGAGGGGCTACGTAGGGGAGGGCCGCTGGGGGCCAGAGAGCAGCAGTAGCGGGCGGAGGGAGCGGCAGGGGCAAGCGCGCGCAACGGCGGCACCGGAGCAGCAGCTCAGCACGGCGGGTCGGGCGTTGCGGTGCCCGACTGGGTGCCCGCCCGCAGGAACGACGAGGTCGGCCGCCTGTGAGGTGCGGCGGGGCGAGGCCCGGGGCGAGGCCGGCGCGGCGAGCGGGCGGTAGCGGCAGGAGGGGCCGGCGCGAGGCCGCGCCAGCTGGCGCAGGACAGCGGTGAGCTCGGTGGCGCGGCGCTGGAGGTGAGGCGCGAGGCAGGGCCGACGGGGCCGTGCCGGCACGGGCGGCGTGCAGAGGAGGCAGGGCGGAGCACATGGCAACAGCAGCAGCAGGTGCAGGGGGCCGCGGTGAGCGCGACGTGTGCGGTGGAGACGAGCGTGTGCGCGCGCGTCGTCGTGCCGTGCGGGAGGGAGACAGGAGGAGGAAGGGGAGGGAGGCCCTGCTCACGTTCGTTGCACGGGAGTGTTGGGGAACGTAGTATTTTAAAAAAATTCTATGATCACGCAAGATCTATCTACCAGATACATAGCAACGAGAGGGGAGAGTGTGTCTACGTACCCTCGTAGACCAAAAGCGGAAGCGTCAAGTGAGGCGGTTGATGTAGTCGAACTTCTTCACGATTCAACCGATCAAGCACCGAACGTAGGGCACCTCCGCGTTCATCAGACGTTCAGCTTGATGATGTCCCACAAGCTCTTGATCCAGTTGAGCTTCACAGGAGAGTTTCGTCAGCACGACGACATGGTGACGGATATGATGAAGTTACCGGCGCAGGGCTTCGCCTAAGCACTGCAACGGTATGACCGAGGTGTGTTTCTGTGGAGGGGGGCACCGCACACGGCTGGAGAGATCAACTTGTGTGTGTAGAGGTGCCGCCTGCCCCGTATATAAAGGAGCAAGGGGGAGGCCGGCCAGCCTAAGCCTGGCGCGCCAAGGGGAGTAGGATTCCTACTCCTAGTAGGAATAGGAATCCTCCTTCCTATTCCTACTAGGAGTAGGAAAGGAAGAAGGAGAAGAGAAGGAAGGAGAGAGCTGGCGCCCCCCACTCCTAGTCCAACTAGGATTCACTGGTGGTGGCGCCGACCAGCCCCTATGGGCTGCCTCTCACTTTTCCCTCAAGGCCCACTATGGCCCATACTCCCCCGGGGGTTTCCGGTAACCCCCTCCGGCACTCCGGTTAAATCCGAAACTTTTCGGAACACTTCTGGTGCCCGAATATAGTCGTTCAATATATCAATCTTTACGTCTCGGACATTCCGAGACTCCTTGTCATGTCGGTGATCTCATCTGGGACTCCGAACTACCTTCGATACATCAAAACTCATAAACTCATAATACCAATCGTCATCAAACGTTAAGCGTGCAGACCCTACGGGTTCGAGAACTATGTATACATGACCGAGACTCATCTCCGGTCAATAACCAATAGCGGAACCTGGATGCTCATATTGGCTCCTACATATTCTATGAAGATCTTTATCGGTCAAACCGCATAACAACATACTTTGTTCCCTTTGTCATCGGTATGATACTTGCCCGGGATTCGATCATCGGTACCTCAATACCTAGTTCAATATCATTACCGACAAGTCTCTTTACTCATTCCGTAATAAATTATCCCGTGACTAACATATTAGTCATTTGCTTGCAAGGCTTATTATGATGTGTATTACCGAGAGGGCCCAGAGATACCTCTCCGACACTCGGAGTGACAAATCCTATTCTTGATCTATGCCAACACCATGAACACCTTCGGATACACATGTAGAGTATCTTTATAATCACCCAGTTACATTGTGACGTTTGATAGCACACAAGGTGTTCCTCCGGTATACGGGAGTTGCATAATCTCATAGTTATGGGAACATGTATAAGTCATGAAGAAAGCAATAGCAGTAAAACTAAACGATCATAGTGCTAAGCTAACGGATGGGTCTTGTCCATCACATCATTCTCCTAATGATGTGATCCCGTTGATCAAATGACAACTCATGTCTATGGCTAGGAAACATAACCATCTTTGATCAATGAGCTAGTCTAGTAGAGGCATACTAGGGACATATTGTTTTGTCTATGTATTCACACATGTACTAAGTTCCCGGTTAATACAATTCTAGCATGAATAAAAGATATTTATCATGATATAAGGAAATACAAATAACATCTTTATTATTGCCTCTAGGGCATATTTCCTTCAGTCTCCCACTTGAACTAGAGTCAATAATCTAGATTACAAAGTAATGATCCTAACACCCATGGAGTCTTGGTGTTGATCATGTTTTGCCCGTGGAAGAGGCTTAGTCAACGGGTCTGCAACATTCAGATCCGTATGTATCTTGCAAATCTCTATGTCTCCCTCCTTGACTAGATCGCGGATGGAATTGAAGCGTCTTTTGATGTGCTTTGTTTTCTTGTGAAACCTGGATTCCTTTGCCAAGGCTATTGCTCCAGTGTTGTCACAAAAGATTTTTATTGGACCCGATGCATTAGGTATTACACCTAGATTGGATATGAACTCTTTCATCCAGACTCCTTCATTTGCTGCTTCCGAAGCAGCTATGTATTCCGCTTCACACGTAGATCCCGCCACGACGCTCTGCTTGGAACTGCACCAACTGACAGCTGCACCGTTTAATAAAAATACATATCCGGTTTGTGACTTAGAGTCATCCGGATCAGTGTCAAAGCTAGAATCAACGTAACCGTTTACGACGAGCTCTTTGTCACCTCCATACACGAGAAACTTATCCTTTGTCCTTTTCAGGTACTTCAAGATGTTCTTGACCGATGTCCAGTGATCCACTCCTGGATTACTTTGGTACCTCTCTGCTAGACTTATAGCAAGGCACACATCAGGTCTGGTACACAACATTGCATACATGATAGATCCTATGGCTGAGGCATAGGGAATGACTTCCATTTTCTCTCTATCTTTTGAAGTGGTCGGGCATTGAGTCTTACTCAACTTCACACCTTGTAACACAGGCAAGAATCCTTTTTTGACTGATCCATTTTGAAATTTTTCAAAACTTTATCAAGGTATGTGCCTTGTGAAAGTCCAATTAAGCGTCTTGATCTATCTCTATAGATCTTGATGCCTAATATGTAAGCAGCTTCACCGAGGTCTTTCATTGAAAAATTCTTATTCAAGTATCCTTTTATGCTATCCAGAAATTATATATTATTTCCGATCAATAATATGCCATCCACATATAATATCAGAAATGCTATAGAGCTCCCACTCACTTTCTTGTAAATATAGCCTTCTCCAAAAGTCTGTATAAAACCATATGCTTTGATCACCTCATCAAAGCGTATATTCCAACTCCGAGATGCTTGCACCAGTCCATAGATGGATCGCTGGAGCTTGCATACTTTGTTAGCATCTTTAGGATGGACAAAACCTTCTGGTTACATCATATACAACTCTTCTTTGAGATATCCATTCAGGAATGCAGTTTTGACATCCATTTGCCAGATTTCATAATCATAAAATGCGGCAATTGCTAACATGATTCGGACAGACTTAAGCATCGCTACGGGTGAGAAAGTCTCATAGTAGTCAACTCCTTGAACTTGTCGAAACCCTTTCGCAACAAGTCGAGCTTTGTAAACAGTAACATTACCGCCTGCGTCGGTCTTCCTCTTAAAGATCCATTTATTTTCGATGGCTTGCCGTTCATCGGGCAAGTCAACCAAAGTCGACACTTTGTTTTCATACATGGATCCCATCTTAGATTTCATGGCCTCAAGCCATTTTGCGGAATCTGGGCTCATCATCGCTTCCTCATAGTTCGTAGGTTCATCATGGTCTAGTAACATGACTTCCAGAACTGGGTTGTCGTACCACTCAGGTGCGGAACGTACTCTGGTTGATCTACGAAGTTCAGCAGAAACTTGATCTGAAGTTTCATGATCATCATCATTAGCTTCCTCACTAATTGGTGTAGGAATCACTGGAACTAGTTTCTGTGATGTACTACTTTCCAATTCGGGAGAAGGTACAATTACCTCATGAAGTTCTACTTTCCTCCCACTCACTTCTTTCGAGAGAAACTCCATCTCTAGAATGGATCCATTCTTAGCAACGAATATATTGCCTTTGGATCAGTGATAGAAGGTGTACCCAACAGTCTCCTTTGGGTATCCTATGAAGACACATTTCTCCGACTTGGGTTCGAGCTTATCAGGTTGAAGCTTTTTCACATAAGCATCGCAGCCCCAAACTTTAAGAAACGACAACTTTGGTTTCTTGCCAAACCACAGTTCATAAGGCATCGTCTCAACGGATTTAGATGGTGCCCTATTTAACATGAATGCAGCTATCTCTAAAGCATAACCCCAAAACGATAGTGGTAAATCGGTAAGAGACATCATAGACCGCACCATATCCAATAAAGTACGGTTATGAAGTTCGGACACACCATTACGCTGTGGTGTTCCGGGTGGCGTGAGTTGTGAAACTATTCCACATTGTTTCAAATGAAGACCAAACTCGTAACTCAAATATTCGCCTCCACGATCAGATCGTAGGAATTTTGTTTTCTTGTTACGTGATTCTCTACTTCACTCTGAAATTCTTTGAACTTTTCAAATGTTTCAGACTTGTGTTTCATCAAGTAGATATACCCATATCTGCTCAAATCATCAGTGAAGGTTAGAAAATAACGATACCCGTGCTACCTCTTGAGCTTGCGTTGTATTCCCTCGAAGAGGAAAGGGAGATGCAGCACAGTAGCGTAAGTATTTCCCTCAGTTTTTGAGAACCAAGGTATCAATCCAGTAGGAGACCACGCGCGAGTCCCTCGCACCTGCACAAGCAAATAAGAACTTCGCAGCCAACGCAATAAGGGGTTGTTAATCCCTTTACGGTCACTTACGAGAGTGAGATCTAATAGAGATGATAGTTTATATTTTTGGTATTTTTAGTTTAATTAGACAGCAAATAAAAGCGGTAAAAGTAAAGTAGATGTAGATTGATATGTTGAGAATAGACCCGGGGGCCATAGTTTTCTCTAGTGGCTTCTCTCATGATAGCTATATTCTACGGCGGGTAAACAAATTACTGTCGAGCAATTGATAGAAAAGCGAATAATTATGAGACTATCTAGGCATGATCATTGTATATAGGTATCACGTCCGAGACAAGTAGACTGACTCCTGCCTGCATCTACTACTATTACTCTACACATCGACTGCTATCCAGCATGCATCTAGTGTATTGAGTTCATACTAACAGAGTAACGCCTTAAGCAAGATGACATGATGTAGAGGGATAAACTCAAGTAATATGATATAAACTCCATCTTTTTATCCTCGATGGCAACAATACAATACGTGCCTTGCTGCCCCTACTGTCACTGGGAAAGGACACCGCAAGATTGAACCCAAAGCCAAGCACTTCTCCCATTGCAAGAACTATAGATCTAGTAGGCCAAACAAAACCAATAATTTGAAGAGACTTGCAAGGATATTATGAGCACACATAAAAAGTTCAGAGAAGAACCAAATATCTTTCATAGATAACCTTGATCATAAACTCACAATTCATCGGATCTCGACAAACACACCGCAAAAAGAGATTACATCGAATAGATCTCCTCGAAGACCAAGGAGAACTTTGTATTGAGATCCAGAGAGAGAGAAGAAGCCATCTAGATACTAGCTATGGACCCGAAGGTCTGAGGTAAACTACTCACAACTCATGGTGAGGGCGATGATGATGATCATGAAGGCCTCCGTGATGGATCCCTGATGGCTTCTCGCCCCTCGTTGGTTACCCCAAGTGGAAGGTTTGAGATGCAGTGTAGCGGAAGTTTTCCCTTGGCAATACCAAGGATCGATTTCCCTGAGACTCCCAGTTTCAACAAGAAGGTGTCAACTGCTAACGGCGCCAGATATTAGCAATCAATGTGGACCTGCACACAGATACAAATAACTTTGCTCCCAATGAGTACAGAGAGGTTGTCAATCCCTCCGGCCTTGTAGTTTACAAAGGATCAAACGCAAGTGATAATAGTGATAGATATAATTGCAATAGTAAGTAAAAAGCGGAAAAGTAAATAGCGGATGTGATCAATGATGGTAATATGGACCGGAGTCTCATGATGTTCACTAGTGATGTCTCTCTCCCAAAAGATGATAAAACAGCTATGTGAGGTAAACGAATTACAGCTGGGCAATTGACAGGACCATGTGCGCAAACCAATGCTGACTAAGTTGCAAGAAAGATAGAGGTTCAAAGCATGGGCGGTACGCCGAGGTAAGTAGACCGAAATCCATCTGCATCTACTACTAATAATCCACCTTGAGATATCTATCCAGAACATCTCGCTGGTATTAAGTTGCGAGTCCCACCCATAGTGTAAACTCAAAGCAACAGCCAACTGCATTAAAAGAACTTTGCGTAAAGTAAACAATCCTTGCACCCACGGGCACAAGCACCGTTGTTTTCCCCCTTGTGGCAACAGCACATCCCCTAGACTCATGTTTCTGTCACTCAAACTAGTCATCGAGGGGCATGAACCCACAATCAAGCATAACGTTCCCTCTTGGAGTCACTACCTACTACTTGGCCAAAGCAATAAGTAACAACGGAGAACATGCAAGAATTACTTACGAACATAAATATAAAAGAGGTGAATCAAATATATTACTCAAACACAATCTGAACATAATCTCATAATCCATCGGATCCAAGCAAACTCATCATAGCAACAGCATAAGGATTACATATGTGCCTCGATCATGTAGGGCAGCTCACGAGGACTAATTAGTGAAGCACAAGAACGGGAGGAGAACATCACATAGCTACTGGTCATGGACCCATGGTCCAAGGGAGACTACTCACAACTCATCCGGGAGGCGTCCATGGTGGTGGAGAAGCTCCCGGTGGTGATCCTCCCCTCCGGCAGGGTGCCGGGAAGAGTTCTCCTGGTGCTCCCGATCTTGGAAGCGGCGGCGGCGGCAGAACAGAGATGAGATCGCGAAAAAGAGTTCCCGTCTCGAGGGTTTCGGGAGACGCTTTAAATATATGCCAAAGGGGGGCATCAGACGAGGCTCGGGGGGCCCAGGCGCCCCCCCGGTGCGGCCCAGGGGGGGGGGCGCCACCAGGGCGCCTGGGGCCCTGGTGGTCCCCCTCCGGCTGTGCTTCGGGTGCCTGGTAGCTTCTGGAACGCTGATTTTTTATATAATTTTTCTAGATTTTTTCTGGCAGTTCTCGTAACGTGAAAACCTGAAATACAAAAACAGCCGAAAACAGAAACTAGCACTGGGGTGCACTGAGTTAATAGGTTAGTCCAAATATGATCAAAAGTGTATGGAATTGTATAAATAACATAGCAATATCACCCAAAAGAGGCATGGAGCAAGCAGAAATTATAGATACGTTTTGGATGTATCAATCCCCCTTCGGTGGAGCTCTGGAACAGGCTCCAAAATGGGATCTCCACGGGAACAGAAGCTACGGCGGTGGAATTAGGGTTTTCTTGAAGGAAATATGCCCTAGAGGCAATAATAAAGTTATTATTTATTTCCTTATATCATGATAAATGTTTATTATTCAAGCTAGAATTGTATTAACTGGAAACTTAGTACATGTGTGAATACATAGACAAAACAATATGTTCCTAGTATGCCTCTACTTGACTAGCTCATTGATCAAAGATGGCTATGTTTCCTAGCCATAGACATGAGTTGTCATTTGATCAACGAGATCACATCATTAGGAGAATGATGTGATGGACTAGACCCATCCGTTAGCTTAGCACTATGATCGTTTAGTTTTACTGCTATTGCTTTCTTCATGACTTATACATGTTCCTATGACTATGAGATTATGCAACTCCCGAGTACCGTAGGAACACCTTGTGTGCTATCAAACGTCACAACGTAACTGGGTGATCATAAAGATGCTCTACAGGTGTCTCCGAAAGTGTTCGTGGTGTTGGCATAGATCAAGAATAGGATTTGTCACTCCGAGTGTCAGAGAGGTATCTCTGGGCCCTCTCGGTAATGCACATCATAATAAGCCTTGCAAGCAAATGACTAATGAGTTAGTCACGAGATGATGTATTACGGAACGAGTAAAGAGACTTGCCGGTAACAAGACTGAACTAGGTATAGAGATACCGACGATCAAATCTCGGGCAAGTAACATACCGATGACAAAAGGAACAACATATGTTGTTATGCGGTTTGACCGATAAAGATCTTCGTAGGAACCAATATGGGCATCTAGGTTCCGCTATTGGTTATTGACCGGAGATGAGTCTCGGTCATGTCTACATAGTTCTCGAACCTGTAGGGTCCGCACGCTTAACGTTTGATGACGATCGGTATTATGAGTTTATGAGTTTTGATGTACCGAAGGTAGTTCGCAGTCCCGGATGAGATCACGGACATGAAGAGGAGTCTCGGAATGTCCGGGACGTAAAAATTGATATATTGGACAACTATGTTCGGACACCGGAAGTGTTCCGTAAAGTTTCGGAATTAACCGGAGTATCGGGGGGGGGGGTTACTGGAACCCCCTGGGGAAGCTATAGGCCTTAATGGGCCATAGGAGAAAGAGAGAAGGAGGGCCAGGGCTGGGCCGCGCGCCCCCCACCCCTTGGTCCGAATTGGACAAGGAAGGAGGGGGGCCGGCGCCCCTTTCCTTCTCCTTCTCCCTCTCCTTCCTTCCCCCCTTCTCCCTCTTGGTGATTCCTACTAGGAATAGGATTGCAATCCTATTCCTAGTAGGATTGCTCCACCTTGGCGCGCCAATAGGGGCCGGCCGGCCTCCCCCTTGCTCCTTTATATACGGGGGCAGGGGGGCACCCTAGGACACATAAGTTGATCAGTTGATCTCTCCCAACCGTGTGCGGTGCCCCCCTCCACAGTAACACACCTCGGTCATATCGTTGCAGCGCTTAGGCGAAGTCCTGCGACGGTAACTTCATCATATCCATCACTACGCCGTCGTGCTGACGAAACTCTCCCGTGAAGCTCAACTGGATCAAGAGCTTACGGGACCACGTTATAACTTGCAACAACAAAGTAGAAGACGTCTAACTTGTTTTTACATGATGAGTTATACAGTTTTGTATGAGATGATCATGTTTTGTAAAGTTATCGGCAACTGGCAGGAGCCATATGGTTGTCGCTTTATTGTATGAAATACAATTGCCATGTAATTGCTTTACTTTATCACTAAGCGGTAGCGATAGTCGTGGAAGCAATAGTTGGCGAGACGACAACGATGCTACGATGGAGATCAAGGTGTCACGCCGGTGATGAAGGTGATCATGATGGTGCTTTGGAGATGGAGATCAAAAGCACAAGATGATGATGGACATATCATGTCACATATTTTGATTGCATGTGATGTTTATCTTATTATGCTTCTTATTTTTCTTAGTACGACGGTAGCATTATAAGATGATCCTTTACAAAATTTCAAGGTATAAGTGTTCTCCCTGAGTATGCACCATTGCGAAAGTTCGTCGTGCCGAGACACCACGTGATGATCGGGTGTGATAAGCTATACGTTCAAATACAGCAGGTGTAAGCTAGTTTTGCACACGCAGAATACTCGGGTTAAACTTGACGAGCCTAGCATATGCAGATATGGCCTCGGAACACTGGAGACCGAAAGGTCGAGCGTGAATCATAAAGTAGATATGATCAACATAAGATGTTCACCATTGAAACTACTCCATCTCACGTGATGATCAGACATGGTTTAGTTGATTTGGATCACGTGATCATTTAGATGACCGGAGGGATGTCTATCTAAGTGGGAGTTCTTTAGTAATATGATAAATTGAACTTTAATTTATCATGAACTTAGTCCTGGTAGTATTAGCATATCTATGTAGATCAATAGCTCGCGATGTAGCTCCCCTTTTATTTTATATGTTCCTAGAGAAATATAAGTTGAAAGATGTTAGTAGCAATGATGCGGACTAGGTTCGTGATCTGAGGATTATCCTCATTGCTGCACAGAAGTATTATGTCCTTGATGCACCGCTAGGTGACAGACCTATTGCAGGAGCAGATGCAAACGTTATGAATGTTTTGACAAAAGCTCGGTATGATGACTACTTGATAGTTTAGTGCACCATGCTTTACGGCTTATAACCGGGACTTCAAAAACGTTTTGAACGCCACAGAGCATATGAGATGTTCCAAGAGTTGAAATTAGTATTTCATACTCATGCCCGTGTCGAGAGGTATAAGACCTCTGACAATACTTTGCCAACAAGATGGAGGAGAATAGCTCAACCAATGAGCATGTGCTCAGATGCCTGGGTACTACAATTGCTTGAATCAAGTGGGAGTTAATCTTCCAGATAAGATAGTAATTGACAGAAGTTTTCTAGACACTATCACCAAGTTAGTAGAACTTCGTGATGAACTATAATATGCAAGGGATGACGAAAGTAATTCCCACTTGTTTCAAGAAAGAGCATCAAGTGTTGATGGTTAACAACACCACTTGTTTCAAGTAAAGGGCAAAGGGATAGAAGGGGAACTTCATGAAGAATGACAAGCAAGTTGTCACTCCCGTGAAGAAACCCAAAGCTAAACTCAAGCCTGAAACTAAGTGCTTCTACTGCAAAGGAAATGGTCACTAGAAGTGGAAGTGCCCTAGATACTTGGTGGATAAGAAGGATGGCAAAGTGAACAAAGGTATATTTGGTATACAGATTATTGATGTGTACTTTACTAGTGTTCATAGCAACCCCTGGGAATTTGATATCGGTTCAGTTGCTCAAATTAGTAACTCAAAACGGGAGTTGTAGAATGAACAGAGACTAGTTAAAGGTGAAATGACGATGTGTGTTGGAAGTGGTTCCAAGATTGATATGATCATCATCGCACACTCCCTATACTTTCAGAATTAGTGTAGAACCTAAATAAATGTTATTTGGCATTTGCGTTAAGCATGAATATGATTTGATCATGTTTGTTGCAATACGGTTATTCATTTAAAGTCATAGAATAATTGTTATTCTGTTTACATGAATAAAGCCTTTGATGGTCATACACCCAATGAAAATAGCACTGTTCAAGAAATCTTCCGATTCAGCGATTAATCGTTCGATTTATCGCTATTTTTGGGTTGACCGATAAGATTATGCCTTATCTTCATTATTTATCTTTTGGGCCGATTTATCGCTATGACAAGCGATTTATTGGGAATCTACCGATAAATCGAGCCTATTCATAGCACTATGTTTGCAAGAACTATGTTTATTTATGTTTTGTGGACCTTGTTACGCAATATGTAATGTTTTTCTACTTTGTTTGTCCTTATATCAAGATTCAAAGGCTAGGATTCAAGTTAACACTTTTATCAAATATTATTTTGGTGTTGAATATTCAACACCAAAATAATATTGGATAGAAGTGTTAACTTGAACCACTACCGCCATTACCATTACCCGCTACCGCCCCCACGAACCACTTACAATTGTCATCGTGCTCCGAAGGCACCAATTAAGCTAATTCCACTGGCTCCGAAGGCAACATGTAGGAGAAATTGTATATAGCTATACATGTGTGTATGTGTGAATTGGTGATTTATGAGACATTTGATGATATATATATAATTGGTTCTACTACAAAATTATATATATATATATATATATATATATATATATATATATATATATATATATATATATATATATATATATATATATATATATGTGTGTCTGTGTGTGTGTATATATATATATATAGCCGGTCTATTCTCATAACATTATGAGAATAATATTCTAATAACACTTCCGAACTGCTTTGTGTTACTCCATTGGAAAGCTATGCGCACTGTACAGATACTGAACAGAACTTCATGTTTGAAAAAACTGTACGTGTTGTTTTTTGGTACCATTTTTGCTTTAGTTTTTAACTGTTTATCGGAATTATGCGTGTAATATACCGTTGAAAAGCTATGGAGTAGACGTAACTTTGCCATGTTGAACACTTTTCAAAGTTCATCATAATTTAAGAGCAGTTTCGAAAATCGTGCGGCTCACAACAAATGGCAGCGAGCGTTTTTTTCTAAACCGCTCGTCGGAATGAAACATATGATACACCGTTGGAAAGGTATCGTCGGCGCGCATATTTTTCATACCTATTATTTTTTTTCTAATTCGCTACGGTTTAAGAGCAGTTTTGAATTTACTAAATCGCGGAATTGTGTTTTTCGATTTTTTTTAATTTTCGGTACTGTTTTCACTTCGGTTTTCTAACCGTTTGTCGAAACAAGGCGTGTAATATACCGTTGGAAAGCTACGAACGAGGCGCAACTTTCATATGTTGAAATGTTTTCGAGATTCCTTACGATTTTTAGTTAATTTTGAAAATCGTGCGGCTGACTACGAAGGGCAGTGGCCGTTTTTCGTGAAATTTTTACAAAACGTTAGTCGAAATGATCTAAATGATACACCGTTGAAAAGATATCGTCGAGACGCTACTTTTTCATGTAGAACAACTCCTCTAATTCATTACAGTTTAACAGCAGTTTTGAAATTACAAAAAGCGGAAACTCTGTTTTTTGCGACACCCAAATTGACGCGTTTTTTTGCGCTTCCGAACTGCACATATACTGCAACACAAAGACCAGTGAACTGCATGTTTGAAAAAACTGTATGTGTTGTTTTTTCGTTACCTTTTTTGCTCTAGTTTTTTAACCGTTTATCGGAATTATGCGTGTAATATATCGTTGAAAAGCTATGGAGTAGACGCAACTTCGCTATGTTGAACACTTTTCGAGATTCCTCACGGTTTAAGAGCAGTTTTGAAAACGGTGAACTGCATGTTTGAAAAAACTGTACGTGTTGTTTTTTCGGTATCTTTTTTGCTCTAGTTTTTTAACTGTTTATCGGAATTATGCGTGTAATATACCGTTGAAAAGCTATGGAGTAGACGCAACTTCGCCATGTTGAACACTTTTCGAGATTCCGCACGGTTTAAGAGCAGTTTTGAAAAGGTAAACTGCATGTTTGAAAAAACTGTACGTGTTGTTTTTTCGGTACCTTTTTTGCTCTAGTTTTTTAACCGTTTATCGGAATTATGCGTGTAATATACCGTTGAAAAGCTATAGAATAGACTAACTTCGCCATGTTGAACACTTTTCGAGATTCCGCATGGTTTAAGAGCAGTTTTGAAAACGGTGAACTGCATGTTTGAAAAAACTGTATGTGTTGTTTTTTTGTACCTTTTTTGCTCTAGTTTTTTAACCATTTATCGGAATTATGCGTGTAATATACCGTTGAAAAGCTATGGAGTAGACGCAACTTCGCCATGTTGAACACTTTCCGAGATTCCGCACGGTTTAAGAGCAGTTTTGAAAACAGTGCGACCGACGAATAATGGCAGCGAGCGTTTTTTGCGCTTCCGAACTGCACAAGAAAACCGCACTGCATCAGGGTAGGAGCCGGCGCGACGGTGCTGGGGGAAGGAGGCGGGGCGGCAGCGCGGGGGTAGGAGGCGGGGCAGTGGTTGCTGTCCTCGGGGCGCTCCGCGCTAGAAACCTATTTAAGTTGGGGTGTTATGAGAATAAGGTTTTTGTTATGAGAATAAGGTCTTAAGGAGTGTTATGAGAATAGACCCACCCTATATATATATATATATATATATATATACACACACAATGTGTAGTATCGTAAAATACCAGCAAACGAAAAAGAATTAAATGGAAAACACAAAATTAAATGAAAAAGAAATCATAAAACCAAAAAAAAACCTTGTAGTACCGGTTGGCTCCCGGCCCCCGGAGCTGGCTCGTGCCACGTGATTGCCCTTTAGCACCGGTTCGTGCTAAACCAGTACTAAAGGGGGGGCCTTTAGTGCACACACTTTAGTGCCGGTTATGAAACCTGCACTAAAGGACCTTACGAACCGGTGCTATTGTCCGGTTTTGCACTAGTGAATATAGCATATTTTAGTGCTGGAAACCTGGGATTTGAAAAAAAATGGTCGATTAATAGTCGATCGATAAAATTGATTAATCGTCCGATTTCTGATTAATCTCTAATCCCCAGCCGACCGAGACGATAACGATAAGCGATATCCTCAACATTGGAAAATAGTTTGTTGGATCTCGATCGTAGTAATACACATATTCATAATATTGAAGCCAAAAGATGCAAGGTTAATAATGATAGTGCAACTTATTTGTGGCACTGCCGTTTAGGTCATATTGGTGTAAAGCGCATGAAGAAAGTCCATAGTGATGGACTTTTGAAATCACTTGATTATGAATCACTTGGTGCTTGCGAACCATGCCTCATGGGCAAGATGACTAAAATTCCGTTCTCCAGAATAATGGAGCGAGCAACAGATTTGTCGGAAATCATACATACTGATGTATATGAACCGATGAGTGTTGAAGCTCGCAGCGGGTATCATTATTTTCTGACCTTCACTGATGATTTGAGCAGATATGGGTATATCTACTTGATGAAGCACAAGTCTGAAACATTTGGAAAGTTCAAAGATTTTCAGAGTGAAGTAGAGAATCATCGTAACAATAAAATAAAAGTTTCTACGATCTGATCGCGGAGGCGTATATTTGAAGTTACGAGTTTGGCCTTCATTTAGAACAATTTGAAATAGTTACACAACTCACGCCACCCGGAACACCACAGCGTAATGGTGTGTCCGAACGTCGTAACCGTACTTTATTAGATATGGTACGATCTATGATGTCTCTTACCGATTCACCACTATCATTTTGGGTTATGCATTAGAGACAGCTACATTTACGTTAAATAAGGGCACCATCTAAATCCATTGAGATGACGCCTTATGAACTGTGGTTTGGCAAGAAACCAAAGTTGTTGTTTCTTAAAGTTTGGGCTGCGATGCTTATGTGAAAAAGCTTCAACCTGATAAGTTCGAACCCAAATCGGAGAAATGTGTCTTCATAGGATACCCAAAGGAGAATGTTGGGTGCACCTTCTATCACAGATCCGAAGGCAATATATTCGTTGCTAAGAATGGATCCTTTCTACAGAAGGAGTTTCTCTCGAAAGAAGTGAGTGGGAGGAAAGTAGAAATTGATGAGGTAATTGTACCTTCTCCCAAATTGGAAAGTAGTACATCACATAAACTAGTTCCAGTGATTCCTACACCAATTAGTGAGGAAGCTAATGATGATGATCATGAAACTTCGGATCAAGTTACTGCTGAACTTCGTAGATCAACCAGAGTACGTTTCGCACCAGAGTGGTACGTCAACCCAGTTCTGGAAGTCATGTTACTAGACCATGATGAACCTACGAACTATGAGGAAGCGATGATGAGCCCAGATTCCGCAAAATGGCTCGAGGCCATGAAATCTGAGATGGGATCCATGCATGAGAACAAAGTGTGGACTTTGGTTGACTTGCCCGATGATCAGCAAGCCATCAAAAATAAATGGATCTTCAAGAGGAAAACCGACGCTGGCGGTAATGTTACTGTTTACAAAGCTTGACTTGTTGCGAAAGGTTTTCGACAAGTTCAAGGAGTTGACTACGATGAGATTTTCTCACCCGTAGCGATGCTTAAGTCTCTCCGAATCATGTTAGCAATTGCCGCATTTTATGAAATCTGGCAAATGGATGTCAAAACTGCATTCCTGAATGGATATCTTAAAGAAGAGTTGTATATGATGCAACCAGAAGGTTTTGTCGATCCTAAAGGTGCTAACAAAGTGTGCAAGCTCCAGCAATCCATCTATGGACTGGTGCAAGCATCTCAGAGTTGGAATATACGCTTTGATAAGTTGATCAAAGCATATAGTTTTATACAGACTTGTGGTGAAGCCTGTATTAACAAGAAAGTGAGTGGGAGCACTACAGCCTTTCTGATAAGTAAATGTGAATGACATATTGTCGATCAGAAATGATGTAGAATTTTCTGGAAAGCATAAAGGAGTGTTTGAAAGGAGAAAAACCTCGGTAAAGCTGCTTACATATTGAGCCTCAAGATCTATAGAGATAGATCGAGACGCTTGATAAGTTTTTTCAATGAGTACATACCTTGACAAGTTTTTGAAGTAGTTCAAAATGGATCAGTCATAGAAGGAGTTCTTGCCTGAGTTGTAAGGTATGAAGTTGAGTAAGACTCAAAGCCCGACCTCGACAGAAGATAGAGAAAGAATGAAAGTCATTCCATATGCCTCAGCCATAGGTTCTATAAAGTATGCCATGATGTGTACCAAACCTATTGTATACCTTACCATGAGTTTGGCAAGGAGGTACAAAAGTGATCCAGGAGTAGATCACTAGATAACGGTCAAAATTGTCCTTAGTTACTAAATGACTAAGGAAATATTTCTCGGTTATGGAGGTGATAAAGAGTTCGTCGTAAAGAGTTACGTCGATGCAAGCTTTGACACCGATCTGGATGACTCTGAGTCTCGATCTGGATACATATTGAAAGTAGGAGCATTTAGCTAGAGTAGCTCGCTGCAGAGCATTGTAGACATAGAAATTTGCAAAATACATACGGATCTGAATGTGGCAGACCATTGACTAAACCGCTCTCACAAGCAAAACATGATCACACCTTAGTACTCTTTGGGTGTTAATCACATGGCGATGTGAACTAGATTACTGACTCTAGTAAACCTTTTTGGGTATTGGTCACATGGTGATGTGAACTATTGGTGTTAATCACATGGTGATGTGATCAAGATTATTGACCCTAGTGCAAGTGGGAGACTGAAGGAAATATGCCCAAGAGGCAATAATAAAGTTATTATTTATTTCCTTATATCATGATAAATGTTTATTATTCATGCTAGAATTGTATTAACTGGAAACTTAGTACATGTGTGAATACATAGACAAAACAGTATGTTCCTAGTATGCCTCTACTTGACTAGCTCATTTATCAAAGATGGCTATGTTTCCTAGCCATAGACATGAGTTGTCATTTGATCAATGGGATCACATCATTAGGAGAATGATGTGATGGACTATACCCATCCGTTAGCTTAGCACTATGATCGTTTAGTTTTATTGCTATTGCTTTCTTCATGACTTATACATGTTCCTATGACTATGAGATTATGCAACTCCCGAATACCGTAGGAACACCTTGTGTGCTATCAAACGTCACAACGTAACTGGGTGATCATAAAGATGCTCTACAGGTGTCTCCGAAAGTGTTCGTGGTGTTGGCATAGATCAAGAATAGGATTTGTCACTCCGAGTGTCGGAGAGGTATCTCTGGGCCCTCTCGGTAATGCACATCATAATAAGCCTTGCAAGCAAATGACTAATGAGTTAGTCACGAGATGATGTATTACGGAACGAGTAAAGAGACTTGCCGGTAACAAGATTGAACTAGGTATAGAGATACCGACGATCAAATCTCGGGCAAGTAACATACCGATGACAAAAGGAACAACGTATGTTGTTATGCGGTTTGACCGATAAAGATCTTCGTAGAATATGTAGGAACCAATATGGGCATCTAGGTTCAGCTATTGGTTATTGACCGGAGATGAGTCTCGGTCATGTCTACATAGTTCTCGAACCCGTAGGGTCCGCACACTTAACGTTTGATGACGATCGGTATTATGAGTTTTGATGTACCGAAGGTAGTTCGCAGTCCCGAATGAGATCACGGACATGAAGAGGAGTCTCGGAATGTCCGAGACGTAAATATTGATATATTGGACAACTATGTTCGGACACCGGAAGTGTTTCGTAAAGTTTCGGAATTAACCGGAGTATCGGGGGGGGGGGGTACCGGAACCCCCTGGGGAAGCTATGGGCCTTAATGGGCCATAGGAGAAAGAGAGAAGGAGGGCCAGGGCTGGGCCGCGCACACCCCACCCCTTGGTCCAAATTGGACAAGGAAGGAGGGGGGCCGGCGCCCCTTTCCTTCTCCTTCTCCCTCTCCTTCCTTCCCCCCTTCTCCCTCTTGGTGATTCCTACTAGGAATAGGATTGCAATCTTATTCCTAGTAGGATTGCTCCTCCTTGGCGCGCCAATAGGGGCCGGCCGGCCTCCCCCTTGCTCCTTTATATACAGGGGCAGGGGGCACCCTAGGACACACAAGTTGATCAGTTGATGTCTCCCAACCGTGTGCGGTGCCCCCCTCCACAGTAACACACCTCGGTCATATCGTTGCAGCGCTTGGGCGAAGTCCTGCGACGGTAACTTCATCATATCTGTCACCACGCCGTCGTGCTGACGAAACTCTCCCATGAAGCTCAACTAGATCAAGAGCTCGTGGGACGTCATCAAGCTGAACGTGTGCTGGACGCGGAGGCGCCGTACGTTCGGTACTTGATCGGTTGGATCACGAAGAAGTTCGACTACATCAACCGCGTCATTAGACGCTTTCGCTCCCGGTCTATGAGAGTACGTAGACATACTCTCCCCCTCGTTTCTATGCATCTAGTAGATAGATCTTGCGTGATCGTAGGAAAATTTTGAAAATACTAGTTCCCCAACATTTCTCTCTGCGTTCGGATTTCTGGGGTACGTGGACTTATATAGGAAGAAGGAGGGCACTGGGGGCCACTTGAGGAGGCCTCGAGGCAGGGGGGCGCCCTGGGAAGGGGGGCACGCCCCCACCCTCAAGGGCCACCTCTCTGTCCCCTGACTTGGTCCTCAAGCTCCGCGTGTGTGATTTTCTCCAAAAATATCTCTCGCGAAGGTTTCATTCCGTTTGGACTCCGTTTGATATTCTTTTTCTGCAAAACCCTGAAATAGGCAAAAAGCCAACAATCTGGACTGGGCCTTTGGGTTAGTAGGTTAGTCCCAAAAATGATATAAAAGTGAATGATAAAGCCCATTAAACATCCAAGACTTCAAAAATAATAGCATGGAACAATAAAAAATTATAGATACGTTGGAGACGTATCAAGCATTCCCAAGCTTAATTCCTGCTCGTCCTCGAGTAGGTAAATGATAAATAAAGAATTTTTGATGTGGAATGCTAACCAATATAGTTTTTCAATGTAATTCTCTTAATTGTAGCATGAATGTTCAGATCTGAAAGATTCAAGATAAAAGTCTATATTGACATAAGAAATAATAATACTTTAAGCAATACTAACAAAGCAATCATGTCTTCTCAATATACTATGACTAAAGAAAGTTATCCCTACAAATTCATATAGTCTGGCTATACTCCCTCTTCATCACACAAAATATTCATATCATGGACAACCCCGATTTCAGCCAAGCATTTGTTTTCATACTCTATCTTTTCAAACCTTTCAACTTTCACGCAATACATGAGCGTGAGCCATGGATATAACACTATGGGTGGAATAGAGGTGGTTGTGGAGAAGACAAAAAGGAGGGAGATAGTCTCACATCGACTAGGCGTATCAACGGGCTATGGAGATGCCCTTCAATAGATATCAATGTGGGTGAATAGGGATTTCCATGCAACGGATGCACTAGAGCTAAATATGAATGAAAGCTCAACAAAAGAAACTAGTGGGTGTGCATCCAACTTGCTTGCTCACGAAGACCTAGGGCATTTGAGGAAGCCCATCGTTGGAATATACAAGCCAAGTTCTATAATGAAAATTCCCACTAGTATATGAAAGTGACTAAACATGAGACTCTCTACAATGAAGAACATGGTGCTACTTTGAAGCACAAGTGTGGAAAAAGATAGTAGCAATTGTCCCTTTTTCTTTTTCTTTTTCTTTTTTGGGCCTTTTTTTGGCCTTTGTTTTTTCTTTTTTCTTTTGCGGAGGGGCTTTATAGATTTAGCCTTTTCTCCCATGGGACAATGCTCTAATAATGAAGATCATCACACTTTCATTACAACACAATATTACAACTCAATACTACAACAACAAAGTACGACTCTATATGAATGCCGCCGGCGGTGTACCGGTATGTGCAATGAAACAAGAGTGACATGTATGAAAAATTATGCATGGTGGCCTTGCCACAAATACGATGTCAACTACATGATCATGCAATGGCAATATGACAATAATACAATATGATGCGTGTCATATGAACGGAACTGTGGAAAGTTGCATGGCAATATATCTCAGAATGGCTATGGAAATGCCATGATAGGTAGGTATGGTGGCTGCTTTGAGGAACAATATGGTGGCTGTTTTGAGGAAGGATATATAGTGGGTTTATGGCACCGGCGAAAGTTGCGCGGTACAAGAGAGGCTAGCAACGGTGGAAGGGTGAGTGTGCGTATAATCCATGGACTCAACATTAGTCATAAGAACTCATATACTTATTGCAAAAATGTACGAGTCATCAAAATAAAGCAATCAACGCATGCTCCTAGGGGGGAGGTTGGTAGGAGTAAACCATCACGCGCCCCCGACCTCCACACAAAGGTTGGCAGTCTACAAATACCTCATGCTCTAACTTCGTCACATAGCAGTTCACCATACGTGCATGATACGGGAATCACTAACCTTAACACAAGTATTTCTCAATTTCATAATAACTCCACTAGCATGACTCTAATATCACTATCCTCATATCTCAAAACAATTATCAAGCATCCAACATCTCATTCTATTCAATGCACTTGGTGTGAATTTTTTTACTACATTGACATTGGATGTCTATCATGTGAAGACTAGTTTCTTTAGCCTAAACACATTACCATGCTGTTTTAATAGACTCTCAAATAGATATAAGTGAAGCATGAGAGTTCAACAATTTCTACAAAATATTACCACCACCGTGCTCTAAAAGATATAAGTGAAGCACTAGAGCAAAAACTATTCAACTCAAAAGATATAAGTGAAGCACATAGAGTGTTCTAACAATTTCTAGGCCATATTTAACTCTCTCAAATAGGTGTGTCCAGCATGGATGATTATGCCAAAATAACAAGCAAAGACTCAAATTATACAAGACGCTCAAAGCAAAACACATAACATGTTGCGAATAAAAATATAGCTCCAAGTATAGTTACCGATGGATGAAGACGAAAGAGGGGATGCCTTCCCGGGGCATCCCCAAGCTTAGGCTTTTGATTATCTTGAATTTACTTGGGGCGCCATGGGCATCCCCAAGCTTAGGCCTTTGCTACTCCATGTTCCATAGTACATCAAAGCAATACTCAAAACTTGAAAACTTCACAACACAAAACTTAGACAAAAATTCTCGTGAGCCCCATTAGTAAAAGAAAATAAACCACTACTCAAAGGTACAACAATGAATTCATTCTTTGTTTATATTGGTGTTAATGAAGGAAATATGCCCTAGAGGCAATAATAAAGTTGTTATTTATATTTCCTTATATCATGATAAATGTTTATTATTCATGCTAGAATTGTATTAACCGGAAACTTAGTACATGTGTGAATACATAGACAAAATAGAGTGTCCCTAGTATGCCTCTACTAGACTAGCTCATTGATCAAAGATGGTTATGTTTCCTAACCATAGACATGAGTTGTCATTTGATCAACGGGATCACATCATTAGGAGAATGATGTGATGGACAAGACCCATCCGTTAGCATAGCACTATGATCGTTTAGTTTAACTGCTATTGCTTTCTTCATGACTTATACATGTTCCTATGACTATGAGATTATGCAACTCCCGAATACCGTAGGAACACCTTGTGTGCTATCAAACGTCACAACGTAACTGGGTGATCATAAAGATGCTCTACAGGTGTCTCCGAAAGTATTCGTGGTGTTGGCATAGATCAAGATTAGGATTTTTCACTCCGAGTGTCGGAGAGGTATCTCTGGGCCCTCTCGGTAACACACATCATAATAAGCCTTGCAAGCAAAGGACTAATGAGTTAGTCACGAGATGATGTGTTACGGAACGAGTAAAGAGACTTGCCGGTAAACGAGATTGAACTAGGTATAAAGATACCGACGATCGAATCTCGGGCAAGTAACATACCGTTTGACAAAAGGAACAACGTATGTTGTTATGCGGTTCTGACCGATAAAAGATCTTCGTAGAATATGTAGGAGTCAATATGAACATCCAGGTTCCGCTATTGGTTATTGACCAGAGATGAGTCTCGGTCATGTCTACATAGTTCTCGAACCCGTAGGGTCCGCACGCTTAACGTTTGATGACGATCGGTATTATGAGTTTTTGAGTATTGATGTACCGAAGGTAGTTCGGAGTCCCGGATGAGATCACGGACATGACGAGGAGTCTCGGAATGTCCGAGACATAAAGATTAATATATTGGACGGCTATATTCGGACACCGGAAGTATACCGGAAAAGTTTCGGATTTATCGGGAATGCCGGAGGGGGTTACCGGAACCCCCTACGAGAGGGGATGGTCCATAGTGGGCCTAAAGGGTGAGAGAGAGGCAGCCCATAGGGCTGGCCGGCGCCCCCACCTAGGAATCCTAGTTGGACTAGGATTGGGGGGGCGCCACCTCTCCTATTCCTTTCCCCCTTCTTCCTTTCGGTGAATCCTACTAGGAATAGGATTGCAATCCTATTCCTAGTAGGAGTCCACTCCCTAGCCGCACCAGGAAGGGCCGGCCGGCCTCCCTCCCTTGCTCCTTTATATATGGGGGCAGGGGGGCACCCAAAGACACACAAGTTGAATTGTTTTGCCGTGTGCGGTGCCCTCCTCCACAGAATCACACCTCGGTCGTACCGTCGCGGAGCTTAGGAGAAGCCCTGCGCCGGTGAACACATCATATCCGTCACCACACCGTCGTGCTGACGAAACTCTCCCGTGAAGCTCAACTGGATCAAGAGCTCGTGGGACGTCATCAAGCTGAACGTGTGCTGAACGCGGAGGTGCCGTACGTTCGGTGCTTGATCGGTTGGATCGCAAAGAAGTTCGACAACATCAACCGCGTCACTTGACGCTTCCGCTCCCGGTCTACGAGGGTACGTAGACACACTCTCCCCTCTCGTTGCTATGCATCTGGTAGATAGATCTTGCGTGATCGTAGGAAAATTTTAAAATACTACGTTCTCCAACAGTGGCATCATGAGCCAGGTCTATGCGTAGATAATATGCACGAGTAGAACACAATGAGATTGTGGACGATACTAGTCATACTGCTTACCAGCATGTCATACTTTGCTTCGGCGGTATTGTGAGATGAAGCGGCCGGGACCGACATTACGCGTACGCTTACGCGAGACTGGTTTCACCGTTACGAGCACTCGTTGCTTAAAGGTGACTGGCGGGTGTCTGTCTCTCTCACTTTAGCTGAATCAAGTGTGGCTACGCCCGGTCCTTGTGAAGGTTAAAACAGCACATACTTGACGAAACATCGTTGTGGTTTTGTATGCGTAGGTAAGAACGGTTCTTGCTAAGCCCGTAGCAGCCACGTAAAACTTGCAACAAACAAAGTAGAGGATGTCTAACTTGTTTTTGCAGGGCATGTTGTGATGTGATATGGTCAAGACATGATGAGTTATACGGTTTTGTATGAGATGATCATGTTTTGTAAAGTTATCGGCAACTGGCAGGAGCCATATGGTTGTCGCTTTATTGTATGAAATGCAATCGCCATGTAATTGCTTTACTTTATCACTAAGTGGTAGCGATAGTCATGGAAGCAATAGTTGGCGAGACGACAACGATACTACGATGAAGATCAAGGTGTCAAGCCGGTGATGAAGGTGATCATGACGGTGCTTTGAAGATGGAGATCAAAAGCACAAGATGATGATGGCCATATCATGTCACATATTTTGATTGCATGTGATGTTTATCTTATTATGCTTCTTATTTTGCTTAGAACGACGGTAGCATTATAAGATGATCCCTTACTAAATTTCAAGGTATAAGTGTTCTCCCTGAGTATGCACCGTTGCGAAAGTTCATCGTGCCGAGACACCACGTGATGATCGGGTGTGATAAGCTCTACGTTCAAATACAACGGGTGTAAGCCAGTTTTGCACACGCAGAATACTCGGGTTAAACTTGACGAGCCTAGCATATACAGATATGGCCTCGGAACACTGGAGACCGAAAGGTCGAGCGTGAATCATATAGTAGATATGATCAACATAAGATGTTCACCATTGAAAACTACTCCATCTCACGTGATGATCGGACATGGTTTAGTTGATTTGGATCACGTGATCATTTAGATGACCAGAGGGATGTCTATCTAAGTGGGAGTTCTTTAAATTAATATGATTAAATTGAACTTTAATTTATCATGAACTTAGTCCTGGTAGTATTAGCATATCTATGTTGTAGATCAATAGCTCGCGATGTTGCTCCCCATTTATTTTTCATATGTTCCGAGAGAAAACCAAGATTGAAAAGATGTTAGTAGCAATGATGCGGAATTGTTCCGTGATCTGAGGATTATCCTCATTGCTGCACAGAAGAATTATGTCCTTGATGCACCGCTAGGTGACAGACCTATTGCAGGAGCAGATGTAGACGTTATGAACGTTTAGACAAAAGCTCGGTATGATGACTACTTGATAGTTTAAGTGCACCATGCTTTACAGCTTAGAACCGGGACTTCAAAAACGTTTTGAACGCCATGGAGCATATAAGATGTTCCAAGAGTTGAAATTAGTATTTCATACTCATGCCCGTGTCAAGAGGTATAAGACCTCTGACAGTACTTTGCCTACAAGATGGAGGAGAATAGCTCAACCAGTGAGCATGTGCTCAGATTGTCTGGGTACTACAATTACTTTAATCAAGTGGGAGTTAATCTTCCAGATAAGATAGTAATTGACAAAGTTCTCTAGTCACTATCACCAAGTTAGTGGAACTTTGTGATGAACTATAATATGCAAGGGATGACGAAAGGAATTCCCAGCTCTTCGCGATACTGAAGTAGGCGAAGGTAGAAATCATGAAAAAGCATCAAGTGTTGATGGTTAACAAGACCACTTGTTTCAAGTAAAGGGCAAAAGGATAGAAGGGGAACTTCAAGAAGAATGACAAGCAAGTTGTCACTCTCGTGAAGAAACCCAAAGCTAAACTCAAGCCTGAAACAAGTGCTTATACTGCAAAGGAAATGGTCACTAAAAGTGGAACTGCCCTAGATACTTGGCGGATAAGAAGGATGGCAAAGTGAACAAAGGTATATTTGATATACAGATTATTAATGTGTATTTTACTAGTGTTCATAGCAACCCCTCGGTATTTGATATTGGTTCAGTTGCTAAAAAGTAGTAACTAGAAGTGGGAGTTGCATAATGAACATAAACTAGTTAAAGGATGAAGTGACGATGTGTATTGGAAGCAGTTCCAAGATTGATATGATCATCATCGCACACTCCCTATACTTTCGGGATTAGTGTTGAACCTAAATAACTATTATTTGGTGTTTGTGTGAAGCATGAATGTGATTTGATCATGTTTATTGCAATACGGTTATTCATGTAAGCTAGAGAATAATTGTTGTTCTGTTTACATGAATAAAACCTTCTATGGTCATACACCCAATGAAAATAGTTTGTTGGATCTCGATCGTGTGATACACATATTCATAATATTGAAGCCAAAAGATGCAAGGTTAATAATGATAGTGCAACTTATTTGTGGCACTGCCGTTTAAGTCATATTGGTGTAAAACGCATGAAGAAACTCCATAATGATGGACTTTTGGAATCACTTGATTATGAATCACTTGGTGCTTACGAACCATGCCTCATGGGCAAGATGACTAAAACTCCGTTCTCCGGAACTATGGAGCGAGCAACATATTTGTTGGAAATCATACATATTGATGTATGCGGACCAATGAGTGTTGAAGCTCGCGGCGGGTATCGTTATTTTCTGACCTTCACTGATGATTTGAGCAGATATGGGTATATCTACTTAATGAAGCACAAGTCTGAAACATTTGAAAAGTTCAAAGAATTTCAGAGTGAGGTAGAGAATCATCGTATCAAGAAAATAAAGTTCCTACGATCTGATCGTAGAGGATAATATTTTAGTTACGAGTTTGGTCTTCATTTGAAACAATGTGGAATAGTTTCACAGCTCACGCCACCCGGAACACCGCATCATAATGGTGTGTCCGAACGTCGTAACCGTACTTTATTGGATATGGTGCGATCTATGATGTCTCTTACCGATTTACCACTATCGTTTTGGGTCATGCATTAGAGACAGCTGCATTCACGTTAAATAAGGGCCTCATCTGAATCCGTTGAGACAACGCCTTAAGAACTGTGGTTTGGCAAGAAACCAAAGTTGTTGTTTCTTAAAGTTTGGGACTGCGATGCTTATGTGAAAAAGTTTCAACATGATAAGCTCGAACCCAAACCGGAGAAGTAAATCTTCATAGGATACCCAAAAGACTGTTGGGTACACCTTCTATCACAGATCCAAAGGCAAGATATTCATTGCTAAAAATGGATCCTTTCTAGAAAAAGAGTTTCTCTCGAAAGAAGTGAGTGGGAGGAAAGTAGAACTTGATGAGGTATTTGTACCTTCTCCCATATTGGAAAGTAGTACATCACAGGAAATTGTTCCAGTGATTCCTACACCAATTAGTGAGGAAGTTGATGATAATGATCATGAAACTTCGGATCAAGTTTCTGCTGAACGTCGTAGATCAACCAGAGTACGTTCCGCACCAGAGTGGTACGGCAACCCAGTTCTGGAAATCATGTTACTAGACCATGATGAACCTACGAACTATGAGGAAGCGATGATGAGCCCAGATTCCGCAAAATGGCTTGAAGCCATGAAATCTGAGATGGGATCCATGTATGAGAACAAAGTGTGGATTTTGGTTGACTTGCCCGATGATCGGCAGGCCATCGAAAATAAATGGATCTTCAAGAGGAAGACCGACGCAGACGGTAATATTACTGTTTACAAAGCTCGACTTGTTGCGAAAGGTTTTCGACAAGTTCAAGGAGTTGACTACGATGAGACTTTCTCACCTGTAGCGATGCTTAAGTCTGTCCGAATCATGTTAGCAATTGCCGCATTTTATGATTATGAAACCTGGCAAATGGATGTCAAAACTGCATTCCTAGTAGGATTTCTCAAAAAAGAGTTGTATATGATGCAACCAGAAGGTTTTGTCGATCCAAAAGGTGCTAACAAAGTATGCAAACTCCAGCGATCCATCTATGGACTGGTGCAAGCATCTCGGAGTTGGAATATACGCTTTGATGAGGTGATCAAAGCATATGGTTTTTACAGACTTTTGGAGAAGCCTGTATTTACAAGAAGTGAGTGGGAGCACTACAACCTTTCTGATAAGTATATGTGAATGACATATTGTCGATCGGAAATGATGTAGAATTTTCTGGAAAGCATAAAGGAGTGTTTGAAAGGAGTTTTTCAAAGAAAGACCTCGGTGAAGCTGCTTACATATTGAGCATCAAGATCTATATAGATAGATCAAGACGCTTGATAAGACTTTCGATGAGTACATACCTTGATAAGATTTTGAAGTAGTTCAAAATGGATCAGTCAAAGAAGAAGTTCTTGCCTGACTTGTAAGGTGTGAAGTTGAGTAAGACTCAAAGCCAGACCACGGCAGAAAAATATAGAGAGAATGAAAGTCATTCCCTATGCCTCAGCCATAGGTTCTATAAAGTATGCCATGCTGTGTACAAAACACGTTGTGTACCTTGCCAAGAGTTTGACAGGGAGGTACAATAGTGATCCAGGAGTAGATCACTGTACAGCAGTCAAAATTATCCTTAGTAATTGGCTGACTAAGGAAATATTTCTCGATTATGGAGGTGATAAAGAGTTCGTCGTAAAGGGTTACGCCGATGCAAGCTTTGACACTAAATCCAGATGACTCTAAGTATCAATCTGGATGCGTATTGAAAGTGGGAGCAATTAGCTAGAGTAGCTCCATGCAGAGCATTGTAGACATAGAAATTTGCGAAATACATAGGGATCTGTATATGACAGACCCGTTGACTAAACTTCTCTCACAAGCAAAACATGATCACACCTTATTACTCTTGGGTATTAATCACATAGCAATGTGAACTAGATTATTGACTCTAGTAAACCCTTTGGGTGTTGGTCACATAGCGATGTGAACTATGGGTGTTAATCACATAACGATGTGAACTATCGGTATTAAATCACATGGCGATGTGAGCTAGATTATTGACTCTAGTGCAAGTGGGAGACTGAAGGAAATATGCCCTAGAGGCAATAATAAAGTGGTTATTTATATTTCCTTATATCATGATAAATGTTTATTATTCATGCTAGAATTGTATTAACCGGAAACTTAGTACATGTGTGAATACATAGACAAAACAGAGTGTCCCTAGTATGCCTCTACTAGACTAGCTCATTGATCAGAGATGGTTATGTTTCCTAACCATAGACATGAGTTGTCATTTGATCAACGGGATCACATCATTAGGAGAATGATGTGATGGACAAGACCCATCTGTTAGCATAGCACTATGATCGTTTAGTTTAACTGCTATTGCTTTCTTCATGACTTATACATGTTCCTATGACTATGAGATTATGCAACTCCCGAATACCGTAGGAACACCTTGTGTGCTATCAAACGTCACAACGTAACTGGGTGATCATAAAGATGCTCTACAGGTGTCTCCGAAAGTATTCGTGGTGTTGGCATAGATCAAGATTAGGATTTGTCACTCCGAGTGTCGGAGAGGTATCTCTGGGCCCTCTCGGTAACACACATCATAATAAGCCTTGCAAGCAAAGGACTAATGAGTTAGTCACGAGATGATGTGTTACGGAACGAGTAAAGAGACTTGCCGGTAAACGAGATTGAACTAGGTATAAAGATACCGACGATCGAATCTCGGGCAAGTAACATACCGTTTGACAAAAGGAACAACGTATGTTGTTATGCAGTTCTGACCGATAAAAGATCTTCGTAGAATATGTAGGAGCCAATATGAACATCCAGGTTCCGCTATTAGTTATTGACCAGAGATGAGTCTCGGTCATGTCTACATAGTTCTCGAACCCGTAGGGTCCGCACGCTTAACGTTCGATGATGATCGGTATTATGAGTTTTTGAGTATTGATGTACCGAAGGTAGTTCGGAGTCCCGGATGAGATCACGGACATGACGAGGAGTCTCGGAATGTCCGAGACATAAAGATTAATATATTGGACGGCTATATTCGGACACCGGAAGTATACCGGAAAAGTTTCGGATTTATCGGGAATGCCGGAGGGGGTTACCGGAACCCCCTACGAGAGGGGATGGTCCATAGTGGGCCTAAAGGGTGAGAGAGAGAGGCAGCCCATAGGGCTGGACGGCGCCCCCACCTAGGAATCCTAGTTGGACTAGGATTGGGGGGGCGCCACCTCTCCTATTCCTTTCCCCCTTCTTCCTTTCGGTGAATCCTACTAGGAATAGGATTGCAATCCTACTCCTAGTAGGAGTCCACTCCCTAGCCGCACCAGGAAGGGCCGGCCGGCCTCCCTCCGTTGCTCCTTTATATACGGGGGCAGGGGGGCACCCAAAGACACACAAGTTGAATTGTTTTGCCGTGTGCGGTGCCCCCCTCCACAGAATCACACCTCGGTCGTACCGTCGCGGAGCTTAGGAGAAGCCCTGCGCCGGTGAACACATCATATCCGTCACCACGCCGTCGTGCTGACGAAACTCTCCCGTGAAGCTCAACTGGATCAAGAGCTCGTGGGACATCATCAAGCTGAACGTGTGCTGAACGCGGAGGTGCCGTACGTTCGGTGCTTGATCGGTTGGATCGCAAAGAAGTTCGACAACATCAACCGCGTCACTTGACGCTTCCGCTCCCGGTCTACGAGGGTACGTAGACACACTCTCCCCTCTCGTTGCTATGCATCTGGTAGATAGATCTTGCATGATCGTAGGAAAATTTTAAAATACTACGTTCTCCAACAGTTAAACCTACTGTACTCCAACTTCTCTATGGTTCATATCCTCTAATACTACTCATAGATGCATCGGAATAAGCAAACAACACCCGAAAAACAGAATCTGTCAAAGACAGAACAGCCTGTAGTAATATGCAGGGTTCGGCTACTTCTGGAACTCCAAAAAATTCAAACTAAATTGGTAAATTTGCGCAATTTTTCTACCAATCATCTGCAAAAATAATCAACTAAAAATCACGCTCCAGTAAAATCCCACGACTAGTTTAGTGAGCGCTAACGATTCTGTTTTTCACAGCAAGAGCACATAAACTTCACACAAGTCTTCCCAAAGGTTCTACTTGGCACAAACACTAAACAAAACATGAAACCACATCTAATAAGATGCTAGATGCAATATTTCTTCCCTAAAAGCAACAAAAACAAATAAAATAAAATTGGATTGCCTCCCAAGAAGCGCTATCGTTTTACGCCCCTAGCTAGGCACGATACAAGATAAATCTAGGTATTGCCATCCTTGGAAGGCAATCCATAAGTGGCTCTCATGATAGATTCATATGGTAATTTGATTTTCTTTGTAGGAAAGTGTTCCATGCCTTTCCTTAACGGAAATTGGAATCTTATATTTCCTTCCTTCATATCAATAATTGCACCAATCGTTCTAAGGAAAGGTCTACCAAGAATAATAGGACATGAAGGATTGCAATCTATACCAAGAACAATGAAATCCACGGGAACATAATTCCTATTGGCAACAATAAGAACATCATTAATTCTTCCCATAGGTTTCTTAATAGTGGAATCCGCATGATGCAAATTTAAAGAACAATCATCAAGCTCATGGAACCCTAGGAAATCACACAAAGTTTTTGGGATAGTGGAGACACTAGCACCCAAATCGCACAAAGCATAGCATTCATGATCTTTTATTTTTATTTTTATAGTAGGTTCCCACTCATCATAAAGCTTTCTAGGTATAGAAACTTCCAACTCAAGTTTTTCTTCATAAGATTGCATCAAAGCATCAACTATATGTTTAGTGAAAGCTTTATTTTGACTATAAGCATGCGGAGAATTTAGCATGGATTGCAACAAGGAAATACAATCAATCAAAGAGCAATTATCATAATTAAATCCCTTGAAATCCAAAGTAGTGGGTTCATCACTATGCAAAGTTTTAGTCTCGTCATTCCCACTTTTAGCAATTTTAGCATCAAGATCTAAAAACTCTGAATCATTGGGACACCTTAAAGCAGAATTATCTCCAATCCTATTCTCATCAAGATTGATACTATAAAACAAGGATCTAATAGGAGACACATCAATAACTTTCAGATCTTCATCTTTATTTTCATGCTCTTCCGGTTTAGCAGCCATCTTATTAATCAAGGTGGATTGTTTATCCGAAATTTGGGCAATTAAGTTCTCAAGATGAGCAAACTGAGATTTCAAGCCATAAAATTCTTTAGACATATCATCAAGGTATTTATTCATATACTCCATAAACTTTTTCTGTTCTTTAAGCTCACTTCTAACGAAGTCATTATGCTCAAATTGTATAGTCATAAAATGTATAACATTGTTTTCAATCTCCTCCAACCTCTTAAGGTGAGGGTCAACACTAGTAGGGAGAGCCATAGTGACAAGCAAGTAACACAACACACACAAGCAAACAAAAAGCAAGCGAACGATAAACACACGGCGGCAGAAGGGCAAATAAAATGGCGAGGGTGAAGTGGGGGAGAGGAAAATGAGAGGCAAGTAATGTAATGCGAAGGATAAGGGTTTGTGATAGGTACTTGGTATATGACTTTTGCGTAAGCCTCCCCGGCAACGGCGCCAGAAATTCTTCTTGCTACCTCTTGAGCTTGCGTTGTATTCCCTCGAAGAGGAAAGGGAGATGCAACACAGTAGCGTATGTATTTCCCTCAGTTTTTGAGAACCAAGGTATCAATCCAGTAGGAGACCATGCGCGAGTCCCTCGCACCTGCTCAAACAAATAAGAACTTCACAGCCAATGCGATAAGGGGTTGTCAATCCCTTTACGATCACTTACGAGAGTGAGATCTGATAGAGATGATAGTTTATATTTTTGGTATTTTTAGTTTAATAAAACATCAAATAAAAGCGGTAAAAATAAAGTAGATGTAGATTGATATGTTGAGAATAGACCCGAGGGGCATAGTTTCTCTAGTGGCTTCTCTCATGATAGCGATATTCTATGGCGGGTAAACAAATTACTATCGAGCAATTGATAGAAAAGCGAATAATTATGAGACTATCTAGGCATGATCATTGTATATAGGCATCACGTCCGAGACAAGTAGACCGACTCCTGCCTGCATCTACTACTATTACGCCACACATCGACTGCTATCCAGCATGCATCTAGTGTATTGAGTTCATACGAACAGAGTAACGTCTTAAGCAAGATGACATGATGTAGAGGGATAAACTCAAGCAATATGATATAAACTCCACTTTTTTATCCTTGATGACAACAATACAATATGTGCCTTGCTGCCCCTACTGTCACTGGGAAAGGACACCGCAAGATTGAACCCAAAGCCAAGCACTTCTCCCATTGCAAGAACTATAGATCTAGTAGGCCAAACCAAACCAATAATTTGAAGAGACTAGCAAGGATATTATGAGCACACATAAAAAGTTCAGAGAAGAACCAAATATCTTCCATAGATAACCTTGATCATAAACTCACAATTCATCGGATCCCGACAAACACATCGCAAAAAGAGATTACATCGAATAGATCTCCTTGAAGACCGAGGAGAAATTTGTATTGAGATACAGAGAGAGAGAAGAAGCCATCTAGATACTAGCTATGGACCCGAAGGTCTGAGGTAAACTACTCACAACTCGTGGTGAGGGCGATGATGATGATGATGAAGGCCTCCGTGATGGATCTCCCTCCGGTGGAGCTCCGGAACAGGCTCCAAGATGGGATCTCCACGGGAACAGAAGCTACGGCGGTTGAATTAGGGTTTTCTCTCTGCGTTCGGAGTTTCTGGGGTACGCGGACTTATATAGGAAGAAGGAGGGCACCGAGGGCCACTTGAGGAGGCCTCGAGGCAGGGGGCGCGCCCTGGGAAGGGGAGCGCGCCCCCCACCCTCGAGAGCCACCTCTGTGTCTCCTGACTTGGTCCTCAAGCTCCACGTGCGTGATTTTCTCCAAAAATATCTCTCGCGAAGGTTTCATTCCGTTTGGACTTTGTTTGATATTCTTTTTCTGAAAAACCCTGAAATAGGCAAAAAACAGCAATCTGGACTAGGCCTTTGGGTTAGTAGGTTAGTCCCAAAAATGATATAAAAGTGAATGATAAAGCCCATTAAACATCCAAGACTTCAAAAATAATAGCACGAAACAATAAAAAATTATAGATACGTTGGAGACGTATCAACCCGCCGCGAGCTTCAACACTCATCGGTCCACATACATCAGTATGTATGATTTCCAACAAATCTGTTGCTCGCTCCATAGTTCCGGAGAACGGAGTTTTAGTCATCTTGCCTATAAGGTATGGTTCGCAAGCACCAAGTGATTCGTAATCAAGTGATTCCAAAAGTCCATCATTATGGAGTTTCTTCATGTGCTTTACACCAATATGACCTAAATGGCAGTGCCACAAATAAGTTGCACTATCATTATTAACCTTGCATCTTTTGGCTTCAATATTATGAATATGTGTATCACTACAATCGAGGTCCAACAAGAATAGACCACTCTTCAAGGGTGCATGACCATAAAAGATATTATTCATAAAAATAGAACAACCATTATTCTCTGATTTAAATGAATAACCGTCTCGCAACAAACAAGATCCAGATATAATGTTCATGCTTAACGCTGGCACCAAATAACAATTATTTAGGTCTAAAACTAATCCTGAAGGTAGATGTAGAGGTAGCGTGCCGACGGCGATCACATCAACTTTGGAACCATTTTCCACGCGCATCGTCACCTCGTCCTTGGCCAATCTTCGTTTAATCCATAGTCCCTGTTTTGAGTTACAAATATTAGCAACCGAACCGGTATCAAATACCCAGGTACTACTACGAGCATTAGTAAGGTACACATCAATAACATGTATATCACATATACCTTTATTCACCTTGCCATCCTTCTTATCCGCCAAATACTTGGGGCAGTTCCGCTTCCAGTGTCGAGTCCCTTTGCAGTAGAAACACTCAGTTTCAGGCTTGGCTCCAGACTTGGGTTTCTTCGCGGGAGTAGCAACTGTCTTGCTATTCTTCTTGAAGTTCCCCTTCTTTCCCTTGCCCTTTTTCTTGAAACTAGTGGTCTTTTAACCATCAACACTTGATGCTCCTTTTTGATTTCTACCTCCGCAGCCTTGAGCATAGCGAAGAGCTCGGGAATTGTCTTGTGCATCCCTTGCATATTATAGTTCATCACGAAGCCTTTATAGTTTGGTGGCAGTGATTGAAGAACTCTATCAATAACACTATCCTCATCAACTTTGCAACCAAGTTGAGTCATATGATTGTAGTACCCAGACATTCTGAGCAAGTGTTCACTCATAGAACTATTCTCCTCCATCTTGCAGCTATAGAACTTATTGGAAATTTCATATTTCTCAATCCGGGCATTTGCTTGAAATATTAACTTCAACTCCTGGAACATCTCATATGGTCCATGACGTTTAAAACATCGTTGATGTCCCGGTTCTAAGCCGTAAAGCATGGCACACTGAACTATCATGTAGTCATCAGACCGCATCTGCCAGACGTTTCAAACCGTCTACATTAGCGGGAGGGGGCTTGTCACCTAGCGGTGCTTCAAGGACATAATTCTTCTGTGCAGCAATGAGGATAATCCTCAAGTTACGGACCCAGTCCGTGTAAATGCTACCATCATCTTTCAACTTAGCTTTCTCTAGGAATGCATTAAAACTCAAAGGAACGGTAGCATGGGCCATTGATCTACAATAACATAGATATGCAAAAACTATCAGGACTAAGTTCATGATAAATTAAAGTTCAATTAATCATATTACTTAAAGAACTCCCACTTAGATAGACATCCCTCCGGTCATCTAAATGATCACGTGATCCAAATCAACTAAACCATGTCCGATCATCAGATGAGATGGAGTAGTTTCAATGGTGAACATCTTATGTTGATCATATCTACTATATGATTCACGCTCGACCTTTCGGTCTCCAGTGTTCCGAGGCCATATCTGCATATGCTAGGCTCGTCAAGTTTAACCCGAGTATTCTGCGTGCGCAAAACTGGCTTACACCCGTTGTATTTGAACGTAGATCTTATCACACCCGATCATCACGTGGTGTCTTGGCACGATGAACTTTCGCAATGGTGCATACTCAGGGAGAACACTTATACCTTGAAATTTTGTAAGGGATCATCTTATAATGCTACCGTCGTACTAAGAAAAATAAGAAGCATAATAAGATAAACATCACATGCAATCAAAATATGTGACATGATATGGCCATCATCATCTTGTGCTTTTGATCTCCATATTCAAAGCACCGTCATGATCACCTTCGTCACCGGCGCGACACCTTGGTCTCCACCGTAGCATCGTTGTCGTCTCGCCAACTATTGCTTCTACGACTATCGCTACTGCTTAGTGATAAAGTAAAGCAATTACATGGTGACTGTATTTCATACAATAAAGCGACAACCATATGGCTCCTGCCAGTTGCCGATAACTTTACAAAACATGATCATCTCATAAAATAATGTATAACTCATCATGTCTTGACCATATCACATCACAACATGCTCTGCAAAAACAAGTTAGACGTCCTCTACTTTGTTGTTGCAAGTTTTACGTGGCTGCTACGGGCTTAGCAAGAACCGTTCTTACCTACGCATACAAAAACCACAACGATTTCTCGCCAAGTATGTGCTGTTTTAACCTTCACAAGGACCGGGCGTAGCCACACTTGATTCTGCTAAAGTGAGAGAGACAGACACCCGCCAGTCACCTTTAAGCAATGAGTGCTCATAACGGTGAAAGCAGTCTCGCGTAAGCGTACACGTAATGTCGGTCCGGGCCGCTTCATCTCACAATACCGTCGAACCAAAGTATGACTAGTATCGTCCACAACTCATTGTGTTCTACTCGTGCATATCATCTATGCATAGACCTGGCTCATGATGCCACTTTTGGGGAACGTAGTATTTTAAAAATTTCCTACGATCACGCAAGATCTATCTACCAGATGCATAGCAACGAGAGGGGAGAGTGTGTCTATGTACCCTCATAGACCGAAAGCGGAAGCGTCAAGTGACGCGGTTGATGTAGTCGAACTTCTTCGCGATTCAACCGATCAAGCACCGAACGTACGGCACCTCCGCGTTCAGCACACGTTCAGCTTGATGACGTCCCACGAGCTCTTGATCCAGTTGAGCTTCACGGGAGAGTTTCGTCAGCACGACGGTGTGGTGACGGATATGATGAAGTTACCGGCGCAGGGCTTCGCCTAAGCACTGCAATGGTATAACCGAGGTGTGTTTCTATGGAGGGGGCACCGCAAACGGCTGGAGAGATCAACTTGTGTGTGTAGAGGTGCCCCCCTTCCCCTGTATATAAAGGATCAAGGGGGAGGCCGAATGGCCCAAGCCTAGCGCCAAGGGGAGTAGGATTCCTACTCCTAGTAGGAATAGGAATCCTCCTTCCTATTCCTACTAGGAGTAGGAAAGGAAGAAGGAGAAGAGAAGGAAGGAGAGAGGTGGCGCCCCCCACTCCTAGTCCAACTAGGATTCACTGGTGGTGGCGCCGGCCAGCCCCTATGGCTGCCTCTTACTTTTCCCTCAAGGCCCACTATGGCCCATACTCCCCCAGGGGGTTCCAGTAACCCCCTCCGGCACTCCGGTTAAATCCGAAACTTTCCGGAACACTTCCGGTGTACGAATATAGTCGTCCAATATATCAATCTTTACGTCTCGAACATTCCGAGACTCCTCATCATGTCCGTGATCTCATCTGGGACTCCGAACTACCTTCGTTACATCAAAACTCATAAACTCATAATACCGATCGTCATCAAACGTTAAGCGTGCGGACCCTACGGGTTCGACAACTATGTAGACATGACCGAGACTCATCTCCGGTCAATAACCAATAGCGGAACCTGGAGGCTCATATTGGCTCCTACATATTCTACGAAGATCTTTATCGGTCAAACCGCATAACAACATACTGTGTTCCCTTTGTGATCGGTATGTTACTTGCCCGAGATTCGATCCTCGGTATCTCAATACCTAGTTCAATCTCGTTACCGGCAAGTCTCTTTACTCGTTCCGTAATACATTATCCCATGACTAACTTATTAGTCATTTGCTTGCAAGGCTTGTTATGATGTGTATTACCGAGAGGGCCCAGAGATACCTCTGCGACACCCGAAATGACAAATCATATTCTTGATCTATGCCAACACCACGAACACCTTCGGAGACACCTGTAGAATATCTTTATAATCACCCAGTTACGTTGTGACGTTTGATAGAACACAGGGTGTTCCTCCGGTATACGAGAGTTGCATAATCTCATAGTCATAGGAACATGTATAAGTCATGAAGAAAGCAATAGCAGTAAAACTAAACGATGATAGTGCTAAGCTAACGAATGGGTCTTGTCCATCACATCATTCTCCTATGATGTGATCCCGTTGATCAAATGACAACTCATGTCTATGGCTAGGAAACATAACCATCTTTGATCAATGAGCTAGTCTAGTAGAGGCATACTAGGGACATATTGTTTTGTCTATGTATTCACACATGTACTAAGTTCCCGGTTAATACAATTCTAGCATGAATAAAAGACATTTATCATGATATAAGGAAATACAAATAACATCTTTATTATTGCCTCTAGGGCATATTTCCTTCAGGGAGAGGGGGCGGCGAGGCTCGAAGGAGTTCGTCGAGGGGGAAGACAGGAACGAGGCCGACGACGTGACGAAGACGAGGCAGCTCCGGCGACGGGGAGGCAATCCGGCGGCAGGCACCGGGGCGAGGGGATCGGGTCGATCTCGATCCAGATCGAGAGCGAGGGGGGAAATGGGGTGTCGGTGGGCTAGGGTTTGGGTGCCCAGGGGGGTTATGGAGGATTGGGGTGGGCCGGTTGGGGCTGGCCTGGCTGGGCCAAGGCCCAGTTGGCCAGGAGGCCTTTTCCTTTTATTTTGTTTTTGTTTAGTAGTTTTTCTTTTCTTTTATTTATTTCCCTTTTCTGTTTTATTTAGTTTAAAGCACTTAGGCACTTTGTAAAATTATGTTTTCTTCACTATAATTACCACAACAATATTTGTCACACACCGACCAATTTTGTTTTAATGTTTTGAAAACTTTGACTGTTTGCTAAATTTAAATATGGGGTGTCGGTGGGCTAGGGTTTGGGTGCCCAGGGGGGTTATGGAGGATTGGGGTGGGCCGGTTGGGGCTGGCCTGGCAGGGCCAAGGCCTAGTTGGCCAGGAGGCCTTTTCCTTTTATTTTGTTTTTGTTTAGTAGTTTTTCTTTTCTTTTATTTATTTCCCTTTTCCGTTTTATTTAGTTTAAAGCACTTAGGCATTTTGTAAAATTATGTTTTCTTCACTATAATTACCATAGCAATATTTGTCACACACCGAACAATTTTGCTAATATGTTTTGAAAACTTTGACTGTTTGCTAAATTTAAATTTGAATTTAGAGTGTTTTGAACTAACACGCGAATATCAATAGTAAACGGGATGACGTGGCATCATTAGCGAAGTTTTACTGCAGCTTAACTATCTGGGAGTTATAGGCCTTCCAGAGGAGGACGCAACATGGGAGCAGAGCGACGAGTTTCACCGTCACTATCCAAACTTCCAGCTCGAGGACGAGCTATTTGCACAGGCGGGGAGAGATGTTATGATCAGGGTCACTTATACCCGGAAGAGGCCCACTGTGCGTGTTTAAGTTAGGGGCTTAGCCCAAGTTGTTTTATTTTTCTTAGCTTCATGATTATATAAACAGATGTAAGACACCTTTTGAGATTAAGCAATTAGTCATAACCTATTGCCCGGCACCCAGAGGAGGCGGAACCCTAAACCCTAGCCGCCGCATTGCTCATCGTCGCCGCCCCTCCACCGCGCAGGACGGCGCCCAGCCGCCGCGGGTTCGCCCTCGTCTTCCTTCCTCCTTCCCCTACAACCTACGGTCTAGACCCGGTAGAGCCCTAGTTCCTACCAACTACCCACTACATTCTAGAAAAAATTAGCTGGGGGATAGGAGAAGGAAAGGTGATCAATGGTTTCTTCCATACCACATACTTTTTTCCCAATATTATCTTTAGCAAGGTCATATTCTTAACAACTACTCCCTTCAATCCATAATAAGTGTCGCGGTTTTGAACTAAGATTGAACTAAACTTAGTTCACAATTGCGACACTTATTTTGGATCGGGGTAGCAAAGAGAAAGCTTTGATTTTTAAAGGCATTTTCATCCTCCAAATATGGTTATAAGGAAATTGAGCCTGCCTATGCAACGAGTTGGCGCAATAATTACCTCCTTATGTTTTGGTTATTCTCATAAATAGTTAGGGATTAATGTGTTTGATAGTGCACACAGTGATGAGGAGCGAACCTCGAGACGAGGGTCGATCCTTTGTCGGCCCGATCTTTCACGGCACTAACCTCCATCGCAACAAGTAACCGTAGCAGGTTTACGAAGATGCTCGCAAATCCCGCTGAAACAACATGCCAACCCCTCAATATGAAGGAATAACATGGACGAACCGTATAGACTCAGATTGTAATCTCCTACGCGTCGCGTCGCAGGAACTCACACGCCAGTAGAGATTTTGACAAGGTTTATCTAAACTCGATAATGGTCGTCCGGCCGAAACACATGCGGTATCTAATTCATCTCAAAATAACCTCCCCTCCTGTTACATGACGTATGGACTTGCCTTATATTGTCGCCGAACACCCTAAGCTAACTTGGAAATCAAGCAATGGAAATAAACTAATCTGGATGATATTGCCTTTTACATCTTGGCATCTATCTAAACTACCAGGAAAACGTAAATTATAAATATGATGGATTCTGAACAAACGGTGTGTGAGACACCTTTTTCTCTGTAGGCTTGCTCCTTCTGGTGGCCCCCAGCCTAACGCACATAAGCAAAGGAAATCCCATGATCTGGCCAGCCTGATTACATCGTTAATATTTTCCTTACGAGGTAAGAACAGAAATAGAAAATCAATATTCACTGCCACGAAACCAGCCCGGACACTGTATATCCGTCTTATCTCTTTTGTTTTCTAAACGTACTAGTGTACAGGTCGCCTCCTACATGCACGCACATGCACCTCTCCCTATACCATCCATGCATGCTAAACACCCCTTCTTTCTTATGTGAGTGCATATCCATGAAGGACATGGTATGCATGTACATACCTTCAACTAGAGCAACCTTGTCTTCCATCTTTTCCTGATGCACGGCAACAACAAATATATTTTCTTGAGCAGCAGTAACAATGGTAATATCGTAGAGTCTCGTGGCCGTATCATCCTCCCTCCCTTTAAGTGAAACCGTCCTCGGTTTCGAGTCAGACTTTATAGAGGAAACATGGTCTGCATATTGTACATCGGCTAAAAAACATTAGCAGCTCCGACCTTCTTCTTTGTTTCTACTTCCTTCATCCTATGCAGTCGTTCTTTCCTTCAACTCTTGAACAACTTCTTCTTCGTGGACATGAGAACGTATTGTCGACCCCGTTCGGTAGTGTACGTGTTGGCGAGATAGTCGTGTGCAACCTTGTTTTTATTGTACCATGGCTCTCCCAACAGCATATGACACGAAATCAGCAGCACCGGAATTACATCACACAAAACCTCACAAGAAAATTTGCCGACTTAAAACAGTACCGTAGTTTGGTGTGTGATGTTGAGCTTGTCGTAGTACCTCCTCAGTGAGTACGGTCGTGGATGTGGTGTCATCGATAATTGCAGCTTCTCCACCATGTCAATGCCGACCGCGTTCATCGAACTGTCATGGTCGATCGTCGTGGCGCAAACTTTCTGGCCCACTTTACAATAGGTATGAAAAAGTTCAGCACCATAACCTTTCTCCTGCAGCAAAAAATGTCAGAGAGCCTCCAGTACCTCCTTGATGATGGCACGCCAACCGTCTCCTTCGAAGTGCCGTGAGAAATGCCAGGCTCTGATACCACTTGATGAGGAGCGAACCTCAAGATGAGGGTCGATCCTTTGTCGGTCCGATCTTTCACGACACTAACCCCCATCGTAACAAGTAACCGTAGCAGGTTTACGAAGATGCTCGCAAATCCCGCTGAAACAACACGCCAACCCCTCGATATGAAGGAATAACGTGGACGAACCGTATAGACTCAGATTGTAATCTCCTACGCGTCGCGTCGCAGGAACTCACACGCCAGCAGAGATTTTCACAAGGTTTCTCTAAACTCGGTAATGGCCATCCAGCCGACACATGCGGTGTCTAATTCATCTCAAAATAACCTCCCCTCATGTTACCTGACGTATGGACTTGCCTTATATTGTGGTCGAACACCCTAAGCTAACTTGGAAATCAAGCAATGGAAATAATCTGGACTCTGTATAATTGATATTGCCTTTTACATCTTGGCATCTATCTAAACTACCAGAAAAACGTAAATTATAAATATGATGGATTCTGAACAAACGGTGTGTGAGACACCTTTTTCTCTGTAGGCTTGCTCTTTCTGGTGGCCCCTAGCCTAACGCACATAAGCAAAGGAAATCCCATGATCTGACCAGCCTGATTACATTGTTAATATTTTCCTTACGAGGTAAGAACAGAAATAGAAAATCAATATTCACTGCCATGTCTTTAAACCAGCCCAGACACTGTATATCTGGCTTATCTCTTTTGTTTTCTGGCTCAAACGTACTAGTGTACAGGTCGCCCCCTACATGCACACACGTGCACCTCTCCCTATACCATCCATGCATGTTAAACACCCCTTCTTTCTTATGTGAGTGCATATCCATAAAGGACATGGTA
The DNA here is from genome assembly GCA_902687465.1 of Secale cereale. Classification (NCBI taxonomy): domain Eukaryota; kingdom Viridiplantae; phylum Streptophyta; class Magnoliopsida; order Poales; family Poaceae; genus Secale; species Secale cereale. The sequence goes on along the minus strand of LR738714.1, from coordinate 522,476,705 downwards.
TGCATGTACATACCTTCAACTAGAGCAACCTTTTCTTCCATCTTTTCCTGATGCACGGCAACAGCCAATATATTTTCTTGAGCAGCAGTAACAATGGTAATATCAGAGAGACTCATGGCCGTATCACACATACTAACAGTTCCCTGGAGTCATGGGGAGTTTGGTACAAACTTCGAAGATAATCTCCAGCATGATAGCGAGGATTATCATCGAAAATTATGCTGTCGAGAGTGACCCCCAAAAATTGTTGACGCAAAGCAATTGGTTCGGTGCCGTCCGAAGGAATTGACTAGAGACGAGAAGTTGAAGACGAAGTGAAGACGTAGCATTTATTTCATTGTTCTTCTTTCTCTTTATTGAGTCATAGGACCATCGTACTATTAAGAGGGGTATAGTGTTTGAAGCTTTGATTCTCTGATGCTAAATCCAATCCTATGTGAGTTGAGAGAGAAAACTCTTTGTGTTCCAAGCAAATACTTGTTAGCAAGAGACTGCGATCTTCTTCGCTGCGAGAGATTTGTCTCTAACCGAAGAGTTAGCATTACTTGTTTCTCAAGTAATGTTACCATTGCTTCTAAAATCCGACGGTTGAGAACGTGTCGATTGGCCATTGGCTGGACCTCATGTCCAAAATGGTCATTTCCCACCAGGGTAGGCAGAGGATATAAATAGCCACCCTGCAGATTCCGAGAAGTTAGTTGAGCAACCCTCTCTCCTAAGCGATTTGAGTTTAAAATCCACTGAGAGAAAAAACTTAGAGACGACAAATTAGATAGTGGTTTAGCATCACTCGAATCTAAGTCTAGTCGCTCCACCTATTACTCTTGAGATCTGAGAACTTTTTAGATGGTTAGGTGCCAATTTCTTTGGAGACCAAGAGTAATTGTGGTTATCGAAGAAGAAGTGTGTAAAGCTACGGAGATCACCTCAAGCATCTACCACGAGTGATCGGCATTGGTTGACAAACCAATTGTTGAGGAGAATAGGACGAAGAGAGTTTATCTTTCGTGTTATGTGTTCTTAGTTCTACTGTACTATTTTCATTCTTTTAAACAAGAATCTAATAAACTAGAATTGAGTTAGTGGAAAAAAGGAGAGAGAGAAAAGTGTTAAATGGAGAGAGTCGACTAATCAGAGACTTTTAGGATTTTCTTTACATCTGGTAGATATGTTGGCCCTGTCCGTTTTTTTCTTTAAGTTACGACTCTTTGCTTCTTACTTCTATCAAGCAATAGGGAAAGTCTACGATGAATTTGGAAAACTCATCTCACTCTTACTCTATGGCTCGGACTTAATGGGAGAAGAAAAATGTTGAACAAATATTCCAAATAAAATGTTGTTCATGTATATAAAAATGTTAATCAAGCGCTTAAAAATGTTAAAAACTATTTGAAAACTATTAATCAAGCATTTGAAATATGTGAAATGTGTATTAAAAATATTGAACAAGTATTAAAAAGGATGAATTTTATTGATCATTTATATAAAAAGTTAATCAACCATTTGAAAAAATCTTGAACAAATATTTTAAAATGTTGGTCAAGCATTTCAATAATGCTTAATGTATACAAAAAAATGCTGACCATGTATTAAAGAAATGATGAATCTTTTTGATAATGTACATAAAAATGTTAATGAAGCATTTGAGAAAATGTTGAACAAGTATATGAAAAATGTTAATCAAGCATTTGTACATGTTAAATGTGTATAGAAAAAATGTTGACCATGTATTTAAAAATAAAGATTTTTTATCATGTATACAAAAATGTTAATCAACTATTAAAAATATATTAAACAAGTATTTAAAAATGTAATAAATAAATTGCAAAATGTTAAATGTGTATACAAAATATTAACCATGTATTAAAAAATGTTCAATTTATGTTGTAAAAATGGTAGGTGTGTATTACAAAAATGTTGTTGACATATACAAAAAATGCAGAATGAAACCAAGAGAAAAAAAATAAAACGCAAAAAGAGACAAAATTAACAAAGAAAAAAGAGAAAAAAAGAAATAAATGCAATAAAGATTGAATAAAGAGAGAGTAAATGAATGCAAGAAAGGAAACAAAGAAAGAAAAGAAAACCAAAGAAAGAGAAAGAAAAGAAGAAACCAAGGAAAATATAGCAAATGTGGAGAACAAACAAAAAACTGGAAAAAAAACCGGAGAAGTACCAATGGAAAAAACCGGCTCGGTTCGACTTATGAACTGCCGCTCTACTTGTACATCACAAACGGGATTGCAGGGTTCGAATTCTACGCACCCCATTTTGGAATTTCCTATTAGACGCATGCTGCGTTAAAGTGTCGATCTTTCGCACAAACCTGGCGATTGGGCGATGTCCTCGGCCGGCCAGTTCACATCTTGTAGCGTTTGCGGTTTTGTGAACCAACTAGAGCTTCCCAGCCGGTTTTTCTCGTTCCATGAATCGGGGTTCCTGTTCCTTTTCGGTTTTTTGTTTTTCATTTTCTTGATTTTCTGTTTATTTTTTTTAGTTTCTTTGCCTTTTCTGTTTCCTTCTTATTTTTTCGTTTATTTTTTATTTTTGTTCACTTAAGATTTCATGTTTCAAAAGCTGATTTTCAAAATTGTTCTCATTTTTTGAAAAATGTTCAGATTTTTATTCAAATTTATCAGAACTTTCCAAATAATAACCAGCATTTCAAAAAATGTTGTTGTGAACTTATTAAAATTTTCAAATAATCATGTTGTTTGCAAATTTTTGTTCGTTGTATTCAAAATTTGTTTGTGTTTCAAATTGTTTGGGATTTTCATGATTGTTCTCCATTTCAGAATTTGCTCTAAATATTCAAAATATGTTCGTGATTTAGAAAATTGTGTGTGTTATTCAAATTGTTCTCATTTTCAAAACTTGTTCTGAATTATAAAAATAGTTCTTGTTTTCCCATATTTATTCGCCAATTCAAAAAATCACGTATTCAGAAATTTTTCTAGATTTAAAAATTTGTTCCTGCATTCAATTTTTAACATTTTCAAAACTATTCTGGATATTTAAAAATTATGAATGGTTTGCATTTAAGAATTGTTTGAAATTTCAAAAGATGTACCCTTTTTATGTCTTTTTTGCGAATTCAAAAACATTTCGGGAATTGTAAAATGTCATTGCAGTTTTAAAGATGTTTAGAAATTTAAAGCCTTGGTAACATTTGTAAAAAATTATCCGCTATATCAAATAAGTGTTTGATATTTTTTTTGTAATAATGTCCAGTTTACGCCGTTGTTATTACTTCTGTAAAGGTCGCGCTACATGTTTGTCAACAACGCTCAGTAGGTCGATTGGTTAGCAAGGCGTTTGCACAAACCCGAGATCTACATTTCTAATCCTCAATCACATGCCCACTTTTTTTGCGCAGTTTCTGAAAGAAATATGCCCTAGAGGCGATAATAAAGATGTTATTTGTATTTCCTTATATCATGATAAATGTCTTTTATTTATGCTAGAATTGTATTAACCGGAAACTTAGTACATGTGTGAATACATAGACAAAACAATATGTCCCTAGTATGCCTCTACTAGACTAGCTCATTGATCAAACATGGTTATGTTTCCTAGACATAGACATGAGTTGTCATTTGATCAACGGAATCACATCATTAGGAGAATGATGTGATGGACAAGACCCATCCGTTAGCTTAGCACTATGATCGTTTATTTTTACTATTATTGCTTTCTTCATGACTTATACATGTTCCTATGACTATGAGATTATGCAACTCCCGAATACCGGAGGAACACATTGTGTGCTATCAAATGTCACAACGTAACTGGGTGATTATAAAGATACTCTACAGGTGTCTCCGAAGGTATTCGTGGTGTTGGCATAGATCAAAAATATGATTTGTCACTATGAATGTCGGAGAGGTATCTCTGGGCCCTCTCGGTAATACACATCATAATAAGCCTTGCAGGCAAATGACTAAAGAGTTAGTCACGGGATGATGTATTACGGAACGAGTAAAGAGACTCGCCGGTAACGAGATTGAACTAGGTATTGAGATACCGACGATCGAATCTCGGGCAAGTAACATACCGATGACAAAGGGAACACCGTATGTTGTTATGTGGTTTGACCGATAAAGATCTTCGTAGAATATGTAGGAGCCAATATGAGAATCCAGGTTCCGCTATTGGTTATTGACCGGAGATGAGTCTCGGGTCTACATAGTTCTCGAACCCGTAGGGTCCGCACGCTTAACGTTTGATGACGATCGGTATTATGATTTTATGAGTTTTGATGTACCGAAGGTAGTTCGGAGTCCCACATGAGATCACGGACATAACGAGGAGTCTTGGAATGTTTGAGACGTAAAGATTGATATATTGGACGACTATATTCGGACACCGGAAGTGTTCCAGAAAGTTTAGGATTTATTCGGAGTGCCGGAGGGTGTTACCAAAACCCCCCGGGGGAGTATAGGCCATAGTGGGCCTTCAGGGAAAAGTGAGAGGCAGCCCATAGGGGCTGGCTGGCGCCACCACCCGTGAATCCTAGTTGGACTAGGAGTGGGGGGCGCCACCTCTCTCCTTCCTTCTCTTCTCCTTCTTCCTTTCCTACTCCTAGTAGGAATAGGAAGGAGGATTCCTATTCCTACTAGGAGTAGGAATCCTACTCCCCTTGGCGCGCCAGGCTTGGGCCGGCTGGCCTCCCCCTTGCTCCTTTATATACGGGGGCAGGGGGCACCTCTACACACACAAGTTGATCTCTCCAGCCGTTTGCGGTGCCCCCCTCCACACAAACACACCTCGGTCATACCGTTGCAGTGCTTAGGCGAAGCCCTGCGCCGGTAACTTCATCATATCCGTCACCACGCCGTCGTGCTGACGAAACTCTCCTGTGAAGCTCAACTGGATCAAGAGCTCGTGGGACGTCATCAAGCTGAACGTGTGCTGAACGCGGAGGTGCCGTACATTCGGTGCTTGATTGGTTGGATTGCGAAGAAGTTCGACAACATCAACCGCGTCACTTGACGCTTCCGCTTTCGGTCTACAAGGGTGTTGGGGAACGTTGCATGGGAAACAAAAATTTTCCTACGCTCACCAAGATCAATCTAGGAGATGCATCTACGAGGGAAGAGTCGGATCCACATACCCTTGTAGATCGCGATGCGGAAGCGTTGCAAGAACGCGGATGAAGGAGTCGTACTCGCTGCGATTCAGATCGCGGTTGATTCCGATCTAAGCGCCGAACAACGGCGCCTCCGCGTTCAACACACGTGCAGCCCGGTGACGTCTCCCACGCCTTGATCCAGCAAGGAGAGAGGGAGAGGTTGGGGAAGACTCCATCCAACAGCAGCACGACGGCGTGGTGGTGGTGGAGGAGCGCGGGACTCCAGCAGGGCTTCGCCAAGCGCTGCAAGAGACGAGGAGGGAGAGGGGTAGGGCTGCGCCAAGAGGGAGACGTTCTCGTGTGTCTAGCAGCCCCAAGACCTCACATATATATAGGGGGAAGGGGGGGCTGCGCCCCCTTTAGGGTTTCCCACCCCTAGGGGTGCGGCAGCCCCCAAAAACCCATCTAGGGTGCGGCCAAGGGGGGGGGAGAGAGAGGGGGCGCCCTAGGGTGGGCCTTAAGGCCCATCTGGACCTAGGGTTTGCCCCCCTCCACTCTCCATGCGCCTAGGGACTTGGTGGGGGGCGCACCAGCCCCCTTGGGGCTGGTCCCCTCCCACACTTAGCCCACGCAGCCTTCTGGGGCTGGTGGCCCCACCTGGTGGACCCCCGGGACCCTCCCGGTGGTCCCGGTACATTACCGATATCGCCCGAAACTTTTCCGGTGACCAAAACAGGACTTCCCATATATGAATCTTTACCTCCGGACCATTCCGGAACTCCTCGTGACGTCCGGGATCTCATCCGGGACTCCGAACAACATTCGGTAACCGCGAACATACTTTCCCTATAACCCTAGCGTCATCGAACCTTAAGTGTGTAGACCCTACGGGCTCGGGAACCATGTAGTCATGACCGAGACAACTCTCCGGCCAATAACCAACAGCGGGATCTGGATACCCATGTTGGCTCCCACATGTTCCACGATGATCTCATCGGATGAACCACGATGTCAAGGATTCAATCAATCCCGTATACGATTCCCTTTGTCTATCGGTATAGCACTTGCCCGAGATTCGATCGTCGGTATACCGATACCTTGCTCAATCTCGTTACCGGCAAGCCTCTTTACTCGTTCCGTAACACATCATCCCGTGATCAACTCCTTGATCACATATTGTGCACATTATGATGATGTCCTACCGAGTGGGCCCAGAGATACCTCTCCGTCATACGGAGTGACAAATCCCAGTCTCGATTCGTGCCAACCCAACAGACACTTTCGGAGATACCTGTAGTGCACCTTTATAGCCACCCAGTTACGTTGTGACGTTTGGTACACCCAAAGCATTCCTACGGCATCCGGGAGTTGCACAATCTCATGGTCTAAGGAAAAGATACTTGACATATAGAAAAGCTTTAGCATACGAACTACACGATCTGTGCTAGGCTTAGGATTGGGTCTTGTCCATCACATCATTCTCCTAATGATGTGATCCCGTTATCAACGACATCCAATGTCCATGGTTAGGAAACCGTAACCATCTATTGATCAACGAGCTAGTCGTCTAGAGGCTTACTAGGGACATGGTGTTTGTCTATGTATCCACACATGTATCTGAGTTTCCTTTCAATACAATTCTAGCATGGATAATAAACGATTATCGTGAACAAGGAAATATAATAATAACCAATTTATTATTGCCTCTAGGGCATATTTCCAACAGTCTCCCACTTGCACTAGAGTCAATAATCTAGTTCACATCGCCATGTGATTAACACTCACAGGTCACATTGCCATGTGACCAACATCCAAAGAGTTTACTAGAGTCAGTAATCTAGTTCACATCAATATGTGATTAACACTCAATGAGTTCTGTGTTTGATCATGTTATGCTTGTGAGAGAGGTTGTAGTCAACGGGTCTGCAACATTCAGATCCCTATGTACTTCGCAAAACTTTATGTCATATCGTAGATGCTGCTACCACGTTCCACTTGGAGCTATTCCAAACTGTTGCTCCATTATACGTATCCGGTATCTCCACTTAGAGTTATCCGGATAGGTGTTAAGCTTGCATCGACGTAACTCTTTACGTCGAACTCTTTATCACCTCCATAACCGAGAAACATTTCCTTATTCCTCTAAGGATAATTTTGACCACTATCTAGTAATCCACTCCTGGATCACCTTTGTACCCTCTTGCCAGACATGTGGCAAGGCACACATCAGGTGTGGTACTTAGCATGGCATATCGTATAGAGCCTATGACAAAACCATAGGGGACGACCTTCGTCCTTCCTCTTTCTTCTGCCGTGGTCAAGCTTTGAGTCTTACTCAACTTCACACCTTACAACTCAGGTAAGAACTCCTTCTTTGACTGATCTATTTTGAACTCCTTCAAAATCATGCCAAGGTGTGTGTTCTTTTGAAAGTATCATCAGGCGTCTTGATCTATCTGTATAGATCTTGATGCCCAATATGTAAGCAGCTTTATCTAGGTCTTCCTTTGAAAAACTCATTTCAAACGACCCTTTATGCTTTCCAGAAATTCTACATCATTTCGGATCAATCATATGTCATTCACATACACTTATCAGAAATGTTGTAGTGCTCCCACTCACTTTATTGTAAATACAAGTTTCTAACAAACTTTGTATACCCAAAAACTTTGATCACTCCATCAAAGCATATATTCCGACTCCGAGATGCTTGCTCTAGTCCATAGAAGGATCGCTGGAGCTAGCATATCTTTTAGCATCCTTAGGATCGACAAAACCTTTCTGATTGTATCATATACAACCTTTCCTTACGAAAACTGGTAAGGAAACTTGTTTTGTCATCCATCTACCAGATTTCATAAATGCAGTTAATGCTAACATGATTCCGACGAACTTAAGCATCGCTACGGGTGAGAAAATCTCATCGTAGTCAACTCCTTGAAGTTGTGAAAAACTCTTTGCCACAAGTCGAGCTTCATAGACGGTGACATTACCGTCCACGTCCGTCTTAGTCTTAAAGATCCATTTGTCTCAATGGCTTGCCGATCATAGGGCAAGTCCACCAAAGTCCATACTTTGTTTTGATACATGGATCCTATCTCGGATTTATCGGCTTCTAACCATTTTGTCGGAATATGGGCCCACCATCGCTTCTCCATAGTTCGTAGGTTCATCGTTGTCCAACAACATGACCTCTAAGACAGGATCACCGTACCACTCAGGAGTAGTACATATCCTTGTCGACCCACGAGGTTCGATAGCAACTTGATCTGGAGCTTCATGATCACTATCATTAGTATCCTCTTCAACTGTCGTAGGTTCCACAGAAACATCTTTCTGTGTTGCACTACTCTTCGGTTGAAGTGAGGGTTCGAAAACCTTATCAAGTTCTATCTTCCTCCCACTCAGTTCTTTCGAGAGAAACTCTTTCTCGAGAAAGGACCCGTTCTGAGTGACAAACATTTTTGTCCTTGGATCTGAGATAGAAGGTATACTCAAATGTTACCTTTGGGTATTCTATGAAGATGTATTTGTCCGCTTTGGGTTCGAGCTTTTCCTGGCTGAAGCCATAAGCATCGCAGCCCCAAACATTAAGAAAACGACAACTTTGGTTTCTTGCCAAACCTTAGTTCATACGGCGTTGTCTCAACGGACTTAGATGGTGCCCTATCTAAAGTGAATACAGCTGTCTCTAATGCATAACCTCAAAATAACAGCGGTAGATCGGTAAGATACACCATAGATCGCACCATATCTCATAAGGTTCGATTACGATGTCCGGACACACCATTACGCTGTGGTGTTCCAGGGGGCTTCAACTGCGAAACAATTCCACAATGTCTTAAGTGATTGCCAAACTCATAATTCAGATAATATCCCCTTGATCAGATCGTAGGAACATGATCTTCTTGTTATGATGATTCTAAATCTTCACTCTGAATTTTTTTGAACCTTTCAAACGTTTCAGACTTTTTGCTTCATTAAGTAAATATACCATATCTACTCAAATCGTCAGTGAAGATGAGAAAATAACGATATCCACCACACGCCTTAACTCTCATTGGATCACATACATCAGCATGTATGATTTCCAACAAGTCACTTGCCCGTTTCATTGTACCTAAAAACGGGATCTCAGTCATCCTGCCCTTGAGGCATGGCTCGCATGTGTCAAGCGATTCAAAATCAAGTGACTCAAAACATCCATCAGCATGGAGTTTCTTCATGCATTTTATGCCAAAATGACCTAAGCGGTAGTGCCACAAGAAAGTGGTATTATCATTATTAACTCTACATCTTTTGGCATTAATATCATCATCATGTGTATTACTATGATCGAGATTCAACAAACCATTGGGTGCATGACCATAAAGGTATTATTCATGTAAACAGAATAACCATTATTCTCTGACTTAAATGAATAATCGTATTGTAATGAACATGATCTAATCATATTCATGCTTAACGTAGACACCCGATAACATTTATCTAGGTTCAACACTAATCTCGAAAATAGAGGGAGTGTGCGATGGTGATCTTATCAACCTTGGAAACACTTCCAACACACATCGTCACCTCGCCCTTAGCTAGTCTCCGTTCAGTCCGTAGCTTTTGCTTCAAGTCACTAATAATAGCAACTGAACCGGTATCCAATACCCAGGTGCTACAAGGAGTACTACTAAGGTACACATCAATAACACGTATATCAAATATACTTTGTTGAAGTTGCCAGCTATCATATCTACCATGTATTTGGGGTGGTTCCGCTACCATGTGACCGTTGCCCTTACAATAGAAGCACTTAGTCTCGAGGTTTGGGTTCAACCATGGGTTCCTTCATCAGAGCGACAACAGGTTTGCCATTCATGAAGTTTCCCTTCTAGCCCTTACCCTTTTGAAACCAGTGGTCTTGTTAAACCATCAACACTTGATGCTCCTTCTTGATCTCTACTTTTGCGGTACTAAGAACCGCTGACAGCACCGGGATTATCACCATCCTTTGCATGTCATAGTTCATCACGAAGTTCTAGTAGCTTGGTGATAGTGTCTAGAGAATTCCGTCAACCACTATCTCACCTGGAAGATTAACTCCCACTTGGTTCAAGTGATTTCAGCACCCAGACATTCTGAGCACATGCTCATTAGTTGAGCCATTCTCCTCCATCTTTTTGGCAAAAGAACTTGTCAGAGGTCTCATACCTCTCAACACGGGCATGAGCCTGAAATCCCAATTTCAGCTCTTAGAACATCTCATATGTTCTATGGCGTTCAAAACGTCATTGGAATCCCGATTCTAAGCCGTAAAGTATGGTGCGCTAAACTATCAAGTAGTCATCAGGACGTCTCTGTCAGGTGTTCACAACATCCACAGACAACGTTGTAGGGGTTTGCACATCGAGCGGTGCATCAAAGACGTAAGCTTTCTGTGCAGCAGTGAGGACACTCCTCGGACTACGGACCCAGTCCGCATCATTGCTTACAATATCTTTCAATTTAGTCTTTCTCTAGGATCGTATTAAACAGGGAGCTACAACGCAGTTATTGGTCTACTACATAATTTGCAAAGACAACTTAGACTATTGTTCATGACAAGTGAGTTTTAACTAATCAAATTACTTATAACTCCCACTCAAATTGACATCCCTCTGGTCATCCGAGCGTGACATGATCCAAATCCACCAACCCAAGTCCGATCATCACGTGAGATGAGGTGGTGTCAATGGTGAACATCTTCATGTTGATCATATCTACTATATGACTCATGCTCGACCTTTCGGTCTTCCGTGTTCCGAGGCCATGTCTGTACATGCTAGGCCCGTCAAGTCTAACCCGAGTGTTCTGCATGTGCAAAACTGGCTTGCACCCGTTGTATGCGAACGTAGAGTCTATCACACCCGATCATCACGTGGTGCTTCGAAACGACGAACCTTCGCAACGGCGCACACTCGGGGGGAACACAATTTTATCTTGAAATTTTAGTGAGGGATCATCTTATAATGCTACCGTCGTCCTAAGCAAAATAAGATGCATAGAAGGATTAACATCACATGCAAATCATAAGTGACATGATATGGCCATCAACTCGTGCTTTTGATCTCCATCTCCAAAGCACCGGCATGATCTCCATCGTCACCGGCGTAACACCATGATCCCCATCATCATGATCTCCATCATCGTGTCGCCATCGGGGTTGTCGCGCGCCCACCATGCTCTTACTACTATTGCTACCGTTTAGCGATAAAGTAAAGCATTACATAGCGCTTAATGATTGACACACAGGTCATACAAAAATTAAAGACAACCCTATGGCTCCTGCCGGTTGCCGTATACATCGACATGCAAGTCGATATTAACTATTACAACATGATCATCTCATACATCAAATATATCTCATCATGTCTTTGGCCATATCATATCACATACATACCCTGCAAAAACAAGTTAGACGTCCTCTAATTTGTTGTTGCATGTTTTACGTGGCTGCTATGGGTATCTAGCAAGAACGCTTCTTACCTACGCAAAGCCACAACGGTGATATTCAAGTTGCTATTTAACCTTCTACAAGGACCGCCTTGTTCTATTCCGATTCAACTAAGATAGGAGAGACAGACACCCGCCAGCCATCTTATGCAACAAAAGTCACATGTCTGTCGATGGAACCGGTCTCATGTACGTGGACATGTAAAGTTGGTCCGGGCCGCTTCATCCCATAATACCGCTGAATCAAGAAAGACTAAGGAGGGCAGCAAATTAAACATCAACGCCCACAAACCCTTTTGTGTTCTACTCGAGAAAGCATCTACGCAAGATCCTAGCTCATGATGCCACTGTTGGGGAACGTTGCATGGAAAACAAAAATTTTTCTCTACGTTCACCAAGATCAATCTAGTAGATGCAACTACGAGGGGAGAGTAGGATCCACATACCCTTGTAGATCGCTAAGCGGAAGCGTTAAGAACGCGGTTGATGGAGTCGTACTCGCCGCGATTCAGATCGCCGAAGATCCTAGCACCGAAGCAACGGTGCCTCCGCGTTCTTCACACGTACGGCTCGGGGACGTCTCCTCCTTCTTGATCCAGCAAGGGGTGGAGGAGAGGTTGATGGAGAGACCGGCAGCACGACGGCGTGGTGGTGATGGTGGAGAAGGATTCCAGCAGGGCTTCGCCTAAGCACCGCGGGAGATGAAGATGTTATGGGAGAGGGAGGGCAGCACCGAGGCACAAACGTGTGTTGGCTGCCCTCCCTCTACCTTTCTATATATAGGGGGAAGGAGGAGAGGGGGGCGCCCTAGGGTTTCCCCTAGGGGGGCCGGCGGCCAGGGCAGAGGGGGGCGGCGGCCAAGGGCCAGGCCCTAGGGTTTCCCCCCTAGGTGCCTTGCCCCCCAAGCCAGGGGGGGTGCGGCAGCCCTAGGAGGGTCCACCTCCCCTTGCGCATGAGGAGAGGGCCCAGGGGGGGCGCACAGCCCTATGAGGGCTGTGGTGTCCCCCCTTGTGGCCCATTAGGCCCAGAACCACTTCCGGGACCCCCGAAACCCTTTTCGGTAATCCGCCGATTTCCCGATGCTCCCCGGAACACTTCCGGACTCCGAAACCTTTCATCCTATATATCAATCTTCGTCCCCGGACCATTCCGGAGACCCTCGTCACGTCCGGGATCTCATCCGGGACTCCGAACAACCTTCGGTAACCATGCACTGTTCTCACTAACAACCCTAGCGTCACCGAACCTTAAGTGTGTAGACCCTGCGGGTTCGGAAACCATGTAGACATGACCGAGACACTCCCAAGTCAATAACCAATAGCGGGATCTGGATACCCATATTGGTTCCCACATGTTTCTCGATGATCTCATCGGATGAACCACGATGTCAAGGATTTAGGCAATCCCGTATACAGTTCCCTTTGTCTCGTCGGTATGTTACTTGCCCGAGATTCGATCGTCGGTATCTCTATACCTAGTTCAATCTCGTTACCGGCAAGTCTCTTTACTCGTTACCGTAATACATAATCCCGTGACCAACTACTTAGTCACTTTGAGCTCATTGAGATGACGTATTACCGAGTGGGCCCGGAGATACCTCTCCGTCACACGGAGTGACAAATCCCAATCTTGATCCATGTCAACTCAACAGACACCCTCGGAGATACCTGTAGAGTACCTTTATAGTCACCCAGTTACGTTGTGACGTTTGGTACACACAAAGCACTCCTACGGTGTCAGTGAGTTACATGATCTCATGGTCATAGGAACTTATACTTGACATGCAGAAAACTATAGCGATAACTGACACGATCAAAAGCTATGTTAACGTTTGGGTCTCGTCCATCACATCATTCTCCTAATGATGTGATCCCGTTATCAAATGACAACTCATGTCTATGACCTGGAAACTGCGGTCATCTTTGATCAACGAGCTAGTCCTGTAGAGGCTCACTAGGGACACAAAGTCTGTCTATTCATCCACACGTGTATCTGAGTTTCCAATCAATACAATTATAGCATGGATAATAAACGATTATCATGAACAAGGAAATATAATAATAACTCTTTTATTATTGCCTCTAGGGCATATTTCCAACAATTACTTATAACTCCCACTCAAATTGACATCCCTCTGGTCATCTGAGCGTGACATGATCCAAATCCACCAACCCAAGTCCGATCATCACGTGAGATGAGGTGGTGTTAATGGTGAACATCTTCATGTTGATCATATCTACTATATGACTCATGCTCGACCTTTCGGTCTTCCGTGTTCCGAGGCCATGTCTGTACATGCTAGGCTCGTCAAGTCTAACCCGAGTGTTCTGCATGTGCAAAACTGGCTTGCACCCGTTGTATGCGAACGTAGAGTCTATCACACCCGATCATCACGTGGTGCTTCGAAACGACGAACCTTCGCAACGGCGCACACTCGGGGGGAACACAATTTTATCTTGAAATTTTAGTGAGGGATCATCTTATAATGCTACCGTCGTCCTAAGCAAAATAAGATGCATAAAAGGATTAACATCACATGCAAATCATAAGTGACATGATATGGCCATCAACTCGTGCTTTTGATCTCCATCTCCAAAGCACCGGCATGATCTCCATCGTCACCGGCGTAACATCATGATCCCCATCATCATGATCTCCATCATCGTGTCGCCATCGGGGTTGTCGCGCGCCCACCATGCTCTTACTACTATTGCTACCGTTTAGCGATAAAGTAAAGCATTACATAGCGCTTAATGATTGACACGCAGGTCATACAAAAATTAAAGACAACCCTATGGCTCCTGCCGGTTGCCGTATACATCGACATGCAAGTCGATATTAACTATTACAACATGATCATCTCATACATCAAATATATCTCATCATGTCTTTGGCCATATCATATCACATACATACCCTGCAAAAACAAGTTAGACGTCCTCTAATTTGGTGTTGCATGTTTTACGTGGCTGCTATGGGTATCTAGCAAGAACGCTTCTTACCTACGCAAAGCCACAACGGTGATATTTAAGTTGCTATTTAACCTTCTACAAGGACCGCCTTCGTCGAATCCGATTCAACTAAGATAGGAGAGACAGACACCCGCCAGCCATCTTATGCAACAAAAGTCGCATGTCTGTCGATGGAACCGGTCTCATGTACGTGGACATGTAAAGTTGGTCCGGGCCGCTTCATCCCATAATGCCGCTGAATCAAGAAAGACCAAAGAGGGAAGCAATCTAAACATCAACGCCCACAAACCCCTTTGTGTTCTACTCGTGAAAACATCTACGCAAGATCCTAGCTCATGATGCCACTGTTGGGGAACGTTGCATGGGAAACAAAAAATTTCCTACGCTCACCAAGATCAATCTAGGAGATGCATCTACGAGGGAAGAGTCGGATCCACATACCCTTGTACATCGCGATGCGGAAGCGTTGCAAGAACGCGGATGAAGGAGTCGTACTCGCTGCGATTCAGATCGCGGTTGATTCCGATCTAAGCGCCGAACAACGGCGCCTCCGCGTTCAACACACGTGCAGCCCGGTGACGTCTCCCACGCCTTGATCCAGCAAGGAGAGAGGGAGAGGTTGGGGAAGACTCCATCCAACAGCAGCACGACGGCGTGGTGGTGGTGGAGGAGCGCGGGACTCCAGCAGGGCTTCGCCAAGCACTGCAAGAGACGAGGAGGGAGAGGGGTAGGGCTGCGCCAAGAGGGAGACGTTCTCGTGTGTCTAGCAGCCCCAAGACCTCACATATATATAGGGGGAAGGGGGGCTGCGCCCCCTTTAGGGTTTCCCACCCCTAGGGGTGCGGCAGCCCCCAAAAACCCATCTAGGGTGCGGCCAAGGGGGGGGGAGAGAGGGGGCGCCCTAGGGTGGGCCTTAAGGCCCATCTGGACCTAGGGTTTGCCCCCCTCCACTCTCCATGCGCCTAGGGACTTGGTGGGGGGAGCACCAGCCCCCTTGGGGCTGGTCCCCTCCCACACTTATCCCACGCAGCCTTCTAGGGCTGGTGGCCCCACCTGGTGGACCCCCGGGACCCTCCCGGTGGTCCCGGTACATTACCGATATCGCCCGAAACTTTTCCGGTGACCAAAACAGGACTTCCCATATATGAATCTTTACCTCCGGACCATTCCGGAACTCCTCGTGACGTCCGGGATCTCATCCGGGACTCCGAACAACATTCGGTAACCGCGTACATACTTTCCCTATAACCCTAGCGTCATCGAACCTTAAGTGTGTAGACCCTACGGGCTCGGGAACCATGTAGTCATGACCGAGACAACTCTCCGGCCAATAACCAACAGCGGGATCTGGATACCCATGTTGGCTCCCACATGTTCCACGATGATCTCATCGGATGAACCACGATGTCAAGGATTCAATCAATCCCGTATACGATTCCCTTTGTCTATCGGTATAGCACTTGCCCGAGATTCGATCGTCGGTGTACCGATACCTTGCTCAATCTCGTTACCGGCAAGCCTCTTTACTCGTTCCGTAACACATCATACCGTGATCAACTCCTTGATCACATATTGTGCACATTATGATGATGTCCTACCGAGTGGGCCCAGAGATACCTCTCCGTCATACGTTGTGACGTTTGGTACACCCAAAGCATTCCTACGGTATCCGGGAGTTGCACAATCTCATGGTCTAAGGAAAAGATACTTGACATATAGAAAAGCTTTAGCATACGAACTACACGATCTGTGCTAGGCTTAGGATTGGGTCTTGTCCATCACATCATTCTCCTAATGATGTGATCCCGTTATCAACGACATCCAATGTCCATGATTAGGAAACCGTAACCATCTATTGATCAACGAGCTAGTCGTCTAGAGGCTTACTAGGGACATGGTGTTTGTCTATGTATCCACACATGTATCTGAGTTTCCTTTCAATACAATTCTAGCATGGATAATAAACGATTATCGTGAACAAGGAAATATAATAATAACCAATTTATTATTGCCTCTAGGGCATATTTCCAACAAAGGGTACGTAGACACACTCTCTCCCCTCGTTGCTATGCATCAGGTAGATAGATCTTGCGTAATCGTAGGAAAATTTTGAAATACTACGTTCCCCAACAGTGGCATCATGAGCCAGGTCTATGCGTAGACGATATGCACAAGTAGAACACAATGAGTTGTGGACGATACTAGTCATACTGCTTACCAGCATGTCATACTTTGTTTCTGCGGTATTGTGAGATGAAGCGGCCCGGACCGACATTACGTGTACGCTTACGCGAGACTGGTTTCACCATTATGAGCACTCATTGCTTAAAGGTGACTGGCGGGTGTCTGTCTCTCTCACTTTAGCTGAATCGAGTGTGGCTACGCCCGGTCCTTGTGAAGGTTAAAACATCACATACTTGACGAAAAATTGTTGTGGTTTTGTATGCATAGGTAAGAACGGTTCTTGCTAAGCCCGTAGCAGCCACGTAAAACTTGCAACAACAAAGTAGAGGACGTCTAACTTGTTTTTGCAGGGCATGTTGTGATGTTATATAGGTCAAGACATGATGAGTTATACGTTATTGTATGAGATGATCATGTTTTGTAAAGTTATAGGCAACTGGCAGGAGCCATTGTATGAAATACAGTCGCCATGTAATTGCTTTACTTTATCACTAAGCGGTAGCGATAGTCGTGGAAGCAATAGTTGGCGAGACGACAACGATGGAGATCAAGGTGTCGCGCCGGTGACGAAGGTGATCATGAGAGGTGCTTTGGAGTTGGAGATCAAAAGCACAAGATGATGATGGTCATATCATGTCACATATTTTGATTGCATGTGATGTTTATCTTATTATGCTTCTTATTTTGCTTAGTACGACGGTAGCATTATAAGACGATCCCTTACAAAAAATTTCAAGGTATAAGTGTTCTCCCTAAGTATGCACCGTTGCGAAGGTTCGTCATGCCGAGACACCACGTGATGATCGGGTGTGATAAGCTCTACGTTCAAATACAACGGGTGTAAGCCAATTTTGCACACGCAGAATACTCGGGTTAAACTTGACGAGCCTAGCATATGCAGATATGGCCTCGGAACACTGGAGACCGAAAGGTCGAGCGTGAATCATATAGTAGATATGATCAACATAAGATGTTCACCATTGAAACTACTCCATCTCACGTGATGACCGGACATGGTTTAGTTGATTTGGATCACGTGATCATTTAGATGACCAGAGGGATGTCTATCTAAGTGGGAGTTCTTTAAGTAATATGATTAATTGAACTTTAATTTATCATGAACTTAATCCTGATAGTTTTTGCATATCTATGTTGTTGTAGATCAATGGCCCATGCTACCATTCCTTTGAATTTTAATGCATTCCTAGGGAAAGCTAAGTTGAAAGATAATGGTAGAAATTACACGGACTGGGTCCGTAACTTGAGGATTATCCTCATTGTTGCACATAAGAATTATGTCCTTGAAGCACCGCTAGGTGACAAGCCCCCTCCCGCTAATGTAGACGCTTTGAACGTCTGGCAGACGCGGTCTGATGACTACACAATAGTTCAGTGTGCCATGCTCTACGGCTTAGAATCGGGACTTCAACGACGTTTTAAACGTCATGGACCATATGAGATGTTCCAGGAGTTGAAGTTAATATTTCAAGCAAATGCCCGGATTGAGAAATATGAGATTTCCAATAAGTTCTATAGCTGCAAGATGGAGGAGAACAGTCCTATCAGTGAACACTTGCTCAGAATGTCTGGGTACTACAATCATATGACTCAACTTGGTTGCAAAGTTGACGAGGATAGTGTTATTGATAGAGTTCTTCAATCACTACCACCAAGCTATAAAGGCTTGGTGATGAACTATAATATGCAAGGGATGCAAAAGACAATTCCCGAGCTCTTCGCTATGCTCAAGGCTGCGGAGGTAGAAATCAAAAAGGAGCATCAAGTGTTGATGGTTAACAAGACCACTAGTTTCAAGAAAAAGGGCAAGGGAAAGAAAGGGAACTTCAAGAAGAATAGCAAGATAGTTGCTACTCCCGCGAAGAAACCCAAGTCTGGAGACAAGCCTGAAACCGAGTGCTTGTACTGCAAAGGGACTGGACACTGGAAGCGGAACTGCCCCAAGTATTTGGCAGATAAGAAGGATGGCAAGGTATATGTGATATACATGTTATTGATGTGTACCTTACTAATGCTCGTAGTAGTACCTGGGTATTTGATACCGGTTCGGTTGCTAATATTTGTAACTCGAAACAGGGACTACGGATTAAACGAAGATTGGCTAAGGACGAGGTGACAATGCGCGTGGGAAATGGTTCCAAAGTCGATGTGATCGCCGTCGGCACGCTACCTCTACATCTACCTTCGGGATTAGTTTTAGACCTAAATAATTGTTATTTGGTGCCAGCGTTGAGCATGAACATTATATCTGGATCTTGTTTGTTGCGAGACGGTTATTCATTTAAATTAGAGAATAATTGTTGTTCTATTTGATGAATAATATCTTTTATGGTCATGCACCCTTGAAGAATGGTCTATTCTTGTTGGATCTCGATTGTAGTGATACACATATTCATAATATTGAAGCCAAAAGATGCAAGGTTAATAATGATAGTGCAACTTATTTGTGGCACTGCCGTTTAGGTCATATTGGTGTAAAGCGCATGAAGAAACTCCATAGTGATGGACTTTTGGAATCACTTGATTATGAATCACTTGGTGCTTGCGAACCATGCCTCATGGGCAAGATGACTAAAACTCCGTTCTCCGGAACAATGGAGCGAGCAACAGATTTGTTGGAGATCATACATACAGATGTATGTGGACCAATGAGTGTTGAAGCTCGCAGCGGGTATCGTTATTTTCTGACCTTCACTGATGATTTGAGCAGATATGGGTATATCTACTTGATGAAACACAAGTCTGAAACATTTGAAAAGTTCAAAGAATTTCAGAGTGAAGTAGAGAATCATCGTAACAAGAAAATAAAGTTTCTACGATCTGATCGTGGAGGTGAATATTTGAGTTACGAGTTTGGTCTTCAGTTGAAACAATGTGGAATAGTTTCACAACTCACGCCACCCGGAACACCACAGCGTACTCCGAACGTCGTAACCGTACTTTATTGGATATGGTGCGGTCTATGATGTCTCTTACCGATTTATCACTATTGTTTTGTGGTTATGCTTTAGAGACAACTGCATTCACGTTAAATAGGGCACCATCTAAATCCGTTGAGACGACGCCTTATGAACCGTGGTTTGGCAAGAAACCAAAGTTGTCGTTTCCTAAAGTTTGGGGCTGCGATGCTTATGTGAAAAAGCTTCAACCTGATAAGCTCGAACCCAAATCGGAGAAATGTGTCTTCATAGGATACCCAAGAGAGACTGTTGGGTACACCTTCTATCACAGATCCGAAGGCAAGATATTCGTTGCTAAGAATGGATCCTTTCTACAGAAGGAGTTTCTCTCGAAAGAAGTGAGTGGGAGGAAAGTAGAACTTGATGAGGTAATTGTACCTTCTCCCGGATTGGAAAGTAGTACATCACAGAAACTAGTTCGAGTGATTCCTACACCAATTAGTGAGGAAGCTAATGATGATGATCATGAAACTTCAGATCAAGTTTCTGCTGAACTTCGTAGATCAACCAGAGTACGTTCCGCACCTGAGTGGTACGGCAACCCAGTTCTGGAAGTCATGTTACTAGACCATGATGAACCTACGAACTATGATGAAGCGATGATGAGCCCAGATTCCGCAAAATGGCTTGAGGCCATGAAATCTGAGATGGGATCCATGTGTGAGAACAAAGTGTGGACTTTGGTTGACTTGCCCAATGATCGGCAAGCCATCGAAAATAAATGGATCTTCAAGAGGAAGACCGACGCAGACGGTAATGTTACTATTTACAAAGCTCGACTTGTTGCGAAAGGGTTTCGACAAGTTCAACGAGTTGACTACGATGAGACTTTCTCACCTGTAGCGATGCTTAAGTCTGTCCGAATCATGTTAGCAATTGCCGCATTTTACGATTATGAAATCTGGCAAATGGATGTCAAAACTGCATTCCTGAATGGATATCTCAAAGAAGAGTTGTATATGATGCAACCAGAAGGTTTTGTCGATCCTAAAGGTGCTAACAAAGTGTGCAAGCTCCAGCGATCCATCTATGGACTGGTGCAAGCATCTCGGAGTTGGAATATATGCTTTGATGAGGTGATCAAAGCATATGGTTTTATACAGACTTTTGGAGAAGCCTGTATTTACAAGAAAGTCAGTGGGAGCTCTGTAGCATTTCTGATATTATATGTGGATGACATATTGTTGAGTGGAAATAATATAGAATTTCTGGATAGCATAAAAGGATACTTGAATAAGAGTTTTTCAATGAAAGACCTCGGTGAAGCTGCTTACATATTAAGCATCAAGATCTATAGAGATAGATCAAGATGCTTAATTGGACTTTCACAAAGCACACACCTTGATAAAGTTTTGAAGAAGTTCAAAATGGATCAGTCAAAGAAAGGGTTCTTGCCTGTGTTACAAGGTGTGAAGTTGAGCAAGACTCAATGCCCGACCACTACAGAAGATAGAGAGAAAATTAAAGTCATTCCCTATGCCTCAGCCATAGGATCTATCATGTATGCAATGTTGTGTACCAGACCTGATGTGTGCCTTGCTATAAGTCTTGCAGGGAGGTACCAAAGTAATCCAGGGGTGGATCACTGGACAACAGTCAAGAACATCCTAAATACCTGAAAAGGACAAAGGATATGTTTCTCGTGTATGGAGGTGACAAAGAGCTCGTCGTAAACGGTTACGTCGATTCTAGCTTTGACACTGATCCGGATGAATCGAAGTCACAAACCGGATATGTATTTTTATTGAACAGTGGAGCTGTCAGTTGGTGCAGTTCCAAGCAAAGCGTCGTGGCGGGATCTACATGTGAAGCGGAATACATAGCTTCTTCAGAAGCAGCAAATGAAGGAGTCTGGATGAAGGAGTTCATATCCGATCTAGGTGTAATACCTAGTGCATCGGGTCCAATGAAAATCTTTTGTGATAACACTGGAGCAATAGCCTTGGCGAAGGAATCCAGGTTTCACAAGAAAACAAAGCACATCAAAAGACGCTTCAATTCCATCCGCGATCTAGTCAAGGAGGGAGATATAGAGATTTGCAAGATACATACGGATCTGAATGTTGCGGACCCGTTGACTAAGCCTCTTCCACGGGCAAAACATGATCAGCACCAAGACTCCATGGGTGTTAGGGTCATTAATTTGTAATCCAGATTATTGACTCTAGTTCAAGTGGGAGACTGAAGGAAATATGCCCTAGAGGCAATAATGAAGATGTTATTTGTATTTCCTTATATCATGATAAATGTCTTTTATTCATGCTAGAATTGTATTAACCGGAAACTTAGTACATGTGTTAATATATAGACAAAACAGTATGTCCCTAGTATGCCTCTACTAGACTAGCTCATTGATCAAAGATGGTTATGTTTCCTAGCCATAGACATGAGTTGTCATTTGATCAACGGGATCACATCATTAGGAGAATGATGTGATGGACAAGACCCATCCGTTAGCTTAGCACTATGATCGTTTTAATTTTACTACTATTGCTTTCTTCATGACTTATACATGTTCCTATGACTATGAGATTATGCAACTCCTGAATACCGTAGTAACACCTTGTGTGCTATCAAACATCACAACGTAACTGGGTGATCATAAAGATGCTCTACAGGTGTCTCCGAAAGTGTTTGTGGTGTTGGCATAGATCAAGAATAGGATTTGTCACTCCGAGTGTCGGAGAGGTATCTCTGGGCCCTCTCGGTAATGCACATCATAATAAGCCTTGCAAGCAAATGACTAATGAGTTAGTCACGAGATGAGGTATTACGGAACGAGTAAAGAGATTTGCCGGTCACAAGATTGAACTAGGTATAGAGATACCGACGATCAAATCTCGGGCAAGTAACATACCGATGACAAAAGGAACAACGTATGTTGTTATGCGGTTTGACCGATAAAGATCTTCGTAGAATATGTAGAAACCAATATGAGCATCCAGGTTCCGCTATTGGTTATTGACCGGAGATGAGTCTCGGTCATGTCTACATAGTTCTCGAACCCGTAGGGTACGCACGCTTAACGTTTGATGACGGTCGGTATTATGAGTTTATGAGTTTTGATGTAGCGAAGGTAGTTCGGATTCCCGGATAAGATCACGGACATGACGAGGAGTCTCGGAATGTCCGAGACGTAAAGATTGATATATTGGATGACACTATTTGGACACTGGAAGCATTCCGTAAAGTTTCGGAATTAACCGGAGTGCCGGGGGGTTACCGGAACCCCGCGGGGAAGCTATGGGCCTTAATGGGCCATAGGAGAAAGAGAGAAGGAAGGCCAGGGCTGGGCCGCGCGCGCCCCACCCCTTGGTCCGAATTGGACAAGGAAGGAGGGGGGCCGACGCCTCTTTCCTTCTCCTTCTCCCTCTCCTTCCTTCCCCCCTTCTCCCTCTTGGTGATTCCTACTAGGAGTAGGATTGCAATCCTATTCCTAGTAGGATTGGTCCTCCTAGGCGCGCCAATAGGGGTCGGCCGGCCTCCCCCCCTTGCTTCTTTATATACGGGGGCAGGGGGCACCCTAGAACACACAAGTTGAATTGTTTTAGCCGTGTGCGGTGCCCCCCTCCACAGAAACACACCTTGGTCATGTCGTTGTAGTGCTTAGGCGAAGCCCTGCGCCGGTAACTTCACCATATCCGTCACCACGCCGTCGTGCTGACGAAACTCTCCCGTGAAGCTCAGCTGGATCAAGAGCTCGTGGGACGTCATCAAGCTGGATGTGTGCTGAACGCGGAGGTGCCGTACATTGATTGATCAGTTAGA
Organism: Secale cereale; assembly: GCA_902687465.1. Taxonomy (NCBI): domain Eukaryota; kingdom Viridiplantae; phylum Streptophyta; class Magnoliopsida; order Poales; family Poaceae; genus Secale; species Secale cereale. Next base: position 522,453,252 of record LR738714.1, on the reverse strand, counting down.
TTGCGAAGAAGTTCGACAACATCAACCGCGTCACTTGACGCTTCCGCTTTCGGTCTACAAGGGTACGTAGACACACTCTCCCCCCTCGTTGCTATGCATCAGGTAGATAGATCTTGCGTGATCGTATGAAAATTTTGAAATACTACGTTCCCCAACAGTTTCCTCCAAACAGCTAGCTCCGGTTCAGCTCCAATGGGCCGGTCCAGTCGGGCGCGCCCTGTGCAAACGACCATCCATTTGACGCAGAACGCGGCAAATAGGATCTCCCCACCCGTTTTTCTCCTCTCCTTTTTTCTTCATTTATTGTACGCGAGTGGGTCGGCCCAATAACTACAGATGCTTCAGTGAGAGAAACTTTTCGTCCTGCTTAATGCGATAAATAGTCGCGGCGCTCATTGCGAGCATTAAGGGATCGTTGCTCATGTCAGGTGGACCAATCCAATACCTTTGATTGCTAGCTCCTCTAGCATGGTGTAGGTTCGAATTGTGTGTGTGTGTGTGTGTGGCGGGGGGACTTTTTCTCCACAACATCAAAAACTAAAATATATCCATTTTTTGCCAATTATAAAAATATCCTTAAATTCTCGAAACATTCATGAATTTTTAAAATTTACATGGTTTTCCAAAAATAATAATGAATCAAAAACATTTCATGAATTCAACAAATGTTTTTCGATTCTAAAAAGATTCATTGATTTTGAAAAAATGTTCATGGAGTAAAAAAAGTTCATGAAGTCAGAAATTGTTTTGGATTTGAAAAATGTTCATCTGTTAGGTGTTTTTCATAAATGTTCAAAAAATGTTCCTAGATTCGATAGTTTGTCCAGAATCGAATACGCTATCAAATATAACAATTATGAACAATTTATGAAATTGCATTTTTCGAAGAATTTTTTTCTGAACAATTTTTACAATTTCAAATATTTTTTGCAAGAACATGAACAAATTTTGAAATCCCTACTTTTAATAAAAACGAACAAACTTTGTACTTTAGGAAAGAAAATGCAATCTAATGATGCCAGCGGTATCAAGTATCAACGATGGGTCGATTAGTATTTTTTTAGAAGCGATGGGTCGATTAGCCTGTTAACTTCAGTGGCTATATACTGGCTGTTTTGAAAAGTGTAGGGGCATTTCTTCCCGGGTGCGACTGTATCTCGCTCTGGCGAGGTAGACGCTAGCGTCGCCTGAATGCACCCTCTAAATGGGCCTGACTAGCAGTAGAGTTCATGTTGCTTTCTAACACGTAAGTGTTAAATTGGTCTTTCTTAGTTTCTGTTATTTATTATATTGCTTTTATTTATATTTTTGAAATATGCTAATACGAAAAGAAAATTAACTAAATTTGGTAATTATTTACCGCCCATTTAAAAAATGTTAACATGCTGTAAGGAATTTGTTAGCGTAATTTCTGAAAAATGTTGATAGGTTTGAGAAAAATGCATGTGCCATTTCCAAGATGTTCACACATTTCAGGCAAATGTACGTGGCATTTGCAAAATATGTTTATACAATGTCAAAAAATGTGAGTGCAATTTTTAAAAAAACTTGTAACAATCAAAATGAGGTTACAACTTGTATTTAATTGTTTTTCAAAAAACAAATTGAAAAAAATGATGTATTTACAAAATTTTAAGTGTGTCAAGAATATGTTCCTGTGCACACGAAAAATCTAAAATGAATATGGACAAACTAGACATCAAAACATCTATTGAAAACAATGTGTTTAAAAATGTGAAACATGTATAAAAATTATAATTTAGACATATATGAAAAATGTACAACATGTAAGAGAAACAAATATACATCGAAATATATGTTTTGAAAAAGATAGTCATGTAGTTAAAAATGTTAATCATGTATAAAAATATTCTAGATGTATACGAAAAGTATACATTGTGTGTGAAAGAAATTAGAAATGTGTTAAAAAAATAAAGAAAAAGCAAGAAACAAAACAAAGAAAAAGCAAGAAACCAAACCAAAAAACAAAGAAGCAGATGGAAAAGAGCGTAACATATTAAAAACCAAAGAAATCTAATGAAAACCAAGGAAGAAACAAAGAAACCCGTGGGAAAAGGAGAGAAAGGGACAAAGAATCAAACGAAACCAAAAAAAATCTAGAAATTAGAAAGAAAAAAAAACTATGCAAAACAGTGCAATGTAGTGAAAAATAGTGGTTCATTACTCGGCTGGCGGAATACTGTACCGGCCTGAAAAAGCTTCATGTGGTGCCAGGTTACTTGCTGTAAGTGAGATATATCCCTGGCATTTCTTTCCCTATTTAAACTTGGGCCTGTACCGATCACCTGCTGAACTGGGGGCCCACTTCAGCCCTCCTCGTCAAGGGGACTTATATTGGGCAAGTCTATTTTACAGAGTCCAATGTTTATATTCAGTTTGATGCTCTTCATGTTAATAGCACGAAGGTTATGCGAACCAACTTTTAATTGGATGCTTAGGAGGACAATAGTATAGCTAGCCCATCAGGGTTCAATTACTAGACTTGACGCTGGTGCTCGCTTATTTTTGAATTTATTATAGTTCTTTCGATGATGTGCGTTCAGTGTGAGGAGAGGTTCCCGTCGACTACGAAAGTGTCGTGACGACTTCGTCAATCTGAAAATGATGTGCCGGCCCAGTCTTTGGGAGGTGCTCATAGAGATAAGGTGGATGTGTGCGTTCATAGGGGTGAATTCGTGAATGTATGTGCGTATGCTTGTACCGGGTTACAAAAGTGCATAGGCCATAACTGTTCGCCTTATTCGTTTTCCCTCTGTTTTTGGCAATGGTGTGCTTGTTCTTTCTGATCGAGATGAGTGAAAACCTGCACCGATTCCTTGGGCAATCAATCAATCAGCACACGGATTTCACAAAGGTCATATGTGCTTTGGTTCCTTGAGCTCGCAGATTTCGGTTAGAAAAATCTCTTGTCAACCCACTCGCCGCACACTCGCCGCACACTTTCCAACCTTTCTCTTGTTCCTTTCATCAATCAAATATACAAATGCAAATCGCTTTCTCGCGCAAGACGGAATATGTATGGAACCGAATCACGCCCTACCAAATCAACGTACGAGCACGAGCTATTTCATCCTGTTCTTTTCCCTTGTAAATTTAAAAAAAAAATGAAGAAAGATGAAGAGTGCAGAGGATGCTGGTGTCCGGCCGATGATGGCCCGGCGGAGGATGGATGGAGATGCACGATGGGCCGTGAGATCACCTTCGCTACCGCTCACCCGGCGAATACCGGAGCCCATGATTCCCGGGCCAGCCAATCAACTAGCGACCACGGCGGGCAGCGACCACTCCCTCGTCGCCGTCGCCGTCGCCGCGTTCGGTCGCAGACGTGACGGCACCGCCTGCGCGCGGGAGCAATGATCGACGGGAGCCTGCACTCCATGCATGGTCGCCGGCACCGTCACGTGGGCGCGCGGCCCGCCGCGTGGCCCGCAGGCCGGCCCATCACGCGCGGGCGTCGTCGTCAAAGAAAAGATTCGACGAGACGTCTCCGGTTCTCCGTCCGCACCGCACGGCGCACCCACCCGGCGGGGGCCGCCTCCCACGTGTGCGCGTGGCCCGTCGTCTCGCTCGCGGCCCACGCACTCCACTGACGACGGGCTCCTCCTCCCACGTGCCGCCTCCAGTGCAACTACTGTTCATCGGCTCCCTACATCAACAGCGAAGGAAAGGCCATTCGCTGGCCCGCTGCTCGACAAGTGTCCTCCTCCTCCTCCCGTCGCCTTGAACGCCGCACCATCGCGTGCCCGTGGTTAATCGAGTAGCATATCCTTCGCGATTCGTTGACAGCAGTGGTATTAAAAACGTAGGAGGATCTCAAGCTAGAGATACACCTGAACAACAACCAATTAAGCACTCATGTCCGATTGATTTCGATGTCGCTTAAGCTCAAGCAAGGCCCCTCTAACCAACCGGAGCCCATTAATCAACGACGGCCTTCCTTGATTTTCCATTAAAGGGTGGATGGGGACGCGCTGCACTAGTTCCAGATCAGGACATCTCAAAATGGAGGGGACATAATTCCATGAAATGACAAGGAGAGACGCATGCAAACATGGAGCCGGCCGCCATTGATTTCAAGTTGCGTGCATCTGGCCCGGATTAGCCGAATCACACGTTAAGATCGAGCAGGCAGCAGCTAGCCAACTTGGCGCGTCACTTCATCTCGAGTCGAGTCCAATCAATCAAGCAAGGCATAATGCGCACAGCACACAGGCTGCCGCTCAAGGGAGGGTCGTTAACAATCGACGCGCTAAAGTCAGAGAGCCGCATAAACAAAGCAAAAAGGATTAGCACCATCATCACCTCGCTAATCCAGCAACTGGACGGGGGCCGTCCGCGCCGACGGCGCAAGGCGACAAGCCCGGGCGACGGCACATGCCCGGCGATGATCGGCGAGACAGACAGAGCGCCGCGCGGGGATTATCTTAATCCCGCAGCTCTGAGAGATCGTCCGATCTAATCTAATCTAATTAATCTAATCCCCTCCCCACTTGCGTGCCAGGCTACTTTAATCGGGGCTTTAGCCCGCCATCGCCGGTTTCTTAATCCACCGGCCGGCGGGTCATTGGATGCCCGCTAGTTAGCTAGCATGATTAGCTAAGCTGCGCCTATTTTAATCACGTCGTGGCCTGTCCCGTCCGCCGATCTAATCGCCTCCTCTCAGTGCATTTCACATAGACATGTAACTTCAGATTATTACATTTAACTAATCCGGAGATGATGCTAATTAAGTAGTTACTCTGCTGGTGCATTGTCCTTGTACCAGGGAGTAACTCCAAGAATAGATGCCGCTCTTTTTCCCGAAATGACCAAACCCAAGATGTCAGTGCCTCCGTCTGCAGTTTTTGCTGCCAACCTTTTCATAGCACGATCTGCAATGCCATGGCGACCATCATGCATGCGCGCACGTACGGCGGGAATCGGACGTGAGGAAAAACATGAAGGAAAGCTAGGAGTGTTTCACCTTTTAAATTGAAAGGATGGTGCTAATTATTGCCCTCCCCTGTCTAAGCACAGGGCCGTGACAGGCTTTCTAGATGTTTTAATCGCTTAAGACAGGTAGGGTAGGGCTACACAGCATGCAGCAGCACACTGGTTAATGTGCTTTAAGATTTCTCATCAACAGTGCGCCCCAACAGGCTGTAAAGAATAGTGCCCTCTCCATCGGCTTGGATTTTGGTTATATAAAGCAAGACCTGATAATTAAGATCAGTATCCAAGCAGGCCAGGAGAGGGAGCATGTTCAAGTTGGGATGCAGTTTTGGACTATTTGAAACATATGTCCTATGATCTATATATATCTAGCGATCTAGATACTATATATACTTCTGTACACTAAAAGTAATACTGTTCACTAAAATACTTAGCTAGTTGAGTTTAACAAATTAGCTAGTCGATGTTTGTGCCTTTGCATGTTGAAATTGGATAATAGTTGACCTACTTTGTATATCACCTTGCATTTTCAACCAGTTATATATGTGTGTGACCTTGACATGGCAATCAGCCAATTAATCATTCGTTCGATCGAAGATGGATAATTTTCAGCAGTACTACAATCAATCGGTTGGCTGGATCGATCAGGGCAAAAAGACATGGATCTGTCTGTATATTTCTGATTAATCAGCTGCATGCACGACGGCATATGTGGAGCACCATCATGTTGCCACATGCATGCATGCTGCTTGTTATGCTAGCTGTCCGGCACGTATGACAATTGACAGCATCTACTACCGCAATTTGGGCATATCCGGCCATGAACTTATACTTGGCTCGGCTCCTATATCGATGAGGAATACTATGTAATTTCTCAATTTCCATGTTCACCGTAGTATAGCAGTTGTACAATATACTATCTCCGTCTTGAATTATTGGCACCCTTTGTTTATGTGCCAAAATTTGATCATAAATTTAGCTAGCAAAATATTAATGCATGTAAAAAATACGTTGTTAGATTCGTATTTGAATGTACTTTTCAATGAATTTTTTGTTACATATACTTACATTTTGTTAGTTAAATTCATGTTATAAAGATGACACCGAATACAAGGAAGACTAGTAAACTAGGACAGACGTAGTATTTGTCATACTTACGATTGATGCACAACCAACAAGTGTTTGCCTCTGCTTCATAGTAGGGCATGTCCAACCAACATGGCCCTTAAATGGTCCGAAATCGTCCGTTCAAAACACAGCTTGCCATTTAACACGCGTGATATCTCATCGGTTTGCAAACTAGTTCAGTTGTTCATTTTCCCGCAAATCGGACGCAAATAAAGGGCATCGTGGCATCTGGACTATAGCCACGTACGTGTCTGACACCACGATCTCAGCCCAAAACCCCTCCGCCCGAAAACCCTCTTCATGTGAAGCGGTTACCGCGTATTCATGCTGGTTAGCGGCGCTCCAAAGCGGAAATGGGCCCACGACGTTCATGCCGATCAAAGTGGGCCATGCCGCTTCAGTGTCGATGCAGTGGCCGAGAAGCCTACTCTAGCCGTTCTGCTGCATTGAAGCCGGCTCCTCGCCCCTTCGCCTGGTTGCGCCTATTTAAGCAGGGCTCCACAACGTCAAACCGCACCGCAAGACCCCTCTTCCTCTTCGTTCCCAGCCTCTCTGATCCACTCTACTCTGGCGCCATCAGACCACCGTCATCACCATGCCGAAGTCATGTTCTCTGCGCCGCCACACGGCTCCGAAGCTCCCCCCCC
>LR738714.1:522422589-522446457 GCA_902687465.1 Secale cereale | reverse complement strand
CCCCCCCCCCCCGAATCTAGATATTGGTTGGCCGCGCGTGCGTGATCACCGTCCGCTACAATCTAGTCTAGTTTTTTTTTACATTTTAGTTGAAGGGACGAAATGTCGTCAATTTTATGTATATTATGTTTGACCTTAAGAAAATTCCATCGTGTTTACATGAAAATTGTCCAGTTTGTCCATATTCAATTTTAAATGTATATGAGGCCGGCTCACTGCACGCAAACTCATCCGTGGACAAATCATGTGTTTGTTTTAGGGGTCTGTAATGCAAATACCCCTAGCTCCCATTGAGCTACTGGTCTATTGTACAAACCTATTTTTTTTACGGAATGTTAAAAATCTGATGTCGGATTTCTAATCATGGCAGGTTGAAGGTTTTTTTTAATGGCAAATTATGTCGAGGATGACAATGTTTTTAGGAAACTTGGCAAATCCTAGTAAAAAACTTAACATGGCAAGGATTTGCCATTTGCTTGCTAAAGGGAATTGTCATCTCGAAACAACATAATTTGCCCCAAAATGCTCGATTTGTCCTGTTCAAAAGTCTACGTTTTGATTTGTCATGAAATCCAAACTTTATGTTGTAGTTACAACTTAATCTAACTCCCGAAACTTCATGCGAACCAACCTATGGTTGGATGATTAGAAGGACAATGATATTCTCAGCGCATCAGGGTTTAATTTCTGGTGCTCGCATTTATTGTAAATTTATTTCAGGATTTTCGGCGATTAACGTTCAGTGGGGGGAGACGTCCCCGTCGACTACAAGGTGCCTATGCCGTTTCAGTCTCTCGAAAGTGCTCATAAGGGTAGGATGTGTGTCTGTGCATTCACTGTGATGAATGTATGCGCGTATATTATTGTTTTTTTTTAAAAACTCTTGGAACTTAGTGTACGCCACAATTTACTACATAAACGCATGTAACCTCAAAAAAAAAAAAAAACGCATGTATATCCAAAAGCCTCATCGGACAACATCATCGTTTAGATCTCTGCGTACGTACTCGCCCACCAACAAACGAAACTCGCTCACGGTAAATACACAAGTTACTAAAACAAAAGCATGTATACCAGCACTGTGAGAAGAATTAGGTCATCAGCCCGTGTAAAAGCAGTTTTTGTCGCCGTACAAGTGTTGCCAAGTTGGCCCCGCCGCAGGGCATCTAGCTCAACCTCCAATACAATAGAATACTACCCCAGCCACAGCCAAAGATAAGTTAATCATAAGCTTCAACACATAAACAATGGGGGTTAAGTTGGGTAAGCCAACACCGTCAGGCGTCAGCTAGCTAGCTTTAATACTCTCCTTACAATAATACCAGTATCGTAAAGCCAAGTGGAGATGGACATCGTCCCTACGCGCCTTTGTCCACTCCATTAACTTCTTCGAAACCTATCTGGTCCGTCTAGCTAGCTACTAGGTAGTATCTATTTTCTTTTCTAGCTAGTATCGTTTGTTCTATACGGTATTGGCTGATAAGCTAGTGAGTCCGGGGTTACTAGGCATTCAAAGCATATTGAATTGGCCAGAGCAGTGCGACTATGATCTGACGTGCACAATATAGTTAATTAGCTCGCCTAGCTAATTAGATTAACCACTAGTAACAGGGTGCAAATAGTAGAAAGCAATGGCATGAGGTCATGCTCATGCACGCACGCACGCACGCACGCATATAGTACCAATCAACTATGTGCTCCTGGAGCCGGCGCTGCACCAATCAACCACAGTTACTGCGGCTGATGCAATGCAAGTAGGCAACTACGATAATGTTTTTGAGTCAAGTGATCCCACCCACCCACACACACACGGATTAACAATGAATCGGTAGAAACCACAGCAGAGGCAGCGCAGGCAGAAACGTCGCTGTGGCCGTGCGTAGCTCGCATTGATTAACTCGGCCGGGCGCGCGCCGCGACACGCAGACGCCGAGGCACGGCCACGCAGGCGCGGTGCGCGGCAGGCGGAAGCGGCGCTGTTCCGTTTGATCGCTGTGCCTGCGCGTGCAGGGGCAGCTAACCGCGCGCTCTGTACGCTACGTTACGTTACGTTATGTACAGGCCAAAGGGGGGTGGAAAGGAGGGAGCGCGCGTGCGCCCGTGCACAGATGATTGATCGATGTGACTGCAGGCCAAGCCATGCATGGCGCCGATGGCCGATGACACGGTGGGTGGGTGCGTGGCGTGAACCGCGTCGTGGCAGGGGCCATGCGTGCAGCGATAGAATAGAGCATGGGAGGTGGATGGAGGCGCCATGCATGCAGTGCAAGCTACGGATGACCAGAGAGTGAGAGGGAGGGAGAGAGACCAAGTGGAGGCCGGCTGGGGTATCGCTCTAGCCTCTACAGCTAGCTCGCATCGATGGCATGAGGAATGGGAGGACGCATGCGTGCGGGAGATCGGGACGGATTTGACGCCGCCAACGCATGCACATGCACGTTCCGTTCATCGTCTCGACGACGACGACGACGAGGCGACGCGTCCATCAGCCGGGGATGGGTGAAACTCGACTGTGGCGCGCGCGTGGTGCTGGTGATCGATGATAGAGAGAGAGAAAGAGCGCCGCTGTCCCGCCCACTACCACGTGTCTGACAGCTGTACGGCGGGGTAGCCGCCCATCCGTGCTTTGACCGGCCGGACCCTCTGACCGCACGCGGCCGTGTGATCCGTCCAGGGATCCGTCCATCCAGGCGTACCAACAGAGCCCGCGCCCGGCCCGGAGTACATGTACAGTACGTGTTTGATTACAGTCGGCGCGTCGCGACCTCCCGTTTAATTCATCCATGTGCAGCGTAACTGGGTCCGTCCAGCAAACACAGTGATTTGATTGTAGTAGAAAAATGTTGTGCAATTTACGTGGGTGCCGGAAGCGTCCGCGGAGTGACCGAACATCAATGGCACTATCAAAAATTGACACGCTTTACTAACTACTCCCTCCGTTTCTAAATATAATTTCTTTTAGACATTTCAAATGAAATACAACATACAAATGTATGTAGATATATTTTAGAGTGTAGATTCATTTATTTTGCTACGTATGTAGTTATTTGTTGCAATCTCTGTGAAGACTTATATTTTGGAACGGAGGAAGTACGGATGAAACGACAAATAGGAAGAAGTTCATCCACGGCCAACCTTGCCATTCGCGTGTTTCGTGCAGTAGTACCGGTTGAGGATGCAGAACAAATCGAGGCGGATCTGCTCACTGTCGGAGCTGTCCGATCCATCCTCGTCCTCGTCCTTCTCCTTGGGGGCAGTATTGCCATGGCACAACCGGCCAGGCTTTGCTCTTTTGGCATCGCCTTCACCACCCTCCTTTGTCGCTTCTTGGTTGTGCGTGCATGGAGGGCTTCCTCCGACGCCGCTGTCGCATCTGGTGCGAGGGTTGCTGATACGTCTTCAGTGTATCTATAATTCTGTATTGGTTCATGTTTTTATTTTATTAATCTTATAATTTTTGTAGGACATTTTATATCATTTTTGGAAATCAACCTAGTAACTTAGTGCGTTTTTGCCTGTAACTTTGTTTTGCAGGAAAAACATATCAAACGAAGTCCAAACACGATGAAACTTTACGATGATTTTTAGGACCAAAAGAGACCCTAGAAGCTTCGCGGGAGGGCCAGAAGATGTGCAGGTGGGGCACAAGTTCACACGGCGTGCCCCCTGGGGGTGGTGGTGGTGGCGCCGCCGCCTGAGCTTGTGGGCCCACGAGCACCCGTCTGACTAATTCCAGCGCTATAAATTCCCTGATTCTAGAAACACTCAGAGCGAGACCCGGAACAAATTTATCGCCACCGCAAGCATCTGTTCTTCCGCGATACCATATGGCGACCTCCGCCGGTACTTTGACGGAGGGGTAGTTGACCAGGGAGGCAGTCTACATCAACCTTGTTGCCTCCATGATGATGCAAGCTATCTCTCTCTCTCTCTCTCTCTCTCTCTTGATCTTCAATACCATGTTGTCATATGCGATCAATTAGTTGTAATCATTTTGCGGTGTGTTTGTTGAGATCTGATGAATTATGGGTTTATGATCAGATTATTCATCAAAAGTAACTGAATATTTTCTGAGATTTATTATGTGTGATTTTATAGCCTTGTATTTCTCTCCGATCTATCTATCTTGTTTGGCCAAATCAATTGATTTATCTTCAGTGGGAGAGGTGCTCGATAGTAGGTTCAATCTTGCGGTGTCCTCACTCTGTGACAGGAGGAGTAGCGAGGCACATATTTATATTACTGCTACTAAGGGTAAAACGACGGGGTTCAATCATATTGACCGATTTTACTTTGTCAACATTATGTCATCATGCTTTAAGCATTACTCTGTTCATTATGAACTTATACCATCAGATGCATGTTGGATAGCAGCTGAGGGGTGGAGCAATAGTAGTAAGTTGGATGTCGGTCTACCCACCGTAGTATGCTCATGTCAGAGTTGCCTCTAGTGAACGTTATGGCCCCGAGACAATTCACTTTATATCCACTAAAGGGCAGCCCGGTGCATGTAGTTCCCGCTGGCGCAGGGTCTGGGGAAGGGTGCGACCTCTTTGGGTCTATAGTACGCAGCATTTCCATACTTTTCTGCAAGAGGTTGTCTCCAGGACTCGTACCCGTGACCTCATGGTCACAATGCAACAACTGTACCGCGGCGCCAAGGCTCTCCTTCCCACTTTATATTCACTAAAACCCTAAAAATATTTACTGAAATTTATTTATATTTATTTTCTTGTTATTTATCTATCTGCCAATATCATATTTGATCCTATTAGCGAGTACAAGGGGATTGACAACCCTCTTGCCCATGTTAGGTGCAAGTATTTTCTTTGTGTGTGATCTGGTACTGCTTACAGGTTTTGTGTGGTGTCTCCTACTGGTTAGATTAACCTTCGTTCTTAACTGAGGGAAATACTATCTGCTACTATACTACATCATCCTTCCTCTTCGGGGAAATCCCTATGCCTATCACAAGTAGCAGTTACCGAAGCCCGTCTCCGCAGCCTCATGCGGTGGACACTCTGCGCCTCCTTTTCAGGTTGGCGAGGACCCATGGAGGCGCATATGGCCTCCGTTTTGACACCCGATGCCGCAGTGAAGAGGTGCCACCTGAACGATTTTGGTGGCATTATGGGGTTGCGCCATGCGGTGGTCACTGGCTATGGCCTCAGATTGACCACCATTTGGGAAATCCATTCTTGCTGGGTCACTTAAGACCAAGGGAGGGCTCACTCCTCCCGGGAGCTTTGAAGAGCAGCGCAGACGCACATCTACTCCTAAGGGGTTGAAGGGATGAGAACCCACACTCCTCGGATCTGGACATCTCATAGTCAGATCTAGTGGCTACCATGACGGAGAATGCCATAGATCGCATGAAAGGAGCTTGGTACTGTGGGAGGGGAGTGGAATGTAGCTATGGTTTCGTCTGGAGTGCGGATAGGGTCCAATTATTGTGGGGTCACGTGGGCTAGAGTGGGCCGGATAGGACGTGCTAGACATGTCTGTGCGTCCCCATATCCACACCACATATGGGATGGATATGGGTTGCCAGTTAGTCCGGGTGTTTGGGCCCGTTTTGCGAGGTGCGGTTGGGTGGCATTTTTTTCGTCCGGACAGTGATTGGGTAGCCCGCCTGGGCTTTTGGGGCGGATATGGGGTTTTGATTGTAGATGCTTTCAAGCAACTCCAGGCGCAATCCACCCAAATTGACGCTCTAGCTCTCTGGATGCTTTATCTGGAGGTACCCTTCGCCAAGCTAGAGTTAACCGTCTCAATGATGCAAGACTAGTTGGTGCACCTCACCTAATCGCCACATACAATATGTTGCACATGATCTAATCGCGACATGACTCTATGTTGCACCTGAGCTAGAGAAAACAAGCCCCTACACACATAATCGACACACACCTGGTCGAGCCAAATGTTTACATTGCGTGCCCATTCCTCTATCAATTATCATATGCAAAAGGAACCCCTGTGAAACCCAAATCTGTGAGTTCACATGTTGCCAAAGAATCACAGAATGTTGCCATTAGCAGTTTAGCTTTAACGGTCCTTCAGATGTGTTGGTGTTGCCATAGGGACTAATTGATGTCGTCGCGGATCAACCATGGTTCTATCATGGTACTCCTCAATCTTACCATGTGTTCCTAGTTTCCCACATAAAGTGGCCATTCTCAATTCGAGGTTCGCTACCCAAATGTAACGCCATTCAACAACATACCCTGGATCAAGCACAGTGACATCTAGTCCCTTCATTTCAAAATAGGGCCAGTTCCATTTCCCCCTAATTTCTGCCTAGTATCATCTTTAACCCTAATAAAAAGCATGTTCAAAATATTCCCTAGAGGCAATAATAAAGATGTTATTATCATATTTCCTGTTCATGAATCATGATAAATGTTTATTGTCCATGCTAGAATTGTATTAACCAGAAACATAAATACACGTGTGGATACAGAAACAACACAATGTCCCTAGTGAGCCACTACTAGACTAGCTCGTTGATCAAATATGGTTAAGGTTTCCTAACCATAGACATGACCTGTCATTTGATAATGGGATCACATCATTAGGAGAATGATGTGTCAGACAGATCCAACCGTAATCTTAGCATATGGTCATGTCACCAGGTTCACTTTGTCGTAGCTTTTGTAATGTCAAATATCTGTTCCTTAGACCATGAGATCGTTCCACAAATGCCGAATGGAAACATGCTGAGGAGAGATTGCAAATGATTGAGCAGTTGTAAAGATAACTTATGTCTCTGGGGGAGATTGGACCTCATAAATTCAGTACTAAGTAACATGGTACTGTATATGACTTCCTTCTTCTAGTCGCCGAACAGAGTTTCACATAGATTGAGTTATTTCCGGTCGAGATTATTTTGGCAAGGAGTAGCGACGGAAAGAAATATCGACTAGCTAAATGGAGTGTGGTTTTCCATCCCAAATACCAAGGCGGGTTGGTCATTCATGACCTTGACATCGTGTTTGGCTACAACGGGGAAAGGGTATGGGAATTTACATGGGGAGTTTACTAGGGGATTAGTCATGGGAATTTACTTTTTTGTCCCAATCCCATGTTTGGTGCATGGTGGTAATTGGTGAAGAGAATTTGAGAGCAAATAACACCCCACCTGAATTAACAAGGGGGTGTAGGGAAGAGATAGATGGGAATTGACCTCCTTAATTCCCTTTCCCCTTCCCTCCTCAACTCCCTAGTCCCCAACCAAACAATGGACTATATGTCTCATACCCCTTAAATTCTCATTCCCTACCACTAAACCCCCCTGCCAAACAAGTTGTGAGGTTATGAATATGTCCCTCCTCGACAAATGGTTGTCTAAATTATCGACGGAAGATGGTGTATGGCAAACTCTCCTGGGTAGAAAATGTGTGGGTTCCAAGGCGGTATCCCAAATATACTGAAAGCCTAGGGATTCTCACTTTTGGTCTGGTCTAATGGCTAAGAAGAAATATTTCTTCTATGGATCCATCACGAGTAAGGACGGCTCATAAACTAGATTATGCGATACAAATGGCTAGTAAATACCACACTCCAAGAACAATATCTGGCTCTATACAACATTGTGCGTCGCAAGGGTGATACTATCGCCACGGTAATGGAATCATTTCCGCCAAATGTGACGTGCAGAAGAGATTTTATTGGACCCAGACTCTAATCATGGTATATCATGCTCCAGCGGTTGTCGACGGTGCAACTGTCACATGGGTCTGATGTATTCCTATGGAACCTACATGGGAATTGGCAATTCCTAGTGGAGTCTATGCTTAGAGCACTAATCGAGTCTGATGTGCCAGTTGATAATAACATGAAGATCTGGAGGATAAAGATACCTCTTAAGAATAGAATCTTTGCATGGTATCTTTGTCGCGGAATCATTCTTACTAAAGATTACCTTATTAATAGGAACTAGCATGGAAGTTCGCAATGTGTCTTTTGTCACCATGTTGTGACAATGAAATATTGATTCTTCCAATGCAAATTGGCTCGTTCTATATGGCCAATCATCATGGTAGCTTCTGGCTTCTATCCTCATTGTAGTGTTGCTAATGTATTTGGCAACTGGTTACATGGGATAAATCATAGGTTTAGAACTCTTCTTAGGATAGGAGCACTTGTCGTTATTTGGTCACTTTCTATGTCGAAATGATAAGGTTTTTAACGATAAAAGTACTTCTATGATGAAGGTTATCTACAGATCTACCAGGACTCTGAAGGAAATATTCCCTAGAGGCAATAATAAAGTTGTTATTTATATTTCCTTATATATCATGATAAATTTCTTTTATTCATGCTAGAATAGTATTAACCGGAAACTTGATACATGTGTGAATACATAGACAAAAACAGAGTGTCCCTAGTATGCCTCAACTTGACCAGCTCGTTAATCAAAGATGGTCGTGTTCCCTAAACCATAGACATGTGTTATCATTTGATGAACGGGGTCAAATCATTAGGAGAATAATGTGATGGACAAGACCCATCTATTAGCTTAGCACTATGATCATTTAGTTTTATTGCTATTGATTTCTTCATGACTTATACATGTTCCTCTGACTATGAGATTATGCAACTCCCGAATACCGGAGGAACACCTTGCGTGCTATCGAACATCACAACGTAACTGGGTGATTATAAAGATGCTCTACAGGTGTCTCCGAAGGTGTTTGTGGTGTTGGCATAGATCGAGAATAGGATATGTCACTCCGAGTATCGGAGAGGTATCTCTGGGCCCTCTCGGTAATACTCATCATAATAAGACTTGCAAGCAAATGACTAAGGAGTTAATCACGAGATGATGTATTATAAAACGAGTAAAGAGACTTGTCGGTAACAAGAATGAACTAGGTATGAAGATACCAACGATCGAATCTCGAGCAGGTAACATACCGATGACAGAGGGAACAACGTATGTTGTTATGCGGTTTGACTGATAAAGATCTTCGTAGAATATGTAGGAGCCAATATGAGCATCCATGTTCCGCTATTGGTTATTGACCGGAGATGTGTCTCGGTCATGTCTACATAGTTCTCAAACCCGTAGGGTCTGCACGCTTAACGTTCGATGACGATCTGTATTATGAGTTATGTGTTTTGATGACCGATGTTTGTTCGGAGCCCCGGATGAGATCACGGGTGTGATGAGGAGTCTCGAAATTGTCGAGAGATAAAGATCAATATATTGGAAGGTTATATTCGGACACCGAAATGGTTCCAAAGTGTATCGGGTATTTTCCGGAGTGCCGGGGCGTTACCGGAACCCCCCGGTGGGTTAATGGGCCTACATGGACCCTGGTGGAAGAGAGGAGGCAGCAGCCAGGTGGAGGCGTGCGCCCCCTAGCCCAAATCAAATTGGACTAGGGTTGGTCCCCCCTTTCCTTCTCTCCTCCTCCTCTTTCCCCCCTTCTCCTTGTAGGAATAGGAAAGGGGGGGGGATCCTACTTGGAGTAGGACTCCCCCCCTTGGGCACGCCACACCTTGGCCGGCCTCCTCCTCCCTCCCTCCTTTATATATGTGGGGAGGGGTGCTTGATGGTTTCTCGCCCCTCGTTGGTTACCCCAAGTGGAAGGTTTGAGATGCAGTGTAGCGGAAGTTTTCCCTTGGCAATACCAAGGATCGATTTCCCTGAGACTCCCAGTTTCAACAAGAAGGTGTCAACTGCTAACGACGCCAAATATTAGCAATCAACGTGGACCTGCACACAGATACAAATAACTTTGCTCCCAACGAGTACAGAGAGGTTGTCAATCCCTCCGGCCTTGTAGTTTACAGAGGATCAAACGCAAGTGATAATAGTGATAGATGTAATTGCAATAGTAAGTAAAAGCGGAAAAGTAAATAGCAGATGTGATCAATGATGGTAATATGGACCGGAGTCTCATGATGTTCAGTAGTGATGTCTCTCTCCCAAAAGACGATAAAACAGCTATGTGAGGTAAACGAATTACAGCTGGGCAATTGACAGGACCAATGCTGACTAAGTTGCAAGAAAGGTAGAGGTTCAAAGCATGGGCGGTACGCCGAGGTAAGTAGACCGAAATCCATCTGCATCTACTACTAATCATCCACCTTGAGATATCTATCCAGAACATCTCGCTGGTATTAAGTTGCGAGTCCCACCCACAGTGTAAACTCAAAGCAACAGACAACTGCATTAAAAGAACTTTGCGTAAAGTAAACAATCCTTGCACCCGCGGGCACAAGCACCGTTGTTTTCCCCCTTGTGGCAACAGCACATCCCCTAGACTCATGTTTCTGTCACTCAAACTAGTCATCGAGGGGCATGAACCCACAATCAAGCATAACATTCCCTCTTGGAGTCACTACCTACTACTTGGCCAAAGCAATAAATAACAACGGAGAACATGCAAGAATTACTTACGAACATAAATATAAAAGAGGTGAATCAAATATATTACTCAAACACGATCTGAACATAATCTCATAATCCATCTGATCCCAGCAAACTCATCATAGCAACAGCATAAGGATTACATATGTGCCTCGATCATGTAGGGCAGCTCACGAGGACTAATTAGTGAAGCACAAGAACGGGAGGAGAACATCACATAGCTACTGGTCATGGACCCATGGTCCAAGGGAGACTACTCACAACTCATCTGGGAGGCGTCCATGGTGGTGGAGAAGCTCCCGGTGGTGATCCTCCCCTCCGGCAGGGTGCCGGGAAGAGTTCTCCTGGTGCTCCCGATCTTGGAAGCGGCGGCGGCGGCGGAATAGAGATGAGATCGCGAAAAAGAGTTTTCGTCTCGAGGGTTTCGGGAGATGCTTTAAATATATGCCAAAGGGGGGCATCAGACGAGGCTCGGGGAGCCCAGGCGCCCCCCGGCGCGGCCCTGGGGGGGCGCGCCACCAGGGCACCTGGTCGTCCCCCTCTGGCTGTGCTTCGGGCGCCTGGTAGCTTCTGGAACGCTTATTTTTTATATAATTTTTCTGGATTTTTTCTAGCGGTTCTCGTAACGTGAAAACCTGAAATACAAAAACAGCCGAAAACAGAAACTGGCACTGGGGTGCACTGAGTTAATAGGTTAGTCCAAATATGATCAAAAGTGTATGGAAGTGTATAAATAACATAGCAATATCACCCAAAAGAGGCATGGAGCAAGCAGAAATTATAGATACGTTTTGGACGTATCAACATCCCCAAGCTTAATTCCTGCTCGTCCTCGAGTAGGTAAATGATAACAAGAATAATTTTTGTGGTGACATGCTATTAACCATATAGGACTTTTTCATAGTCACATGACAAAAGCTTACTGAGACAATGAATCTATAGTAATTAAGTTGCCTCATGAGAAAATCACAGAGAACTGAATGTTTTACAATATGATATTGAAACATCAAATAGATTTGTAATGAACATGATGTGCAAATATGATAAAGTGATATCTAGCTTGCCCCCTTTAGTGAAGCAAAACATAAATGCAGGGGCACCTCCAAGGTTTAAGTGATGAATAGATACAATGATTTCAAAATAAACGATATCACAATCATGCAAAAGACAATGCTACTTTGGGACAATGCACATTACACTCAGAATGACAATCATGCTCTCAGTTGTTGGTGCTTTTAAAAGAAGGTGGAGACTCTCGAACCGTGGCTTTTGTTGGCAAGGTTGAAAACCCGTAATCGGAAACAAAGACAAAACATGTACCAGAGCTCTTGGTTTTAAAACAGAAGTAATATTTTTTTTTAGATCATGCATGTTTTGTCAACGAATGCTAGCAGACAACTCAATCACTTCTTGAGATGGACAAGTTTCGAGGAACGGCTCCCGAATGAGGACGCTCACATCCTCTTAATCTCCTTTGTTTATCACTGCCAAAGTTTTCTGATTTCTCATGAACAAAGCGTGAAGGAGGGTTTGTTTGTTGTATAATTTTTTAATGAGCCGGGCGCACTCTATGCCAGTTCCTTCTCGTATTATGGGTTTGCACATTAGACATGCAATCCCGGGGTGAAGCTTGTCCAACTTAAAAAGATCATGAATTAACTACTACTTCCTCATGGACTTACAACAGAGGCACAAAATAGGAATGCTTTTTTTCTTTGAATAATTTTGAGATGGTACATGCAAGTCTCCGTTAGGAATGGCAGGTAAATACCATGTAGGAAGGTATGGTGGACTCATATGGCATAACTGGTATAAAAGAATGTGGATGCACAAGCAGTCAGTCCGCTTAGTATAGGCGAAGGTTAGCAAAAGACTGGGAGCGACCAACTAAGAGAGCAATGACGGTCATAATCATGCAGAGCGACAAAGCAACATTGAATCAGGCATGGAAGTTATATCGCTACTCAGAAACAAAAGATCATCAAGGCTTGACAGACTTTCTTTACAGTCTTAAATATGCGTGAGCATACGCCAAGTCAATCAAAATAAATTCTTTGAAGGAAGATATTACTAAACCATACCACATCATAGGCAAACAAACCATGTTGGTACTCCAATAACACATTGGGAACCCACCAGCTATTTGAGACTAACCATAAGAAAACATGAACTACTAAGCGCCATTATGCATGTAGCATCTTTATCATAGACATATCAACCAATGCAACGGAAGCAAACTCTCTTAATAAGATAAGCATGATAACTAAAGAGAGTTCAAGCAACCAACTAAACGAAAGCTCTTTAAAAAGATAAGCATGAAACTGAGAGCTGAACATGATAGTAGCTATTAAAAGACAAAGAACACACACAACAAGGATAGACATGAAAATTCTATGTTATGTTCTAGGTAGAAGTGGAGCGTGTTTCTCTCCCACATAAAGAAAGCTGAGTTCTGACTCGTTATGAAAAAGAAAACTAAAAAGGAACTAAAAGCAAGACGCTCAAAGCATAACACATAACACATGAAGTGATTAAAATATAGTGGAACGAAAGACGAACTGATAATGTTGATGGAGAAGGGGATGCACGGGGGCATCCCCAAGCTTAGACGCTTGAGTCTCCTTGAATATTTCTTGGGGGTGCACGGGGGCATCCCCAAGCTTGAGCGTTTGACACTCCTGGATCTTTTTATCATCTTCCCTCGCACACTTGAAAACTCCCTTCATACATAACTCATCATAATCTGATTAGCGAGGTTAGTACCCATAATAAAATAATTGTTCCTTGCTGGAAATAAAGATATTCTTGAAGTTCTACTGTTTCTCAAGATTGCCAAAAGGTTTTTGCAAAGAAAAAGCAAGCTCTAGGTTTGCAAAATGAAGGAAAGGCAAAGCAGGACAGAATCTGTGAAAAACAGAACATCAGGTAGTAAATGATTTTTCCGGGGCACTTCTGCAACTCTAATCAAAAAACTCAAAACAGACGCACGAAAGACAATTACATAGAGCACGCTGTCGAAAAAATTCAGACAAAAAAGATGATCTCGTGATTTTATACGAATTTGTCTATTCAAGGACATAATCTGTTTCCTGGACAGCACGTCACAACTTTTGAACTTTCTTGCAATCAGAGGCTATACTTGGCACAAAATTTGAAAAGCAAAGATACAATGCTGATGCTACAGTAGTAACAACATCAAGACACAACAAAAACAAAATAAATTTTATTCATTGGGCTGCCTCCCAAAGCGCTTTCTTTTATGCCTTTAAGCTAGGCATAATGCATAGAGATCAAGTTTTATCAAGAGTAAAAGAATAGCTAGCCCGTATGACGGACTCAAAAGGTAACTTAATCTTCTTTCGAGGGAAGTGTTCCATCCATTTCTTGAGAGGAAACTGGAATTTTATATTACCCTCTTTCATGTCAATGATAGCACCAACGGTGCGTAGAAAAGGACGTCCCAAAATAATTGGACACGAAGGTTCACATTCAATATCCATAATAGTAAAATCAACGGGAACATAGTTGTCATTGACAATGATAAGAACATCGTCGATCCTCCCCAAAGGTTTCTTTATGGAAGAATCAACGAGACGAACACCAAAAGAACAAGAATCAAAAGGTTTCAATTTAAGCATACCATATAGTCTTTTGGGCATAATGGAGGTACAAGCTACAATATCACATAAAGCATAGCAAGAGAAGTTGTTTATTTTAATTTTAATCATAGGGTCCCAACCATCTTCTAGCTTTCTAGGTATGGAGGCTTCTACTCTAAGTTTCTCCTCCCTAGCTTTGATGAGAGCATTAGTGATATGCTCTGTGAAGGCAAGATTAAGCGTGCTAGTGTGGGGATCTTTGGTCATTCTTTGTAGAAAGGTGACAACTTCTGAGATACTAGAATTATCAAAATCAATTTAATCATTATTGGGCAGAATCGTAGTGTCATCCTCTTTGTTTGAATCGCTCTCTATTATAAGAGTTTGAACGTCTTCCCAAGTTTGGGGAAGCTTAGGAGGATATTTAAACTGAGGCTCATACTCTTTTCCTGGAAGACCATGCCATGGGCATAACTCTCCGTCAAGACTAACATAATCACAAGGTTTATTACTTTTGTAAATCCCGACAGTGGTGATTGGCGTAATGGAAGAAGGGGTGTACTCCTCCCATCTAGTGTTTTTGGTGGAACCCATAGTAGCAAGCAAGCAAGATAACTATTTTTGTGATTTTCGATAAAAGATATTAAAGCAAAACTGAAAGGTAAACTAACAAAACTAAAAGCAAAGGTAAAAGATAGCGTGCAACTCCCCTATCCTGAAGAGTGGAGTCCCCGGCAACGGCGCCAGAAAACTTTGCTTGATGGCTTCTCGCCCCTCGTTGGTTACCCCAAGTAGATGGTTTGAGATGCAGTGTAGCGGAAGTTTTCCCTTGGCAATACCAAGGATCGATTTCCCTGAGACTCCCAGTTTCAACAAGAAGGTGTCAACTGCTAACGGCGCCAGATATTAGCAATCAACGTGGACCTGCACACATATACAAATAACTTTGCTCCCAATGAGTACAGAGAGGTTGTCAATCCCTCCGGCCTTGTAGTTTACAAAGGATCAAACGCAAGTGATAATAGTGATAGATGTAATTGCAATAGTAAGTAAAAGCGGAAAAGTAAATAGCGGATGTGATCAATGATGGTAATATGGACCGGAGTCTCATGATGTTCACTAGTGATGTCTCTCTCCCAAAAGACGATAAAACAGCTATGTGAGGTAAACGAATTACAGCTAGGCAATTGACATGACCAATGCTGACTAAGTTGCAAGAAAGGTAGAGGTTCAAAGCATGGGCGGTACGCCGAGGTAAGTAGACCGAAATCCATCTGTATCTACTACTAATCATCCACCTTGAGATATCTATCCAGAACATCTCGCTGGTATTAAGTTGCGAGTCCCACCCATAGTGTAAACTCAAAGCAACAGACAACTGCATTAAAAGAACTTTGCGTAAAGTAAACAATCCTTGCACCCGTGGGCACAAGCACCGTTGTTTTCCCCCTTGTGGCAACAGCACATCCCCTAGACTCATGTTTCTGTCACTCAAACTAGTCATCGAGGGGCATGAACCCACAATCAAGCATAACGTTCCCTCTTGGAGTCACTACCTACTACTTGGCCAAAGCAATAAATAACAAAGGAGAACATGCAAGAATTACTTACGAACATAAATATAAAAGAGGTGAATCAAATATATTACTCAAACACAATCTGAACATAATCTCATAATCCATCGGATCCCAGCAAACTCATCATAGCAACAGCATAAGGATTACATATGTGCCTCGATCATGTAGGGCAGCTCACGAGGACTAATTAGTGAAGCACAAGAACGGGAGGAGAACATCACATAGCTACTGGTCATGGACCCATGGTCCAAGGGAGACTACTCACAACTCATCCGGGAGGCGTCCATGGTGGTGGAGAAGCTCCCGGTGGTGATCCTCCCCTCCGGCAGGGTGCCGGGAAGAGTTCTCCTGGTGCTCCCGATCTCGAGGGTTTCATCAGACGAGGCTCGGGGGGCCCAGGCGCCCCCCTGGCGCGGCCCAGGGGGGCCCGCCACCAGGGCGCCTGGGGCCCTGGTGGTCCCCCTCCAGCTGTGCTTCGGGCGCCTAGTAGCTTCTGGAACGCTGATTTTTTATATAATTTTTCTGGATTTTTTCTGGCGGTTCTCGTAACGTGAAAACCTGAAATACAAAAGCAGCCGAAAACAGAAACTGGCACTGGGGTGCACTGAGTTAATAGGTTAGTCCAAATATGATCAAAAGTGTATGGAAGTGTATAAATAACATAGCAATATCACCCAAAAGAGGCATGGAGCAAGCAGAATTATAGATACGTTTTGGACGTATCAAGGGGGCACCCCAAAGACACACAAGACAATATTTTAGTCGTGTGCGGTGCTCTCTTCCACGGTTACACACGTCTGTCATATCGTTGCAGTGCTTAGGCGAAGCCCTACACCAGTAACTTCATCATCACCGTCACCACACCATCATGCTGACGAAACTCTCCCTCATCCTCAAATGGATCAAGAGCTCGAGGGACGTCATCATGCTGAACGTGTGCTGAACTCGAAGGTGCCGTACGTTCGGTACTTGGATCGGTTGGATCGTGAAGACGTTCGACTACATCATCCGCGTTACTAAACGCTTTCGCTTTCGGTCTATGAGGGTACGTGGACACAATCTCCGTGCTCGTTGCTATGCTTCTCCTAGATAGATCTTTCTTGATCGTAGTTTTTTTTTGAAATACCACGGTCCCAATAGTGGCATCATGAGCCAGGTCTATCCGTAGATGATATGCACGAGTAGAACACAAAGAGTTGTGGGCGATAATATTTATACTGCTTACCTAGAACGTCATGCTTTGATTCAGCAGTATTGTTGGATGAAGCGGCCCGGACCGACATTACATGACCGCGTTCATGAGACTGGTTCTACCGACGTGCTTTGCACAAAGGTGCCTGGCGGGTGTTAGTTCCTCCAACTTTAGTTGAATTGAGTGTGACTACGACCGGTCCTTGTTGAAGGTTAAAAGAGCACACTTGACGAAAAATCATTGTGGTTTTGATGCGTAGGTAAGAACGGTTCTTACTAGAAGCCAGTATCAGCCACGTAAAACTTGCAACAACAAAGTAGAGGACGTCTAACTTGTTTTTGCAGGGCATGTTGTGATGTGATATGGTCAAGACGTGATGAGCTATACGATATTGTATGAGATGATCATGTTTTGTAAATTATCGGCAACCGGCAGGAGCCTTATGGTTGTCTCTTTATTGTATGAATTGCGAATGCCATGTAATTGCTTTACCTTATCACTATGAGTTAGCGATAGTAGTAGAAGCAATAGTTGGCGAGCCGACCACGATGCTACGATCAGTATCATGGTGTCAAGCCGGTGACGATGGAGATCATGACAATGCTTTGGAGATGGAGATCAAAAGCACAAGTTGATGATGGCCATATCATGTCACATATTTTGATTGCATGTGATGTTTATCTTATTATGCTTCTTATTTTTCTTAGTACGTCGGTAGCATTATAAGATGATCCCTTACAAAATTTCAAGGTACAATTGCTCTCCCCGAGTATGCACCGTTCCGACAGTTTGTCGTGCCGAGACACCACGGGATGATTGGGTGTGATAAGCTCTATGTTCATATACAACGGGTGTAAGACAATTTTGCACATGCAGAATACTTGGGTTAAACTTGACGAGCCTAGCATGTACAGACATGGCCTCAGAAAACTGGAAACCGAAAGGTCAAGCGTGAATCATATAGTAGATATGATCAACATAAGATGTTCACCATTGAAAACTACTTCATCTCACGTGATGATCAAACATGGTTTAGTTGATTTGGATCATGTGATCATTTAGATTACATGAGGGATGCCTATCTAAGTGGGAGTTTTTTAGTAAAACGATTAATTTAACTTTAATTTATCATGATCTTAGTCCTGATAGTTTTTTGCATATCTATGTTGTCATAGATCAATGGCCCGTGCTACCATTCCCTTGAATTTTAATGCGTTCCTAGAGAAAGCTAACTTGAAAGATGATGGTAGCAACTACACAGACTGGGTCCGTAACTTGAGGATTATCCTCATTGCTGCACAGAAGAATTATGCCCTTGAAGCACCGCTAGGTGACAGGCCTGCTGCAGGAGCAACTCCTGACGTTATGAACGTCTGGCAAGCTCGATCTGATGACTACTCGATAGTTCAGTGTGCCATGCTTTACGGCTTAGAATCGGGATTTCCAAGACATTTTGAACGTCATGGAGCATATGAGATGTTCCAAGAATTGAAGTTCATTTTTCAAGCAAATGCCCGAGTTGAGAGATATGAAATCTCCAACAAGTTCTATAGCTGCAAGATGGAGGAGAACAGTTCTGTCAGTGAGCACATACTCAGAATGTCTGGGTACCACAACCACATGACTCAACTTGGAGTCACAGTTGATGATGATAGTGTTATTGACAGAGTTCTTCAATCACTGCCACCAAGCTATAAAGGCTTCCGGATGAACTATAATATCCAAGGGATGCATAAGACAGTTCCTGAGCTCTTTGTAATGCTCAAAGCTGTGGAGGTAGAAATCAAAAAGGAGCATCAAGTGTTGATGGTTAACAAAACCAATAGTTTCAAGAAAAAGGGCAATGGAAAGAAGGGGAACTTCAAGAAGAATATCAAGCTAGTTGCTACTCCCGGGAAGAAACCCAAGTCTCGAGCCAAGCCTAAAACTAAGTGCTTCTACTGCAAAGGGACTGGTCACTGGAAGCAGAACTGCCCCAAGTATTTGGTGGATAAGAAGGATGGCAAAGTGAACAAAGGTACATTTGATATACACTTTATAGATGTGTACCTTACTAATGCTCGTAGTAGCGCCTGGGTATTTGATACTCGTTCGGTTGCTCATATTTGTAACTCGAAATAGGGGCTACGGATTAAATGAAGATTGGCTAAGGACGAGGTGACGATGCGCGTGAGAAACGGTTCCAAAGTCGATGTGATCACCGTCGACACTCTACCTCTACATCTACCTTGGGGATTAATTTGAGACCTAAATAATTGTTATTTGGTGCGAGCGTTGAGCATGGACATCATATCTGGATCTTGTTTGTTGCGAGACGGTTATTCATTTAAATCAGAGAATAATGGTTGTTCTATTTATATGAGTAATATATTTTATGGACATGCACCCTTGATAAGTGGTCTATTTTTGTTGAATCTCGATCGTAGTGATACACATATTCATAATATTGAAGCCAAAAGATGCAAACTTGATAATGATAGTGCCACTTATTTGTGGCGCTGCCGTTTAGGTCATATTGGTGTAAAGCGCATGAAGAACCTCCATGCTGATGGGCTTTTGGAATCACTTGAATATGAATCTCTTGGTGCATGCGAACCATGCCTCATGAGCAAGATGACTAAGACTCTGTTCTCCAGAACGACGGAGCGAGCAACTGACTTATTGGAAATCATACATACTGATGTATGCGGTCCAATGAGCGTTGAGGCTCGTGGCAGGTATCGTTATTTTCTAACCTCCATAGATGATTTGAGCAGATATGGGTATACCTACTTGATGAAACACAAGTTTGAAACATTTGAAACGTTCAAAGAATTTCAAAGTGAAGTAGAGAATCATCGTAACAAGAAAATAAAGTTTCTACGATCTCGTCGCGGAGGCGAATATTTGAGTTATGAGTTTGGCCTTCATTTGAAACAATGTGGAATAGTTTCACAACTCACGCCACCTGGAACACCACATCTTAATGGTGTGTCCGAACGTCGTAACCGTACTTTATTAGATATGGTGCAATCTATGATGACTCTTACCGATTTACCACTATCATTTTGGGGTTATGGTTTAGAGACAGATGCATTCACATTAAAAAGGGCACCATCTAAATCTGTTGAGACGACACCTTATGAACTGTGGTTTGGCAAGAAACCCAAGTTGTTGTTTCTTAAAGTTTGGGGCTGCGATGCTTATGTGAAAAAGCTTCAACCTGGTAAGCTCGAACCTAAGTCGGAGAAATGTGTCTTCATAGATCCGAAGGCAAGATATTTGTTGCTAAGAATGGATCATTTCTAGAGAAGGAGTTTCTCTCGAAAGAAGTGAGTGGGAGGAAAGTAGAACTTGACGAGGTAATTGTACCTTCTCCCTAATTGGAAAGTAGTTTATCACAGAAATTAGTTCAAGTGATTCCTAAACCAATTAGTGAGGAAGCTAATGATGATGATCATGAAACTTCAGATCAAGTTACTACTGAACCTCATAGGTCAACCAGAGTAAGTTCCACACCAGTGTGGTACGGAAATCCTGTTCTGGAAGTCATGTTACCAGACCATGACGAACCTACGAACTATGAGGAAGCGATGATGAGCCCAGATTCCGCAAAATGGCTTGAGGCCATGAAATCTGAGATGGGATCCATGTGTGATAACAAAGTGTGGACTTTGGTTGACTTGCCCGATGATAGGCAAGCCATTGAAAATAAATGGATCTTTAAGAGGAAGACTGACAACGATGCTAATGTTACTGTTGATACGTCTCCAACGTATCTATAATTTTTTATTGTTCCATGCTATTATATTATCTGTTTTGGATGTTTAATGGGCTTTAATATACACTTTTATATGATATTTGGGACTAACCTATTAACCCAGAGCCCAGAGCCCAGTGCCAGTTTCTGTTTTTTCCCTTGTTTTTGAGTATCGCAGAAAAGCAATACCAAACGAAGTCCAATTGACCTGAAATTGAACGGAGGTTGTTTTTGGACTAGAAGAAGCCCACGGAGTACCAGAGATGGACCAGAAAAGTCCCGAGGCCACCACGAGGGTCGGGGGCGCGCTCCCCTATCTCGTGGCAACCTCGGGGAACCCACAGGCTTGTTCCCGACTCCAACACCTCTTATATATACCCAAACTTCCAGAACATAACCTAGATCAGGATTTCCGTCGCCGCAAGCCTCTGTAGCCACCAAAAACCAATCTAGACCCGTTCCGGCACCCTGCCGGAGGGGGGAATCCCTCTCCAGTGGCCATCTTCATCATCCCGGCGCTCTCCATGACGAGGAGGGAGTAGTTCACCCTCGGGGCTGAGGGTATGTACCAGTAGCTATGTGTTTGATTTCTCTCTCCCATGTTCTTAATATGGCACGATCTTGATGTACCGCGAGCTTTGCTACTATAGTTGGATCTTATGATGTTTCTCCCCCTCTACCTTCTTGTAATGGATTGAGTTTTCCCTTTGAAGTTATCTTATCAGATTGAGTCTTTAAGGATTTGAGAACACTTGATGTATGTCTTGCATGGGATAGCCATGGTGACAATGGGGTAGTCTATTGATTCACTTGATGTATGTTTTGGTGATCAACTTGCGGGTTCCATGACCTTGGGAATCTATGCATAGGGGTTGGCACACGTTTTCGTCTTGACTCTCCGGTAGAAACTTTGGGGCACTCTTTGAAGTTCTGTGTGTTGGTTGAATAGATGAATCTGAGATTGTGTGATGTATATCGTATAATCATGCCCACGGATACTTGAGGTGACAATGGAGTATCTAGGTGACATTAGGGTTTTGGTTGATGTGTGTCTTAAGGTGTTATTCTAGTACGAACTCTAGGATAGATCGAATGGAAATAATAGCTTCGTGTTATTTTACTACAGACTCTTGAATAGATCGATCAGAAAGAATAACTTTGAGGTGGTCGTACCCCACAATAATCTCTTCGTTTGTTCTCCGCTATTAGTGACTTTGGAGTGACACTTTGTTGCATGTTGAGGGATAGTTATATGATCCAGTTATGTTATTATTGTTGAGAGAACTTGCACTAGTGAAAGGATGAACCCTAGGCCTTGTTTCTAAGCATTGAAATACCGTTTATGCTCACTTTTATCATTAGTAACCTTGCTGTTTTTATATTTTCAGATTACAAAAACCTATATCTACCATCCATATTGCACTTGTATCACCATCTCTTCGCTGAACTAGTGCACCTATACATTTTACCATTGTGTTGGGTGTGTTGGGGACACAAGAGACTCTTTGGGCAGCCCGGGGATCTTTTGGTCCTCCTCCGGTACTTCCTGGGCTTCTTCTGGTCCAAAAACATCCTCTGTTGAGTTTCAGGTCAATTGGGCTCCGTTTGCTATTTCTTTTCTGCGATACTCAAAAACAAGGGAAAAACAGAAACTGGCACTGGGCTCTAGGTTAATAGGTTATTCCCAAAAATCATATAAATGTGTATATAAAATCCCATAAAACATCCTAGAAGGATAATATAATAGCATGGAACAACTAAAAATTATAGATACGTTGGAGACGTATCAAGCATCCCCAAGCTTAATTCCTGCTCGTCCTCGAGTAGGTAAATGATAAAAACAGAATTTTTGATGTGGAATGCTACCTAACATAATCCTCAATGTAATTTTCTTTATTATGGCATGAATGTTCAGATCCGAAAGATTCAAGCTAAAAGTTTAATATTGACATAAGAATAATGATACTTCAAGCATACTAACAAAGCAATTATGTCTTCTCAAAATAACATGGCCAAAGAAAGTTCATCCCTACAAAATCATATAGTTTGGCTATGCTCCATCTTCGTCACACAAAATACTCAAATCATGCACAACCCCAGTTTCAGCCAAGCAATTGTTTCATACTTAATTTTTTTCAAACTTTTTCAACTTTCACGCAATACATGAGCGTGAGCCATGGATATAACACTATAGGTGGAATAGAGTGGTGGTTGTGGAGAAGACAAAAGAGGAAGATGGTCTCACATCGACTAGACGTATCAATGGGCTATGGAGATGCCCATCAATAGATATCAATGTGAGTGAGTAGGGATTGCCATGCAACGAATGCACTAGAGCATAAATGTATGAAAGCTCAACAAAAGAAACTAAGTGGGTGTGCATCCAACTTGCTTGCTCACAAAGACCTAGGGCATTTGAGGAAGCCCATTGTTGGAATATACAAGCCAAGTTCTATAATGAAAATTCCCACTAGTATATGAAAGTGACTAAACAAGAGACTCTCTATCATAAAGATCATGGTGCTACTTTGAAGCACAAGTGTGGAAAAAGATAATAGCATTGTCCCTTTTTTTTTCTTTTTTTTTCTTTTTTTTTTCTTTTTTTGGGCCTTTCTTTTTTCTTTGGCCTTTCTTCTTTTTCTTTTTCTTTTTTTTTGGGACAATGCTCTAATAATGATGATCATCCCACTTCTATTTACTTACAACTCGATACTAGAACAAAGTATGACTCTATATGAATGCATCCGACGGTGTACCAGGATGTGCAATGAATCAAGAGTGACATGTATGAAAAATTATGCATGGTGGCGTTGCCACAAATACGATGTCAACTACATGATCATGCATGGCAATATGACAATGATTAAGCGTGTCATAATAAACGGAACGGTGGAAAGTTGCATGACAATATATCTTGGAAAGGCAATGGAAATGCCATAATAGGTAGGTATGGTGGCTGTTTTGTGGAATATATATGGTGGGTGTATGGTACCGACGAAAGTTGCACGGTACAAGAGAGGCTAGCAATGGTGGTGTCGGGGTTTTGGTGCGACATATGCCAAAGGATGGGTTACCATGCATGGGGACAAGAGTACGTCGCCGGGCCCTGGAAGCTGGATAAGGCGATACTTTGGACGCCTACGAATCTTACCCAGGTTCGGGGCTCTCCGTGGAGATAACACACCTAGTCCTGCTCTGCGGGGGCTCCGCATCATGACTAATATCAATATGGTGGCTACAAGGTTGCTCCTTGAGCTGTGTCGTCTAGAGGAGGAAGAAGGGCAAGGCTAGCTCTCTACCTTCTCTCTAGGGAATGGGAACGATCGCTAGAGTTTCTTCCTCTCTCTCTCTCTCTCTCTCTCTCTCTCTCTCTCTCTCTCTCT
>LR738714.1:522385103-522422444 GCA_902687465.1 Secale cereale | reverse complement strand
GGGGGTTATATAGGCCTAGCCCCCAGGGGTACAACAATATTCTGGGCGGAGTGGCCCCCGGCCGTTAGCGTCTCTAGGTGCCGGCCTCTCCGCCGTCTGCTAGGGCCCGCCGTCTGTGGGTCCGCGTGATTGTCTTTTACTGTTGGCGTCCTTCTGCTGACGCGAGCATCGTCAGGGGGGAGTGGCTACAGTGCTGCCGCCTCTTGGTCGTACACTGCCACCACACCCTATCTTGTCATCTTAATGGGGCTTAGATTCCCAGGGCATGGTCAATCGCCTGCTACAGGGCGGCCCGTTCCCCAGGCCGTAAGCCAAAGGTCGCGTGCTTCTAGGTGGCTCACCGACGGGTGGGGCCAGCCGCCTGCTGGCCACTCCGCCTTCGGGTAGTGGGATCATGGCTTCCTCTGACCAGGGCTAGGTCATCGGTAACATGGCTACAGTGATACGCCACTTAAGGAGTGTCTGTAAGGTACACTCCCACTGTAGCCACGCTTCTGTGGATTCTTGATACGTCTCCAACGTATCTATAATTTTTGATTGTTCCATGCTATTATTTATGAAGTCTTGGATGTTTAATGGGCTTTATCATTCACTTTTATATCATTTTTGGGACTAACCTACTAACCCAAAGGCCCTGTCCAGATTGTAGTTTTTTGCCTGTTTCAGGGTTTTGCAGAAAAAGAATATCAAACGGAGTCCAAACGGAATAAAACCTTCACGAGAGATATTTTTGGAGAAAATCACGTACGCGGAGCTTGAGAACCACGTCAGGGGACAGAGGGCTAGCCCACGAGGGTGGGGGGCGCGCCCCTCTTCCCAGGGCGCGCCCCCCTGCCTCGTGGCCCCCTCGAGCTGTTGGGGAACGTAGTATTTTAAAATTTTCCTACGATCGCGCAAGATCTATCTACCAGATGCATAGCAACGAGAGGGAAGAGTGTGTCTACGTACCCTCGTAGACCGGGAGCGGAAGCGTCAAGTGACGCGGTTGATGTAGTCGAACTTCTTCACGATTCAACCGATCAAGCACCGAACGTACGACACCTCCGCGTTCAGCACACGTTCAGCTTGATGACGTCCCACGAGCTCTTGATCCAGTTGAGCTTCACGGGAGAGTTTCGTCAGCACGACGGCGTGGTGACGGATATGATGTATTCACCGGCGCAGGGCTTCGCCTAAGCACCGCGACGGTATGACCGAGGTGTGTTTCTGTGGAGGGGGGCACCGCACACGGCTGGAACAATTCAACTTGTGTGTCTTTGGGTGCCCCCTGCCCCCGTATATAAAGGAGCAAGGGGGGAGGCCGGCCGGCCCTTGTTTGGTGCGGCTAGGGGTGCAATCCTACTAGGAATAGGATTGCAATCCTATTCCTAGTAGGAATCACCAAAGAAGGAAGAGAGGGAAAGGAAAAGAGGGAGAGGTGGCGCTCTCCCAATCCTAGTCCAACTAGGAACCCTAGGTGGGGCGCCGACCAGCCCTATGGGCTGCCTCTCTCTTTCCCTTAAGGCCCACTATGGACCATCCCCCTTCGTAGGGGGTTCCGGTAACCCCCTCCGGCAATCCCGTTAAATCCGAAACTTTTCCGGAACACTTCCGGTGTCCGAATATAGTCGTCCAATATATCAATCTTTATGTCTCGGACATTCCGAGACTCCTCGTCATGTCCGTGATCTCATCCGGGACTCTGAACTACCTTCGGTACATCAAAACTCATAAACTCATAATACCGATCGTCATCAAACGTTAAGCGTGCGGACCCTACGGGTTCGAGAACTATGTAGACACGACCGAGACTCATCTCCGGTCAATAACCAATAGCGGAACCTGGATGTTCATATTGGCTCCTACATATTCTACGAAGATCTTTTATCGGTCAAAACCGCATAACAACACACGTTGTTCCTTTTGTCATCGGTATGTTACTTGCCCGAGATTCGATCGTCGGTATCTCTATACCTAGTTCAATCTCGTTACTGGCAAGTCTCTTTACTTGTTTCGTAACACATCATCTCGTGACTAACTCATTAGTCTTTTGCTTGCAAGGCTTATTATGATGTGTGTTACCGAGAGGGCCCAGAGATACCTCTCCGACACTCGGAGTGACAAATCCTAATCTTGATCTATGCCAACACCACGAATACTTTCGGAGACACCTGTAGAGCATCTTTATGATCACCCAGTTACGTTGTGACGTTTGATAGCACACAAGGTGTTCCTACGGTATTCGGGAGTTGCATAATCTCATAGTCATAGGAACATGTATAAGTCATGAAGAAAGCAATAGCAGTAAAACTAAACGATCATAGTGCTATGCTAACGGATGGGTCTTGTCCATCACATCATTCTCCTAATGATGTGATCCCGTTGATCAAATTACAACTCATGTCTATGGCTAGGAAACATAACCATCTTTGATCAATGAGCTAGTCTAGTAGAGGCATACTAGGGACATACTGTTTTGTCTATGTATCCACACATGTACTAAGTTTCCGGTTAATACAATTCTAGCATGAATAAAAGACATTTATCATGATATAAGGAAATACAAATAACATCTTTATTATTGCCTCTAGGGCATATTTCCTTCAGTCTCCCACTTGCACTAGAGTCAATAATCTAGCTCACATCGCCATGTGATTTAATACCGATAGTTCACATCGTTATGTGAATAACACCCATAGTTTACATCGCCATGTGACCAACACCCAAAGGGTTTACTAGAGTCAATAATCTAGTTCACATCGCTATGTGATTAATACCCAAGAGTAATAAGGTGTGATCATGTTTTGCTTGTGAGAGAAGTTTAGTCAACGGGTCTGTCACATTCAGATCCGTATGTATTTTGCAAATTTCTATGTCTACAATGCTCTGCATAGAGCTACTCTAGCTAATTGCTCCCACTTTCAATACGCATCCAGATTGATACTTAGAGTCATCTGGATTTAGTGTCAAAGCTTGCATCGGCGTAACCCTTTATGACGAACTCTTTATCACCTCCATAATCGAGAAACATTTCCTTAGTCATCCAGTTACTAAGGATAATTTTGACCGCTGTACAGTGATCTACTCCTGGATCACTATTGTACCCCCTTGACAAACTCATGGCAAGGTACACAACATGTTTGGTACACAGCATGGCATACTTTATAGAACCTATGGCTGAGGCATAGGGAATGACTTTCATTCTCTCTATATTTTTCTGCCGTGGTCTGGCTTTGAGTCTTACTCAACTTCACACCTTACAAGTCAGGCAAGAACTCCTTCTTTGACTGATCCATTTTGAACTACTTCAAAATCATATCAAGGTATGTACTTATCGAAAGTCTTATCAAGCGTCTTGATCTATCTCTATAGATCTTGATGCCCAATATGTAAGCAGCTTCACCAAGGTCTTTCTTTGAAAAACTCCTTTCAAACACTCCTTTATGCTTTCCAGAAAATTCTACATCATTTCCGATCGACAATATGTCATTCACATATACTTATCAGAAAGGTTGTAGTGCTCCCACTCACTTCTTGTAAATACAGGCTTCACCGTAAGTCTGTATAAATCTATATGCTTTGATCAACTTATCAAAGCGTATATTCCAACTCCGAGATGCTTGCACCAGTCTATAGATGGATCGCTGGAGCTTGCACATTTTGTTAGCACCTTTAGGATTGACAAAACCTTCGGGTTGCATCATATACAATTTTTCTTTAATAAATCCATTAAAGAATGCAGTTTTGTTATCCATTTGCCGGATTTCATAAAATGCGGCAATTGCTAACATGATTCGGACAGACTTAAGCATCTCTACGGGTGAGAAAGTCTCATCGTAGTCAACTCCTTGAACTTGTCGAAAACCTTTCGCAACAAGTCGAGCTTTGTAAACAGTAACATTACCGTCAGCGTCGGTCTTCCTCTTGAAGATCCATTTATTTTCGATGGCTTGCCGATCATCGGGCAAGTCAACCAAAGTCCACACTTTGTTCTCATACATGGATCCCATCTCAGATTTCATGGCCTCAAGCCATTTTGCGGAATCTGGACTCATCATCGCTTCCTCATAGTTCGCAGGTTCATCATGGTCTAGTAACATGACTTCCAGAACTGGGTTGCCGTACCACTCTGGTGCGGAACGTACTCTGGTTGATCTACGACGTTCAGCAGAAACTTGATCTGAAGTTTCATGATCATCATCATTAGCTTCCTCACTAATCGGTGTAGAAATCACTGGAACTAGTTTCTGTGATGTTCCACTTTCCAATTTGGGAGAAGGTACAATTACCTCATCAAGTTCTACTTTCCTCCCACTCACTTCTTTCGAGAGAAACTCCTTCTCTAGAAAGCATCCACTCTTAGCAACAAAGACCTTGCCTTCGGATCTGTGATAGAAGGTGTACCCAACAGTTTCTTTTGGGTATCCTATGAAGATTTACTTCTCCGATTTGGGTTCGAGCTTATCATGTTGAAACTTCTTCACATAAGCATCGCAGTCCCAAACTTAAAGAAACGACAACTTTGGTTTCTTGCCAAACCACAGTTCATAAGGTGTCGTATCAACGGATTTAGATGGTGCCCTATTTAACGTGAATGTAGCTGTCTCTAATGCATAACCCCAAAAGCGATAGTGGTAGATCGGTAAGAGACATCATTGATCGCACCATATCTAATAAAGTACGGTTATGACGTTTGGACACACCATTACACTGTGGTGTTCCAGGTGGCGTGAGTAGTGAAACTATTTCACATTGTTTTTACTGAAGGCCAAACTCGCTAACTCAAATATTTTACCTCTACGATCATATCGTAGAAACTCTTATTTTCTTGTTACGATGATTCTCCACTTCACTCTGAAATTCTTTGAATTTTTCAAATGTTTCAGACTTGTGCTTCATTAAGTAGATATACCCATATCTGCTCAAATCATCAGTGAAGGTCAGAAAATAACGATTCCCGCCGTGAGCTTCAACACTCATTGGTCTGCATACATCAGTATGTATGATTTCCAACAACTCTGTTGCTCGCTCCACAGTTCCGGAGAATGGAGTTTTAGTCATCTTGCCCATGAGGCATGGTTCGCAAGCACCAAGTGATTCATAATCAAGTGATTCCAAAAAGTCCATCACTATGGAGTTTCTTCATGCGCTTTACACCAATATGACCTAAACGGCAGTGCCACAAATAAGTTGCACTATCATTATTAACCTTGCATCTTTTGGCTTCAATATTATGAATATGTGTATCACACGATCGAGATCCAACAAACTATTTTCATTGGGTGTATGACCATAGAAGGTTTTATTCATGTACACAGAACAACAATTATTCTCTAACTTACATGAATAACCGTATTGCAATAAACATGATCATATCATATTCATGCTCAACACAAACACCAAATAACACTTATTTAGGTTCAACACCAATCCCGAAAGTATAGGGAGTGTGCGATGATGATCATATCAATCTTGGAACTGCTTCCAATACACATCGTCACTTCATCCTTTAACTAGTTTCTGTTCATTATGCAACTCCCATTTCGAGTTACTACTCTTTAGCAACTGAACTAGTATCAAATACCGAGGGGTTGCTATGAACACTAGTAAAATACACATCAATAATCTGTATATCAAATATACCTTTGTTCACTTTGCCATCCTTCTTATCCGCCAAGTATCTAGGGCAGTTCCACTTCCGGTGACCATTTCCTTTGCAGTAGAAGCACGTAGTTTCAGGCTTGAGTTTAGCTTTGGGTTTCTTCATGGGAGTGACAACTTGCTTGTCATTCTTCTTGAAGTTCCCCTTCTATCCCTTTGCCCTTTACTTGAAACAAGTGGTCTTATTAACCATCAACACTTGATGTTCTTTCTTGATTTCTACCTTCGCCGATTTCAGCATTGCGAAGAGCTCGGGAATTCCTTTCGTCATCCCTTGCATATTATAGTTCATCACGAAGTTCTACTAACTTGGTGATAGTGACTAGAAAACTTTGTCAATTACTATCTTATCTGGAAGATTAACTCCCACTTGATTCAAGTAATTGTAGTACCCAGACAATCTGAGCACATGCTCACTGGTTGAGCTATTCTCCTCCATCTTGTAGGCAAAGTACTGTCAGAAGTCTTACACCTCTTGACACGGGCATGAGTATGAAATACTAATTTCAACTCTTGGAACATCTCATATGCTCCGTGGCGTTCAAAACGTTTTTGAAGTCCCGGTTATAAGCCGTAAAGCATGGTGCACTAAACTATCAAGTAGTCATCATACCGAGCTTTTGTCAAAACGTTCATAACGTCTACATCTGCTCCTGCAATAGGTCTGTCACCTAGCGGTGCATCAAGGGCATATTTCTCTGTGCAGCAATGAGGATAATCCTCAGATCACGGAACAATTCCGCATCATTGCTACTAACATCTTTCAACTTAGTTTTCTCTAGGAACATATAAAAAAAGGGGAGCAACATCGTGAGCTATTGATATACAACATAGATATGCTAATACTACGAGGACTAAGTTCATGATAAATTAAAGTTCAATTTAATCATATTACTTAAGAACTCCCACTTAGATAGACATCCCTCTAGTCATCTAAATGATCACGTGATCCAAATCAACTAAACCATGTCCGATCATCACGTGAGATGGAGTAGTTTCAATGGTGAACATCTTATGTTGATCATATCTACTATATGATTCACGCTCGACCTTTCGGTTTCCAGTGTTCCGAGGCCATATCTGCATATGCTAGGCTCGTCAAGTTTAACCCGAGTATTCTGCGTGTGCAAAACTGGCTTACACCCGTTGTATTTGAACGTAGAGCTTATCACACCCGATCATCACGTGGTGTCTCGGCACGACGAACTTTCGCAACGGTGCATACTCAGGGTGAACACTTATACCTTGAAATTTAGTAAGGGATCATCTTATAATGCTACCGTCGTTCTAAGCACAATAAGAAGCATAATAAGATAAACATCACATGCAAATCAAAATATGTGACATGATATGGCCATCATCATCTTGTGCTTTTGATCTCCATCTCCAAAGCACCGTCATGATCACCTTCGTCACCGGCGCGACACCTTGATCTCTATCATAGCATCGTTGTCGTCTCGCCAACTATTGCTTCTACGACTATCGCTACCGCTTAGTGATAAAGTAAAGCAATTACATGACGATTGCATTTCATACAATAAAGCGACAACCATATGGCTCCTGCCAGTTGCCGATAACATTACAAAACATGATCATCTCATACAAAGCCGTATAACTCATCATGTCTTGACCATATCACATCACAACATGCCCTGCAAAAACAAGTTAGACGTCCTCTACTTTGTTGTTGCAAGTTTTACGTGGCTGCTACGGGCTTAGCAAGAACCGTTCTTACCTACGCATACAAAACCACAACGATGGTTCGTCAAGTATGTGTTGTTTTAACCTTCACAAGGACCGGGCGTAGCCACACTTGATTCAGCTAAAGTGAGAGAGACAGACACCCGCCAGTCACCTTTAAGCAATGAGTGCTCGTAACGGTGAAACCAGTCTCGCGTAAGCGTACGCGTAATGTCGGTCCGGGCCGCTTCATCTCACAATACCGCCGAAGCAAAGTATGACATGCTGGTAAGCAGTATGACTAGTATCGCCCACAACTCATTGTGTTCTACTCGTGCATATCATCTACACATAAAACTGGCTCTGATACCACTGTTGGGGAACGTAGTATTTTAAAATTTTCCTACGATCATGCAAGATCTATCTACCAGATGCATAGCAACGAGAGGGAAGAGTGTGTCTATGTACCCTCGTAGACCGGGAGCGGAAGCGTCAAGTGACGCGGTTGATGTAGTCGAACTTCTTCACGATTCAAACGATCAAGCACCGAACGTACGGCACCTCCGCGTTCAGCACACATTCAGCTTGATGACGTCCCACGAGCTCTTGATCCAGTTGAGCTTCACGGGAGAGTTTCGTCAGCACGACGGCGTGGTGACAGATATGATGTATTCACCGGCGCAGGGCTTCGCCTAAGCACCGCGACGGTATGACCGAGGTGTGTTTCTGTGGAGGGGGGTGTTGGAAATATGCCCTAGAGGCAATAATAAATTGGTTATTATTATATTTCCTTGTTCACGATAATCGTTTATTATCCATGCTAGAATTGTATTGAAAGGAAACTCAGATACATGTGTGGATACATAGACAAACACCATGTCCCTAGTGAGCCTCTAGACGACTAGCTCGTTGATCAATAGATGGTTACGGTTTCCTAACCATGGACATTGGATGTCGTTGATAACGGGATCACATCATTAGGAGAATGATGTGATGGACAAGACCCAATCCTAAGCCTAGCACAGATCGTGTAGTTCGTATGCTAAAGCTTTTCTATATGTCAAGTATCTTTTCCTTAGACCATGAGATTGTGCAACTCCCAGATACCGTAGGAATGCTTTGGGTGTACCAAACGTCACAACGTAACTGGGTGGCTATAAAGGTGCACAACAGGTATCTCCGAAAGTGTCTGTTGGGTTGGCACGAATCGAGACTGGGATTTGTCACTCCGTATGACGGAGAGGTATCTCTGGGCCCACTCGGTAGGACATCATCATAATGTGCACAATATGTGATCAAGGAGTTGATCACGGGATGATGTGTTACGGAACGAGTAAAGAGACTTGCCGGTAACGAGATTGAGCAAGGTATCGGTATATCGACGATCGAATCTCGGGCAAGTGCTATACCGATAGAGAAAGGGAATCGTATACGGGATTGATTGAATCCTTGACATCGTGGTTCATCCGATGAGATCATCGTGGAACATGTGGGAGCCAACATGGGTATCCAGATCCCGCTGTTGGTTATTGGCCGGAGAGTTGTCTCGGTCATGTCTACATGGTTCCCGAGCCCGTAGGGTCTACACACTTAAGGTTCGATGACGCTAGGGTTATAGGGAAAGTATGTACGCGGTTACCGAATGTTGTTCGGAGTCCCGGATAAGATCCCGGACGTCACGAGGAGTTCCGGAATGGTTCGGAGGTAAAGATTCATATATGGGAAGTCCTGTTTTGGTCACCGGAAAAGTTTCGGGCGATATCGGTAATGTACCGGGACCACCGGGAGGGTCCCGGGGGTCCACCAGGTGGGGCCACCAGCCCCAGAAGGCTGCGTGGGCTAAGTGTGGGAGGGGACCAGCCCCAAGGGGGCTGGTGCGCCCCCCCACCAAGTCCCATGGCGCCTCCAAGAGGGGAGGGGGGCAAACCCTAAGGCAGTTGGGCCCTAGGGCCCAATAGTGGTGCGCCTCCCCCTCTCTCCCCCTTGGCCGCCCCCTAGATGGGATCTAGGGCTGGCCGCACCCTAGGGGAGGGAAACCCTAAAGGGGGGCGCAGCCCTCCCTTCCCCCTATATATATGTGAGGTTTTAGGGCTGTTTGACACACGAGAACGTCTCCCTCTTGGCGCAGCCCTACCCCTCTCCCTCCTCGTCTCTTGCAGCGCTTGGCGAAGCCCTGCTGGAGTCCCGCGCTCCTCCACCACCACCACGCCGTCGTGCTGCTGTTGGATGGAGTCTTCCCCAACCTCTCCCTCTCTCCTTGCTGGATCAAGGCGTGGGAGACGTCACCGGGCTGCACGTGTGAAGAACGCGGAGGCACCGTCCGTTCGGTGCTAGGATCTTCGGCGATCTGAATCGCGGCGAGTATGACTCCATCAACCGCGTTCTTGAACGCTTCCGGTTAGCGATCTACAAGGGTATGTGGATCCAACTCTCCTCTCGTAGATGCATCTCCTAGATTGATCTTGGTGAACGTAGGAAAATTTTTGTTTCCCATGCGACGTTCCCCAACAGGGGGCACCGCACACGGCTGGAACAATTCAACTTGTGTGTCTTTGGGTGCCCCCTGCCCCCGTATATAAAGGAGCAAGGGGGAGGCCGGCCGGCCCTTGTTTGGTGCGGCTAGGGGTGCAATCCTACTAGGAATAGGATTGCAATCCTATTCCTAGTAGGAATCACCAATGAAGGAAGAGAGGGAAAGGAAAAGAGGGAGATGTGGCGCTCCCCCAATCCTAGTCCAACTAGGAACCCTAGGTGGGGCGCCGGCCAGCCCTATGGGCTGCCTCTCTCTTTCCCTTAAGGCCCACTATGGACCATCCCCCTTCGTAGGGGGTTCCGGTAACCCCCTCCGGCAATCCCGTTAAATCCGAAACTTTTCCGGAACACTTCCGGTGTCCGAATATAGTCGTCCAATATATCAATCTTTATGTCTCGGACATTCCGAGACTCCTCGTCATGTCCGTGATCTCATCCAGGACTCCGAACTACCTTCGGTACATCAAAACTCATAAACTCATAATACCGATCGTCATCAAACGTTAAGCGTGCGGACCCTACGGGTTCGAGAACTATGTAGACATGACCGAGACTCATCTCCGGTCAATAACCAATAGCGGAACCTGGATGTTCATATTGGCTCCTACATATTCTACGAAGATCTTTTATCGGTCAAAACCGCATAACAACATACGTTGTTCCTTTTGTCATCGGTATGTTACTTGCCCGAGATTCGATCGTCGGTATCTCTATACCTAGTTCAATCTCATTACTGGCAAGTCTCTTTACTCGTTCCGTAACACATCATCTCGTGACTAACTCATTAGTCTTTTGCTTGCAAGGCTTATTGTGATGTGTGTTACCGAGAGGGCCCAGAGATACCTCTCCGACACTCGGAGTGACAAATCCTAATCTTGATCTATGCCAACACCACGAATACTTTCGGAGACACCTGTAGAGCATCTTTATGATCACCCAGTTACGTTGTGACGTTTGATAGCACACAAGGTGTTCCTACGGTATTCGGGAGTTGCATAATCTCATAGTCATAGGAACATGTATAAGTCATGAAGAAAGCAATAGCAGTAAAACTAAACGATCAAA
This sequence comes from Secale cereale, assembly GCA_902687465.1. Taxonomy (NCBI): domain Eukaryota; kingdom Viridiplantae; phylum Streptophyta; class Magnoliopsida; order Poales; family Poaceae; genus Secale; species Secale cereale. The sequence continues at coordinate 522,411,527 of LR738714.1, read as the reverse complement.
GTGCTATGCTAACGGATGGGTCTTGTGTTGGGGAACGTAGTATTTTCAAAATTTTCCTACGATCACGCAAGATCTATCTACTAGATGCATAGCAAAGAGAGGGGAGAGTGTGTCTACGTACCCTCGTAGACCGAAAGCGGAAGCGTTTATCAACGCGGTTGATGTAGTCGTGCACCTTCACGATCCGTCCCGATCTAGTACCGAACGTACGGCACCTCCGCGTTCAGCACACGTTCAGCTCGATGACGTCCTCGCCTTCTTGATCCAGCAAGACGGGCGAAGTAGTAGATGAGTTCCGGCAGCACGACGGCGTGGTGACGGTTGTTGATGAAGAACAATCTCTGCAGGGCTTCGCCAAGCACTACAGAAACTAGACGGAGGATAAACTAGAGGGTCGGGGTAGCCGGCACACGGCTTGGTGTATCTTGATGTGTCTTGGGTGCTAGCCCTACCCCTCTATTTATATGTTGAGCCTAGGGGTCGAAACTTGGAGTAAAAGCCTTCACAAAGTCGGTTTCACCCGTAAGGCAAGAGTCCTTCTCGGACTCCAGGGCCAGACGCCAGGGTTCCCGGCGTCTGGACCCAGACGCCAGGGATCCTGGCGTCTGGCCCCTGGACTCCGCAAAACTTCCTTTTGCGCTTTCCAAAAACCTTGTGTGCTTTCCCTTTTGGCCCAAATAACGTGTTCTCGTACCCAAACACTTCGGGAAACATCCGGAACCTCTTCCGGTGAATTCCGGAACCCTTCCGGAGGTCAAACACTATTATCTCATATATTAATCTTTATCTCCGGACCATTCCGGAGTTCCTCGTCATGTCCGTGATCACATCCTGGACTCCGAATAACATTCGGTCACCAACATACATAACTCATTAAATACTATATCGTCAACGAACGTTTAAGCGTGCGGACCCTACGGGTTCGAGAACTATGTAGACATGACCGAGACATCTCTCCGGTCAATAACCAATAGCGGAACCTGGATGCCCATATTGGCTCCTACATATTCTACGAAGATCTTTATCGGTCGAACCGCATAACAACATACGTTGTTCCTTTTGTCATCGGTATGTTACTTTCCCGAGATTCGATCGTCGGTATCACTATACCTAGTTCAATCTCGTTACCGGCAAGTCTCTTTACTCGTTCCGTAACACATCATCTCGTGACTAACTCATTAGTCTTTTGCTTGCAAGGCTTATTATGATGTGTGTTACCGAGAGGGCCCAGAGATACCTCTCCGACACTCGGAGTGACAAATCCTAATCTTGATCTATGCCAACACCACGAATACTTTCGGAGACACCTGTAGAGCATCTTTATGATCACCCAGTTATGTTGTGACGTTTGATAGCACACAAGGTGTTCCTACGGTATTCGGGAGTTGCATAATCTCATAGTCATAGGAACATGTATAAGTCATGAAGAAAGCAATAGCAGTAAAACTAAACGATCATAGTACTATGCTAACGGATGGGTCTTGTCCATCACATCATTCTCCTAATGATGTGATCCCGTTGATCAAATGACAACTCATGTCTATGGCTAGGAAACATAACCATCTTTGATCAATGAGCTAGTCTAGTAGAGGCATACTAGGGACACTCTGTTTTGTCTATGTATTCACACATGTACTAAGTTTCCGGTTAATACAATTCTAGCATGAATAATAAACATTTATCTGATATAAGGAAATATAAATAACAACTTTATTATTGCCTCTAGGGCATATTTCCTTCACGAGCATCCCCCGGTGCCCTCCTTCTTCCTATATAAGTCTGCGTACCCCAGAAACTCCGTGAACAGAGAGAAAACCCTAATTCCACTGCCGTACCTTCTGTTCCCTTGGAGATCCCATCTTGGAGCCTGTTCCAGAGCTCCACCGGAGGGGGATCCATCACGGAGGCCTTCATCATCATCATCATCATCGCCCTCACCATGAGTTGTGAGTAGTTTACCACAGACCTTTGGGTCCATAGCTAGTATCTAGATGGCTTCTTCTCTCTCTCTGGATCTCAATACAAAGTTCTCCTCGGTCTTCGAGGAGATCTATTCGATGTAATCTCTTTTTGCGGTGTGTTTGTCGAGATCTGATAAATTGTGAGTTTATGATCAAGGTTATCTATGAAAGATATTTGGTTCTTCTCTGAACTTTTTATGTGTGCTCATAATATCCTTGCAAGTCTCTTCGAATTATTTGTTTGGTTTGGCCTACTAGATCTATAGTTCTTGCAATGGGAGAAGTGCTTGGCTTTGGGTTCAATCTTGCGGTGTCCTTTCCCAGTGACAGTAGGGGCAACAAGGCACGTATTGTATTGTTGCCATCGAGGATAAAAAGATGGGGTTTATATCATATTGCTTGAGTTTATCCCTCTACAGCATGTCATCTTGCTTAAGGCGTTACTCTGTTCTTATGAACTCAATACACTAGATGCATGCTGGATAGCGGTCGATGTGTGGAGTAATAGTAGTAGATGCAGGCAGGAGTCAGTCTACTTGTCTCGGATGTGATGCCTATATGCAATGATCATGCCTCGATAGTCTCATAATTATTCGCTTTTCTATCAATTGCTCGACAGTAATTTGTTTACCCGCCATAGAATATCGCTATCATGAGAGAAGCCACTAGAGAAAACTATGGCCCCCGGGTCAATTCTCAACCTATCAATCTACATCTACTTTACTTTTCTCGCTTTTATTTGCTATTCTTACGAACTAAAAATACCAAAAATATAAACTATCATCTCTATCAGATCTCACTTTCGTAAGTGACCGTAAAGGGATTGACAACCCCTTATCGCGTTGGCTACAAAGTTCTTATTTGTTTGTGCAGGTGCGAGGGACTCGCTTGTGGTCTCCTAGTGGATTGATACCTTGGTTCTCAAAAACTGAGGGAAATACTTACACTACTGTGCTGCATCTCCCTTTCATCTTTGAGGGAATACAACGCAAGCTCAAGAGGTAGCAAGAAGAATTTCTGGCGCCGTTGCCGGGGAGGCTTACGCAAAAGTCATATACCTAGTACCTATCACAAACCCTTATCGTTCGCATTACATTTATTTGCCTCTCGTTTTCCTCTCCCCCACTTCACCCTTGCCGTTTTATTTGCCCTTCTTCCGCCGTGTGTTTATCGTTCGCTTGCTTCTTGTTTGCTCGTGTGCTGTTTTCTTGCTTGTCATCATGTCTAGAACACCTATCATTATCACCACTCCAGAGAGTGAGGTCCTCAACTTTAAACAAAGGGAGGAAGAAAACTTAAAAGATGCCTGGTATAGAATTTGCGATGCTCAAAATAGATCTAATAGGAAGCTTTCGACTTCCATGCTTCTTCGCAATTTTTATGTTGGCATAACTCCGTGGAATAGAATTATCTTAGATACCACTACCAGAGGGAATTTCTTGGGTAGCCACACCGTTGATTCTTATAACGCTATGACCGAATTATTTGGCTCACCACCTCTTATGGTCAATGGGACTGTTTTAACTTTGGAGCATGTTATCCAAGGTTAGAAATCATTGAAAACAAATTTGCTACAGTAGAATTGGTAGATAACTTGGATAGAACAATTCATAATGAAATCACCCAATATGGATCCAAGGTAGGAGTTGTTCTGAAAAATCTTAAGGAAAAAGAGCCCATAGTTAAAGAAAAGCTAGATCATGATTCTACTAGAATCAATAAACTTGAGGATGTTATCAATAATGTGGGTTCTGCTCTTTCCTCTATAAAAATACTCCAAATAACTCTACTAGATTATCCAAGTTCATGTATGTCCCTAAAGACAAGGGTGAACCATCTAGAATTGCGGATCTCAAATCCATAAGTGTTCACTCTAATTTTCTTACTTTTGCAAGAGACCCTTTTGACACTTTAGAATTTCTTGATTTCTTGCCCAAGAGTGTGATTTTTCATAGGGACAAAGAAGTGCCCAGGAACCATAAGTGCTTAATCAAAGAATTGCCTTCCAAAGATGGAAATACCTAGATTTATCTTGTATCGTGCATAGCTAGGGGCGTAAAACGATAGCGCTTGTTGGGAGGCAACCCAATTTTTTGTTTTTTGTTTTTGTTGCTGTTAGGGAATAAATATTGCATCTAGCCTCTGATTAGATGTGGTTTCATGTTTTGTTTAGTGTCTGTGCCAAGTAGAACCTTTGGGAAGACTTGTGTGAAGTTTATATGATCTTGCTGTGAAAAACAGAATCGTTAGCGATGGCTAAAGTAGTCTTACGATTTTACTGGAGCGTGCTTTTTAGTTGATTATTTTTGCAGATGATTGTTAGACAAATTCCTCAAATTTACCAATTTAGTTTGAATTTTTTGGAGTTCCAGAAGTAGGCGAAACCTGCAGATTACTACAGACTGTTCTGTTTTTGACAGATTCTGTTTTTCGTGTGTTGTTTGCTTATTCCGATGCATCTATGAGTAGTATTGGAGGATATGAAGCATAGAGAAGTTGGAATACCATAGGTTTAACACCAATATAAACAAAGAATGAATTCATTGCTGCACCTTTGAGTAGTGGTTTGCTTTCTTATACTAACGGGGCCCACGAGAATTTTTGTCTAAGTTTTGTGTTGTGAAGTTTTCAAGTTTTGAGTATTGCTTTGATGGACTATGGAACAAGGAGTAGCAAAGGCCTAAGCTTGGGGATACCCACGGCACCCCAAGTAAATTCAAGATAATCAAAAGCCTAAGCTTGGGGATGCCCCGGGATGGCATCCCCTCTTTCGTCTTCATCCATCGGTAACTATACTTGGAGCTATATTTTTATTCGCAACATGTTATGTGTTTTGCTTGGAGCGTCTTGTATAATTTGAGTATTTGATTGTTAGTTTGCCACAATCATCCTTGCTGGACACACCAATTTTAGAGAGTTAAATATGGCCTAGGAATTGATAGAACACTCTATGTGCTTCACTTATATCTTTTGAGTTGAATAGTTTTTGCTCTAGTGCTTCACTTATATCTTTTGGAGCTCGATGGTGGTAATATTTTGTAGAAATCATTTAACTCTCATTCTTCACTTATATCCTTTTGAGAGTCTATTAAAACAGCATGGTAATGTGTTTAGGCTAAAGGAACTAGTCTTCACATGATAGACATCCAATGTCAATGTAGTAAAAAAATTCACACCAAGTGCATTGAATAGAATGTGATGTTGGATGCTTGATAATTTTTTTGAGACATGAGGATAGTGATATTAGAGTCATGCTAGTGGAGTTATTATGAAATTGAGGAATACTTGTGTTAAGGTTAGTGATTCTCGTATCATGCACGTATGGTGAACCACTATGTGACGAAGTTAGAGCATGAGGTATTTGTAGAGTGCCAACCTTTGTTTGGAGGTCGGGGGCGCGCGATGGTTAACTCCTACCAACCTCCCCCCTAGGAGCATGCGTTGATTGCTTTGTTTTGATGACTCGTAGATTTTTGCAATAAGTATATGAGTTCTTATGACTAATGTTGAGTCCATGGATTATACGCACTCTCACCCTTCCACCATTGCTGGCCTCTCTTGTACCGCGCAACTTTCGCCGGTACCATAAACCCACTATATATCCTTCCTCAAAACAGCCACCATATTGTTCCTCAAAACAGCCACCATACCTACCTATCATGGCATTTCCATAGCCATTTCGAAATATATTCCCATGCAACTTTCCACCGTTCCGTTCACATGACAGGCATCTTATTGTCATATTGTCATTGCATGATCATGTAGTTGACATCGTATTTGTGGCAAGGCCACCATGCCTAATTTTTATACATGTCACTCTTTTTCATTGCACATACCGGTACACTGCCGGAGGCATTCATATAGAGTCATACTTTGTTGTAGTATCGAGTTGTAATATCAAGTTGTAATGAAAGTGTGATGATCATCATTATTAGAGCATTGTCCCATGGGAGGAAAGGCTAAATCTATAAAGCCCCTCCGCAAAAAGAAAAAGAAAAAAAAAGGCCAAAGAAAAAAAAAGTAAGGCCCAAAAAAAAGAAAAAGGGACAATTGCTACTATCTTTTTTCCACACTTGTGCTTCAAAGTAGCACCATGTTCTTCATTGTAGAGAGTCTCATGTTTAGTCACTTTCATATACTAGTGGGAATTTTCATTATAGAACTTGGCTTGTATATTCCAACGATGGGCTTTCTCAAATGCCCTAGGTCTTCGTGAGCAAGCAAGTTGGATGCACACCCACTAGTTTCTTTTGTTGAGCTTTCATTCATATTTAGCTCTAGTGCATCCGTTGCATGGCAATCCCTACTCACTCACATTGATATCTATTGATGGGCATCTCCATAGCCCGTTGATACGCCTAGTCGATGTGAGACTATCTCCCTCCTTTTTGTCTTCTCCACAACCACCTCTATTCCACCCATAGTGCTATATCCATGGCCCACGCTCATGTACTGCGTGAAAGTTGAAAGGTTTGGAAAGATAGAGTATTAAAACAAATGCTTGGCTGAAATCGGGGTTGTGCATGATATGAATATTTGTGTGTGATAACGAGGGAGCATAGCCAACACTATATGATTTTGTAGGGATAAATTTCTTTAGCCATAGTATTTTGAGAAGACATGATTGCTTTATTAGTATGCTTGAAGTATTGTTATTTCTTATTTCAATATAAACTTTTATCTTGAATCTTTCAGATCTGAACATTCATGCCACAATTAAGAGAATTACATTGAAAAACTATATTGGTTAGCACTCCACATAAAAAATTCTTTCTTTTATCATTTACCTACTCGAGGACGAGCTGGAATTAAGCTTGGGGATGCTTGATACGTCTCCAACGTATCTATAATTTTTGATTGTTCCATGTTATTATTTATGAAGTCTTGGATGTTTAATGGGCTATATCATTCACTTTTATATCATTTTTGGGACTAACCTACTAACCCAAAGGCCCAGTCCAGATTGCTAGTTTTTGCTTGTTTCAGGTTTTGCAGAAAAATAATATCAAACGGAGTCCAAACGGAATGAAACCTTCGCGAGAGATATTTTTGGAGAAAATCATGCACGCGGAGCTTGAGAACCACGTCAGGGGACGGAGGGATGGCCCACGAGGGTGGGGGGCGCCCCCCTTCCCAGGGCGCGCCCCTGCCTCGTGGCCCCCTCGAGCGTCCCCCGGTGCCCTCCTTCTTCCTATATAAGTCTACATACCCCATAAACTCCATGAACCGAAATAAAACCCTAATTCCATCGCCGTACCTTCTGTTCCCGTGGAGATCCCATCTTGGAGCCTGTTCCGGAGCTCCACCGGAGGGGGATCCATCACGGAGGCCTTCATCATCATCATCATCGCCCTCACCATGAGTTGTGAGTAGTTTACCACAGACCTTCGGGTCCATAGCTAGTATCTAGATAGCTTCTTCTCTCTCTGGATCTCAATACAATGTTCTCCTCGGTCTTCGAGGAGATCTATTCGATGTAATCTCTTTTTGCGGTGTGTTTGTCGAGATCCGATGAATTGTGAGTTTATGATCAAGGTTATCTGTGAAAGATATTTGGTTCTTCTCTAAACTTTTTATGTGTGCTCATAATATCCTTGCAAGTCTCTTCGAATTATTGGTTTGGTTTGGCCTACTAGATCTATAGTTCTTGCAATGGGAGAAGTGCTTGGCTTTGGGTTCAATCTTGCGGTGTCCTTTCCCAGTGACAGCAGGGGCAGCAAGGCACGTATTGTATTGTTGCCATCGAGGATAAAAAGATGGGGTTTATATCATATAGCTTGAATTTATCCCTCTTCATCATGTCATCTTGCTTAAGGCGTTACTCTGTTCTTATGAACTCAATACACTAGATGCATCTTGGATAACGGTCGATGTGTGGAGTAATAGTAGTAGATGCAGGTAGGAGTCGGTCTACTTGTCTCGGACGTGATGCCTATATACTATGATCATGCCTAGATAGTCTCATAATTATTCGCTTTTCTATCAATTGCTCGACAGTAATTTGTTTACCCGCCGTAGAATATCGCTATCACGAGAGAAGCCACTAGAGAAACCTATGGCCCCCGGGTCTATTCTCAACATATCAATCTACATCTACTTTACTTTTCTTGCTTTTATTTGCTGTTCTTATAAACTAAAAATACCAAAAATATAAACTATCATCTCTGTCAGATCTCACTCTCGTAAGTGACCGTAAAGGGATTGACAACCCCTTATCGCGTTGGCTGCAAAGTTCTTATTTGTTTGTGCAGATGCGAGGGACTCGCACGTGGTCTCCTATTGGATTGATATCTTGGTTCTCAAAAACTGAGGGAAATACTTACGCTACTGTGGTGCATCTCCCTTTCCTCTTCGAGGGAATACAACGCAAGCTCAAGAGGTAGCAAATCTTTAAGAACATGCTTAACTGTAGCCATGCCTTAGTCTCATCGTGGCTCCCTAGCACACGTCCCGAGGGGGAGGCACAGGGCCATCTTCTAGATACTGGCTTGTAGGCTGCCGCCTGTCAGGGCTTCGCCTCCTGTTGGCAGCCGGCTCCTGGGCGTTGCGGCCCTAGGAGACGACCCGATACACAGGCGGCCAGAGGATGACATGCGGCCCGTATTTGTCTTGAAACGCCATGGATGGTCGATGAAGACACCCGTGGTTAATATCTCCGACAGTAGTCCCCGAAGCTGGTGGAGTTCTGCGGTCGTGAGCGGGATTGCGGGGTTCCAACAGCTTCCCACTCCAAGTAAGGTTTTGATACGTCCAAAACGTATCTATAATTTCTGCTTGCTCCATGCCTCTTTTGTGTGATATTGCTATGATATTTATACACTTCCATACACTTTTGATCATATTTGGACTAACCTATTAACTCAGTGCACCCCAGTGCCAGTTTCTGTTTTTTGCTGTTTTTGTATTTCAGGTTTTCCCATTACGTAAACTGCCAGACAAATTCCGGGAAAAATATATAAAAAATCAGCGTTCCGGAAGCTTCCATGCGGCCAAAGTAGGGCCGGAGGGGGGCCACCAGGGCTCCAGGTGCCCTGGCCACGCGGCCCCCCTCCAGGCCGCGTCGGGGGGCGCCTGGGCCCCCCTTTGCTCCCCTGGCGACCCCCTTTGGCATATATTTAACACCCGTCGAGGAAACCCTGATTCCGGACCCCTTTTCTCCAGATGCAATTCCGATCTCCGCCGCCATCGCCATCAAGCTTCGGGGGACCAGAATTCCTGTGCCGGCACCCTGCCGGGACGGGGAAGTGCCCCCGGATTCATCTCCATCGACGTTGCTTCCTCCCCCCATGATGCGGGAGTAGTTCCTCCTCGGGGCTGAGGTTTCTACCAGTAGCTATGTGGTTATCTCTCTCTCCCATGATGTGATCTTCGTTGTGATCATAGGCTATGTTAATCTAGGGTGATCCCATGATGTTTCCCCTTCCTCTATGTATTGGATTGATGTACTCACTTGTCTTTATCTAGTATAATCCCCGAGACTAAGGTGACAGCGGTCTATTGGACATGGATTAGAAAAATATTTTCATGAGTGATTCCTCTCTTGTGTGTTGATTGAAGATTGAGAGTCTCTTGGTGCTTGTCTTTGACTATCCTTTAGATATGTTGTGGTGATTGTGGGACTCTCTTCGGATGGCCGCGGTGACATTGGGAAATCCTTAGATTGAGAACTACGAACTTTGAGGTGTGCTTTTGTAGCCCTACATAATTCTCGTCCTCTCTTGACCACGAAGGAATGACCTCCGGGTGCGTCTCCATTGCATGTTTTATGGGAAATATCATGTGATTCGATTATGTTAATGTTGTTGGGAGTTGCCACTAGTGAAAGTATGATCCCTAGGCCTTGTTTCCACCATTGCAATACCATTTGTGCTCATGTTTACCACTTGTTTGCTTGCTGCACTTTTTATTACAGATTTATATTACTTTGTTTTGCCATCCATATCACTTGCCATTTAACATCTCTTCGCCGAACTAGTGCACCTATACATCTGACAAGTGTATTAGGTGTGTTGGGGACACAAGAGACTTCTTGTATCTTAGTTGCAGGGTTGCTTGAGAGAGACCATCTTCAACCTCTACTTCCCTGAGTTCGATAAACCTTAGGTCATCCACTTGAGGGAAATTGCTGCTGTCCTACAAACCTTTGCGCTTGGAGGCCCAACATAGTCTACAAGAGTAGAAGCGTGTGTAGACATCAAGCTATTTCTGGCGCCGTTGCCGGGGAAGTGAGTGCTTGAAGGTATATCTTTAGATCTTGCAATTAAATCTTTTTGTTTCTTGTTTTTATTTCACTAGTTATGTTTATAGAAAACCTTGCTATTGGATCGTTGCTTGTGGGAAGACGCCCCACACCTGTGGTGGTTGCTCCTCCCCCTACTGAAATTATGCCCTATAAAATACCAGCTGGTATTATCGATTATGTTTTGGCTAATCGTTATGCAGGAGACAGACATCTCGGTGAACACTTGCTATATCTGTCACAACTATGTTCACTATTTAAGCTTGCAGGTGTATCAAGGGAGTTTGTCATGAGGAAATTATTTGCCTTGTCGCTGAAAGGAAAAGCATTGGAATGGTATAGGCTACTAGATGACTCTCACCTGTTGGATTGGGAATAGATCCAGTCTCTCTTTTACTCCAAGTTTTATCCTCTTCATGAAGTCCATGAGAATAGGAATTATGTTTATAATTTCTATCCTCATGACGGAGAGAGCATAGCTCAAGCTTGGGGAGACTGAAAACGTTAATGCTAAAATGTCCTAACCATGGGCTCCCCAAAGATATGATTATTACTAATTTCTATGCGAGGCTTTCTCGACAGAATAAAGATTTGCTCGACGCTTCCTCTATGGGTTCTTTCACAAACGAAAAGATTGATGCTAAATGGGAACTCCTTGAAAGAATTCAACGCAACACTGAAAATTGGGAGATTGACAAAGGTAAAGAGTCAGGTATAATTTATGAGTATGATTGCATTAAGTCCTTTGTTGAAACTACAAGTTTTAATAAGTTTAATGCTAAGTTTGGGCTTGATTCTCAACTCCTTGTTGATTTCCTCAAATCTTTTGCTTCACATCTTAATATGCCTAAGGAGGATTGGATCAAGTATCATAAACCTTTTAAAGAGACTTGCAAAGAAAATGAAATTGTTCATGATGATTGCAACATGCATGATCCAGTTCTTAAAAATGAAGTTTTATATAAGTATGTTAATTTTTGTGGAGTGGATAGACCTTGTGAAAGGCCTATGATTGAAGAAGAGAAGTATTGTAAGCAACATAAGCATGAAAGAACAATCACTTGGGTCAGAGATTTAAATGAAATTGCTAGAGAATTGTGTGACCTTTATGCTTTTACTTGTGAACTTTGCCGTATAGAGGGTCACTTTAATTTTCAATGCATGAACTTTCAAAACATAACTGTTAACCAGTTGTGTGATAACATGATCACCTCTGATCTTTATGATGAGCTTATGTTATTTTTGATGTGTGAAGAGTTAACAGAAAAGACTTCTTGGCTAGATGTTAATGCCATAGGAATAAAAAACACTTTGCAAAACTGCCATCTCTATTGTGTTGTTAATTGCCATGAAAATGATTACATAAGTAAGATTAGAAAGGAGGGAACTTTACCAAAGTATAAAAACGTCTCTTATATTTCTGCTAATAAAAAGGAGAGTTTCTCCCAAGTTTCCTCTATTGTTTGTAATGATAAACCAGGATATGTGGAGAAGCTTCATCTCCAACCACTCCCTCCTAAGGTGAAGAAGAAGAAAAAGAAGAGGAGGAGGAAGCGGAGCAAGAAGGAAGAAGAATGGGTATCAATCTGGCCTGAGCATATTCCTCCCATCAACTTTTATCCTAACGGTTGTAAGTTTAAAGAAGAAGGTGAAGTTTATTGCCTCAATTATCATCTTGATGATACGTCCGTAGGTACTATTGAAGATGATTTTGATTATGATATGCATGTTACTTATTGTGATTGGGAAAATGATGATAATGCTACTTATGATCTTGAAAATCTTTTTGATACCAACTCTGAAAGTGATGATATGGGAAGCTCTAAGCTTGGGGATGATAGGATTGCAAATCCTTTACCCACTAGTGATGTGATAATTGATAATTCTCTTGCTAGTAAGAATAAATACAACATGTTTACAAATATAGTTGCTAGCAATGATAATGCTCTTCTCTACTATGAGGATGTTATAACTCCAATCTATAGTGATTATAAAGGTACCTATGACATAAGGAGAAATTATCCTTATGAAACTTGTCATAATCATGGAGGGAATTACTCCCTTGTTGAACACCATCTTCCTAATACACAATTAATCTATAGTGTTCAAGTTGTTTATGATAGTCCTACTCCCACTATTACCAATGAAAAAGATTATGCTTATGTGGAGAGTAAGAGTACCTTTTTGCATATGGATCATGGTAACAATGCTTTATGTGATGCTTATATTGGTGAGTTTATTCGTGATCCCACTGAAAATTATTATGAGAAGGGAACATATGCTTATAGATATTTCAATAATATCAAGTTCCCTCTCTTTATGGTGAATATTTTGAAGTTATGCTTGTTCTGCCTTCCTATGCTAGTTGCTTTATGCTTCAATAATTTATTTTATTACAAGATTCCCATGCATAGGAAGTATTTTAGACTTAAATATGTTTTATATATGCTTCTTGATGCTCTCTTTTGTTCTTCAACTCTTATTCCTACGAGAGCATCATTAAAGTCTTAAGCCTATCTTTATGGCTATAAAGAAAGAGCTCTAGGGAGACAACCCTTGTTATCTTTGCTTTCAGTTTTAGTGGTCTTGGTGTTTGTTACTACTGTAGCAACATCATTGTATCTTTATTTTTCAGCCTTGTGCCAAGTTTAGCCTCTGATTGCAAGAAAGTTCAAAAGTTGTGACGTGCTGTCCAGGAAACAGATTCTGTCCTTGGACCGAAAAATTCGTATAAAATCACCAGATCATCTTTTTGGTCTGAATTTTTTTTACAGCGTGCTCTATACAATTGGCTTTCGGGCGCCTGTTCTGAGTTTTTTGATTTGAGCTGCAGAAGTGCCCCGAAAAAATCATTTACTATCTGCTGGTCTGTTTTTCACAGATTCTGTCTTGTTTTGCCTTTCCTTCATTTTGCAAACCTTGAGCTTGCTTTTTCTTTGCAAGAACCTTTTGGCAATCTTGAGAAACAGTAGACCTTCAAGAATATCCTTATTTCCAGCAAGGAACAATTATTTTATTATGGGTACTAACCTCACTAATCAGATTATGATGAGTTATGTATGAAGGGAGTTTTCAAGTGTGCGAGGGAAGATGATAAAAAGATTCAGGAGTGTCAAACGCTCAAGCTTGGGGATGCCCCCGTGCACCCCAAGAAATATTCAAGAAGACTCAAGCGTCTAAGCTTGGGGATGCCCCCGTGCATCCCCTTCTCCATCAAGAATTATCAGTTCGTCTTTCGTTCCACTATATTTTTATCACTTCATGTGTTATGTGCTATGCTTGGAGCGTCTTGCTTTTAGTTTTCTTTTTAGTTTTCTTTAGCTTTGCTTGCTTTTCATAACGAGTTGGAACTCAGCTTTCTTTGTGTGGGAGAGAAATACGCTCCACTTCAACCTAGAACATAACATAGAATTTTCATGTCTATCCTTGCTGTGTGTGTTCTTTGTCTTTCAATAGCTACTATCATGCTTAGCTCTTAGTTTCCATGCTTATCTTTTTAAAGAGCTTTTGTTTAGTTGGTCGCTGGAACTCTCTTTATTTATCATGCTTATCTTGTTAAGAGAGTTGGCTTCTGTTGCACTGGTCGATATGTCTATGATAAAAATGCTACGTGCATAATGGTGCTTAGTAGTTCATGTTTTCTTATGGTTAGTCTCAAATAGCTGGGGGGTTCCCAATGTGTTATTGGAGTACCAACATGATTTGTTTGCCTATGATGTGGTATGGTTTAGTGATATCTTCCCCCAAGAATTTATTTTGATTGACTTGGCGTATGCTCACGCATATTTAAGACTGTAAAGAAAGTCTATCAAGCCTTGATGATCTTTAATTTCTGAGTAGCGATATAACTTCCATGCCTGATTCAATGTTGCTTTGTCGCTCTGCATGATTATGACCGTCATTGCTCTCTTAGTTGGTCGCTCCCAGTCTTTTGCTAACCTTCGCCTGTACTAAGCGGACTGACTGCTTGTGCATCCAAAATCTTTTAAACCAGTTATGCCATATGAGTCCACCATACCTTCCTATACATGGTATTTACCTGCCATTCCTAACGAAGACTTTCATGTACCATCTTGAAATTATTCAAAAAAAAAGCATTTCTCTTTTGTGCCTCTGTTTTAGCTCATGAGGAAGTAGTAGTTAATTCATGATCTTTTTAAGTTGGACAAGCTTCACCCCGGGATTGCATGTCTAATGTGCAAACCCATAATACGAGAAGGAACTGGCATAGAGTGCGCCCGGCTCATTAAAAAATTATACAACAAACAAACCCTCCTTCACGCTTTGTTCATGAGAAATCAGAAAACTTTGGCAGTGATAAACAAAGGAGATTAAGAGGATGTGATCGTCCTCATTCGGGAGCCGTTCCTCGAAACTTGTCCAGCTCGAGAAGTAATTGAGTTATCTGCTAGCATTCGTTGACGAAATATGCATAATCTAAAAAAATAATTATTACCTCTGTTTCTAAAACCAAGAGCTCTGGTACATGTTTAGTTTTTGTTTCCGACCACGGGTTTTCAACCTTGCCAACAAAAGCCACGGTTCGAGAGTCTCCACCTTCTTTAAAGCACCAACTATTGAGAGCATGATTGTCATTCTGAGTGTAATGTGCATTGTCCCAAAGTACCATTGTCTTTTGCATGATTATGATATCGTTTATTCTGAAATCATTGTATCTAGTCGTCACTTAAACCTTGGAGGTGCCCCTGCATTTATGTTTTGCTTCACTAAAGGGGGCAAGCGAGATATCACTTTGTCATATTTGCACACCATGCTCATTGCAAATCTATTTGATGTTTCAATATCATATTGTAAAACTTTCAGTTCTTTGTGATTTTCTCATGAGGCAACTTAATTACTACAAGTTCATTGTCTCAGTAAGCACTTGTCATGTGACTGTGAAAAGTTCTTATATGATTAATAGCATGTCACCACAGAAATTATGCTTGTTATCATTTACCTACTCAAGGACGAGCAGGAATTAAGCTTGGGGATGTTGATACGTCCAAAACTTATCTATAATTTCTGCTTGCTCCACGCCTCTTTTGTGTGATATTGCTATGATATTTATACACTTCCATACACTTTTGATCATATTTGGACTAACCTATTAACTCAGTGCACCCCAGTGCCAGTTTCTGTTTTTTGCTGTTTTTGTATTTCAGGTTTTCCCATTACGTAAACTGCCAGACAAATTCCGGGAAAAATATATAAAAAATCAGCGTTCCGGAAGCTTCCATGCGGCCAAAGTAGGGCCGGATGGGGGCCACCAGGGCTCCAGGTGCCCTGGCCACGCGGCCCCCCTCCAGGCCGCGTCGGGGGGCGCCTGGGCCCCCCTTTGCTCCCCTGGCGACCCCCTTTGGCATATATTTAACACCCGTCGAGGAAACCCTGATTCCGGACCCCTTTTCTCCAGACGCAATTCCGATCTCCGCCGCCATCGCCATCAAGCTTCGAGGGACCAGAATTCCTGTGCCGGCACCCTGCCGGGACGGGGAAGTGCCCCCGGATTCATCTCCATCGACGTTGCTTCCTCCCCCCATGATGCGGGAGTAGTTCCTCCTCGGGGCTGAGGTTTCTACCAGTAGCTATGTGGTTATCTCTCTCTCCCATGATGTGATCTTCGTTGTGGTCATAGGCTATGTTAATCTAGGGTGATCCCATGATGTTTCCCCTTCCTCTATGTATTGGATTGATGTACTCACTTGTCTTTATCTAGTATAATCCCCGAGACCAAGGTGACAGCGGTCTATTGGACATGGATTAGAAAAATATTTTCATGAGTGATTTCCTCTCTTGTGTGTTGATTGAAGATTGAGGGTCTCTTGGTGCTTGTCTTTGACTATCCTTTAGATATGTTGTGGTGATTGTGGGACTCTCTTTGGATGGCCGCGGTGACATTGGGAAATCCTTAGATTGAGAACTACGAACTTTGAGGTGTGCTTTTGTAGCCCTACATAATTCTCGTCCTCTCTTGACCACGAAGGAATGACCTCCGGGTGCGTCTCCATTGCAAGTTTTATGGGAAATATCATGTGATTCGATTATGTTAATGTTGTTGGGAGTTGCCACTAGTGAAAGTATGATCCCTAGGCCTTGTTTCCACCATTGCAATACCATTTGTGCTCACGTTTACCACTTGTTTGCTTGCTGCACTTTTTATTACAGATTTATATTACTTTGTTTTGCCATCCATATCACTTGCCATTTAACATCTCTTCGCCGAACTAGTGCACCTGTACATCTGACAAGTGTATTAGGTGTGTTGGGGACACAAGAGACTTCTTGTATCTTAGTTGCAGGGTTGCTTGAGAGAGACCATCTTCAACCTCTACTTCCCTGAGTTCGATAAACCTTAGGTCATCCACTTGAGGGAAATTGCTGCTGTCCTACAAACCTCTGCGCTTGGAGGCCCAACATAGTCTACAAGAGTAGAAGCGTGTGTAGACATCAAGTTTGGTTGTGCTTCTGGTCCGTCTTCTGGAAGGTCCGGCTTCTAGTAGCCGGGCATTTGTCTTCGAGTCTTCGGGGAGAAGGTATCGCACGGATGGCAGGCTGCGGTGTGGTTTTGCTGCCCGTTGGCGGCGTTCCACGCGTCATCATCTCGCCATGCCGCCCTGCCAGCCCACGCGCGCGATGGGGCGCAGCAGCAGGCTGGGCCCCACCACTACAAGGCCTCGGCGCGCGCGCGGATCCTTTGCGGCAGAGGCAATCGATTGCCCTCCCCACGCGCACTAAATGAGCGGGGATTAGGCGCAAAAAAAGGCGTGGGTCGTGCGGGGCATGGCGCAATTAATCCCATGCCCCCGTCCCCTCGGCTTCGTCGTCCCGGGCCTATAAGTAGGTGTGGGAGGGGGTGGGCGCTACTCACGCGCACACCCCTGCTCCATCTTCTTCTTCCTCACTCCTTCTTGTGCACCTCACCACCGTTGCCCGCATCGCACCGCCGGAGTTTGTCCTCGCCGCAAGCCATGGCCGCGGAAGCGCAGGTCCACCGCTCCGGTGAGTGGTACGGCAGCGAGGTCATCGACCAGCACGTGTATTAACTCCGCCGCTCGCGGCGGTTGCCTCCCACCGAGAAGGTCGCCGTGCGTCTTCCGTCGTCAGCCGAGATCAAGCCGGCGCCGCGGGTGGGCGAGCGGGTAGTCTTCCGCTCGCACTTCCCCTGTGGCTTCGAGCTCCCCGTCGGCGGGTTCTTCCGCTCCTTCCTCGATTTCTTCAACGTGCAGCCTCACCACCTCACGCTGAACACGGTGGTGACGCTGTCTGCTTTCGTCGTCCTTTGTGAGGGGTACCTTGGGATACTCTCCACGGTCGAGCTGTGGAGCGAGCTCTTCTACCTGAAGCTCGGCACCGCACTCCAGGGCGAGGCTGCCCAGTGTGGCGGGTGCATCACCATGAAGCGCACTAGGGCCAAGAACCACTTCCCGTAGCCTTCCCTCGTGCATTCGGCGAAGTTGTGGCAGAAGACATACTTTTATGTCTCCAACGTCGACCCGGAGCACGACTTCATCAACCTGCCGGATTACGCTGCCGGCCCGCCTGCCAAGCCCCGCGCCTCCTGGAAGTTTCGGCCCATCTCCCTCACGCCTGGGGCCTCTATCGCCGTGAGGCGCCTTCGGGAGATGAAGGAAAATGAGGGCCTGGTGTTCTCGGACCTCCTGGCCATGTTTGCGGAGCGCCGAGTGCTGCCGCTGCAGTCCTGCCCGCACCTGATCTGCGACATGAGCGGGCACCGGGACCCGAGCCGGACCTGCACCTAGCAGATGCCGTACAAGGAGGTGGCCCATCTGGTGAACTCCATATCCAACTGCAAGCTGTCTGATTCGGGCTGGGCGTTTGGCAAGCCGCCGTACAGCCGCAGCAACCCACCGCCTGCGGTGAGCCCCCTTTCTCTTTCTTCTTGTTTCCTTCTTCCGCCTGCCCCATCCGCCTAACCCTTGTGACGCCTTGCAGATCTTCCCCGGCAAGCCGGAGCCGGGCTCTGAGCAGCCGGGCCCCCTGTTGTTGCCAGACCGCTCCCGGAGCGACACGAGTGACCCCGATCTAGGGGCGGCCGCCATGGAGGAGGAGGAGGTCACAGGCGGCGGGGGCCAGCCAGCACGCGGCTCGTCAGGAGGCGGAGTCGAGGACAGGCCAGACGATGACAAGGAGGAGGAAGGGCTGCCTCGCGTCCAAGAGGTGGACCCGATTGGGAGCAGCAGCTATTCGATGGCACCGCCAGCCGCAGCCGGCGGCTCGAAGCGCCGGGCCTCTGCGGGCTACACGGAGCCTGGCCCAAGAAGACCAAGGCCTCGGTCACCACCACCAAACGCCAGGAGGCGGCCGCCAAGGCGGCCCTTCTTAGGGTCCCTAAGCCTAGGCCGACTCTATCCGCGTAAGTGTCGCGTCCTACCTTTTTCTCTATATTCGTTCTAGTCCTTTGCCCTCTTCGTGGCTGATTTTACTATCTTCCTGGGAATATTCGAACAGTGCCCCGCTTTCCCTCTCGCGAGCTCCTGCGGGCTCGGTGGTCGGGGGCATGGGCGCCTCCCCCGCTCCACGCCGTGTGGACCCTACCTCCGCCCTCCAAGAGGCGACGGAAAGGAATGTGCGAGAGACGTGGGAAGAGCGGAAGGCCGCGGCCCGCCAGCAGGCGGCGGCCAACGCTGCAGCCAAGGCCGAAGCTGAGGCAGCCACCAAGGCACAGGCGGATGCAACCGTCCGAGCCCGGGAGTAGGAGACGGCCCTCTAGCAGTCGGCGGGCCACGCTGATCTCCAGCACGCGACTCCTCCGAAACCGTCTATTCAAGTGCCGTCTGTCGGTGATCAGCCAACCCTTGAAGAGAAGGGGGACGGCCATGCCATCATGGAGGTGGAAGCAACTCCTCCCGTGCCACCTGCTGGGGCGCAGGACAGCCGGCCCATGGGGCCGGACGTGCCGCCGGCGGAAGGCGTGCTCGTGGCAGGCATGCTGCCCACCATCCGAGTTCCATCCCGTCCGCGTCCGGCGAGGGCGGCCTCAGCCCCGCGGCAGGTAGAAGCCGATGCTACCAGCTCGTCGTTGCCAGACAATGAGGCCACCAGTGTAATGCCCCAGACGTAACACTTTCCAATATTGGCAATATATGAAACTTTGACTTCATCAATTCCATTCTGGGCTCTTCTTCATTTCGGGTTTCTTCGTTTTGTCATGTGCGTGTGTGCATTTCATCCATGTCATGTAGTCATGTGCATTGCATTGCATTCGTGTTGTCACTTGCACCCGGTCCCACTCGTCTCTTCCCGTTGTCCGTTTCGAGTTCCGACGCTCACACACGTGCCCGTGGCACCCCCGAGTCTTTCTTTTGTGTGTGGCCGTGTAACGTTTTCTGAATGAGGTGAGACTTGTCGTGCGATGTTGTTTTGGTACGTGTAGGCCGCCTGTCAAGTTTCATCGCATTTGGAGTTCGTTTGGTACTCCAACGGTTAACCTAGTGGGCTAAAAGAACCTCTTCTTTAAGGCCCAAGACCACCTCCACAACAGCCCACTAACCCAGCACAACCCTTCCCATCATCTTGGTCGTCGAATCGTGATCGCGTGGCCGAAAACCGCTCCCCATTTGGAGTCTCCTAGCTCCTTGTGCCTATAAATAAGTCTCCCACGTCCATTTTTTGCGTTCAAACCCTAGCTTCTCCCTCCTCTTGCCGCCGGACACGTCCGGAGCGGACCGGACACGTCCGCCCGGACGCGCCCGGCCTATCAGCGACCGCCACGTGGCAGATCCGTCCCCGCCGCCGCCGCTTCCACCGCGCCGGCCCGCAGACCCAGGCGGGGCCCTCCCCGGCCCGGTCGATCCGCCGCCCCGCGCCTTGCCTTCCCCGCCGCCGGTGCCGCTTCCCCGCCGCCGGGCGCCTTGCCGCCGATCTCCGTGCCGGGAGCCCGAGGGCTCGACGCCGCCGCCGCGCCTCCACGCCATAGATACGCCACCGGAGCACACCACCGCCGCCGCCCGAGCACCTGCCTTCGCCGCCGCTCCGACGACCCCTTCCCTCGCCGGCCTCCGCCACCACGGCCGCCCGCCGTCCCGGCCGCCCCGCCGATCCATCGATCCGCCGCCGCCGGAGGGCCGTGCCGCCGTCGATCCGCCGATCCAGCCGCAGAAACCCTAACGGGTCGGTCGGTCGGGTCCGACCCGACCCGACCCGTTTCGTCCTCCGCCCAATCCGCGTAGCCGGACAAAGATCCACGTCAGCGGACGTGTCCGTCCGAAAACCCCCCTCGAGGTTGTTGTTTTTTTCTCCAAGTCCCAGAGTTTTGCTTATTTTTTTGACATCTTTGCATGGCTGTATCTTTTATTGTGCTTGTCCAAATTGTGCATATGATATATCAAAATGATCGTGGTGATGTGCTCTATGTTTTGTTCCATTGAGTCATGCTTGTTTGAGTTCATCTAGATGTCCTAATCTTCGTGAAAAGAGTGCTACTTGTTATAAACTGCTGCAACTTGTTATTTTCATGCCATGTTTGAGATGTGATAACTTGGTGCATGTTTATCCAAATGAAGCAAATGATATGTCAAAATGTAAATTGTGAGATGCTCTGCATGATGGTTGCTGTAGCATTAATGTTAGGGTTCTTATTGCCATGTTAATCTCTGTTGCAAAAGTGCATGTGGCTGTTAAGTTATGAAACATGTTATGAGATGCTGATTTGAAGTGCTCGTTGCTATTGATGTGTTTGTCCCCTTGTCACATGCCAATATGTTTTAGAATCTCCATCATATGGTCTTTGTTGTGGTGCAAACCATTTTCCATGATACGCCTTGAGGTGACTTAAACATGCTTGTAAACATGCCATGCCAACATAACTGTCATAACCTGATGCTGTGTTTGCTTGATGCCCTAGTCAAATTCATGCATGTCTTGGAGTGGCCAATGATCATTCCTTGTTGTCCATGTTATTGTCTATCCATCCATGCCCTCACTTGCACTTTTGGCTTGCTGTAGCTTATTTATTTCTTGCTCTCAAGTTGCTATAAATTATATCTGTCAGGTTTTTAACGACATGATCAATTTGGTGTAGCTTGTTGCTATTGATCCATGCCTCCTATGGAGTTGCTCCAATGGAGTTGTTTGTTGTAGGATATGTCTACTTCATGTCCATGCTTCTTGTCACCATGTTTGGATGTTGTAGAGTATATATCTCCTGCTCCAAAGTTGCTATGTGGCTGTTAATTTCAGCTTTGCATTGTATCTTGTTTCGTGTGTAAGTGTTGAACCGTTGCTCCGTTTTGAGCGTGCCCTATATGAAACTTGTGTGATTTTGCATCTAGAATCATACTATCATGTTGTTAACATGCTTGGAGTGAGTTTGCTTGATGTTTGGGTCCATCTTGCACCGTTGCCATGCTTGTCTTGTTTTGCTCATATCTTCCAGACCGTAGCTCCGAATTAAACAAACTTTATATGAAACTTGACTAGAATTTAGTGCAGATCATCATGGTGCATGTTAAATTGCTGTTTAACAACTTTAACTTAAGGTTTGTTCAGATCTGGACCAATTTCAACATTTGCATATGAGGACTTACCGGATTTGCTTTATGTGGATTTCGGCCTCATTTAAACTTGTTGTCTTGTGTTGTCCTTGTGTGCTTCATCCCTTGACATGTATTGCATTATATATGCATCATACGTGCATCATGTTGATTGTGCATGGCTTCTTGTTTGATTTTGTGCCATGTTGTGTTCTTCTGTTGAGTAGAACCGGAAGTCGAGATCGAGAACGAGAACGAGGTTACTACCGAGGTTGAGTACGAGGAGCCGTATTACGATCCCATCGACGACTCAACAGGCAAGATGACCCGACCCAGATATCATTACTATCTTTGCCTATTGCTAGATGTCTCGCTCTTTAGCTTATTGCCTCGATGCCCATGTTTGTTTGTCAGCCTCCTATTGTAACCATGAATCTGTCTAACCACCCAACCTAGCAAACCTTTGTTTGGCTACGTAAGCTTCGCTCAGCCCCTCTTATAGCATTGCTAGATGCAGGAGAAGATTGAAGATTCTTGCTTCATGTTGAAGTTATGTTGGGATATTACACTATATAATCTATTAAAATTAATTCATCTATATATTGGTAATGGGTGGAAGGCTAAGCCTCTCGCTTGGTGATTTGTTCCACTCATGCCACCCTAGGAACCGTATAAACCGGTGTTATGTTCCTTGATTATGTGTTCCTAACATGGTTGGGGTTATGGGACCCCCTCGATAACCCGCTTAGCGCTAAACCTTTTCCAGCAAGGCCCAACATTGGTACTCCATTTGCCTAACAACTAAAACTTGCCAAGGGAGTAATTAACCCGAGGATTAATTAATCAACCCCTATGGGCCAGTGCTCGATTTGAGTGCTGGTCCAAACTAGAGCCACTTGCGGTGCCACCCAGTTCGCTGAGGTCTTCGGTTGCTGTACGTACTGCTCATCCGGTCGTGGCCTGAGACTAGATGCGCGCGGCTACTGTCAAGGTGTCGGCACGCCGGGAGGTCTTGCTGGATTAGTTTTACCTTTGTCGGAATATCTTGAGCACGGGATTCTGAAAATACTCGGGCCTTCCCACCTTGGAGTTGCGACTACGTAGATCGTGAGCTTGTAATGGGCTAAGTTGGGACTCCCCTGCAGGGTTTTGAACTTTCGAAAGCCGTGCCCGCGGTTATGTGGCAGATGGGAATTTGTTAATATCCGGTTGTAGAAAACTTGACACCATGTTCAGAATACACTACCAGCGTGAGTAACCGTGACGGTCATTTTCCGAAAGGGGTTTGGGAAGTGAACACGGTGGGGTTATGATTGACGTGCTTAGATAGGATCACTTCGTGATCACTTTGATGCTCGTGGTACTTCTCTTCTCGCTCTAAACACGTAAGCTAGTGCTAGTGCAGCTGCAACCTTTATTTCTTCAGCCTTGTTCCACACCCAAGGCTTAGATAGTTTTGTTACCGGGAACGGGATTGCTGAGTCCTCCGTGGCTCACAGATTCTACACAACACCAGATGCAGGTACTATGGTGAACTACACAGGTGACGGCACCGAGCTGTACTGGGAGTTCGAGGAAGAACGTGAGCGATACTATGTGCACTATCCCGATGATCAATAGTGGCTTCTACTAGGGGCGATTCGGACCTTGTGGCTATATTTATTTGGTATCTTTCATTTGGATCTTCGTCCGTAGTCGGACTATAATGTTATTTGGATGATGATTGCTTATGTAATGTATTGTGTGACGTGGCGAGTGTGAGCCAACTACTCTTTCGCAATTTCATCCCTATTTTTACATGAGTCGTGCAAAGATAACATACTTGAGATCATTCTAGTATGAGCTTATACCTTTAAGTCGTGCCTCGACACGTAGGAGGTATAATCTCATACTGGGCATTACAAGTTGGTATTCAGAGCCTTCTCCGACCTAGAAGCCCCCACTGATTGATCGAATCATTGATGGTTGAGTCTAGGCACACACTTGAAAATGTTTTGAGTCCTATATATATATCGGAGAGTAGGATTTCTTTTGCTCCTCATCCCTTTTCACTCTGGTGAGGACTCCTGACGATTACTTATCTCTTCTACTCTAAAAAATTCACCAAATTTATTTTTTAGGATCATGCGAGTATTGTTTGGATTGTTCCGATGTCTTTGTGACGAGAACATTGTTCTCGATGCCTCCTGTCATTTAGGGGTTGTGGCAGTGTCCCGGGGAGTTGAGCTCCAAGGTGTTGTCTTCACAAATATATCGCAGCAGTTCTGGAATACTTAAGACGGCCGACATCGAAAACTCTCCTATGCGGTTAGTGGCAAGATAACCCCGACATCACCTAGTACTGGGGAGGTAGTTCGGGAGTATTGCCATAGCTTGTATAGCAGATGCGTTTCGAAGGTCCGAGGTAAACGGTTTTCGGAAATAACTGGTTATGTGTTGAAGGATGGATACAGCTGGATGTAGGATTAGAGTTCAGTGCGCGATGCTTCCCCTGTATCCCCAACATCTGATTGCATAACTGGAAACTTTCGGAAATTAATAGGTGGGTTCATCTAGTAGCTCGTAGGCATTCTTCCAACGAATGCATGATATGGAGTTCAGGGTTCTACATTGAGTGAAGTAGTTTTATGGGCGTTGTTCCGATCGTGAGTTGCATCTTAAAGGGTCCTTGGCTATGCTGATCCGGGGATTGCAAAACCCTTTTGTAACACGTTCCATAAGCTTTCAACACGAATATGTCGAACGAAGCTTCTATCTTGTATTTGTTCTATCTGTTCCTTGTTGTTTTTATTTACATTTTGTCTCCCAAGTGGCTTCTCGTGAAGATTGTTGTATCATTAAACTGTGGATAAAATTCGTTCATTTTCGTTCGAACGTTCTTGTGAAGACTTATTTTTCAATTTCTAGCCGTTGATTCAGCTTATATATTTTCTCAATCAATGGCTAATAGTTGTCATCTCATTCAGGATGGCTCCTAAAAGGGTTCCCAACGCTAACCCAGAGGGTGAATAAGTTCCTGATCGTCCTCCTTCCCCTCCTCCTCCGTCTGAGGCTTGGAGAGCAATTATGCAAGCGACGAACCAGAACACCCAGATGCTTATGCAAATGATGCAGAACATTCAAGCAAATCAAGGTGGTCATGGGAACCAAGGCCAAGGCAATTTGTTCAACCAACCTCACTTTGCTACACTCAACCAGTTCCTGGCAAACCAACCAAAGGCATTCAGTTATTGTGTGGACCCTCTAGATGCTGAAGACTGGATAACAGACATCAAGAAGCACTTTGAATGCAGTAACGTGAGGCCTGAGGACTATGTGAAGTTTGCCACCTTCCAACTCAAGGACCAAGCCGCTGATTGGTGGCAGCAGTACAAAGATTCCAGAGAAGGACTTGAAATCTCGTGGGCTGACTTCTGCAAGGATTTTCGCTCCCACCACATTCCAACAAGTGTCATCGAGGGTATGCATGAGCAATTCCGCAACCTGAAGCAAGGCTCTATGTCTGTTTATCAATACAATGTCAAGTTCCAGAACCTTGCCCGCTATGCCAAGAAAGACATCCCAGATGCCAAGAGCAAGATTTATCAGTTCCGTGGTGGTCTGAAGGATGAACTCCAACTAGCTCTCACCTTGTTTGAGCCGGATGAATTTGATCAATTCTATAACATGGCACTTAAGCAAGAGGCAGTCCAACTCAAGATGGAAGCTTCAAAAAAGAGGATCAGAGAAGTTGTTCACTCCTCCTCTTCTTCCCAAGTGGTCGCAAATCAACATAAGTTTTGGCTTCCACCTCCTCCAGTGATCCGACCTCCCAACAACAACAACAAGCATTCTGGTGGCCGTGGTTTCTCCCACCCACCCAACCCAAGCAATCAGTCAAAGAATCACTTTCAAGCTTTGAAGTCAAGTGCTCCTTATCACCGTCCTCTCTCGAGAGTGATTTGCAAAAAGTGTGGCCAGAAGGGTCATTATGCTAACAAGTGCCCCAACCCAAGGCGCCTTCCGCCTCCTCCACCTGTCAGTACTGCTATTGTCAAGCACAATCCCAAGGTTGCACGAGTGAATCTGATGAATGCAGCTCAAGCAGAGAATTCTTCAGATGTGATACTTGGTAATCTTCCAGTTAACTCTATTCCTGCAAAAGTATTGTTTGATTCGGGTGCATCGCTTTCTTTCATTTCAAGACCATTTGTGGCCAAGCATGAATTCGTCACTCAAGTGTTGCCAAAGCCATTGAACATTATTTCTCCTGGATTGCAAATGTCCTCTCGGGTGCATGTTCCGGACGTATCTATTCGCATGGGTGATTACCGCTTTCTGGCTTCTCCGGTTGTTCTCGACAACTCCGACATTGATCTTATTCTTGGGATGGATTGGCTTTCCTAGCTTGATGCTCACATTGATTGTGCAAATAAGGAAGTCAAGCTTACTCATTCCGACGAAGACGTGATTATCTTCGCCTCTCGAGATAACACAATCAGGCTATTCTCTCTCAATGACAAGGGCGAGATTAATGCCATCTCTCAAATTCCGGTGGTCAATGAATATGAAGATGTTTTCCCTGAAGAGCTTACAGGCATGCCTCCGCATCGTCAAGTTTAATTCATTATTGAACTCGAGCCTGGTACCGAGCCAGCATGTCGGCGTCCGTACAAGCTTTCCCCTGATGAGTTGAAGGAGCTGAAGAAACAACTCGATGAGCAAGAGCGTATGGGTCTAATAAGGCCTA
>LR738714.1:522347543-522381896 GCA_902687465.1 Secale cereale | reverse complement strand
TTTGGTACGTGTAGACCGCCTGTCAAGTTTCATCGCGTTTGGAGTTCGTTTGGTACTCCAACGGTTAACCTAGTGGGCTAAAAGAACCTCTTCTTTAAGTCCCAAGACCCCTCCACAACAGCCCACTAACCCAGCACAATCCTTCCCATCATCTGGGTCGTCGAATCGTGATCGCGTGGCCGAAAACCGCTCCCCATTTGGAGTCTCCTAGCTCCTTGTGCCTATAAATTAGTCCCCCACGTCCATTTTTTGCGTTCAAACCCTAGCTTCTCCCTCCTCTCGCCGCCGGACACGTCCGGAGCGGACCGGCACGTCCGGACGCGCCCGGCCAACCAGCGACCGTCACGTGGCAGATCCGTCCCCACCGCCGCCGCTTCCACCGTGCCGGCCCGCAGGCCTAGGCGGGGCCCTCCCCGGCCCGTTCGATCCGCCGCCCCGCGCCTTGCCTTCCCCGTCGCCGGTGCCGCTTCCCGGCCGCCGGGCGCCTCGCCGCCGATCTCCGCGCCGGGAGCCCGAGGGCTCGATGCCGCCGCCGCGCCTCCACGCCACAGATCCGCCACCGGAGCACACCACCACCGTCGCCCGAGCAACTGCCTTCGCCGCCGCTCTGGCGACCCCTTCCCTCGCCGGCCTCCGCCACCGCGGCCGCCCCGCCGATCTGTCGATCCGCCGGCCGCCGGAGGGCCGCGCCACCGTCGATTCGCCGATCCAGCCGCAGAAACCCTAACGTGTCGGTCGGTCGGGTCCGACCCGACCCGACCCGCTTCGTCCTTCGCCCGATCCGCGTAGCCGGACAAAGATCCACGTCAGCGGACATGTCCGTCCGAAAACCCCCCTTGAGGTTGTTGTTTTTCCTCTAAGTCCTAGAGTTTTGCTTATTTTTTTGACATCTTTGCATGGCTGTATCTTTTATTGTGCTTGTCCAAATTGTGCATATGATATATCAAAATGATCATGGTGATGTGCTCAACATTTTGTTCCATTGTGTCATGCTTGTTTGAGTTCATCTAGATGTCCTAATCTTCGAGACAAGAGTGCTACTTGTTATAAACTGCTGTAACTTGTTATTTTCATGCCATATTTGCGATGTGATAACTTGGTGCATGTTTATCCAAATGAAGCAAATGATATGTCAAAATGTTCATTGTGAGATGCTCTACATGATGGTTGCTGTAGCATTCATGTTAGGGTTCTTATTGCCATGTTAATCTCTGTTGCAAAAGTGCATGTGGCTGTTAAGTTATGAAACATGTTATGCGATGCTGATTTGAAGTGCTCGTTGCTATTGATGTGTTTGTCCCCTTGTCACATGCCAATATGTTTTAGAATCTCCATCATATGGTCTTTGTTGCGGTGCGAACCATTTTCCATGATATGCCTTGAGGTGACTTAAACATGCTTGTAAACATGTCATGCCAACATAGCTGTTTTATACTTAGTGAAAATTCTGCTAAGTCTGGAATCTGTCATAACCTGATGCTATGTTTGCTTGATGCCGTAGTCAAATTCATGCATGTCTTGGAGTGGACAATGATCATTCCTTGTTGTCCATGTTATTGTCTATCCATCCATGCCCTCACTTGCACTTTTGGCTTGCTGTAGCTTATTTATTTCTTGCTCTCAAGTTGCTATAAATTATATCTGTCAGGTTTTTAACGACATGATCAATTTGGTGTAGCTTGTTGCTATTGATACATGCCTCCTATGGAGTTGCTCCAATGGAGTTGTTTGCTGTAGGATAGGTCTACTTCATGTCCATGCTTCTTGTCACCATGTTTGGATGCTGTAGAGTATATATCTCCTGCTCCAAAGTTGCTATGTGGCTGTTAATTTCAGCTTTGCATTGTATCTTGTTTCGTGTGTAAGTGTTGAACCGTTGCTCCGTTTTGAGCGTGCCCTATATGAAACTTGTGTGATTTTGCATGTAGAATCATAATCATGTTGTTAACATGCTTGGAGTGAGTTTGCTTAATGTTTGGGTCCATCTTGCACCGTTGCCATGCTTGTCTTGTTTTGCTCATATCTTCTAGACCGTAGCTCCGAATTAAACAAACTTTATATGAAACTTGACTAGAATTTCGTGTAGATCATCATGGTGCATGTTAACTTGCTGTTTAACAACTTTAACTTAAGGTTTGTTAAGATCTGGACCAATTTGAACATTTGCATATGAGGACTTACCGGATTTGCTTTATGTGGATTCCGGCCTCATTTAAACTTGTTGTCTTGTGTTGTCCTTGTGTGCTTCATCCCTTGAAATGTATTGCATTATATATGCATCATACGTGCATCATGTTGATTGTCAATGGCACCTTGTTTGATTTTGCGCCATGTTGTGTTCTTGTGTTGAGTAGAGCCGGAAGTCGAGACCGAGAACGAGAACGAGGTTACTACCGAGGTTGAGTACGAGGAGCCGTATTACGATCCCATCGACAACTCAACAGGCAAGATGACCCGACCCAGATATCATTACTATCTTTGCCTATTGCTAGATGTCTCGCTCTTTAGCTTATTGCCTCGATGCCCATGTTTGTTTGTCAGCCTCCTATTATAACCATGAATCTGTCTAACCACCCAACCTAGCAAACCTTTGTTTGGCTACGTAAGCTTCGCTCAGCCCCTCTTATAGCATTGCTAGATGCAGGAGAAGATTGAAGATTCTTGCTTCATGTTGAAGTTATGTTGGGATATTACACTATATAATCTATTAAAATTAATTCATCTATATATTGGTAACGGGTGGAAGGCTAAGCCTCTCGCTTGGTGATTTGTTCCACTCATGCCACCCTATGAACCGTATAAACCGGTGTTATGTTCCTTGATTATGTGTTCCTAACATGGTTGGGGTTATGGGACCCCCTCGATAACCCGCTTAGCGCTAAACCTTTTCCAGCAAGGCCCAACATTGGTACTCCATTTGCCTAACAACTAAAACTTGCCGAGGGATTAATTAACCCGAGGATTAATTAATAAACCCCCATGGGCCAGTGCTCGATTTGAGTGTTGGTCCAAACTAGAGCCACTTGCGGTGCCACCCAGTTCGCTGGGGTCTTCGGTTGCTGTACGTACTGCTCATCCGGTCGTGGCCTGAGACTAGATGCGCGCGGCTACTGTCAGGGTGTCGGCACGCTGGGAGGTCTTGCTGGATTAGTTTTACCTTTGTCGGAATATCTTGAGCACGGGATTCCGAGAATACTCGGGCCTTCCCACCTTGGAGTTGCGACTCCGTAGATCGTGAGCTTGTAATGGGCTAAGTTGGGACACTTCTGCAGGGTTTGAACTTTCGAAAGCCGTGCCTGCGGTTATGTGGCAGATGGGAATTTGTTAATATCCGGTTGTAGAAAACTTGACACCATGTTCAGAACACACTACCAGCGTGAGTAACTGTGACGGTCATTTACTGAAAGGGGTTCGGGAAGTGAACACGGTGGGGTTATGATTGACGTGCTTAGATAGGATCACTTCGTGATCACTTTGACGCTCGTGGCACTTCTCTTCTCGCTCTAAACACGTAAGCTAGTGCTAGTGCAGCTGCAACCTTTTTTTTCTCTTCAACCTTGTTCCACACCCAAGGCTTAGATAGTTTTGCTACCCGGGAACGTCGTTGCTGAGTCCTCCGTGGCTCACAGATTCTACACAGCACCAGATGCAGGTTCTAGGGTGGACTACACAGGTGACGACACCGAGCTGTACTGGGAGTTCGATGAAGAACGTAGTCGATACTATGTGCACTATCCCGATGATCAGTAGTGGCTTCTACTAGGGGCGATTCGGACCATGTGGCTTTATTTCTTTGGTATCTTTCATTTGGATCTTCGTCCGTAGTCGGACTGTGATGTTATTTGGATGATGATTTGCTTATGTAATGTATTGTGTGACGTGGCGAGTGTAAGCCAACTATCCTTTTGCAATTTCATCCCTATTTTAAATGAGTCGTGCAAAGATACCATACTTGAGATCATTCTAGTATGAGCTTATACCTTTAAGTCGTGCCTCGACACGTAGGAGGTATAATCTCATAATAGGCATTACAACTAGCGCAGCGCCGCCAGGCTGGACGCCCAGTGGCGGCGGTGTGCTGAACGTCGCGTCCCGGGATGTCCTTGATCGATTCAACTCTCTGGGCAAGATCATGCAAACGGTCTTGCAGGAGTTCTTGGCCACACGGAGTTCTGTCCGGGTATGTTGATTTCTGCTTCAATTTTTATTCCTTCAACTTCTCTCGTGGGGCGCGTCAGCGCACCCACTGGGTGTAGTCCCCGAGCAGGCGGCTTTGAACTCCAAGGTGCTACTTTGTGAACTGACTTATTTCTTGCCTTTCTGGCTGCAGGATTACCACAATTTTCGGGTGGCGGCCTACAACTCCCAGCACCAGGAGCTGGTTCAGCTGAGAGCCGCCCTGGCTGAGAGCCGGAGTGAGTACCTCTCCTTTTCTCCTTGCGGGGGTGCATCAGCGCACCCGCTGGGTGTAGTCCCCGTGTTCCAGGCTAGCTGCTGAGCAGGCGGCCTGGAACCCCAAGGTTATTTTGTCTTCCTGCCGATGCTAATGCTTCCTCCTCCTTTCCTGACAGCAAGCGGAACCGACCTCCGCAATCAGCAGGCCGAGGTCCAGGCCGAGCTCGCCGTCAAGGAGCAGGAGCAAAGCCTCGCCGTCCAAGAGTGTGACCGCCTGGCCAAGGAGCTGGCAGACTAGGCGGCGACGCACAAGGCGGAGCTTAAAAAGCCAGCAGACGTCGAGGAGCTTCTTCGGGCCGAGTTCGAGACTGAGCGCTTGAACTGGGCCGAGACGGAGACGGCCCTGCAGGACGGCTACAGGGCCATCGAGGACATGCTTGATGTTAACTGCTTTTCCTTGCTTTCGCATGTTCGCCGTCTGTCACAACAGCCGACTCCCTTTTCCTGATTCTTTGTCTTGTCCTTGGCGCAGAGTACTTCCCGGGCCATTCTGTTGCCGCCAGCCAGGCCATTGAGGCCCAACGCGACGAGAGGCGCCGGGCGGGTCGGGTGATCGCACCCAACGCGCCCGGAGTCCCATCGAGCAACTCCTTGCCGTTAGGGCGCGCATCCAGCCGGCCCATCGTCTGCTCCGCCGTCTTCAATGCGTCGGGTCCCAGGTACTGGCCGCCCTCTGGCCAGACGTCCCGGCACCCCGCACTCCCAGCCGGGCCGCCGAATGGCTGGAGGCGGCCGTCGGCCGCTTCGAGGCTTGGAAGGGCGCTGCAGCGAGAGCCGGCACACGGACCGCCCTGGAATTTGCCAAGGGCTGGTACCCCGATCTAGATTTCGCTTAGTTGGCGACCTTCCACCTATAGGCCGAGCGTGAGCTGGCGGCAGTACGAGGGGACCTCATTAAGCGCGCTGCCGCGGTTGCCGAATATGTCGACACTACCGTCTTCATCCCGGAGTTGGATGAAAACGGCCATGTGGTGCCGCCTGACAACTTTGGGCTGGACCTGGCGGCGCTGGAGGACCTAGATGAGGAGGTCGCCTCGAGCGATGAGGGTGAGGACGAGGATGATGACGACGAGGAAGGTGGCTTTCTGGAGGAGGAGCCGCCTGCTCGTCATCAGCCTGACCAGGCCTCGACAAGCAGACCCTGTGGGACTACGCCGTCTGCCACAGAGGGCGACCAGGCCGAGACCCACCAGGCGGCCCCCTCAGCAGCTGGCCCAGCGGATCCCATGGTGCCATCTGCCCCGCCTGCTGCAACTCTGGCCTAGGCGGCCGTGCTATCTTTCATTTCCTGTTTCTTTTAAGACTTGGTAGAGTTAGTCTCGAACAATTCCACCCACTGGGTGTATTCGCAAACATTTGCTCGAAGGCGGCCGTGGAGGCCTTTTGTTATGTAAATATTCCCTTAATCCTGCATATGTTTATGCTATTTTCCGGGTTCTAGAGTTAGCACCATCCTATGTACCTTCGGACGTTTTTGTTTTGCCGTCTCCTTTAACTGCCGTCCTGCCAGCCAGACAGCCACTCTGTGATATGTGGCTAGGTCAGGTACTTAGCTGTTTTCCGGACAGGCAAGCATCCCGCCCTCTAGAACACGGTTTGGCTAAGCTAGAAGCCGATTGGCCGGCTGCTCGGCAGCCGGCCAACTTGTCTCACGGGCCGTCTTGCCCTATGTTTATTTTTCTTTAGCCATTTTTCATGTGGGCACCACTTCCTGCCTTTGACTCTCGCCAGTCAGACAGCCGCGTTCTGCGAGTCTGTGACCTTTAGATGGGAGAGGGCTTGGATGCCGGCACATTACTTGTCCGACTGTTGGAGAAAAAGTTTAAACATAGGACCAGGCGGCAAGCCCCCGGGCCGTCTGTTCGGTCCAGGTGGCAAAGGAATGGAAATAACACATTCACAGGCATAAAACCTATCATATAGATAAAGGGAGGGGCAGTCCCCGAGAGCTCCTCGGGGGTCCCGTTGTTTCTCAAAATACAGTAGATAGTACGATACATACCGCCTTTAGCTGTAAAAGCGGCAAAGGAGGTTTGCGTTCCACGGGCGCTCTGACTCCTTGCATGAGTCGTCTCTTTTGCGTGCTCTTGGCTTCTATGCATCGATAAGGTAGTAGGCATCATTTCCTAGTACTTTGCTTATGATTAATGGTCCTTCCCAAGGGGCTGAGAGCTTGTGCTGGCCGGCTGTTGGCTGGATCAGCCGGAGCACAAGATCCTCCTCGTGGAAGGATCGCAACCTGAATCACCGGCTGTGGTAGCGACGGAGACCCTGCTGGTAGATGGCGGATCGACGGAGTGCTACCAGCCGGGCCTCCTCCAGCAGGTCCACGCCGTCTTCTCGTGCTTCTCTTGCTTCAGCTTCTATGTACATGGTGATACGAGGCGAGTCAAACTCAATATCTGTTGGGATGACAACCTTGGCCCCATAGACGAGGAAGAAGGGAGTGAAGCCGGTTTATTTGTTCGGAGTCGTTCTGAGGCTCCAGAGGTGTAATGCCCAGGATGGGACTATACCTCCTACGTGTCGAGGCACGACTTAAAGGTATAAGCCCATTCTGGAATGATCTCAAGTTTGGTATCTTTGCACGACTCATGTAAAAATAGGGATGAAATTGCAAAAGGAGAAAGTTGGCTTACACTCGCCACTTCACACAATACATTACATAAGCAAAACATCACAACCCGACTACGGGTGAAGATCCAAAAGAAAGATACCAAAACAACATAAAGCCACAGGTCCGGATCGAATCCTAGTAGAAACCACTACTGATCGTCGAACGTCACAAGCAAACGGCCACTCTCTTCATTGAACTCCCGGTGAAGTACTTGAACCAGCTCCTGCATCATACTCGGCTGAACCTGCATCTGGTGTTGTAGTATCTGTGAGCCACGAGGACTCAGCAATCCCATAACCATGGGTATCAAGACTAACAAAGCTTTATGGGTAGGAAGAGGTAAAGTGGTGAGGTTGCAGCAGCGGCTAAGCACATATGGTGGCTAGCTTACGAGTACCAGAATAAGATGAGCATCTACGCAAACGGTCGCAAAAGTAGTGATCGCTAAAGATCCTGAACTACATACGAATCAAACATAACCCCACCGTGTTCTCTTCTCAAAGTGAAAAGAGACAGTCACGGTTACTCACACAGTTGTGTGTTTACTTCGGATCATCTGTCAAGTTTTATACAACCGGACATTAACAAATTCCAATCTGCCACATAACCGCGGGCACGGCTTTCGAAAGATCATAACCCTGCAGGGGTGTCCCAACTTAGCCCATCACAAGCTCTCACGATTAGCTGAAGTGATAAATATAATATCATCACCCCTTATCTTGGGGAAATCCGATCAGGCTCGGCATCCCGATGCACAAGAGATTTCGACAATGGTAAAACAAGTCCAGCAAGACCTCCCGGCGTGCCGACACCCTGATAGTAGCCGCGCGTATCTCGTCTCAGGCCACGACCGGATGAGCACAGCGTACAGCAGCCAAACCCCAAGTTTCCAAGGGGGGGGGGGACGTCGCACACGACTCTATTTGGGACCAACACCATCAGCACTGGCCCCCCTGCTATGTACAAAAGAATCTCCAAGGAGCGCCCCCCTTATGCAAATTAATTAATTAATTAAGTTATTATGAGGCAAATTAAAACCAATGTTGGGCCTTGCTGGAGGAGTTTTATTCAAAGTCGAACTGTCAAGGGGTCCCCATCCACCCATCGTGTAAGGAACTCAAAATCAAGGAACATAATGCCGGTTTATCGGCGCCTAAGGTGGCATGAGTGGAACAAAACACCGAGCAAAAGGCCAAGCCTTCCACCCATGCCCACTATATAGGTGTGTTAATAATAATAGAGAGATATTGTGATATTCCAACAACAAGTTCCCTCCTGGAACGATCTTCATCTTCACCTGCAACTAACAATGCTATAAGAGGGGCTGAGCAAGCGGGTAACATAGCCAAACAGTGGTTTTGCTAGGAAGGTGTCAAAGGTTAGAGGTTTCATGGCAACAAGGAGAGGCTGACATAAAAGATGGGTAGCGCGACATGTAACGATAGCATCGAGACAAATAAGCATGGCAATGGTAGTAGAGGTATCCAAGGGTATGATCATCTTGCCTGGGATTCCGCGAGGGAGAAGAACGGGTCCATGAAGTAGACGGAGCAACATAGTCGAGCGAATCCTCACAACTCCGGAACGAAACCGGAGCTAACAAGAGAAGCAACCGGAAAGAAGCAAACAACACGGTAAACACACAAGCATAAACATGGCATACGATGCACATCCAAGTATGATGCATGTCCGGTTTAAATATGCATGGCATGGCAATGAGCACAAACAAAACTACAAGTTAAGTGGAGCTCAATATGCAACGGGTTGCATATTGACGAAACACCACATGTTATTTATTTAATTGACTCTCGTTTATTTACAAGACAAGATTAAATGTTTTTATCATAGCAAGAGGTGAATCAAAAGTAAACTACCTATTTAGACACTTTAAATGAGGCCGGAAAAAAACAACAACAATTCCGGAAAAATCCCCATGAGCATGTTTAGCAATTTTAAGAAAACAACAAATCACACATATAATGTTGTTAACATGATGCGGATGACATGATCAAGTTTTATGCAATTTTATTAAAAGTTGACATGAAGAAGATATGAAGTATTGTCACCGTGGTGGAAGGAAAAGGGTGCCACGGCAACGATCCGAAAATGATGCAACGGCAACATCTCGGTACCGGTAACTCGTTGAGAGTCCGGTGCCAAAGAAAAGGTGGCGTGAACGATTCGAACAAGAAGAAAGGTGGGGTGATCCCGTCACCGGGTTCCCACGAGTCGGCGACGAGGCGACCGAGGAACATGACAAAAGGCGAAACGGGCACGGTGCGCACAAGGGAAACATCTCATACAACACAAGCAAACGTTCTCGGGTCATCGTCTCGGGGTTATACCTTCGAAGCGTTCGTTTCGGGGCGGTTCGAGATCATAGTGGAAGTAGTGGTACACAATCATCGGTAGGGGTACTTGGTGTTTCCGGCGACGGTAGTGGTACATGCACGTAGTGGGAAGTAGTTGTTCTCGTTCGTAGTCGTACACGGGGCGACGGTAGTTGTTCACGGTCGTCGGTAGGGGTACTTGGCGGTCTCGGCGACGGTAGTGGTACTCGTTCGTAGTTGTTCAAGTCGTCGGTAGAGGTACTTGGGTCTTGTGTAGAGGTACTTGTCGCGTCGTCTTGTGTAGTCGTTCCCGTTCGTAGATGTTCATGTCATCGTAGCCGTTCGGGTCTTGGGGCTTGACGAAAACCACAGACACAGACTCGTGAATGCAAAACGAAGCAGGACCAAGGAGCCTCGGGTGGACAGCAGCAACAAAACACTGAGCAAAATCTCGGAGCAGCGGGGAGCTTGGCGTCGGGTGGAGCTCGGTGGCGGCCAGAGGAGGCAGCGCCTGGGCGCGCAGGGAGCGGTGGCTCTGGCTGGCGAGACCGGCGGGAGGGCAGCTCGACGGCTTGAGGACGGGGCGTCCTGGACGAGGTCGGCGCAGGGCTGGCTGCTGCCTGGCCGAGGCGCTGGAGAAGGTGGCCGCGGAGACGGCAGGGTCGCGGCAGGAGGGAGCTCTGGCCGGTCCGGGCCGGCTCGCAGGGCGCCAGGCGCTCGGTGAATGGAGGCAGCACAGGAGGGCGGCGGCGCACCTGGCCGATGCTGGAGGATGCGGCGGGCTGCGCTCTGGCCTTGGCGATGCAAGGATGAGGAGGCCGGAGGGACGAGGCCTTGGCGCGCTCGGTGCTTGGCGACGCATCCCCGGCCGGCGCGGCTGACATGGCGGGGCGGCGCTCGGGCGCTGGAAGGTGAGGCAGGGGCGGTGAGTGATGAGGGCGCTCGAGGGGAGAGGGAGTTCGAGGAAATCGGGACGAAGGGGATCGAGGGAAAGAGAGGTGGCGGCGGCTTGCGGGAGAGAGCGAGGGGAGAGGTGCGGGGTCGAGCGCTGGCGGCGCGAGGGAGGAAAGAAGGAGCGATGCTGCTTCGGTCGCTAGCTAGGTTAGGCCGCCTGGGCCTTGGGCCGGACTGAGAGGAGGCCGCGGGAGAAGATGGGCCAGGGAGGCCCGGGCCTAGGAGGGATGGAGGCTGGGCCGGCTAGGGCCCGAAGGG
This sequence comes from Secale cereale, assembly GCA_902687465.1. Classification (NCBI taxonomy): domain Eukaryota; kingdom Viridiplantae; phylum Streptophyta; class Magnoliopsida; order Poales; family Poaceae; genus Secale; species Secale cereale. The sequence continues at coordinate 522,371,282 of LR738714.1, read as the reverse complement.
CCTGAGTCCTCTCCTGCTGATTTCTTTTAGCAGAAGAAGTAATAAAAGAGAAGGACGAAAGAAAAAGGGGGGTTAGGGAAAAGTTGCACATGAGGTTATTATTTTTCCCGGGCTCATAAAAATGAGCACGATCCGAGAAAAATATAAAAGACAAGATCGAGATATAATTCAAACTTATTTGAATTTAAATCAAATGGGTTTGAACTAAGACTTGATTTTTGAAGTGTCCAAAAAAATGTTGAGGTTTTTGGAGGAACCTCGATAAACGAGAACAGAAATATAGGGAAGGTTTTTACGGTAAAGCTTGAGACGGAAATAGGCATGGGAATATTTGCAAGTTTGTTGCGGTTAATTCCAAACAATGGAATATTTATTTATAATAGCTCCATAATATTAGGAGGGTATGTTATAAAGAGAAGTCACACTTCCCTCGATTTAAATGGACCGAAGGTCCACACGATTTATTTAGTTGAGATGCAAAGATTGATGACATGATGGCATGATGACATGATGCAAAGCAAAATAAATAACACAAGCACAAAAGAAACACACGGGAGAACCCGGAACATCTGGAATCTTCTGGAATCTTCTGGGACGTCGGTCTTTGGGCGTCACAAGAGGACAGACACAACTCCTCGATCCAGCAGCCGGCCGATCGTTCCAAGGGCTCGACCTGCCGGGGCTTGATGCCGGACAAGATGAGGCCGTTTGCACGCTCAACTTGGCCGTTTGACTACGGGTGGGCAACGGACGCTAAGTCCAGTTGGATGCCCTGTGTTGTGCAGAAACGGGCCAATGCTCCTTTGGCAAAGTTTGTGCCGTTGTCGGTGATGATGCTGTGTGGTATGCCATACCGATCTGTGATATCAGCGATGAAGGTCACGGCAGTCGGGCCGTTGAGTTTATTGATTGGCTTCGCCGCGATCCACTGGGTGAACTTGTCCACAACCACAAGCAAATGAGTCAAGCCGCCGCGTGCTGTCTTGAAAGGACCCACCATGTCCAGTCCCCAAACTGCAAACGACCAAGTGAACGGAATGGTCTTGAGTGCAGAAGCCGGCAGATGTTGCTTGGAGCTGAAGCGCTGACAACCATTGCATTTCTTGACTAAATCTTTAGCGTCGTCCAAAGCAGTTGGCCAGAAGAAACCGTGGTGGAAAGTTTTGGCGACGAGGGATCTTGAGGCCGCATGGTGGCCGCATTCGCCTTGATGAATACCTCTCAAAATGGCAAGACCCTTTTCTGCTTCCACGCAACGCTGGAAGACACCGGTTGCACTATGTCTGACAAGCTCTCTGTTTACTATTGTATATGCTGAAGCTCTGCGCTGAACTTGCCGTGCCAAGATCTCATTAGCTGGCAACTCTCTTCTGAGCAGAAATTTCAGAATTGTTTGTGCCCATGATGGTGCTGTTACTCCTGTTACTTCTGCCACTAAAACCAGGGTGGTTGGGCCGGGAGGTAGAGGGCTGGAGTGAGCCGCTTGCTGTGCTTCTGAAGTCCCCGGGCCGGCGGCAGCAGTCCTCGGGCCGGGTTCTGAAGTCCCCAGGCCATGTGCTGGTGCAGCAGTCCCTTGGCCGCCTGCTCGCGCTGTAATTTCTTGGCCGCCTGTTGGAGCTCCTAAACCGGCTGCAGCAGTCCCCAGGCCGGGCTCTGGAGTACCCGGGCCGGGTGTTGGTGCAGCAGTCCCCGGGCCGGCTGCTGGGGTCTTTGGGCCGTCTACCCCAGGATTGGCTAGCATGAAGATTGATTTTGACTCTGGTGATGGCTGGATAGACAGCTTGCGCAAGCATTGGAGGGACACGCCGGCTGGTATTGCTTGCCGTGTGGAGCCAATTCGTGCCAAGGCGTCGGCCTGAGCGTTGTTAGATCGTGGTATGTGGATGAACTCGTAGCCGTCAAAATGCCCACTGATTAGCTGGACCAGGAATCTGTAACTTGCCATGTTTGCATCTTTGGTGTCCCAATCACCAGACGACTGTTGGACCACCAAGTCTGAGTCCGCATAGCACATCACTCGACGGATGCCATTCTCTTTGGCCATCCGGAGCCCGTGAATGAGTGCCTCTTACTCGGCCACGTTGTTGGAGGCGGCAAAGTGGATTTGTAAGGTGTACTTGAGCTTGTCGCCTTTGGGAGTGGTGAGGACGACGGCGGCTCCCAGGCCAGTGTGCATCTTTGATCCATCAAAGTGCATCCGCCAATGGGTTGAATCTGGAGCAGGCGACATGTACTGGGTCTCGGCCCACTCGATGAGGAAGTCGGCCAACGCTTGTGACTTGATGGTGGTGCGGGGCTGGTAGAAGATGGTAAAGGGGCCCAGCTCAATGGCCCACTTCGCCACTCGGCCTGAAGCATCTCTGTTTCCCATGATCTCTGCAGGCGGAGTCGTGCATACGACCGTGATCAGATGCTCACGGAAGTACTGCTTGAGTTTCTTGGCGGCAAAGTACACACCATAGCACATCTTCTGGAAATGGGGATAGTTCTGCTTGGAAACTGACAGCACCTCGCTCAAGTAATAGACAGGCCTCTGGACAGGCAAGGCTCTGCTGTCTTCTGGGCATTCAACCAAAATCACAGTGCTGACCACCCGGCTGGTGGTGGCTATGTAAAGGAACATGGGTTCCTTGTCTGTTGGCGCTGCTAGGACAGGCGGCGCGGACAAAACTTTCTTGAGCTGGTGGAAGGTTTCGTCCGCCTTGTCATTCCACTCAAAGCAAGTGGTCTTCTTCATAAATTGGTACAGAGGGAGTGCCTTCTCGCCTAACCGCTGATGAATCGGCTTAGCGATGCCAGGCACCCAGTGAACTTCTGGACGTCTCGTATGCGAGTTGGCCACTCCATCCTCTCAATGCCCTTAATGTTTGCGGGGTTGCACTCGATGCCGCGTACAGACACTAGGAAGCCAAGGAGTTGGCCTACTGGTACCCCGAAGACACGTTTCTCCGGGTTTAGCTTGATCTGAAAGCGGCGCAGGTTTTCGAAGGTCTCTTGGAGGTCCTCCAAGAGAGTTCCCCTCTTCTCCGTCTTCACCATGATATCGTCCACGTAAACATGAGCATTTCTGCCAAGTTGCTTGTGGAGACACTTCTGCATGCAACGCTGAAAAGGAGGCACCGGCATTTCTCAAGCCGAACGTCATAGTCAGGTAGCAGAAGGCCCCAAATGGCGTGAGGAAGGTGGTCTTTAGGCGGTCGGCTGGATCCAGTTTGATCTGGTGGTATCCGGAATAGGCATCAAGGAATGGCAGCAGCTAGCATCCGGCTGTGGAGTTAATTACTTGATCTATTCGTGGCAGAGCAAACGCATCTTTAGGGCAAGCTTTGTTGAGGCTGGTGTAGTCAATGCACATGCGCCATTTGTTGTTCTTCTTCAGCACTAGGACAGGGTTGGAGAGCCACTCTGGATAGAACACCTCCACAATGAAGCCGGCTGCTAGCACGCGGGCGACTTCTTCTCCAACAACTCTTCTTTTTTCTTCTGACAGGCAGCGGAGTGGCTGCCCGACTGGCTTCACGTCTTCTCTCACATGTAGCTTGTGCTCGGCAAAATCCGTCGGGACACCCGGCATGTCTTTGGGGGACCATGCAAAGATGTCCCGATTATCACGGAGGAAATCGACGAGCTCGCTTTCCTATTTGTTGTCTAGGTTTGACCCTATGACAGCAAATTGCTCCGGGTGTGGCGGGTCCAAAGGAATCTTCTTGCTTTCCTTGGCCGGCTGGAATGAGCCTTGCGGTTCCGCCTCCTTGGGATTGGATGGTATGGCCGGCTGCTCGCCAGCCATTGCCACCAAGCGATCAAGGCGGCGCTTCTCTTCAGCTATGACAAGGGACTCAGCTAGCCGGCTGCTGGCAGTGGCACATGCGATGGACTTCTCATAATCCCCGACTATGGTGATTATTCCTTTGGGGCCCGGCATCTTCATCTTGAGGTAGGTGTAATGGGGCACTGCTACTTCTCGAGATTGCGCTCTATTCCCTCGAAGAGGAAAGGGTGATGCAGCACAGTAGCGTAAGTATTTCCCTCAGTTTTTGAAAACCAAGGTATCAATCCAGTAGGAGACCATGCGCGTGTCCCTCGCACATGCACAAACAAATAAGAACTTCGTAGCCAACGCGATAAGTGGTTGTCAATCCCTTTACGGTCACTTACGAAAGTGAGATCTGATAGAGATGATAGTTTGATATTTTTGGTATTTTTGGATATAAGAACAGAAAGTAAAAGCGGAAAAGTAAAGTAGATTGTAGATTGATATGTTGAGAATAGACCCGGGGGCCATAGTTTTCTCTAGTGGCTTCTCTCATGATAGCGATATTCTACGGCGGGTAAACAAGTTACTGTCGAGCAATTGATAGAATAGCGAATAATTATGAGACTATATAGGCATGATCATTATATATAGGCATCACGTCCGAGACAAGTAGACCGAAACGATTCTGCATCTACTACTATTACTCCACACATCAATCGTTATCCAGCATGCATCTAGAGTACTAAGTTCATAAGAACAGAGTAACGCCTTAAGCAAGATGACATGATGTATAGGGATAAACTCAAACATAGTGATATAGACCCCATCTTTTTATCCTCGATGGCAACAATACAATACGTGCCTTGCTGCCCCTACTGTCACTGGGAAAGGACACCGGAAGATTGAACCCAAAGCCAAGCACTTCTCCCATTGCAAGAACTATAGATCTAGTAGGCCAAACCAAACCAATAATTCGAAGAGACTTGCAAGGATATTATAATCATACAAAAAGAGTTCAGAAAGGAACCAAATATTTCTCATAGATAATCTTGGTCATAAACCCACAATTCATCGGATCTCAACAAACACACCGCAAAAGGAGATTACATCGAATAGATCTCCTCGAAGACCGAGTAGAACTTGGTATTGAGATCCAAAGAGAGAGAAGAAGCCATCTAGATACTAGCTATGGACCCGAAGGTCTGTGGTAAACTACTCACAACTCATGGTGAGGCGATGATGATGATGTAGAAGCACTCCGTGGAAGATCCCCCCTCCGGCGGAGCTCCGGAACAGGCCCCAAGATGGGATTTCACAGGAACAGAAGGTTGCGGCGGTGGAACTAGGGTTTTCTCTGTTCGTCTGATGGTTTCGGGGTATGTAGGTATATATAGGAAGAAGGAGGGCACCGGGGGCCAGACGTGGGGCCCACGAGGCAGGGGGCACGCCCCGTAGGGGGGAGGGCGCCCCCACCCTCGTGGACGCCACGTCAGCCCTACACTGTGGTTCTCAAATCTCCCGTGCGTATTTTGCTCCAAAAGTATCTCTCCCGAAGGTTTCATTCCGTTTGGACTCCGTTTGATATTCCTTTTCTGTAAAACCCTGAAATAGGCAAAAAAAATAACAATCTGGACTAGGCCTTTGGGTTAATAGGTTAGTCCCAAAAATAATATAAAAGTGTATAACAAAGCCCATTAAACATCCAAAACATCATAAATAATAGCATGGAACAATCAAAAATTATAGATACGTTGGAGACGTATCAAGCACCCCCAAGCTTAATTCCTACTCGTCCTCGGGTAGGTAAATGATAAAAACAGAATTTTTGATGTGGAATGCTAACCAACATAATTTTCAATATAGTCCTCTTAATTGTGGCATGAATGTTCAGATCTGAAAGATTCAAGACAAAAGTCTATACTGACATAAGGAATAATAATACTTCAAGCGTACTAACAAAGCAATCATGTCTTCTCAAAATACTATGGCTAAAGAAAGTTATCCCTACAAAATCATATAGTCTGGCTATGCTCACTCTTCATCACACAAAATATTCATATCATGCACAACCCCGGTTTCAGCCAAGCACTTGTTTTCATACTCTATCTTTTCAAACCTTTCAACTTTCACGCAATACATGAGCGTGAGCCATGGACATAGCACTATGGGTGGAATAGAGAGGTGGTTGTGGAGAAGACAAAAAGGAGGGAGATAGTCTCACATCGACTAGGCGTATCAACGGGCTATGGAGATGCCCATCAATAGATATCAATGTGAGTGAGTAGGGATTGCCATGCAACAGATGCACTAGAGCTAAGAATGTAAGAAATCTCAACAAAAGAAACTAAGTGGGTGTGCATCCAACTTGTTTGCTCACGAAGACCTAGGGCAATTGAGGAAGCCCATTGTTGGAATATACAAGCCAAGTTCTATAATGAAAATTCCCACTTGTATATGAAAGTGAATAAACATGAGACTCTTTATCATGAAGAACATGGTGCTACTTTGAAGCACAAATATGGAAAAAGATAGTAGCAATTGTCCCTTTTTTTATTTTCCTTTTTTTGGGCCTTTCTTTTTTTCTTTGGCCTTTCTCTTTTTTTGGAGGGGCTTTCTTTATTTAGCCTTTCCTCACATGGGACAATGCTCTAGTAATGATGATCATCACACTTATATTGATTTACAACTCGATATTACAACTCGATACTAGAACAAAGTATGACTCTATATGAAGGCCTCTGGCGGTGTATCGGGATATGCATTGAATCAAGAGTGACATGTATGAAAAATTATGCATGGTGGCTTTGCCACAAATACGATGTCAACTACATGATCATGCATGGCAATATGACAATATGAAGCGTGTCATATGAACGGAACGGTGGAAAGTTCTATGGCAATATATCTCGGAATGGGTATGGAAATGCCATGATAGGTAGGTATGGTGGCTGTTTTGAGGAAGATATATGGTGGCTGTTTTGAGGTAGGATATATAGTGGGTGTATGGTACCGGTAAAAGTTGCGCAGTACAAGAGAGGCTAGCAATGGTGGAAGGGTGAGAGTGCGTGTAATCCATGGACTCAACATTAGTCATAAGAACTCATATACTTATTGCAAAAATTACGAGTCATCAAAACAAAGCAATCAATGCATGCTCCTAGGGGGAGGTTGGTATGAGTTAACCATCGCGCGCCCCCGACCTCCACACAAAGGAGGACACTCTACAAATACCTCATGCTCTAACTTCGTCACATAGCGGTTCACCATACGTGCATGCTATGAGAATCACTAACCTTAACGCAAGTATTTCTCAATTTCATAATAAATCTGCTAGCATGACTCGAATATCACTATCCTCATATCTCAAAACAATTATCAAGCATCCAACTTCTCATCATATTCAATGCACTTAGTATGAAAGTTTTTACTACATTCATCTTGGATGCCTATCATGTGAAGGCTAGTTTTATAGCCAAAGCACATTACCATGCTGTTTTAATAGACTCTCAAAAGGATATAAGTGAAGCATGAGAGATCAAAAATTTCTACAAAATATAATCACCATCGTGCTCTAAAAGATATAAGTGAAGCACTAGAGCAAAAACTATTCAACTCAAAAGTTATAAGTGAAGCACATAGAGTGTTCTAACAATTCCTAGGCCATATTTAACTCTCTCAAATAGGTGTGTCCAACAAGGATAATTGTGGCAAACTAACAAGCAAAGACTCAAATAATACATGACGCTCCAAGTAAAACACATATCATGTGGTGAATAAAAATATAGCTCCGAGTATAGTTACCGGTGGATGAAGACGAAAGAGGGGATGCCTTCCCGGGGCATCCCCAAGCTTAGGCTTTTGGTTGTCCTTGAATTTTACCTTGGGGTTCCTTGGGCATCCCCAAGCTTAGGCTCTTGCCACTCTTTGTTCCATAGTCCATCAATGCAATACTCAAAACCTGAAAACTTCACAACACAAAACTTAGACAAAAATCTCGTGAGCTCCGTTAGTATAAGAAAACAAACCACTACTAAAAGGTACTGCAATGAATTTATTCTTTGTTTATATTGGTGTTAAACCTATTGTATTCCAACTTCTCTATTATTCATATCCTCCAATAATACTCATAGATGCATTGAAATAAGCAAACAACACACGAAAAACAGAATCTGTCAAAAACAGAACGGTCTGTAGTATTCTGTAACTTTCGCATACTTCTGCATCTCTAAAAAATTGAATTAAATTTGTAAACATGAGGAATTTGTCTATTAATCATCTACAAAAGAGTCAACTAAATAGCACGCTCTAGTAAAATCTGGTGACCATCCTAGCTAGCGCGAACGATTCTATTTTTCACAGCACGATCATATAAACTTCACACAAGTCTTCCCAAAGGTTCTACTTGGCACACACAATAATTAAAACACAAAACCACATCTAAACAGAAGCTAGATGAAATATTTATTCCTAAACAGAAGCAAAAACAAAAAAAATATAAAATTGGGTTGCCTCCCAACAAGCGCTATCGTTTTACGCCCCTAGCTAGGCACGATACATGGATAGATCTAGGTATTGCCATCTTTGATCTTCACCCTTTTAATGGGGTCCAGCTCGAATCCGGGAGTTCTTTACGTTTCCCTTCATATTCGGAAATATTTAGATCTAAAGAATCCAACCGCTTATTTCAAAGGGTAATCAACATATTCATGCGGTGGAGATTCCCACTAACACTCTTAAGAGGTTCAAGAGACTTTTGTAATATTTTTGTTACTTCGCAAATTTTCTCAAAAACTTGTGTCCCTTCCTGGGTTGGATGTGACCCTTTTTGTGGAGGTAGTGTTCCCACTATTCCCTCTATCATTTCTTGTGCAATACTAGGATCAACTTCGATAAAATTCCCTTTGACAACGCAATCCAAGAGTTGTCTATGGGACATATTTAATCCAACATAAAAATTGCGAAGCAATATTCTAAATTTCACCTCTAAGGTGCACTTACGATAAGATTCCATCATCCTAAACCAAGCATCTTTTAAATTTTCTCCTTGCTTTTGTTTGAAGTGAAGAACCTCAAACTCGGGAGACAAAGGAGCGATATGGGACTAGCCATGACGACAAGGCAAAGTGAACGATAAACACACGACAAAAAGAAGGGCAAATAAAACGGCAAGGGTGAAGTGGGGGAGAGGAAAACGAGAGGCAAAAATTGTAATGCGAAGGATAAGGGTTTGTGATAGGTACTTGGTATATGACTTTTGCGTAAGCCTCCCCGGCAACGGCGCCAGAAATTCTTCTTGCTACTTCTCGAGCTTGCGTTGTATTCCCTCGAAGAGGAAAGGGTGATGCAGCACAGTAGCGTAAGTATTTCCCTTAGTTTTTGAAAAAAAGGTATCAATCCAGTAGGAGACCACGCGCGAGTCCCTCGCACCTGCACAAACAAATAAGAACTTCGTATCCAACGCGATAAGGGGTTGTCAATCCCTTTACGGTCACTTACGAAAGTGAGATCTGATAGAGATGATAGTTTGATATTTTTGGTATTTTCGGATATAAGAACAGAAAGTAGAAGCTGAAAAGTAAAGTAGATTGTAGATTGATATGTTGAGAATAGACCCGGGGGCCATAGTTTTCACTAGTGGCTTCTCTCATGATAGCGATATTCTACGGCGGGTAAACAAATTACTGTCGAGCAATTGATAGAAAAGCGAATAATTATGAGACTATATAGGCATGATCATTATATATAGGCATCACGTCCGAGACAAGTAGACCAAAACGATTCTGCATCTACTACTATTACTCCACACATCGACCGCTATCCAGCATGCATCTAGAGTATTAAGTTCATAAGAACAGAGTAACGCCTTAAGCAAGATGACATGATGTAGAGGGAGAAACTCAACATAGTGTTATAAACCCCATCTTTTTATCCTCGATGGCAACAATACAATACGTGCCTTGCTGTCCCTACTGTCACTCGGAAAGGACACAGCAAGATTGAATCCAAAGCCAAGCACTTCTCCCATTGCAAGAACTATAGATCTAGTAGGCCAAACCAAACCAATAATTCGAAGAGACTTGCAAGGATATTATAATCAAACAAAAAGAGTTCAGAAAAGAACCAAATATTTCTCATAGATAATCTTGATCATAAACCCACAATTCATCAATTCTCGACAAACACACCGCAAAAAGAGATTACATTGAATAGATCTCCTCGAAGACCGAGGAGAACTTGGTATTGAGATCCAAAGAGAGAGAAGAAGCCATATAGATACTAGATATGGACCCGAAGGTTTGTGGTAAACAACTCACAACTAATGGTGAGGCGATGACGATGATGTAGAAGCACCCCATGGAAGATCCCCCCTCCGACGGAGCTCCGGAACAGGCCCCAAGATGGGATCTCACGGGAACAGAAGGTTGCGGCGGTGGAACTAGGGTTTTCTCTAATCATTTGATGGTTTCGGGGTACGTAGGTATATATAGGAAGAAGGAGGGCACCGGGGGCCAGACGTGGGGCCCACAAGGCAGGGGGGAGCGCCCTGTAGGGGGCGCCCCGCACCCTCGTGGATGCGACGTCAGCCCTACTCCGTGGTTCTCAAGTCTCCCGTGCGTATTTTGCTCCAAAAATATCTCTCCCGAAGGTTTCATTCCGTTTGGACTCCGTTTGATATTCCTTTTCTGTAAAACCCTGAAATAGGCAAAAAACAACAATCTGGACTCGGCCTTTGGGTCAATAGGTTAGTCCCAAAAATAATATAAAAGTGTATAACAAAGCCCATTAAACATCCAAAACATCATAAATAATAGCATGGAACAATAAAAAATTATAGATACATTGGAGACGTATCCGGCACTGCCATGAATTTTGCAAGAGCTGGCCGACCCAATATCACATGATAGGGGCTTTCCAGATTCACTACCTCAAACCAGACCGGCTCCCGCCAGAAATGCTTCTTGTCACAAAACAAGACATCAATCTTGACCTTGCCGATTGGTGAGCAAGAGAGACCGGGGACGATGCCGTGGAACACTGTCCTGGTAGGCTGAAGCTGCTTCTCTTTGATGCCCAACTTCTCCATGGTGTCTCGGTACATGATGTTGATGCTGCTGCTGCCGTCTACCAGCACTCAAGACAAACGACAGGCCCGTCTGTCAGTGGAGAAAGTTGCATCCAGAACCATGGCGTAAGCTCCTGGCGAAGGCATGACAGCCGGGTGATCTTCACGGCTCCAACTTATGGGCCTTTCGGACCAATGCATGAACTCTGGGGCTTCGGAGGCAATGGTGTTGACTTCTCTGTGCTGCTGACGCCGGCTGTGCCTATCGTCCTCCTGGCTTGTGAAGACGACATAAGCTCCGTTCTCTTCTGGGAACTCATCCAGGACTTGGCCGCCTGGACGAGCAGCCGACGGTTTTGGAGGCATAGCCGCCTACCCAGCAGGCGGCGGTGGCAGAGCCTCGCCTTTGGCAATCCGTGTGAGCCAGTGACACTTTCGTGTGACTTGATTGGAGGGCTTAGCGCCGCTGTGAAACTTGCAAGGGGCATCTAGGGCTTGCTCAAAGGAGAAGGCGGGCTGTCAGGCAGGCTTGCCGCCCTTCTGGCGCTTGGGACCTGCTTGAGCTTCTGGCTGTTGACCATCAGCTGCTGCCACCAGCCGGCTGTTGGAAGCCGGCGGGGTAGGGGGCATTGCGCTTGTTATCTGTCTGCTGTTGGCGCCGACTGGACTCTCCAGCTGGCATTCTAGGAGCCGGTGGGGCCATATTTCCGGAGGCATCCACGTGCAATTCGGACTTCATGGAGGAATCTGCGGTGGCATACTTGCCTGCTATTCTTAGCAGCTCGTCCAGCGTGGTGGGCTCATCGCGGAGGAGCTTGTGCTTGAGCAAGGTGCCTTCTCTGCACCCGGCCATAAAGTACTCGATGGCTTGCACCTCATGCACCCCTTCACAAGAGTTGCGCCGCTCGGCCCAACGCGTCAGGTAGTCGCGAGCAGACTCGTTCGGACCTTGGACGTATAGGGAGAGCTGTCGTGGCTTGGGTGGCCGCTTGTAGGTGCTGGTGAAGTTGCGAGTGAAGACGTCGGTGAAGTCCACCCAGCTGTTGATGCTGTTGGGCTTGAGGGTGTTTAACCACGTCCGGGCCGTTCCCTCGAGCATGAGTGGCACATACTTCACCGCAACGCGCTTGTTGCCGGTAGTTATGCTGACGGCCGTGGAGTAATCCACCAGCCAGTCCTCCGGCTTCACATATCCATTGTACTTGGGGGTGTCTCGGGGGAGTGAGAAACCTTTGGGGAAAGGCTTGTCACGGATGTAGGGACCGAAACAAGCTGGGCCGAGTGCGTCTTCTTCCTCGACCGCCTGGGACCGGGCCACTCGGTCAAGGCGGTGGCGGGCATCATTCTCCCCAACTCCCTCGCGGAGGCCCAAGCGGCCTCCAAGGGACGGATGGTCGACAGGCGGCGGAGGCACACGCCTCTCCCGGCGAGGGGGAGGCGAGCGCTCGTTTCGCCGCTCTACAGCTCTTGGGCGACCGTCTTGATTGCGCTCGATGGTGATGCGAGTTTACCGGCTGCGGCTGGCAACCGGCTCCAAGTCACGCCGGCTGCGAGTGCCGACTCTTGGCGAACGGGACGTAGCCCCTTGCTCCCGCCGAGGAGCACAGTTGTACGCCTGCGTGTCGGCCTCCAGAGCCCGGCGACGGGCTTCCTGCTGCTCGGCAGCCGTGTCGAGGAGCTGCTGGACGCGCTGTGTCATGCAGCGAAGCTCATCTCCCTCCAAGTGGTTCAACTCATCAACTGCCACCTAGGCAGCCCTTAGGTTCTCCGATGGGGTCGCGTATACCGGTCGTGGGGCCCCCAGCATGTCGGCCAGGACCCCGCCTCGATCACGGACGGCACCGGCCCGGCTGGGCTCGCCAGCAGCCGGTGTGCCGCCTATGGCACGGTCCATCTCGTGGCGGTAGGCTTCGTTGAGGCGCCGAGAGGCGGCTAACTTGTTGGCATTGTCGAGGAGTGAGACGCGGAGCGCTTCCAGCACCACGCCATCTGTCCCCGCTGCGATGGGAGCAGAAAGAGTCTGCATTGCCGCCTGTAACGGGTCCTGGACGGACCCGTTCGAAGGGTCGTCGTGGCTAGCGGCCAGCACCTCCGTGACGGTGCTGACACCAGTGTCATAGGTCGCAGGGGGGAGGGGATCGTCGATGACCACCACGTGGTCAGAGAAGGAGTCGACGGACGCCGCGTTGAGGTCAACGATCATGTCGACAGGCGGATCAGAGGAGCCAATGGACTCCATGTCGGAGGCGCGCTCATCGATGATGTGGAGCTTGTCAAGGAGCTCGACGAGGCAGCTCTCCGAGCCGACTGGTCCCGCGACCGAAGAGGGCTCGTTGTGGAGGTGGACATCGCCGAGAAGGTCGGCGAGTCTGCTCGCGGCGCATGCGGCCTCAGCGCCGCAAAGCATCCCGGCATCCACGCATGCGGGCGTGCCGGGCTGGCTATGGTCGCCTGGGAGGAACAGAGTTCCTGTCCAGAACATGTCTCCGGGCAACGGTGCACCTTGCCCCACGGTGGGCGCCAAATGTCGGGGTTTTTGTGCGACATATGCCAAAGGATGGCTTATCATGCATGGGGACACGAGTATGTCGCCGGGCCCTGGAAGCGGGATAAGGCGATACTTTGGACGCCTACGAATCTTACCCAGGTTCGGGGCTCTCCGTGGAGATAACACCCCTAGTCCTGCTCTACGGAGGCTCCGCGTCATGACTAATTTCAATATGGTGGCTACAAGGTTGCTCCTTGAGCTGTGTCGTCTACAGGAGGAAGAAGGGCAAGGCTAGCTCTCTACCTTCTCTCCAGGGAACGGGAACGATCGCTAGGGTTTCCTCCTATCAATCTCTCTCTCTTTCTGTGTCTCTTGGGTCCAACCCCTCCAGATGGAGGACCCTGGGGGTTTATATAGGTCTACCCCCAGGGGTACAATGGTATTCTGGGCGGAGTGGCCCCCGGCCGTCAGCGTCCCTGGGTGCTGGCCTCTCCGCCGTCTGCTGGGGCCTGCCGTTTGTGGGCCCGCATGATTGTCTTTTACTGTTGGCGTCCTTCTGTTGACGCGAGCATCGTCAGGGGAGGGGGGCTACAGTGTCGCTGCCTCTTGGTCGTACACTGCCACCACGCCCTGTCTTGTCATCTTAATGGGGCTCAGACTCCCAGGGCACGGTCAGCCGCCTGCTACAGGGCGACCCATCCCCCAGGCTGTCTGCCAAAGGTCGCGTGCTTCTGGGTGGCTCACCGACGGATGGGGCAAGCCGCCTGCTGGCCACTCCGCCTTCGGGTAGTGGGATCATGGCTTCCCCTGACCAGGGCTAGGTCATCGGTAATATGGCTACAGTGATACACCGCTTAAGGAGTGTCCGTAAGGTACACTCTCGCTATAGCCATGCTTTTGTGGATTCTTTAAGGACTGCCTTAACTGTAGGCATGCCTTAGTCTCGCCGCGGCTCCCCAGCACACGTCCCGAGGGGGAGGCACGGAGCCGTCTTCTAGATACTGGCCGCCTGTCAGGGCTTCGCCGCCTGCTGGTAGCCAGCTCCTATACGTTGCGGCCCTAGGAGGCAGCCCGATACACAGGCAGCCAGAGGATGACAGGCGGCCCCTATTTGTCTTGAAACACCGTGGGTGGTCGATGAAGACACCCGTGGTCAATATCTACGACAGGTGGAAGGGGAGAGTGCGTATAATCCATGGACTCGACATTAGTCATAAAGAACTCACATACTTATTGCAAAAATCTACAAGTCATCAAAACAAAGTACTACATGCATGCTCCTAGGGGAAGGGTTGGTAGGAGTTAACCATCGCGCGATCCCGACCTCCACACAAAGGGTGACAATCAAAGAAATACCTCATGCTTCATTTTTGTCACACAATGGTTACCATACGTGCATTCTACGGGACTTGCAAACCTCAACACAGGTATTTCTCAAATTCACAACTACTCTACTAGCATGACTCTAATATCACCATCCTCATATCTCAAAACAATCATCAAGTATCAAACTTCTCATAGTTTTCAATGCACTTTATATGAAAGTTTTTATTATACCCAACTTGGATGCCTATCATATTAGGACTAATTTCATAACCAAAGCAAATTACCATGTTGTTTAAGACTCTCAAAACAATATAAGTGAAGCATGAGAGTTCATCTATTTCTTCAAAATAATACCACCGCCGTGCTCTAAAAAGATATAAGTGAAGCACTAGAGCAAACGACAAACTACTCCAAAAGATATAAGTGAAGATCAATGAGTAGTTGAATAATTATATAACTATGTGAAGACTCTCTAACATTTAATAATTTCAGATCTTGGGATATTATTCAAACAACAAGCAAAACAAAAATAAAATAAATTGACGCTCCAAGCAAAACACATATCATGTGGTGAATAAAAATATAGCCTCAAGTAAAGTTACCGATGAACGAAGACGAAAGAGGGGATGCCTTCCGGGGCATCCCCAAGCTTAGGCTTTTGGTTGTCCTTGAATCTTACCTTGGGGTGCCTTGGGCATCCCCAAACTTAGGCTCCTGCCACTCCTCATTTCATAGTCCATCGAATCTTTACCCAAAACTTGAAAACTTCACTTAGGTACTGTTGCGAACTCATTCTAAATTCATATTGTTTAATATGTACTGTATTCCAACTTCTCTATGGTTCATACCCTCCGATACTACTCATAGATTCATCAAAATAAGCAAATAACACATAGCAAACAGAATCTGTTAAAAACAGAACAGTATGTAGCAATCTGTAACTTTTGAATACTTCTGTAACTCAAAAAATTCTGAAATAAATTGGTGGACGTGAGGAATTTGTCTATTAATCTTCTGAAAAATTAATCAACTTAAAAGCACTCTCCAGTAAAAAATGGCAGCTAATCTCGTGAGTGCAAAGTTTTTGTTTTTACAGCAAGATCACATTAACATTCACCCAAGTCTTCCCAAAGGTTCTACTTGGCACTTTATTGAAACAAAAGCTATAAAACATGATTACTACAGTAGCATAATCATGTGAGCACACAAAAACAGTAATGATAAATATTGGGTTGTCTCCCAACAAGCGCTTTTCTTTAGTGCCTTGTAGCTAGGCATGATGATTTCAATGATGCTCGCATAAAGGATAAGAATTGAAACATAACAGGAGCATCATGAAGAATATGACTAGCACATTTAAGTCTAACCCACTTCCTATGCATAGGTATTTTGTGAGCAAACAACATATGGGAACAATAATCAACTAGCATAGGAAGGCAAAACAAGCATAACTTGAAAACGTTAAGCACATAGAGAGGAAACTTGATATTATTGCAATTCCTACAAGCATATGATTTTCTCTCATAATAATTTTCAGTAGCATCATGAATGAATTTAACCATATAACCAGCACATAAAGCATTCTTTTCATGATCTACTTGCATAGAAATTTTAATACTCTCCACATAAGCAAATTTATTCTCATCAATAGTAGTGGGAGCAAACTCAGCAAAATAACTATCATGTGAAGCATAATCTAATTGAAAATTAAAATCATGACGATAAGTTTCATGGTTACCATTATTCTTAATAACATACAAGTCATCACAATAATCATCATAGATAGGAGGCATGCTATCATCAAAATAAGTTTGCTCATCAAAACTTGGGGGACTAAACATATCATCTTCATCAAACATAGCGTCCCCAAGCTTGTGGCTTTGCATATCATTAGCATCATGGGTATTCAAAGAATTCATACTAACAACATTGCAATCAAGCTCATCATTCACATATTTTATGCCAAGCATTCTATGTAATTCTTCTTCTAGTACTTGAGCACAGTTTTCCCTCCCATCATTTTCACAAAAGATATTAAAAAGATGAAGCATATGAGGTAACCTTAATTCCATTTTTTGTAGTTTTCTTTTATAAACAAAACTAGTGATAAAACAAGAAACTAAAAGATTCAATTGCAAGATCTAAAGATATACCTTCAAGCACTAACCACCCCGACAACGGTGCCAGAAAAGAGCTTCGGTTACGGGGTGTGAGTGCCGCTTACCTAGCCTCCCCGGCAACGGCGCCAGAAAAGAGCTTGATATCTACTAAGCAACCTTCTCCTTGTAGACCTTGTTGGGCCTCCAAGTGCAGAGGTTTGTAGGACAGTAGCAAATTTTCCTCAAGTGGATGACCTAAGGTTTATCAATCCATGGGAGGCGTAGGATGAAGATGATCTCTCTCAAACAACCCTACAACCAAATAACATAGAGTCTCTTGTGTCCCCAACACACCCAATACAATGGTAAATTGTATAGGTGCACTAGTTCGGCGAAGAGATGGTGAAACAAGTGCAATATAGATAGTAGATATAGGTTTTTGTAATCTGAAAATATAAAAACAACAAGGTAACTAATGATAAAAGTGAGCGTAACTGGTATTGCAATGCTAGTAAACAAGGCCTAGGGTTCATACTTTCACTAGTGCAAGTTCTCTCAACAATAATAACATAACTGGATCATATAACTATCCCTCAACATGCAACAAAGAGTCACTCCAAAGTCACTAATAGTGGAGAACAAACAAAGAGATTATTGTAGGGTACGAAACCACCTCCAAGTTATTCTTTCTGATCGATCTATTCAAGAGTCCGTAGTAAAATAACATGAAGTTATTCTTTCTGTTCGATCTATCCTAGAGTTCGTACTAGAATAACACCTTAAGATACAAATCAACCAAAACCCTAATGTCACCTAGATACTCCATTGTCACCTCAAGTATCCGTGGGCATGATTATACGATATGCATCACACAATCTCAGATTCACCTATTCAACCAACACAAAGAGCTTCAAAGAGTGCCCCAAAGTTTCTACCAGAGAGTCAAGACAAAAACGTGTGCCAACCACTATGCATAAGTTGACAAGGTCACTAAACCCGCAAGTAGATCACCAAAACATGCATCAAGTAGATCACATGATATCCCATTGTCACCACAGATAAGCACATGCAAGACATACATCAAGTGTTCACAAATCCTTAAAGACTCAATCCGATAAGATAACTTCAAAGGGAAAACTCAATCCATTACAAGAGAGTAGAGGGGGAGAAGCATCTAAAGATCCAACTATAATAGCAAAGCTCGCGATACATCAAGATCGTGTCACCTCAAGAACACGATAGAGAGAGAGAGAGAGATAAAACACATAGCTACTGGTACATACCCTCAGCCCCGAGGGTGAACTACCCCCCCTTGTCATGGAGAGCGACGGGATGATGATGATGGCCACCGGAGAGGGATTCCCCCTCCGGTAGGGTGCCGGAACAGGGTCTAGATTGCTTTTTTGGTGGAAACAGAGGCTTGCGGCGGCGGAACTCCCAATCTAGGTTATTTTCTGGAGGTTTCAGTATATATAGGGGGTGTTGGAGTCGGGATCAAGTAAGGAGGGTCTCCGGGCTGTCCACGTGGTAGGGGGAACGCCAGGGGGCGCCCCCTACCCTCATGGGAAGCCCGGGGATCTTCTGGTCCTCCTCCGATACTTCCTGGGCTTCTTCTGGTCCAAAAACATCCTCCTTTGAGTTTTAGGTCAATTGGGCTCCCTTTGGTATTCCTTTTCTGCGATACTCAAAAACAAGGGAAAAACAAAAAGTGGCGCTGGGCTCTAGGTTAGTAGGTTAGTCCCGAAAAATCATATAAAAGTGTATATAAAAGCCCATAAAACATCCTAGAAGGATAATATAATAGCATGGAACAATAAAAAATTATAGATACGTTGGAGACGTATCAGGGGGTACCAAAGTAATCTAGGAGTGGACCACTGGACAGCGGTCAAGAACATCTTGAAGTACTTGAAAAGGACGAAGGATATGTTTTTGTTTATGGAGGTGACAAATAGCTCGTCATAAATGGTTACGTCAATGCAAGCTTTGACACTGATCCGGATGACTCTAAGTCACAAACCGGATACGTATTTTTCTTGAACGATGGAGCTATCAGTTGGTGCAGTTCCAAGCAGAGCGTCGTGGCGGGATCTACGTGTGAAGCAGAGTACATAGCTGCTGCGGAAGCAGCAAATGAAGGAGTCTGGATGAAGGAGTTCATATCTGATCTAGGTGTAATACCTAGTGCATCGGGACCAATGAAAATCTTTTGTGACAACACTGGAGCAATAACTTTGGCGAAGGAATCCAGGTTTCATAAGAGAACCAAGCACATCAAGAGACGCTTCAACTCCATCCGCGATCAAGTCAAGGAGGGAGACATAGAGATTTGCAAAATACATACGGATCTGAATGTCACAGACCCGTTGACTAAGCCTCCTCCACGAGCAAAACATGATCAGCACCAAGACTCCATGGGTGTTAGAATCATTACTATGTAATCCAGATTATTTACTCCAGTACAAGTGGGAGACTGAAGGAAATATGCCCTAGAGGCAATAATAAATTTGTTATTTATATTTCCTTATATACCACGATAAATGTATTTTATTCATGCTAGAATTGTATTAACCGGAAACTTGATACATGTGTGAATACATAGACAAGAACAGAGTGTCCCTAGTATGACTCTACTTGACTAGCTCGTTAATTAAAGATGGTTGTGTTTCCTAAACCATAGACATGTGTTGTCATTTGATGAAAGGGATCACATCATTAGGAGAATGATGTGATGGACAAGACCCATCCGTCAGCTTAGCACTATGATCGTTTAGTTTTATTGACATTGCTTTCTTCATGACTTATACATGTTCCTCTGACTATGAGATTATGCAACTCCCGAATACCAGAGGAACACCTTGTGTGCTATCAAACATCACAACATAACTGGGTGATTATAAAGATGCTCTACAGGTGTCTCGGAAGGTGTTTGTGGTGTTGGCATAGATCAAGAATATGATTTGTCACTCTAAGTGTCGGAGAGGTATCTCTGGGCCCTCTCGGTAATACTCATCATAATAAGCTTTGCAAGCAAATGACTAATGATTTATTCATGAGATGATGTATTACGGAACGAGTAAAGAGACTTGCCGGTAACGAGAATGAACTAGGAATGAAGATACCGACGATTGAATCTTGGGAAAGTAACATACCGATGACAAAGGGAACAACGTATGTTGTTATGCCATTTGACCAATAAAGATCTTCGTAGAATATGTAGGAGCCAATATGAGCATCCAAGTTCCGCTATTGGTTATTGACCGGAGATGTGTCTCGGTCATGTCTACATAGTTCTCGAACCCGTAGGGTCCGCACGCTTAACGTTGGATGACGATCTGTATTATGAGTTATGTGTTTTGATGACCGAAGTTTGTTCGGAGTCCCGGATGAGATCACGGACATGACGGGAGTCTCGAAATGGTCGAGACATAAATATCGATATATTGGAAGGTTATATTCGGACACCGGAATGGATCCAAAGTGTACCGGGTATTTTCTGGAGTACCGGGGGGTTACCGGAACCCCCCTAGGGGTTAATGGGCCTTCATGGGCCCTAGTGGAAGAGAGGAGGCAGCAGCCAGGTGGAGGCGCCCCCCTAGCCCAAACTGAATTGGACTAGGGTTGGGGGCGGCCCCACTTCCCTTCTCTCCTCCTCCTCTTTCCCCATTCTCCTTGTAGGAATAGGACAGGGGGACGAATCCTACTTGGAGTAGGACCCCCCCTTGGGCGCGCCACACCTTGGCCGACCTCCTCCTCCCTCCTTCCTTTATATATGTGGGGAGGGGGAACCCCAAAGAAACAAGCCAATCTTTTAGCCGTGTGCGGTGCCCCCTTCTACTGTTACACACCTCGGTCATATTGTTTCAGTGCTTAGTTGAAGCCCTGCATCGGTAACTTCATCATCACCGTCACCACGCCGCCGTGCTGATGAAACTCTCCCTCGTCCTCAACTGGATCAACAGCTCTAGGGACGTCATCATGCTGAACATGTGCTGAACACAGAGGTGACGTACGTTCGGTACCTGGATCGGTTGGGTCGTGAAGACGTTCGACTACATCAACCGCGTTACTAAACGCTTCCGCTTTCGGTCTACGGGGGTACATGGACACACTCTCCCCGCTCGTTGCTATGCTTCTCCTAGATAGATCTTGCGTGATCGTAGGATTTTTTTTTGAAATACTACGTTCCCAACAAACTCTTCGTTTATCGTCCTCTCTACACCGCATGAAGAATCAAGACATGATTATGGAGGTGTGTACCAGATTGGAGGATACGGCGAGGGATACTTTTACCCAACATGGGTGGCAACGTGATATGCTGACTCTTCTTTGTATTTTGTCTTTTTATGTTTTGTTGTGCGAGAGGACTTTGTTTGGCTATGTGCATCTTAGTTATGCAGATACCGGGTGTAATGTTAAACCTTTTAAGTAATAAAATGCCCCTTTTAGAAATAAACAAATTTAACTTGGGTGTGTTATGTTACTAGTTGTTACTCCCCGTATGGCTACCTTAAGGCCGCAAAAATTCACAAAAATTGGTAATTTCTCATGGGGTATCTTTTATTGTCCCTAATGGTCATTGGAACAAAGCAGATGAGAGCATCTATAGTTGGGCACCCAAACCCACCTCAAATGCCTAGGTGGACTGAGGGAGTCCTGGATTAGGGGGTCCTCAGGTGACCGGATCATTCATTATGGGCTGGACTGGTGGGCCATGAAGATTATTAATGAAGGCTATCTCCCGTATCCGGATAGGACTCCCTGTGTGTAAAATAGAAAGTTTAGAGTCCGGGTGTAATACTTTCCTTCCTCTGCAAGGTGATCATGTACAACCCTAGGTCCCTTCGGTGCGTATATAAACCAGAGGGTTTAGTCCGTAGAGACAGGATACAACAAAATCATAACAATTTCATAGGCTAGAATTTTAGGGTTTAGCCATTACGATCTAGGGGTAGATCAACTCTTGTAATCATATTCATCAAGATCAATCAAGCAGGAAGTAGGGTATTACCTCGATCGAGAGGGCCCGAACCTAGGTAAACATCGTGTCCCCTGCCTCCTGTTACCATCGATCCTCAGACGCATAGTTCCGGACCCCTACCCGAGATCTGCTGGTTTTGACACCGACATTGGTGCTTTCATTGAGAGTTCCACTATGTCATCGATGGAAGGATCAATGGCTTGCTTCGTCACCAACGACACCACCACCGAGGGAGTTTTTCTCCCCGGCCAGCTCTTCGTGTTTGGCGGCTTTGTGCTTCGCGCCAACACTGAAGGCCACCTCAAGCAGGTTGACAACTATGCCCCTAGTCACCAGATTAGGTTTGGAAGCTTAAACTACGTTGCTGACATCCATGGAGATTTGAACTTCAACGAATTCACACCCATGATAGCTGCTCCCTGCCACCATGATGAACATGACTTAGATCTGTCAGCACACCCCGTACAGGGGGTAACACTTACAACAGCTCTGGCCTTGGATCCGGAGCAGTCACTTCATCTGAGGACGGGAAGATTAACCCCGCCACGGAGATCGCAAACTCAGCGGTGCTTGAACCGCACACAAGTCCGGCCTTGAGCGGGACTTCCCTCATCGGATCTCCGGACTCGTTTCCATCTACCAATTACGAACACTCCGGATCTGCATCCTTTGGGCTGAATCGAGCGGCTGTTGCTGAATTCAGCCCTGCCGATATCCGAACACATGCCCAGCACTCGCCTTTAGACGAAGCGATGGGCCTACTGAAATCTCACTCCCTAGCAGAGGATTCCGAGACGAATTATACCCAGTTCGAACTGGGGGCTGAGGACAGGGAATTTTGCTTCCCACCAACCACCCATTTGGTAACCACAGTCGAGGACTTAACCAACATATTAGATTACGCTTCCGAAGACATCGACGGGATGTACCACGATGCCGACGCCGATCTAAGTACAAACCCGCTCGCAACCGGGCGGTGGACGGCTACTTCTACATATGATGTATACATGGTGGACACATCCAACAAAGAGGAGGGCGACGAAGATATCAATCCAGAACAGGACAAGCCCATCGATGAACCTCCCAAGCGTCGGCGTCAGAAGTGACGATCTCGATCCCGTAAAGGAAAAGAGAGCAACACTATCACTGAAGACAATGACAACCCGGAACAAGCCGATGACACCGTGGAGCCAGCGATAGAGCAGGACGAACGGGAGGATGGCGAACATAGTCTAAATGAACCGCTGACCGATCACATCGACAAGGATGATAGTAGTTATCGACCTGTCTCCAAAGAGGACATCAGTGTGGGAGACGAAGAGTACATTGTCCCAGAAGAACCGCTCGAACAAAAGCGTTTCCAACAACATCTTATTGCTACCGCATGAAGCCTGAAGAAGCCGCAGCAGCGGCTTAGAGCCGAACAGGATATGCTCAATGACAGATGAAACAACGTGCTAGATGCTGAAGAACTGTACGCCTCTAAAGGCCAAATGAAGAGCTATCCTAAACGCATATTGCTGCCCCAATTCGACGACGAGGCTCCAGTGCCAATTCCGCCGAAGTATGATCAGGCCGACTAACCAGACCGACCACCCTGTGGACGGGACAAAGCGGTCAGTAACACCATACAGAAGCCCGCACCTCCTCACCGTAAAGGCAAGGATACAGCTGCACATGCCCATAAGTACGACCTACGTCAGGACCTGAATAAAAAGGCTGGCCAGACTAGATCAATCTACGGACCAAGGGAACGTACACACACATGGGGCGGTGGCTATCAAGCCAAACAGACCGGTCACATCCCAGTTTGGATAAAACACCGGACACCAATACCATTCGAACTATGCCACAAAATCGCAAAATATTGGGGTGCCTCACACCCTCTATGCTTCAATGATGAGGTGATGGGTCATGAATTTCTAGAAGGGTCCAAACCCGTAAACTTCGAGGCGTACGATGGAACCACAGATCCAGCCATATGGATAGAAGACTTTATTCTTCACATACACATGGCTCGGGGGG
>LR738714.1:522311334-522347533 GCA_902687465.1 Secale cereale | reverse complement strand
ACGAGGCTCCAGTGCCAATTCCGCCGAAGTATGATCAGGCCGACTAACCAGACCGACCACCCTGTGGACGGGACAAAGCGGTCAGTAACACCATACAGAAGCCCGCACCTCCTCACCGTAAAGGCAAGGATACAGCTGCACATGCCCATAAGTACGACCTACGTCAGGACCTGAATAAAAAGGCTGGCCAGACTAGATCAATCTACGGACCAAGGGAACGTACACACACATGGGGCGGTGGCTATCAAGCCAAACAGACCGGTCACATCCCAGTTTGGATAAAACACCGGACACCAATACCATTCGAACTATGCCACGAAATCGCAAAATATTGGGGTGCCTCACACCCTCTATGCTTCAATGATGAGGTGATGGGTCATGAATTTCTAGAAGGGTCCAAACCCGTAAACTTCGAGGCGTACGATGGAACCACAGATCCAGCCATATGGATAGAAGACTTTATTCTTCACATACACATGGCTCGGGGGGGGGGGTGATCTCCATGCCATTAAATACTTACCCCTCAAGCTGAAAGGACCATCCCGGCATTGGCTAGATAGCCTCCCAAGGAATTCTATAGGAAGCTGGGAAGAACTTGAGGATGTTTTTCAGGCCAACTTTCAGGGGACTTATGTCCGGCCCCCGGATGCTGATGATCTAATTCATACAATCCAGCAACCTAGGGAGTCAGCCCGAAGCTTTGGAATCGGTTCTTAACTAAAAAGAACTAGATTGTAGACTGCCCGGATGCCGAAGCCTTAGCGACATTCAAACACAGCGTCCGGGATGAATGGCTGGCTAGACACCTCGGCCAGGAGAAGCCGAGAATAATGGCAGCCCTAACTACACTCATGACCCGCTTTTGCGCGGGCGAAGACAGCTGGTTGGCTCGTAGCAGTAACAACACCAGCGATCCTAGCACATCTGAAGTCAGGGACGGCAATGGGAAGCCATGCCACAATAAAAACAAGTGCTGAAACAACACTGGAAACACAGAAGATACAACGGTAAACGCCGGATTCAGTGGCTCCAGGCCCGGTCAATGGAAGAAGCCATTTAAAGGTAACAGGGATAGTCCATCCACCTTGGACAAGATACTGGACAGGTCCTGCAGATCCATGGCACCCTTGACAAACCTGCAAATTACACCAACTGTAGTTGTTGGGTCTTCAAGCAGGCCGGCAAGCTAAATGCCAAACACAAGGAAAAAGGACCCTAGAGTGAAGACGAGGACAAACATCGCCAGCCAAACACAGGGGGGCAGAAAAAATTTCCACCGGAGGTAAAAACGGTGAACATGATCTACGTCACCCACATCCCCAAGAGGGAGCGCAAGCGCGTACTCTGGGACGTATACGCCGTCGAGCCTGTCGCCCCCGAGTTCAACCCATGGTCGGCTTACTCGATCAGCTTTGGTCGTAGGGTCCACCCAACAAGTATTCGTTACGGAGGTTCGGTGGCCTTAGTGCTCTACCCCATAATAGACGGATATCATCTTACTCGAGTCCTTTGGACGGCGGCAGCAGTCTCAATTTGATATATCAGGACACTGTCCGCAAGATGGGGATCGACCCGTCAAGAATTAAGCCCAGCAACACTACCTTTAAAAGAGTGATTCCAGGCGTCGAAGCCCGTTGCACAGGGTCCTTAACATTGGAAGTTGTATTCAGTTCCCCCGATAACTTCCGAAGCGAAGAGCTAATCTTCGACATCGCTCCATTCCGTAGTTGCTATCATGCACTACTCAGAAGAACGGCCTTCGCCCGCTTCAACGCAGTCCCGCATTATGCCTACCTCAAGCTCAAAATGCTTGGACCACGTGGCGTTATCACGGTCAATGGAAACATCGAGCGTTCCCTCCACATGAAGGAAGACAGTGCGGCCCTAGCATCCGAAGTCCAAAGCAGCCTATTTAGGCCGAACAGCTCGTCAGTCGTCAATACTACGGATACAGCTAAAACGCGCCCGGTCCGCACTAGAATGCGACAGCTCAGAGGAACCTGAGCTCGATTAGCAGTTGTGCCTCGGTCGAATTCCCCATAAGGTAGCAGCTTACATACCCTGCGTACGCAATTATGCCCTTAAAATACCTTGGGCGGCGATAGGGGCATACAACCCTTCATTAGTTCATAGTCCGGCTTGACCCTATTCGGACTCTAACATATATCTTCTTTAGGTTCATTTGAAAACCTACATTGTTTACGGCTAAACAGGGTACTCTTTTCCAGAATCCTGCTATTTTCCTTCCCATTTTCCTTTTTACAAACGGCCATTACAACTCTCCTTCTCAAGGACAAATTACCATGGAGAGAAAGGCGTAGACGTGCAGCAGGGCCACTAGTTGAAATTTCTTTCCCATAGATTATGGCTTTGTGTAAACCTTTTTACTCTTTTATTTTTTAAATTTTTGTTGGCATGTCAAATGCCCGAGGCTATTATCGGTGTTATCTGTAACTGCATGGCTCGTCGTATTAAACAGGATATAAAAGAGGTAGTTCGCTTCCAATTTGTTTGGGCTATTGTTTATTTTCACCAGTTGTATTCTCTACCACCAAGACAGATCGCCGCGTATGACGTAATACCTGGACTTCATACCAGGGGCTATATTCAGCCTGGCACGCCTACAAAAGTCCGAACACCTATAGGGAACTATTCGGCGTCCCGGATATTGTATTAAATGCATCGGCTCCGAATCATGTCTTTGGTCAATAGTTGGGTTGCCCCGCTCCTGTGCTTGCTACCTTACGTTCCGCGTTGTTCGGCTAAGGTGGTAAAGGAAGAACTACTGCGATTGTACTTCTGCTTCGTCCGGTCAAGTACCACAGTAGAGAAAGCCGAAAACTGACTGTCAGGATGAGGCGAGAGTTGGTCAAGCGATTTGGTGACCTAGTGTTATACTACGATCGACAGTGATCCACTCCTTGTTATACGAGGGGCTGGTCTTCGCCCAGTCGTGTCAAAAAGGCACTACAATTCGAAGAGCCTGATACGCACCAGGGGCTAGAACTTAGCCCCACTAGTCAAGCTCCTATGGCTAAGTGAAAGCAATAAAGCCACATAGTCTAATTGCCTGGTTCGCTACACAAACACCTCCTATACGGACCAAGAGGTTGGATAACGAGTGTTTTCGCGTTTTACCGAACACCCCTATAATATTTACATGGGGGCTAGAGCCGACGATTGGAAACTTTTAGATTTACATAACAAACCACACATGAGGAAAAAGTCGCTCATTAATATAAAAGCGCAAAATTTATATACATCGGCACATTGGCTTAGTCCTTACAACCCGAATACAAATCACTCAAAGGCTATATCCTTTGAGCATTGCCCCTCTACAAGGCGGGCTCCTTCTAGGACATCGCCAAAGTATCTTCCCAGTCTGTGATGATCCTTGCCTTCTCGAGGGCCGGTAGTGGCTATTTCCGCGGCCTTCATCTTCGCCCAATGCACCTTCACGCGGGCAAAGGCCATCTGTGCACCCTCTATGCAAGAGGAACGCTTGACAGTGTCGACCCACGGACTCACATCGATGAGCCTCTTCACCAATCTGAAGTAACTATTCGGGATCGGATCAGTGGACCATAGCCAAACTATCAAGTCCTTCATGGCCAAACTCGCCATGTTGTGCAGCTCGACCAACTGCTTCATTTGGTCATTGAGGGGCACCAGATGATTGGGCGCAAAGAACTGCGACCAAAACATCTTCTCTATGTTGTTCCCCTCTTGTGCTCGGAAGTATTGGGCAGTGTCGGCAATGCTCCTTGGGAGATCCGCAAACAATCCTGGAGAACTCCACAATCGTGCCAGCCCAAGATATCTCTGACCTCCGAAGATGCTCTGCAAGAGAAAAACCTTACCAGCTATTATGTGACACTCTTGTTTAATCTCCTCTTGAGCACCGCTCGATGTCGTTCGTGCCTCCTTGGTAGCATTAACTATCGTAGTGAGTTCGGCCGCTTGCTCCGAATTCTCCTTCTCCAAGGTGTCGCATTTGCGAACCACATCTTGGAGCTCGGCCTTGACTTCAGTCGCCCGCGTCTCATGTTGTTGACGCAGGGTCTTCTCGGC
Organism: Secale cereale; assembly: GCA_902687465.1. Classification (NCBI taxonomy): domain Eukaryota; kingdom Viridiplantae; phylum Streptophyta; class Magnoliopsida; order Poales; family Poaceae; genus Secale; species Secale cereale. Next base: position 522,343,462 of record LR738714.1, on the reverse strand, counting down.
CTCCAGGTAGGCAGCCGCTTTATCAGCGGCTGCCTTACTCGCTCTGGCCTCCTCCTTGGCCATGACAAGTTTGCCCTTTAAAGCTTCGACCGCAGCTGCGTCAGCTGCTTCACAAAAATAAAATAAATTGTATTAGCCTATGTTTGGACATACAATAGGCTAAAATTCAGATTTCCTAAACCCGCAAACCTGGCGTTTCGTCAAAACGCTTGTTGACGTGGTCGAGATCTTCGTCAGCTAGTTTAAGTTTCCGATTTAACTCAGAAACCTCGGCGGCTCGAGCACACGCCGTAACTAGCGCAACTTGCTCAAGCACAAAATTCATAGTCCAGCTCGATCTTTTGTTATAACATGGATGCTTTTTCTAATTCTGTTCAGAATCAAACAAAGCATCAGGGGCTGCTGTATATATATATATATATATATATATATATATATATATATATATATATATATATATATATATATATATATATATATATATATATATATAATAAAGCAATAGTTCTGTTTATAGAACATTACATCGCATTCCTCAAAGCCTGTTAGTAGGCTGTTGAAGGCTTCGTTCAGTCCGCCTTTGACGGACGGAATCTTCCCCATGATCGCACTCATTAGAGTGCGGTGTTCCTCCACGATGGAAGCAGTTTGCAGTGCACCCTCCAGACTATTCGGCGCCTCCGGATTGACGGTAGGCGTCGCAGGAGCAGTTGCTCCCTCCCCCATTACGGGGGGCTGGACCCTTGATTCCGGAGCCGTACTAGACTCCGAAACAACGTTCGGCGGGGCCCCGGATTGTTTGGGCCCCCCGTCTTCGGTCTCCATGGGGATTTCTCCCCCTGGTCGACCGCGGCCAAGGGATTGACCTCGGCTGCTGTCGGATTTAGGGCTCCGCAAAACCCAAGAAGTTTGAACACAGGGGTGTGAAAGAAGATCTCTCCCACTCACGTCTACCTAGCGTCTCCCTCTCGTCTCGGTGGGGGGATTCAAGCACACGACAGATAGAACACACAAGAGTTTATCCAGGTTCGGGCCACCGCGTGGTGTAAGACCCTACTTCCTGCTTTGGTGGATTAGCCTCGGGCGAGCTGGGAGGTGAACTAGTACAATGGTTCCTGAGCTCAGGAGGTGAGCTCAGAAGGGTCAGGAGGCAAGTGTTCTTGCTCCTTGCGGGGTGGCAGGGTGTATGAGTCGATCCCCTTCATAGTGGGAATCTTAGCTACTTATATAGGCGGCCACGGTCCTCTTCCCATGAAATGTTTAGGCGGGAAGGGATCCCACAACGGCCATTTTTGAGCGAGAACACAAGGACGTTCCTACCCTGACAAAAGTAGTCTTCACCTGCAAGAGGATCAGGCGATGACGCGGTGGTGGGCTCGACCGCAACATCCTCCTTGTCATACTTGCGGTCTTCGGTCTTATTGCACCAATGAGGAAACCTTTGCCCCGCTCCTCGGGAACCCGCGGCTGCGCTGTCCCCTTTGCACCGAAATGGTAACTGTGTCGCTGGCGGACACTGGCACCCGCTGGCGCGGCGTCATTGCTGACATCACTGCCTCCTCCTGAGGCAGGCTTGGCCGTAGATTCTCCGCCCCTCCGGAGCACCTAGCTGAGGCCGCTCCCGAGGAGGTCTTGCGTCGTTCTCCTCGCGAGGGTCTTGGACAGCTGTTCGATCAGGTGGGCCGTACCAGGCCGTAGTAGGAGTGCGTCTTGGCCCGCAGACAGGCAAGTCTGGGTACCCTGGTTCCCAGTACGCCGACAGTAGCCCCCGGGCCCAAGGCGCGCTCGGAGTTGGCTTCGGGGCGAAGCCTTAGTCGAGGACGAAGCATCGCGGGCCCTAAAAGGCTACGGGCCAGGCCGGCGTGCGACGGTTGGATGGGATGTGGCGGCTCCGCTCCCCACACAGTCTCGGTAATTGTGCGACTTGACAACTCCTTGGCGCAGGCGATGGTGGCGTAATTGCTGCGATGCCAGTGGCGGGCGGTTGGGCTCCTCCACCCTATAAACGGGACTAGAGAGGGGGGAGCCCCTAAGCCGTTTCCAAACCAGTGCCATCTTCTCCTTGCTTGTTCTTCGCTCTTCCTCTTGTCGCGAGGTCTCCATGGCGCCGTCGAGGAAACCGTCCGCCGCGGTGAAGGGGAAGACCCCGAAGGATCCGGTCCTGCTGCCACCGAAGAGAGGTCGTGGTCGCCCCCGCAAGCATGCCGTTGCACTCACAGGGACCTCTCGGGGAGGCAGGTGCGGCCTTCTGAGTCCTGCCACGGACGCCGGTGGACGGCACGGGGCGTCCTCCCGTGGTGAAGGTGGTCGTGGCCGCGGAGGGAGAGGAGGCGCGCAACGGTGCCTGTTGGCCGCGCGTCCTCCACGCCCACAACTCCATTCCTTCGAAGTGTCGTCAGAGTTCATGGTGTAGGCGGAGAAGCCCGGCGGCCCATGGCTCAGGCTTCCCCGCTCGTTTGGCGACGTGTTACCAGCCGGAGGCCTCGGCGTTATCTGGCTGCAGGCCGACGGTTGCTACAGCGATGCGTCCTGGGTGGAGGTTGATGTGGCCCCCTCGGGCCGTGTATTCTTGGAGCGCAGCTGGCAGTCGTTTTCTCGCGCACGCCGGCTGCAGGGGAGGTGTGCGCTCCACTTCAGGTACGATGGTGTCTCCACGCTGTTCGTCAGGGTCTTCTCGGAGGAAGGGAGGCACCTTGGGTGCTGTCCCGAGGTTGATGACGTGGAGGACGACGGGGGTGGTGTCCGGAGAAGCAGCTCTTCCTCCGAGGACGATCTCAGTCCTAGGGGTGCCGTGTGGCCCCCCTCTGTGGCAGCAGCAGCTCCTCCAGTAGTGGCGGCCGCGACGAACCACCACGCCGCCGAGCTCGGCATGGCGAGGGGAGGGGGTTGCCGCGCCGCTGTGGTTCGGTGAAGCCAGAGGAATTGGAGGATGCCGACTGAGCGGGAGGGGCTTCTGCTTCTCCTCCTTTCTTTTCCTTCATGTCCTTTCTGCGGCAAAATTTCAAATTGCCTTGAGGAGGCATGTAATGGGCTATGATATATGTAAGAAGCGAGAACTCGCTGTCATGCTTTTGTTGCCTGGGTGAAATCACTTAGCTTTTATGCGTCGTGTTGTCCTGAGGCAGAGTCCTCCTGACTCCGGCATCATGAGTCCCCGAGCGAGGGTGAGCCACTGGGATCTGCTGAGAGCGCCGAGCGCGGGTTAGAGCACCAAAGCCTGAGCCGGCTCGGTAGGATAGATTGCGCGGACTGAGAAGCCCGGCGGTAGGTTGCACGGACTGAGAAGCCCGGCGCCAGAGCCTGAGCAGGCTTGGCCAGGCGAGGTCACGGGGCCACATCGGCAGACGAGGGCCGGTGACCGACCGTGCCCCAGCCCCCACGCGCGAGGCGCGCGAAGGAGAGCGAGTGGTGCAGCTGAACTTTAGAACTGTCAAGAAAGATCCCAAACAAACCGGCAAGAAATGTCTCAAACCAAATGCAGGAAGTGCGAGAAGCACAAGAACTCCATAGCATGGGGTAGAGGAAGGGCTGATAGCCAAGGAAGTAGAAAAGGCTGACAGCCAAACACCAGGAAAAAAAAAGAAAAAAGGTCACGTCCGATCCCTACAGTACATCTTCTTCCCAGCGCGGAGCTAAGGACTACCACTGGGGCATGGGTGGGAGCCCCTTCTGAGGGCCCGTAGGCAATGCACAGGAGACTCCGAGGCGTGTACAACCTCAACTCATTATTACATGAGAGTTTCACGGGCGGAGACCTTCACGGGCATGGAGCCTTGATTATGGATAGAACCTCCTGAGGTGTTCGATGTTCCAGGAATTCCGGATAGGTATCCCATCCCGCGTCTCCAGGCGCACAACATCAGGCCTAGAGACACGGGCGATTCTGAACGGGCCCTCCCACATGGGCGAGAGCTTGTGTAGCCCCTTACGGGAGAGGACCCGCCTCAGGACCAAGTCACCAACTTCAAGTGTTCATTCGTGGACGCCGCGGCAGTGGTACCGCCGCAGCGCCTGCTCATAACGTGCCACCCTGAGGGAAGCTCGGCGGCGGCCCTCCTCGCCGAGCACGAGGTCCATCCACCAGGCGGCGTCCTGACATTCCTCATTGAAGGCCAGGACCCGTGGGGAGCGACGCTTGACCTCGTGAGGGAGGACCTCCTCCGCCTCGTAGACGAGAAAGAAAGGAGTTTCCCCCATAGGTTTGGTTGCAGTGGTTCGGATTGACCACAGCCCGGACTGGAGTTCGTCGATCCAGCCCCTGCCGCAAGCCTCAAGCTTCTTCTTAAAGCTGCGCATCTTGAGGCCGCGCAAGACTTCCGCGTTGGCGTGTTCGGCCTGGCCGTTGCTCCTGGGGCGAGCTACCGAAGCATAGCAGATCTGTGTTCCAAGGTTAGCACAATATGACCTGAAGAGATTACTTGTGAACTATGAACTGTTATCTGTGATGATGCGGCTGGGGACCCCGAATCGCCTCACGGGGCCCTGGATGAACTTGACAACCGACCCGGCTGGGATCGCACGAACGTGCTCTACCTCCGGCCACTTGATGAATTTGTCGATGGCGACGTACAAGAAGCGGTAGCCCCCCGCTGCCGAGGGAATGGACCCAGGATGTCCAATCCCCAGACCGCGAAGGGCCAGGAGAGCGGAATCGTCTGGAGGCCTTGCGCCGGCTGGTGGATCTGCTTGGCGTGAAACTGGCACGCCTCGCAAGCCCGCACGAGCTCCGTGGCGTCGTTGAGCGCCGTGGGCTAGTAGAAGCCGCTGCGGAAGGCCTTGCCCACGAGGGTGCGGGACAACGAGTGATGGCCGCAGTCTCCACCGTGGATATCAGCCAGCAGCTCGCGCCCTTGCTTTCTTGAGATGCATTTCAGCGAGATGTCGTTGGGGCGGCTCCTGTAGAGTTCACATCATGGATGCAGTAAGCTGAGGCCTGTCGGACCACGCGCTCTGCGTCTTCTTCCTTGTTCGGCAGGGTATCGTGTTGTAGGTACATCTTGAGTTCTTGGGTCCAGCAACCCTCTTCGGGCTCCGCGGCGAGCAACAGGCGGGCTCCGGAGGGTGGCCCGCAGGGCAGGGCACCATCCGGAGGCGCCGCTGGTAACTCCTGCTAAGGGGAGGCCGGCTCAGGGGCTGGCGGTGCTACTGACGGCTTGAGTAGCCGCTCCTCGAAGACGCTTGGCCTCTGAGGCTCTCGTCTGGAGGCTCGTTTCGCGATGTCATCTGCTTCTTTGTTGGTGCCTCTCAGTACGCGCTGCACCTCCAGCCCTTGGAATCGCTTCTCCATCCTGCGCACCTCCTCCAGATATGCCCCCATGTGCTCATCCTTGGGCTTGTAATTCTTGTTGGAGAAGTCGACGAGGAGTTGCGAATCGCCCCTGATGGTGAGACGCTTGACCCCCAGCGCAGCGGCGGCCTTGAGCCCGGCAATCATGCCCTCGTATTCGGCGATGTTGTTGGAGACCTTCTCGCCCTGCTGGAAGCAAAGCTGCACAACGTAGTAGAACTTATCCTGAGTGGGGGATACCAACACGGCGCCAGCCCCCGCGCCGAGGCGTGAGAAGGCGTCGTCGAAGTATACTAGCCATCCGTCTGGGGCTTCATCGCCGGGGGCCAGCGAGCGGTCTTCGCTGGGCCCCCGTTCCGGCGCATTGGTCCACTCCGCCACAAAGTCTGTCAGAGCTGCTCCCTTGATCACCCATGTGGTGCTCAACTCCAACTGGAATGCTTGAAGCCCGATGTTCCACTCGGTGACCCTCCCAACGATATTCGGGTCCCACAGCCTTCTCGAGAGGATATGACGAAACAACCTTGATGGGGCGGCCTTGGAAGTAGTGGCGCAGCTTCCTGGAGGCGACGAGGAGCGCCAAGAGCAGCTTCTGGGCATTGGGTAGCACGAGCGCACGTCGCGTACTACTGTGCTGACGAAGTACACCGGGTGCTCCACGAGGGTCGGCGCAGCAGTGTCCGTTGGCACCTCAGGAGCCTCAGGAGCTTCTTGCTGAGTGGTGGGGCCGTCGGTGCCCGCGGTCGAATCTGCCCCTATGGCCGCGTGAGGGGGCGATGTGGGCCCTGAAGGTGCCGAGACGCCCGATGGCCTTAAGCTCCGGGGCCTTTCCTCGCGCTCCAGGACAAGTGCCGCGCTGGCGGAGTGAGGCATCGCGGCAAGGTAGAGAGTCATGGGCTCTAGGGGCCATGGTGCCACCATAACCGGCGAGCTGGTGAGGTATTCCTTGAGGTCCCGGAAAGTGGCATCGGCCTCCGGAGTCCACTCAAAGGGCCCCTTCTTCTTCATGAGTTTGAAGAACGGAAGGGCGCGTTCCCCAAGCTTAGAGATAAAGTGCCCCAGGGACGTCACACATCCGGCGAGCTTCTGCATTTCCTTCAGGTTTGTGGGCGGCCTCATTTTCTCGATGGCCTTGATCTTCTCCGGATTAGCCTCGATGCCCCGGTGCGAAACCAGGAACCCTAGCAATTTGACGGAGGGTACGCCGAACACGCATTTCTCCGGGTTGAGGCACAGCTTCACCTTGCGCAGGTTGGCGAATGTTTCTTCTAAGTCCTGGATGAGGGTCGTGGCCTCTTTGGTTTTAACCACGATGTCATCGACGTAGGCCTCTGCATTCCTCCCGAGCTGAGGGCCGAGGTTGACGTGCATCAGGCGCTAGAAGGTGGTGCCCGCGTTCCTCAGCCCAAAAGGCATGCAGGTGTAGCAGTAGACCCCGCATGGGGTCAGGAACGTCGTCTTCTCCACGTCTTCCACTGCCATCTTGATTTGGTGGTAGCCCGAGAAGGCATCGAGGAAGCAGAGTAAGTCGCACTCAGCCGTTGAGTCCACGATTTGGTCGATGCGCAGAAGAGGGAAGGGGTCCTGAGGGCAGAAATTGTTGAGGCTTGTGAAGTCGACGCACATGCGTTCCTTGCCTCCTTTCTTTGGGTCGATGACGGGATTGGCCAGCCACTCCGGGTGCCGTACCTCCCGTACGATGCCTGCTTCCTCCAGCTTCCTAACCTCCTAAATGATGAAGGCCTGCTTCTCCAGGGCTTGTCTGCGCGCCTTCTGCTTGATAGGGCATGCATTGGGGCACACCGTGAGGTGATGCTCAATGACATGCCTAGGCACCCCGACCAAATCTGCGGCCTTCCAGGCGAACACATCCTTGTTGGCCCTGAGGAAGCTGACCAGTGCCGCCTCTTGCTCCGGATCCATGCCCGTGCCGATGGTGAAGGTGGCTCCTGAGCCTTCTTCATCGGCGGGCACTTGCTTCATCTCGGCGGGGTCCTTAGAAAAGAGCTGCTTCTTCTTGGTAGGTGCGGCCTCCGGAGGTTCCGGAGCCCCCTTCGCCCCTGGCGAGCTGCGGCAGCAGCCCTGTAATCGCGCCCGAGGACCTGGAGGGCGGCCTTGGGGTCCCCTTGGACGATGAGGACGCCGATGCTCCGGTCATCTTCACGGTGTTGTAGCCCGTGTGAGTCGCCACCATGAACTTTGCCAAGGCTGGGAAACCGAGGACAACGTTTTACGGTAGGTGGATGGGCGCAACATCAAAATCGATGAGCTCAGTCCGGTAGTTAGCCGGTGTGCGGAAGGTGACCGGGAAGCGGATCTGGCCGAGCCCGCGATTCCTGAGAAGGTCTTGGCGGGAAGGAGCTGCCTATAGGACACATGCTGATGACCGAAGGTCTCCGGGGAAAGGATGTTGAGGCCGGCGCCTCCGTCGATGAGGGTCCTCGTCATGACCACCCCACAGATGGCAGGCGTGCACACTGTGGGGAGAGCGCTAGTGCCAGCCGCTTCTAAAGCGAGGTCGCCGGGGCCAAAGGTGATGGCGGGCCCCAGCTCGCTTTGCGCCCGCAAGGCCTCCCGCGGCTGGGCGGCAGCCCCAACCTGCCGAAAGTGCGACTTGACGTGCCGGGCAGACGCTGGTGCTTGGGACCCACCGAGGATGCAGGTGACCCCACAGCAAGGCCGTCCGTGTGCCGTGACTCCCAGCGGACGGCCGGTGCTGGCTCAGCCGTCGCGCCATCAAAAGCGTGACCGGCGAGACCACAGGAGGCGGGAGTGGCGGTGTAGGCCGCCCCCCGGTGGCCTGGCCGGCAGGAGCATCGTCGAGGGAGGAAGAAGAGCGCTCATGGGTGGCGTGGTCCTGCAAGTGCAGTATATCGACTAGAGGGGGGTGAATAGGACATTTTTATGAAATGCTTCAAAACATGGTAGTTTTGAAGACAAAAGATAAACTCAATCCTATTAGTATGCAGCGGAAAGTAGACTACACTAGAAAAGCCATAGTCATGTATTCAATGAAGTGAAAGCACGAAGACTAATAGCAGCTAGGCAGTAGGGATCAAGATGGAAGAAGGAATGAAGCCAATCACAACAAGTAGATACTCAGTGAAGTCAATCAGATAAGGCAAGCAGTCAATGACTTCACAACATAGGACAGGAAGTAAAGGGAAGGAAAGGATAGAACCAGTAGCTCAGGGAGGACAGTGATTTGTTAGACCAGTTCCAGTTGCTGTGACAACTGTACGTCTGGTTAGGGAGGCTGAGATTTAACTCAGAAGACCGCGTCTTCACCTTATTCCCCTTGAGCTAAGGACACCTAGTCCTCGCCCAATCACTCTAGTAAGTCTTCAAGGTAGACTTCCAAACCTTCACAGACTTCGTTCACCGGCGATCCACAATGACTCTTGGATGCTCAGAACGCGACGCCTAACCAGCTGGAGGAAACACAGTCCTCAAGTGAAATAAGTCTTCAAGTCACACAGACAGAAAGACTTCAGTGATGCCTAACACTCTTTGGCTCTGGGTGTTTTGGCTTTATCCTCGCAAGGATTTCTCTCTCAAATGCTTCGGAGGTGGGTTGCTCTCAAACGACAAAAGCCGTGTAATAACTCTGAGCAGCCACCAATTTATGGTGTAGGGGGTGAGCTATTTATAGCCACTGGGCAACCCGACCTGATTTGTCCGAAGTGACCCTGGGTCACTAAGGAACTGACACGTGTTCCAACGGTCAGATTTCAAACACTCACACGGCAACTTTACTTGGGCTACAAGTAAAGCTGACTCATCCAACTCTGGATAAGATTTGCTCTCATTGTTTTCGCTCGAAGACATAGAATTTGGTTGAGCATCACTTCAGTCACTCTGACTTAGATCACTTGGACCCCACTTAACAGTACGGTGGTTCCTATGACTCAACAAAGAAGAAAAGGAAACAACGAAACGTCTAAGTCTTCGCTCTCTGTAGTCTTCACACAATGTCTTCTCTTGTCATAGTCTTCAATAGGATTATCTTCATATACCACCACTGATGTCAATGTCTTCATACATTTTAGGGGTCGTCTCCGGTAGGTAAACCGAATCAATGAGGGACTACTACCTGTGTTATCCTGCAATTCTCACAAAAACATTAGTCCCTCAACCAGGTTTGTCGTCAATACTCCAAAACCAACTAGGGGTGGCACTAGATGCACTTACAATCTCCCCCTTTTTGGTGATTGATGACAAACCAGTTGAAGTTTTCAACGGGGATAAAAGGTATGTGAAATTGTAAAGGATAAAGGTATTGTCTTCGTAAGTAGCAAAAGGCTCCCCCTGAAGATGTGCATATAGTTGATTTGCCTTTGAATGCAAATGCACATGGCAGGTTGTACTTGTGGAGATCCTCTTCGACTTATGAAGACAATTCATCATGCACAATTGATATGTCGAATATTATGACATGCATAATGAAAAATGGACGTCTGCAATAATGACTAAGTGCGGAATATAACGTAGCAAATGCGGAATTTATCATCGCATTACAGGGTAGCAGAAAACGTAGCAGACGACCATCAGTTTAAGTGTTACAACTCAAAGAACCAAATGTAGCAAAAAAATGAGAGTTGTAATCACTAGGGAAAATATAAAGCACCCGCCCATATGGACCCGCTTGAAGACTATCAACTCATATGCTTCTCCCCTTTTGTCAGTAAGGACCAAAAAGGTTTGAAGACATAGAGCCTCTACTCGTTCCCAGTAGGAGCAGGGGAGGATGCAGGGTCGACATTGGTGTTTGGCGGTGCAGAAGTAGTTGGTGCAGTGTCGATACGCGCTGAAGTAGGAGGAGGTGAGGTAGCATCATCTTGATCATCTATCACCCTGGCGTCAATTGTTGCAGCGGAGGAGGAGTATTCAGAATCTTCAAGAGACGGAGTTCGACGCATAACAGCATTCCTTGGAGGAGTGTGGTCAAACTTGAATCTCTGTGTGAAGCCATCTTCTTGAAGATCCGCTTCAACACTCAGCAAGGTTAAACTCTTCCAAGACCTCCGACAGGTTTCATGAGCAACAAAGGCATTCTTGGTGGCAAGATTGCGAATGCGATTGACGTCCACCAAGAGGCTTTGCATCTGACGCTTTAGCCAGTAGTGATGCTTATCATGTTTCTGATGAAGGGCAACCAGAAGCTCTCGGTTATTGAGAACACGAGATCGCTTCTGAGGCCTTTGGGCAATGGTGCTCTTAGTAGCTTCGGTTTCAACGTGTCGAGGTAGACGAGTACGACCAGCCAGAGGATAAATGCGTGAGACTGCTAGAACTCCTTCAATTAGCTGAGTGAAGCTCTGGTGATCAGCGTTGTGAAGACTAACAGGCTCTTTGGCAGGCTCTTGGTATATAGCTTCAGCTGACATATCAACCTCAGGCAAGAATATATGATGGTTGCGAGCAGAGGGCTGATAGGTGATAGCTGAATGAAGCTTGATGAGGCGCATAATCCATGGGGCATAGAATTTTAGACCAAACAGATTCGAGCCAGACATAGCCAATTGCCTAATGAAGAAATCTTGAGCATTGAAGCTGATGCCATTGAAGATATAGAAGACCAATGTCTTCATGGCGCCTTCAAGCTTGGCTAATGAAGAATGTCCTTTGACGGGCCATAGAGTACGCCTGATGATATGATAGATGGTGTGTGGCAGGTACTCTAGGTCTTCAGCAAAGAATTCCTTAGAATATTCAGCATCACTTAGCAGAGGCTTCATCATGCTTAGCATTTGGCTCATGTTGGGCTTGCGCTTCTGAAAGATACTCTCCAAGGCTTCATTGTGCAATTGACAGCCAGGTTTATACAGGTCTCCTGGAGTGGACAGGCCAGTAAGCTCAATGAGATCAAAGGCTTTAGCTTCATGATGGACATTGCCTGTCATCCACTCAAGGACCCATGTCTTTGGATCCCTGCTGTAGCCTCGAATGTGGAGGGTTGCATAGAATTGCAGAAGCAGCTCTTCATTCCAATGCTCCTTGTCAGTCACAAAATTTAGCAGGCCAGCATCATGGAAGCAATCAAGAGCTTCCTCTAGATAGGGCAGTCCAGCAATAGCTTCAGTATCAAGACGCATATGAGGGAAAATGCGCCCTTGATCATAGAGTACTCTTGAGTAATAACTGCGCTGTTGATGGCTCCAGAACCTATCTGATGATATTCTTGGCTTGGAATATGGGTTCTTGGCGCTGTCAAAGAATGTGTTGTGCGCAGTGAAGCTATTGGCATTAAATGATCCTTGAGAGGTGGCAATACCTGGAAACCTTGGCAGTCTTGGCTTAGGCTTCTGTACTTGAGGCCCGTGCTGAACATGATGATCAAACTGAGGACCAGCAGCATGCAGTCCAGTAGCAGGTGGTGGAGTCAGAATGGGCCATCGGACAGAAATGAGCTGATCATCTTGGTTGTATGCTTGCTCAATTGTATGGGGCCTTGGAGGCGGAACAGGAGCAGAGGCATTGGCTTCAGGCTGCTGATTTGCTTCAGGTGCAGCACTTGCTTCACACGCCATTACTTCATGCACCACTATGACTTCAGGTGCCACATTAGATTCAGCCATGACAATGTCATTAGCTTCAGTGTTGGTGGTGGCATCCTCTGAGTTTGTAACCTCCACTTCAGGAGCTGGAGGGTCGGACACGTTCTCCTCGAGAACAGGGGGTGTGGCAGTACGTGCTTCTTCTGCTTGGGGTTGTTCTTCTTCTTGGGGTGGTTCTTCTTCGGCTGATGCAGCCGGAATATCTTTAGCCGCTTTGGCTTCAGATTTTGAGGGGTTCTCAGTAGGAGCAGCGTCAGGTACTGATTGTTGCTCTACTCCTTCTGGAACACTTGGGATGAAGACTTGATGCCTTGGTCCTTTGCGAAGCCTGCGAAATGCTGGCGACGCCTGAGGGGATGGAGGTTGTCAGTCCTCAAAGTCTTCATCTTCAAGCACCGAACTGGTGTCTTGAGGTTGTTGAGGTGTGGCTGGTGTATCTTGTGGGTGATCAGCCCACGAGTCATCCTGTGCAATTGGCGTCAATGGACGACCAATGCTGATGTGTTTGCTGTTCGTAAGAACAGGCGAAGATTCAACGTTGTACTCGATCTGAGGAAGGACTTTATCATCTTCAACATTGTCATGAGGACCAATGTCTTCAGCTGCAGTGGGGTCAACAGCTGGAATGTCTTTAGCCTCTGTGGGAGCAGGCTTTATGGACTGTCACGCGACGTTCTCGGTGGGCAGATGCAGGGTGAGCAACTGATATGGGCTCGACAAAGATAGGCTCTTTGGAAGCAGCCTTATCCTTCTTTGTCTTGCGCTTCTTGGTGGGTGGAGCTTCATCAGTAGTTTGCTTGCGCTTGCGAGCCTCTGCTTCAGCCACCTTTGTCTTTTTGAGCTCGGAAGCAGTTGGGGTGACCTTAGGCTTCGTGCCAGCCATGCTGGCAGGGAAGACTATGCGAGGCATTTCCTGCCTGGATTCTTCAGCTTCGTGCACAGGTTGCTTCTTCTTTTTCTTGGCAGCCATCCTTGGGTCAATGCCAGGATGCCCAAGGGCCTTGCGCTTTTGAGCTTCATTGAAAGCTTGAATGCATTTGGCAGCCAAGTCCTTGATTCGCTCACGCGAACCTTTAGCTTCATCACACCTCTGGCGAAAGGCTTCCTTGAGCTCATGCATCATCACCTTGAAGTTCTGAATCTCTTGGACGCTGAGCTTGTCCACATGCTTCTTGAACTGAGCCTTTTCATAATCGATCTTTTGCTTCAGCTCAACATTTCTCTGAGCCAGAGCTAGCTCAGAAGCAATGGCGCCATGGAAGGAGACGCTGAGGCCAACTGGAAGTTGTAGATCGTCGAAGCTGAGGTTGGGGGTGTCAAACCATTCATCAATGAAATTGTTGAGCACTCCCACGTCGAAGAGCGGCAAATCATTGAAGATTTCAGCATCTTGCTTGCTCTTGATCAGTTGCTCCAAAGCATCGTCACCAAGATCCTCATCGCTCGGGAGATCAAGGGCTTCATTGGTAGTCTTCAGAACAGTGTCAGGAGTGAGAGCTGGACTGGGGTTGTGCGAGGGCTTCTTCCTTAGTTGTCTGCTCTTGGAGATGCAATAGTGCTCCTCAGACTACACACTTGGTGCTGGTGGAGCAGTGGCCAAAGGCTTCACTCTAGAAGAAATTGGTGGAGTGGTCTTCGAAGCCTTGGATTTCTTCTTCTTGGGCTTCGGGGTTGCAGGCGCTTCATCAGAATCAGCGTCATCTGCAGGTTGATCCACATCTGCCCCTTGAACCCTGATGTGACTGATGAGGCCATCTAATTTGTAGAAGGGCCCAACCAGGTTTGGTTCAGCTTCACGCGTGCCATCAGCGCGGGGCGCTGAGGGGCCAGGATTGAAGTCCAATCCCCAGTTCTTCTTGTTCTCTTTGGCTGAGTTCTTGGCATATTGAAGATTTCACTTGAACAAATTGTCATCGCGACACCAGAGCAGAGAAGTAGGATGAGCATCAGCAGGTTGAGGCCCTCTGACCATGCAAGGGTAGAAGCCTTGAGCAATGGCTTCGGCACGAGTCATGGGTGGAAGATTTTTATAGGTGATATCTCCCCATGGATGCTTGATGGCGTTCTTTTCAGCATACTCTTGGGTCACAAACCTGTACTTGAACCACTGTTCAGCCCAATATCTTCGAATCCATTGGATTCGTATCTTCCTCTGATTATAATCCTCCTCTGAATCAGTCTTGTACATGTCACTTAGATCAGGAGGCAAATCTTAGGAGGTGTTGCCACGGCGCTGTGTGCCATCCTTTCTAACTGTCTTGTCAGTTGCCATTGTCTTCAATTTGAAGGGCTTCAAACTGAATGGCTTCAACACTGGCAAATGCTTCGGTCTGCTAGTTAGACAGGAACTGTCTTCAGGGGAGTGAATGTGACGCTGCAAGAATTCTGCAAATGAATGCAGACTATGAGAACCAAGGGATTCTCCCACGGACATGTACCTGTGATAGCATTAGAGATGTGAGGGAAGGGGAAGAGGTCATATGCATTCTCAGAAGTTTTTGAAGATAAAATAGTTTTGAAGACTTTGACCTCATAGCGCGAAGACATTCACTCATATGATGGGAGTTTGTTCCAGATTTGTACGAATCCACGAATAGGTACAAGTGAGGAATCTAACTATGTTTGAAGCATATGTGAATGTACTAGGCAAGATATGAGATGCATACAGGATAGATCTATATATTTGGGTAGGCAGAAACCTCTTGTGGTAAAAGTGATGAATCTTTCTGGATCAAGAAGATGGTAAAAGGAAAGTTTTATTTACCACACGATGAACTGCTTAGACGGAGAGGAGTTGGATGCCCAGCAGTTCGATCTTCCGTGCCCTAACTTGGCGACAGAGGACAGCTACGGCGACAGCAGAGTAGACGATGTCTGCGGCCGGCGTGAAGACGGCGTCGACGAGGTTGCGGCAGCGAAGCGCTTCATCGCCGGCGTCATCGAGAGCTAGCGGAGGCGCTATGGTTGGTTGAGGTGGAGAGGTGGTAGAAGAACTTTTGACCGTGATGGGACGTGCATTTATAAGCATGGGAGACGGCACTGCGCAATTACGCAGGTGCCCCTGGCGGTTCACATACGAGGGACACGTGCCGGTCATGTAACGCATTGGGAGTTGTCCCACGATCCCACGTACACCACGACTGTCGGAGTGGTCTTTCCGGCTTCTCCGGATTTCAGGCATAAAGGATGGAGCATTAAAATCAGATTTAAAGTTTGTCTCCGTATCTTCTGCTGACAAGGACGCAGAGAAGATATTCGACAGTTCCAACAGAATGCATATGATTTTGACAGACAGAGTGTGAGATGAGAAAGCATAGATAGGTTAGGGTCCGATCACATTCACTTAGTTCAAAAGATTTAAAAAAGAAGACATAGCTATAAGTGAATGTCGTAGAGGACAGAACATAACTCTATATATATCCTATATGAAGATAAACCAAGTGCGAAGACTTTGCAAATGTAACGCCATGAGAAACACTTCAAACAAAGATTTGGTGGTGGCGTTACCCACCGTATAGGAAGTATTAGACCCAGACATGGCGCACAATTATCATGGCGCTCCGAAGTCAAATTCCATGTTAATGTATTCACACTTAGAATGTAAGTCTTCATTGATTGAAGACATACTTTACTTCGTGTGTTGCACATCTAAGTCATCAATATGCATAAGTGTTAGGATGTGTGCCTGATTACAGACCATTTGAGGATTCTAAGATATTTAGCTCACACCGCAACTTGCAAAACCTTTTCTCATCCAAGGGCTTTGTGAAGATATCTGCCAGTTGCTCTTCAGTGTTGACGTGTATGATATCAATTTCTTACTTCATGACATGATCTCTGAGAAAGTGATGACGAATTTCAATGTGCTTTGTCTTCGAGTGCTGAACTGGGTTGTTGGCAATCTTGATAGCGCTTTCATTATCGCAGTAGAGGGGCACATGCTTCAGTTGGACGCCATAGTCCTTGAGTGTTTGCTTCATCCAGAGCAGCTGAGCGCAGCAAGATCCAGCAGCAATGTATTCAGATTCAGAAGTGGAGAGTGATACACAGTTCTACTTCTTTGAAGACCAACAGACAAGAGATCGTCCTAGAAAGTGACATGTGCCTAATGTATATTTGCGATCAACTTTGTCACCATCATAATCAGCATCTGAGAATCCAACTAGATCAAACTCTGAGCCCTTTGGATACCATAATCCTAGTGTTGGGGTGTAAGCCAAATATCGAAGTATTCGCTTCACAGCTAAGTGATGCGACTCCTTTGGTGCCTCTTGATATCGAGCACACATGCAAGCACTAAGCATAATATCTGGCCCAGATGCACATAAATAAAGCAAAGAACCAATCATGGAGCGGTATACCTGTTGATCAAACTCTTTACCATTGGCGTCGGGACCCAGATGGTGTTTAGCAGGCATAGGCGTCGAGTACCCTTTGCAGTCTTGCATTCCAAACTTCTTCAGGCAGTCTTTAAGGTACTTCTCTTGAGATATGAAGATGCCGTTGCTATGCTGATGAATTTGAAGACCAAGGAAGAACTTCAGCTCACCCATCATGGACATATGATATTGCTCTTGCATCATGTGACCAAACTCATCACTGTATCTTTTGTCAGTGCAGCCGAAGATAATGTCGTCCACATAGATTTGGCACACAAATAGTTCATCATCATATGTCTTCGTGAAGAGTGTGGGATCTAGGGATCCAGGTTTGAAGCCTTTGCTGTTCAGGAAGTCTTTGAGAGTGTCATACCAAGCACGAGACGCTTGTTTGAGGCCATACAGTGCCTTGTTGAGTTTGTATACCATATCAGGAAGTTTTGGATCTTCAAAGCCAGGTGGTTGTGCAACATACACCTCTTCTTCAATCCTTCCATTGAGAAAGGCACTCTTTACATCCATTTGATACAAAAGTATGTTGTGATGATTTGCATAGGCTAGCAGTATACGAATAGCTTCAAGTCTTGCCACAGGAGCAAATGTTTCATCGAAGTCCATCCCTTTGACTTGAGTGTATCCTTGAGCAACGAGACGAGCTTTGTTTCTGACCACTTGAACATGCTCATCTTGCTTGTTGCAATAGATCCATTTTGTGCCTATTATGTTGTGCTTGCGAGGGTCAGGACGCTTGACAAGTTCCCACACGTTGTTCAGCTCAAACTGTTGAAGCTCTTCTTGCATTGCTTGAATCCATTCGGGTTCCATAAAAGCTTCAGCCACTTTCTTGGGTTCAGATATTGATACAAATGCAAAGTGCCCACAGAAATTTGCTAGTTGTGTTGCTCTTGAACGAGTAAGTGGACCGGGAGCATTTATGCTGTCAATAATCTTCTCAACTTGTACTTCATTTGCAACATGTGGATGAGCTGGACGAAGATGTTGCTCTTGCTGTACATTGTCATCGTCAGGAGGGTTGTCTTCGGACTGAGCATTGTCGTCAGGTCGATTTGGAGCAGAGATGATGAGTTCCTCGTCAGGCTGTGCTTCAGCAGGCATGATCTCACCGGTTCCCATTAGCTTGATAGATTCATTTGGTGAAGCCTCATCCAACACATTTGGTAGGGTCTCTCTTTGTGAACCATTTGTCTCATCAAACCGCACATCCACAGTTTCAACTATTTTATAGAGAAAGATGTTGAAGACTCTGTAGGAGTGTGATTCCTCTCCATATCCAAGCATGAAGCCTTTATGTGCTTTCGGTGCAAACTTTGACTTGTGATGTGGATCCTTGATCCAGCACTTAGCTCCAAATACTCTGAAGTAACTTACGTTAGGCTTCTTTCCAGTGAGGAGTTCATATGATGTTTTCTTCAGAAGCTTGTGAAGATAGACACGGTTGATGATATGGCATGCAGTATCAATAGCTTCGGGCCAGAACCATCTTGGTGTCTTGTATTCATCGAGCATCGTTCGAGCCATCTCAATTAGAGTTCTGTTCTTGCGCTCAACGATGCCATTTTGCTGAGGTGTATACGGGGCTGAGAATTCATGAGTGATTCCCATTGTATCCAAATAAAGATCCAGTCCAGTGTTCTTGAACTCAGTGCCATTGTCACTTCTGATATGCTTGATCTTGACGCCATAGTTGTTCATGGCACGGTTGGCGAAGCGTCTGAAGACATCTTGCACTTCAGTCTTGTAGAGTATTATGTGCACCCATGTGTATCTTGAATAATCATCAACAATGACGAAGCCATAGAGACATGTTGTGGTAGAGAACGTGGAGTAGTGAGTAGGGCCAAATAAGTCCATGTGAAGCAGCTTGAAGGGTTTGGATGTCGTCATGATTGTCTTGGAGGGATGCTTGGCTCTAGTCATCTTCCCAGCTTCACAGGCACCACATAGATGATCTTTCTTGAACTTAACTTCCTCGATGCCTATGACATGCTTCTTCTTTGCGAGAGTGTGCAGGTTCCTCATGCCGGCATGTCCTAGCCTCCGATGCCAGAGCCAGCACTCTGAAGCTTTTGCTAGAAGACATACAGCCATCTGCGGTCCAGCTGAGAAATCTACCATATACAGATCACCTTTCCTGTATCCTTCAAATACTAAAGACTTGTCAGATTCCATTAGTACAAGGCAACGAAATTTACCAAAGATCACAATCATGTTTAAGTCACAAAGCATTGAGACAGACATTAAGTTGAAGCCAAGAGATTCAACAAGCATGACTTTATCCATGTGCTGATCTCTAGAGATTGCAACTCTACGTAGACCCAACACTTTGCTTTTACCAGTATCAGCAAATGTGATGTGACTCTTGTTAGATGGACGTAATGTTGAGTCCATGAGAATACTTCGATCTCCAGTCATATGATTTGTGCATCCGCTGTCCATAATCCATTCTGAAGACTTTGGTGTCACTCCCTACAATGCAGTTAGGAGGATAGGCTTCACCAAAAGCCATTGTGAAGCATAAACATTTGACGTACAAGTGGATTATGAAAGCTTAGATCCAAGTTAGGACTGATAGGATGTTTAGCAAGTGATTCATGAGCAGTATGAGCAGTAAGTCATTTTGGGCATTTGATCTTGTGCCCTACAAGTGTTTTAGGTCCCCAGCAATAGCATCAGACGCCTTTGATATTCGGCTGGAGACCTTTCCCTGTAAGAGAAAGTTAGTTCTTCTTAACCACCCACATCTTCAGGGGTGGCTTAGAAGCAATGAGTCTAAGAGCAGCATCTGAGAATTTTGGCTTTGGAGCCCTAGCAAATAATTTTGCAGGAGGAGAATAATACTCATAAGAATAGGCAGAAAAATTCTTTGTTTTATGAATATAGCGGTTTGAAGAAACACGCTCATATTCATGTTTCTGAGTATGGTTTCCCTGCAAAACATCCGCGTTAGGGTGACCCAGGTGAGTCCTTTGTCTGTATGAAGCCTTAGGACCATATGAAGCCTTTGGTCTGTGGTTTGTCTTCTTCCCAAGAGGTGTCATGATGACGTTTGCTGGAAGTTTCTCAAGACAACCTTTGGCTACCCAGATCTTCTTCATAGGTGGCATGTTCCTGCAGTTATTACCAATGTACCTCGCAAACACTTCACCATTTTGATTCTTAAACAGTTTATAGTTTGCATCAAATGATTCATCAATGATAAGAGGATTAGCACAAGTGAAGCTAGATAGGGTAGATGGATCCACTGAAGGTTCCTTTGCAGCAACCCATGTGATTTTGGGATACTACTCAGGCTTCCAGTATGAACCATCAACATTCATTTTTCTGTCGAACCCAACACCCTCTTTCCTAGGGTTTCGGTTCAGTATCTGCTTTTTGAGGACATCACATAGAGTCTGATGCCCTTTGAGGCTTTTGTACATCCCTGTTTCAAGCAAAGTCTTCAACCTAGCATTTTCATCAGCAATAGTAGTGGTATCCTCAGCAGAGGGGTTAGTTACCACATCAGTAGTTGAAGATATTGCAACAGTGGCAGCAGTAGAACATTCAGCAACAGATGTAGCGTTATCACGCTCAATGCATTTTAAACATGGTGGTTCAAACTCTTCATGAGTGGAGCTGATCAGTTGTGCGCGGAGTGACTCATTTTCTTTTTGAAGATCTTCATGAGCCGCTTTCAATTTCTCAAGTTCTCGCTTCCTTTGAATCTAATCGTGGGAAAGCTTTTCATGAGTTTTCGAGAGCGATTCATAAAGACCTTCAAGTTCCTTGTACTTAACATGAAGATTTTTTATGTCTTCAATTAAGGACTGAGAACGGGTCATTTCTGCGTCCAACAGGTCATCGCTTTTGTCTAACGGTTTTTGAATATGTTCCATGGCTTTCTGCTGTTCAGTGGCAACTTTAGCAAGTGTTTTGTAGCTAGGTTTTGATTCACAATTAGAGTCATATTCACTAGATGTTTGAAAGTAAGCATCGCGTGATTTTTCCTTGGCACCGCGTGCCATGAAGTAGTAGGTGGGAGCAGAGTCGTCGTCCTCATCAACAATGTTGGGGACGGGGCCATTGTCTTCAGTGTTGAAGATGGACTTGGCCACGTAGGCAGTGGCTAGAGCCAGACTCGCAGCACCAGAATCAGACTCCTCCTCCGACTCCACCTCCGCCTCTTCAGAAGCAGACTCCTCCTCTGAATCCATCTCCTTGCCAACAAATGTGTGAGCCTTGTCCGATGAATTCTTCTTATGTGATGAATACTTTGATGAAGACTTGGAAGAAGACTTTGAGTATTTCTTCTTTTTCTTGCCATCAGAATCATATTCCTTACTCTTTTTCTTCTTCTTCTCATTATCCCACTGAGGACACTCAGAGATGTAGTGACCAGGTTTCTTGCACTTATGACATGTTCTCTTCTTGTAGTCATGGGTAGAAGCTTCATCATTTCTTGAGCTGGATCGTGAAGACTTTTTGAAGCCTTTCTTCCTAGTGAATTTCTAAAACTTCTTCACAAGCATGGCAAGCTCCTTTCCAATGTCTTCAGGATCATCAGAACTACAGTCAGATTCTTTTTCAGATGAAGAAACAACCTTTGCCTTTAAGGCGCGAGATATGCCATAGTTGGGACCATAGATGTCACATTTCTTAGATAGCTGGAACTCATGTGTGTTGAGCCTCTCAAGTATGTCAGACGGATCGAGAGTCTTGAAGTCAGGGCATTCTTGAATCATCAGGGCAAGGATATCAAAGGAGCTGTCAAGTGATCTCAGGAGGGTTTTGACGATTTCATGCTTGGTGATCTCAGTGGCGCCAAGTGCTTGAAGCTCATAAGTGATGTCAGTGAGATGATCGAATGTGTGCTGGACATTTTCATCGTCATGTCTTTTGAAGCGATTGAAGAGATTGCGAAGGACGCTGATCCTTTGATCTCTCTAGGTTGAGACTCCTTCGTTGACCTTTGAGAGCCAGTCCCAGACTTCCTTTGACATTTCCAGAGCACTTACATGACCATATTGTCCTTTAATCAGTTGACCACAGATGATGTTCTTGGCCGTTGAATCCAGTTGTATGAGCCTCTTGACATCAGCAGGGGTGATGCCTTCACCAGAGCTTCAAGGTGCATGCACATCTTGTTCTTCCAGTAGGGATATTCGGTGCCATCGAAGACGGGGCACGCAGTGGAGACTTTAATTATCCCTGCAGTCGACATAGCTAAAACTCCAGGTGGTTAAACCGAATCACACAGAACAAGGGAGTACCTTGCTCTGATACCAATTTAAAGTGCAGTATATCGACTAGAGGGGGGTGAATAGGCGATTTTTATGAAATGCTTCAAAACATGGTAGTTTTGAAGACAAAAGATAAACTCAATCCTATTAGTATGCAGTGGAAAGTAGACTACACTAGACAAGCCATAGTCATGTATTCAATGAAGTGAAAGCACGAAGACTAATAGCAGCTAGGCAGTAGGGATCAAGATGGAAGAAGGAATGAAGCCAATCCCAACAAGTAGATACTCAGTGAAGTCAATCAGATAAGGCAAGCAGACAATGACTTCACAACATAGGACAGTAAGTAAAGGGAAGGAAAGGATAGAACTAGTAGCTCGGGGAGGACAGTGATTTGTTAGACCAGTTCCAGTTGCTGTGACAACTGTACTTCTAGTTAGGGAGGCTGAGATTTAACTCAGAAGACCAGGTTATTCCCCTTGAGCTAAGGACACCTAGTCCTCGCCCAATCACTCTGGTAAGTCTTCAAGGTAGACTTCCAAACCTTCACAAACTTCGTTCACCGGCGATCCACAATGACTCCTGGATGCTCAGAACGCGGCGCCTAACCAGCTGGAGGAAACACATTCCTCAAGTGTAATAAGTCTTCAGGTCACACAGACAGAAAGACTTCAGTGATGCCTAACACTCTTTGGCTCTGGGTGTTTTGGCTTTATCCTCGCAAGGATTTCTCTCTCAAATGCTTCGGAGGTGGGTTGCTCTCAAACGACAAAAGCCGTGTAATAACTCTGAGCAGCCACCAATTTATGGTGTAGGGGGTGGGCTATTTATAGCCACTGGGCAACCCGACCTGATTTGTCCGAAGTGACCCTGGGTCACTAAGGAACTGACATGTGTTCCAATGGTCAGATTTCAAACACTCACACGGCAACTTTACTTGGGCTACAAGTAAAGCTGACTCATCCAACATCTTTTAAACCAGTTATGCCATATGAGTCCACCATACCTTCCTATACATGGTATTTACCTGCCATTCCTAACGAAGACTTTCATGTACCATCTTGAAATTATTCAAAAAAAAGCATTTCTCTTTTGTGCCTCTGTTTAAGCTCATGAGGAAGTAGTAGTTAATTCATGATCTTTTTAAGTTGGACAAGCTTCACCCCGGGATTGCATGTCTAATGTGCAAACCCATAATACGAGAAGGAACTGGCATAGAGTGCGCCCGGCTTATTAAAAAATTATACAACAAACAAACCCTCCTTCACGCTTTGTTCATGAGAAATCAGAAAACTTTGGCAGTGATAAACAAAGGAGATTAAGAGGATGTGATCGTCCTCATTCGGGAGCCGTTCCTCGAAACTTGTCCAGCTCGAGAAGTAATTGAGTTATCTGCTAGCATTCGTTGACGAAATATGCATAATCTAAAAAAATAATTATTACCTCTGTTTCTAAAACCAAGAGCTCTGGTACATGTTTAGTTTTTGTTTCCGACCACGGGTTTTCAACCTTGCCAACAAAAGCCACGGTTCGAGAGTCTCCACCTTCTTTAAAGCACCAACTATTGAGAGCATGATTGTCATTCTGAGTGTAATGTGCATTTTCCCAAATACCATTGTCTTTTGCATGATTATGATATCGTTTATTCTGAAATCATTGTATCTAGTCGTCACTTAAACCTTGGAGGTGCCCCTGCATTTATGTTTTGCTTCACTAAAGGGGGCAAGCGAGATATCACTTTGTCATATTTGCACACCATGCTCATTGCAAATCTATTTGATGTTTCAATATCATATTGTAAAACTTTCAGTTCTTTGTGATTTTCTCATGAGGCAACTTAATTACTACAAGTTCATTGTCTCAGTAAGCACTTGTCATGTGACTGTGAAAAGTTCTTATATGATTAATAGCATGTCACCACAGAAATTATGCTTGTTATCATTTACCTACTCAAGGACGAGCAGGAATTAAGCTTGGGGATGTTGATACGTCCAAAACTTATCTATAATTTCTGCTTGCTCCATGCCTCTTTTGTGTGATATTGCTATGATATTTATACACTTCCATACACTTTTGATCATATTGGACTAACCTATTAACTCAGTGCACCCTAGTGCCAGTTTCTGTTTTTTGCTGTTTTTGTATTTCAGGTTTTCCCATTACGTAAACTGCCAGACAAATTCCGGGAAAAATATATAAAAAATCAGCGTTCCGGAAGCTTCCATGCGGCCAAAGTAGGGCCGGAGGGGGGCCACCAGGGCTCCAGGTGTCCTGGCCACGCGGCCCCCCTCCAGGCCGCGTCGGGGGGCGCCTGGGCCCCCCTTTGCTCCCCTGGCGACCCCCTTTGGCATATATTTAACACCCGTCGAGGAAACCCTGATTCCGGACCCCTTTTCTCCGGACGCAATTCCGATCTCCGCCGCCATCGCCATCAAGCTTCGAGGGACCAGAATTCCTGTGCCGGCACCCTGCCGGGACGGGGAAGTGCCCCCGGATTCATCTCCATCGACGTTGCTTCCTCCCCCCATGATGCGGGAGTAGTTCCTCCTCGGGGCTGAGGTTTCTACCAGTAGCTATGTGGTTATCTCTCTCTCCCATGATGTGATCTTCGTTGTGATCATAGGCTATGTTAATCTAGGGTGATCCCATGATGTTTCCCCTTCCTCTATGTATTGGATTGATGTACTCACTTGTCTTTATCTAGTATAATCCCCGAGACCAAGGTGACAGCGGTCTATTGGACATGGATTAGAAAAATATTTTCATGAGTGATTTCCTCTCTTGTGTGTTGATTGAAGATTGAGGGTCTCTTGGTGCTTGTCTTTGACTATCCTTTAGATATGTTGTGGTGATTGTGGGACTCTCTTTGGATGGCCGCGGTGACATTGGGAAATCCTTAGATTGAGAACTACGAACTTTGAGGTGTGCTTTTGTAGCCCTACATAATTCTCGTCCTCTCTTGACCACGAAGGAATGACCTCCGGGTGCGTCTCCATTGCAAGTTTTATGGGAAATATCATGTGATTCGATTATGTTAATGTTGTTGGGAGTTGCCACTAGTGAAAGTATGATCCCTAGGCCTTGTTTCCACCATTGCAATACCATTTGTGCTCACGTTTACCACTTGTTTGCTTGCTGCACTTTTTATTACAGATTTATATTACTTTGTTTTGCCATCCATATCACTTGCCATTTAACATCTCTTCGCCGAACTAGTGCACCTGTACATCTGACAAGTGTATTAGGTGTGTTGGGGACACAAGAGACTTCTTGTATCTTAGTTGCAGGGTTGCTTGAGAGAGACCATCTTCAACCTCTACTTCCCTGAGTTCGATAAACCTTAGGTCATCCACTTGAGGGAAATTGCTGCTGTCCTACAAACCTCTGCGCTTGGAGGCCCAACATAGTCTACAAGAGTAGAAGCGTGTGTAGACATCAAGTTTGGTTGTGCTTCTGGTCCGTCTTCTGGAAGGTCCGGCTTCTAGTAGCCGGGCATTTGTCTTCGAGTCTTCGGGGAGAAGGTATCGCACGGATGGCAGGCTGCGGTGTGGTTTTGCTGCCCGTTGGCGGCGTTCCACGCGTCATCATCTCGCCATGCCGCCCTGCCAGCCCACGCGCGCGATGGGGCGCAGCAGCAGGCTGGGCCCCACCACTACAAGGCCTCGGCGCGCGCGCGGATCCTTTGCGGCAGAGGCAATCGATTGCCCTCCCCACGCGCACTAAATGAGCGGGGATTAGGCGCAAAAAAAGGCGTGGGTCGTGCGGGGCATGGCGCAATTAATCCCATGCCCCCGTCCCCTCGGCTTCGTCGTCCCGGGCCTATAAGTAGGTGTGGGAGGGGGTGGGCGCTACTCACGCGCACACCCCTGCTCCATCTTCTTCTTCCTCACTCCTTCTTGTGCACCTCACCACCGTTGCCCGCATCGCACCGCCGGAGTTTGTCCTCGCCGCAAGCCATGGCCGCGGAAGCGCAGGTCCACCGCTCCGGTGAGTGGTACGGCAGCGAGGTCATCGACCAACACGTGTATTAACTCCGCCGCTCGCGGCGGTTGCCTCCCACCGAGAAGGTCGCCGTGCGTCTTCCGTCGTCAGCCGAGATCAAGCCGGCGCCGCGGGTGGGCGAGCGGGTAGTCTTCCGCTCGCACTTCCCCTGTGGCTTCGAGCTCCCCGTCGGCGGGTTCTTCCGCTCCTTCCTCGATTTCTTCAACGTGCAGCCTCACCACCTCACGCTGAACACGGTGGTGACGCTGTCTGCTTTCGTCGTCCTTTGTGAGGGGTACCTTGGGATACTCTCCACGGTCGAGCTGTGGAGCGAGCTCTTCTACCTGAAGCTCGGCACCGCACTCCAGGGCGAGGCTGCCCAGTGTGGCGGGTGCATCACCATGAAGTGCACTAGGGCCAAGAACCACTTCCCGTAGCCTTCCCTCGTGCATTCGGCGAAGTTGTGGCAGAAGACATACTTTTATGTCTCCAACGTCGACCCGGAGCACGACTTCATCAACCTGCCGGATTACGCTGCCGGCCCGCCTGCCAAGCCCCGCGCCTCCTGGAAGTTCCGGCCCATCTCCCTCACGCCTGGGGCCTCTATCGCCGTGAGGCGCCTTCGGGAGATGAAGGAAAATGAGGGCCTGGTGTTCTCGGACCTCCTGGCCATGTTTGCGGAGCGCCGAGTGCTGCCGCTGCAGTCCTGCCCGCACCTGATCTGCGACATGAGCGGGCACCGGGACCCGAGCCGGACCTGCACCTAGCAGATGCCGTACAAGGAGGTGGCCCATCTGGTGAACTCCATATCCAACTGCAAGCTGTCTGATTCGGGCTGGGCGTTTGGCAAGCCGCCGTACAGCCGCAGCAACCCACCGCCTGCGGTGAGCCCCCTTTCTCTTTCTTCTTGTTTCCTTCTTCCGCCTGCCCCATCCGCCTAACCCTTGTGACGCCTTGCAGATCTTCCCCGGCAAGCCGGAGCCGGGCTCTGAGCAGCCGGGCCCCCCGTTGTTGCCAGACCGCTCCCGGAGCGACACGAGTGACCCCGATCTAGGGGCGGCCGCCATGGAGGAGGAGGAGGTCACAGGCGGCGGGGGCCAGCCAGCACGCGGCTCGTCAGGAGGCGGAGTCGAGGACAGGCCGGACGATGACAAGGAGGAGGAAGGGCTGCCTCGCGTCCAAGAGGTGGACCCGATTGGGAGCAGCAGCTATTCGATGGCACCGCCAGCCGCAGCCGGCGGCTCGAAGCGCCGGGCCTCTGCGGGCTACACGGAGCCTGGCCCAAGAAGACCAAGGCCTCGGTCGCCACCACCAAACGCCAGGAGGCGGCCGCCAAGGCGGCCCTTCTTAGGGTCCCTAAGCCTAGGCCGACTCTATCCGCGTAAGTGTCGCGTCCTACCTTTTTCTCTATATTCGTTCTAGTCCTTTGCCCTCTTCGTGGCTGATTTTACTATCTTCCTGGGAATATTCGAACAGTGCCCCGCTTTCCCTCTCGCGAGCTCCTGCGGGCTCGGTGGTCGGGGGCATGGGCGCCTCCCCCGCTCCACGCCGTGTGGACCCTACCTCCGCCCTCCAAGAGGCGACGGAAAGGAATGTGCGAGAGACGTGGGAAGAGCGGAAGGCCGCGGCCCGCCAGCAGGCGGCGGCCAACGCTGCAGCCAAGGCCGAAGCTGAGGCAGCCACCAAGGCATAGGCGGATGCAACCGTCCGAGCCCGGGAGTAGGAGACGGCCCTCTAGCAGTCGGCGGGCCACGCTGATCTCCAGCACGCGACTCCTCCGAAACCGTCTATTCAAGTGCCGTCTGTCGGTGATCAGCCAACCCTTGAAGAGAAGGGGGACGGCCATGCCATCATGGAGGTGGAAGCAACTCCTCCCGTGCCACCTGCTGGGGCGCAGGACAGCCGGCCCATGGGGCCGGACGTGCCGCCGGCGGAAGGCGTGCTCGTGGCAGGCATGCTGCCCACCACCCGAGTTCCATCCCGTCCGCGTCCGGCGAGGGCGGCCTCAGCCCCGCGGCAGGTAGAAGCCGATGCTACCAGCTCGTCGTTGCCAGACAATGAGGCCACCAGTGTAATGCCCCAGACGTAACACTTTCCAATATTGGCAATATATGAAACTTTGACTTCATCAATTCCATTCTGGGCTCTTCTTCATTTCGGGTTTCTTCGTTTTGTCATGTGCGTGTGTGCATTTCATCCATGTCATGTAGTCATGTGCATTGCATTGCATTCGTGTTGTCACTTGCACCCGGTCCCACTCGTCTCTTCCCGTTGTCCGTTTCGAGTTCCGACGCTCACACACGTGCCCGTGGCACCCCCGAGTCTTTCTTTTGTGTGTGGCCGTGTAACGTTTTCTGAATGAGGTGAGACTTGTCGTGCGATGTTGTTTTGGTACGTGTAGGCCGCCTGTCAAGTTTCATCGCATTTGGAGTTCGTTTGGTACTCCAACGGTTAACCTAGTGGGCTAAAAGAACCTCTTCTTTAAGGCCCAAGACCACCTCCACAACAGCCCACTAACCCAGCACAACCCTTCCCATCATCTTGGTCGTCGAATCGTGATCGCGTGGCCGAAAACCGCTCCCCATTTGGAGTCTCCTAGCTCCTTGTGCCTATAAATAAGTCTCCCACGTCCATTTTTTGCGTTCAAACCCTAGCTTCTCCCTCCTCTTGCCGCCGGACACGTCCGGAGCGGACCGGACACGTCCGCCCGGACGCGCCCGGCCTATCAGCGACCGCCACGTGGCAGATCCGTCCCCGCCGCCGCCGCTTCCACCGCGCCGGCCCGCAGACCCAGGCGGGGCCCTCCCCGGCCCGGTCGATCCGCCGCCCCGCGCCTTGCCTTCCCCGCCGCCGGTGCCGCTTCCCCGCCGCCGGGCGCCTTGCCGCCGATCTCCGTGCCGGGAGCCCGAGGGCTCGACGCCGCCGCCGCGCCTCCACGCCATAGATACGCCACCGGAGCACACCACCGCCGCCGCCCGAGCACCTGCCTTCGCCGCCGCTCCGACGACCCCTTCCCTCGCCGGCCTCCGCCACCACGGCCGCCCGCCGTCCCGGCCGCCCCGCCGATCCATCGATCCGCCGCCGCCGGAGGGCCGTGCCGCCGTCGATCCGCCGATCCAGCCGCAGAAACCCTAACGGGTCGGTCGGTCGGGTCCGACCCGACCCGACCCGTTTCGTCCTCCGCCCAATCCGCGTAGCCGGACAAAGATCCACGTCAGCGGACGTGTCCGTCCGAAAACCCCCCTCGAGGTTGTTGTTTTTTTCTCCAAGTCCCAGAGTTTTGCTTATTTTTTTGACATCTTTGCATGGCTGTATCTTTTATTGTGCTTGTCCAAATTGTGCATATGATATATCAAATGATCGTGGTGATGTGCTCTATGTTTTGTTCCATTGAGTCATGCTTGTTTGAGTTCATCTAGATGTCCTAATCTTCGTGAAAAGAGTGCTACTTGTTATAAACTGCTGTAACTTGTTATTTTCATGCCATGTTTGAGATGTGATAACTTGGTGCATGTTTATCCAAATGAAGCAAATGATATGTCAAAATGTTCATTGTGAGATGCTCTGGATGATGGTTGCTGTAGCATTAATGTTAGGGTTCTTATTGCCATGTTAATCTCTGTTGCAAAAGTGCATGTGGCTGTTAAGTTATGAAACATGTTATGAGATGCTGATTTGAAGTGCTCGTTGCTATTGATGTGTTTGTCCCCTTGTCACATGCCAATATGTTTTAGAATCTCCATCATATGGTCTTTGTTGTGGTGCAAACCATTTTCCATGATACGCCTTGAGGTGACTTAAACATGCTTGTAAACATGCCATGCCAACATAACTGTCATAACCTGATGCTGTGTTTGCTTGATGCCCTAGTCAAATTCATGCATGTCTTGGAGTGGCCAATGATCATTCCTTGTTGTCCATGTTATTGTCTATCCATCCATGCCCTCACTTGCACTTTTGGCTTGCTGTAGCTTATTTATTTCTTGCTCTCAAGTTGCTATAAATTATATCTGTCAGGTTTTTAACGACATGATCAATTTGGTGTAGCTTGTTGCTATTGATCCATGCCTCCTATGGAGTTGCTCCAATGGAGTTGTTTGTTGTAGGATATGTCTACTTCATGTCCATGCTTCTTGTCACCATGTTTGGATGTTGTAGAGTATATATCTCCTGCTCCAAAGTTGCTATGTGGCTGTTAATTTCAGCTTTGCATTGTATCTTGTTTCGTGTGTAAGTGTTGAACCGTTGCTCCGTTTTGAGCGTGCCCTATATGAAACTTGTGTGATTTTGCATCTAGAATCATACTATCATGTTGTTAACATGCTTGGAGTGAGTTTGCTTGATGTTTGGGTCCATCTTGCACCGTTGCCATGCTTGTCTTGTTTTGCTCATATCTTCCAGACCGTAGCTCCGAATTAAACAAACTTTATATGAAACTTGACTAGAATTTAGTGCAGATCATCATGGTGCATGTTAAATTGCTGTTTAACAACTTTAACTTAAGGTTTGTTCAGATCTGGACCAATTTCAACATTTGCATATGAGGACTTACCGGATTTGCTTTATGTGGATTTCGGCCTCATTTAAACTTGTTGTCTTGTGTTGTCCTTGTGTGCTTCATCCCTTGACATGTATTGCATTATATATGCATCATACGTGCATCATGTTGATTGTGCATGGCTTCTTGTTTGATTTTGTGCCATGTTGTGTTCTTCTGTTGAGTAGAACCGGAAGTCAAGATCGAGAACGAGAACGAGGTTACTACCGAGGTTGAGTACGAGGAGCCGTATTACGATCCCATCGACGACTCAACAGGCAAGATGACCCGACCCAGATATCATTACTATCTTTGCCTATTGCTAGATGTCTTGCTCTTTAGCTTATTGCCTCGATGCCCATGTTTGTTTGTCAGCCTCCTATTGTAACCATGAATCTGTCTAACCACCCAACCTAGCAAACCTTTGTTTGGCTACGTAAGCTTTGCTCAGCCCCTCTTATAGCATTGCTAGATGCAGGAGAAGATTGAAGATTCTTGCTTCATGTTGAAGTTATGTTGGGATATTACACTATATAATCTATTAAAATTAATTCATCTATATATTGGTAATGGGTGGAAGGCTAAGCCTCTCGCTTGGTGATTTGTTCCACTCATGCCACCCTAGGAACCGTATAAACCGGTGTTATGTTCCTTGATTATGTGTTCCTAACATGGTTGGGGTTATGGGACCCCCTCGATAACCCGCTTAGCGCTAAACCTTTTCCAGCAAGGCCCAACATTGGTACTCCATTTTCCTAACAACTAAAACTTGCCAAGGGAGTAATTAACCCGAGGATTAATTAATCAACCCCTATGGGCCAGTGCTCGATTTGAGTGCTGGTCCAAACTAGAGCCACTTGCGGTGCCACCCAGTTCGCTGAGGTCTTCGGTTGATGTACGTACTGCTCATCCGGTCGTGGCCTGAGACTAGATGCGCGCGGCTACTGTCAAGGTGTCGGCACGCCGGGAGGTCTTGCTGGATTAGTTTTACCTTTGTCGGAATATCTTGAGCACGGGATTCCGAAAATACTCGGGCCTTCCCACCTTGGAGTTGCGACTCCGTAGATCGTGAGCTTGTAATGGGCTAAGTTGGGACTCCCCTGCAGGGTTTTGAACTTTCGAAAGCCGTGCCCGCGGTTATGTGGCAGATGGGAATTTGTTAATATCCGGTTGTAGAAAACTTGACACCATGTTCAGAATACACTACCAGCGTGAGTAACCGTGACGGTCATTTTCCGAAAGGGGTTTGGGAAGTGAACACGGTGGGGTTATGATTGACATGCTTAGATAGGATCACTTCGTGATCACTTTGATGCTCGTGGTACTTCTCTTCTCGCTCTAAACACGTAAGCTAGTGCTAGTGCAGCTGCAACCTTTATTTCTTCAGCCTTGTTCCACACCCAAGGCTTAGATAGTTTTGTTACCGGGAACGGGATTGCTGAGTCCTCCGTGGCTCACAGATTCTACACAACACCAGATGCAGGTACTATGGTGAACTACACAGGTGACGGCACCGAGCTGTACTGGGAGTTCGAGGAAGAACGTGAGCGATACTATGTGCACTATCCCGATGATCAATAGTGGCTTCTACTAGGGGCGATTCGGACCTTGTGGCTATATTTATTTGGTATCTTTCATTTGGATCTTCGTCCGTAGTCGGACTATAATGTTATTTGGATGATGATTGCTTATGTAATGTATTGTGTGACGTGGCGAGTGTGAGCCAACTACTCTTTCGCAATTTCATCCCTATTTTTACATGAGTCGTGCAAAGATAACATACTTGAGATCATTCTAGTATGAGCTTATACCTTTAAGTCGTGCCTCGACACGTAGGAGGTATAATCTCATACTGGGCATTACAAGTTGGTATTCAGAGCCTTCTCCGACCTAGAAGCCCCCACTGATTGATCGAATCATTGATGGTTGAGTCTAGGCACACACTTGAAAATGTTTTGAGTCCTATATATATATCGGAGAGTAGGATTTCTTTTGCTCCTCATCCCTTTTCACTCTGGTGAGGACTCCTGACGATTACTTATCTCTTCTACTCTAAAAAATTCACCAAATTTATTTTTTAGGATCATGCGAGTATTGTTTGGATTGTTCCGATGTCTTTGTGACGAGAACATTGTTCTCGATGCCTC
>LR738714.1:522270537-522305469 GCA_902687465.1 Secale cereale | reverse complement strand
GCCAAGCATGAATTCGTCACTCAAGTGTTGCCAAAGCCATTGAACATTATTTCTCCTGGATTGCAAATGTCCTCTCGGGTGCATGTTCCGGACGTATCTATTCGCATGGGTGATTACCGCTTTCTGGCTTCTCCGGTTGTTCTCGACAACTCCGACATTGATCTTATTCTTGGGATGGATTGGCTTTCCTAGCTTGATGCTCACATTGATTGTGCAAATAAGGAAGTCAAGCTTACTCATTCCGACGAAGACGTGATTATCTTCGCCTCTCGAGATAACACAATCAGGCTATTCTCTCTCAATGACAAGGGCGAGATTAATGCCATCTCTCAAATTCCGGTGGTCAATGAATATGAAGATGTTTTCCCTGAAGAGCTTACAGGCATGCCTCCGCATCGTCAAGTTTAATTCATTATTGAACTCGAGCCTGGTACCGAGCCAGCATGTCGGCGTCCGTACAAGCTTTCCCCTGATGAGTTGAAGGAGCTGAAGAAACAACTCGATGAGCAAGAGCGTATGGGTCTAATAAGGCCTATCACTTCTCCTTGGGGCTGTGGTGTCTTATTTGTCAAGAAGAAGGATGGCACGGATCGCCTTTGCGTTGATTACCGGCCATTGAACAAGAAGACAATAAAGAACAAGTATCCGCTCCCCAATATCAATGAATTGTTCGAGCAGCTCAAAGGAGCAAAAGTGTTCTCAAAGCTCGATCTCCGGATGGGTTATCACCAGATCCGTATCCGTGAAGAAGATATTCACAAGACTGCATTAAGAACAAGCTACGGCTCCTATGAATAC
Source organism: Secale cereale (assembly GCA_902687465.1). Classification (NCBI taxonomy): domain Eukaryota; kingdom Viridiplantae; phylum Streptophyta; class Magnoliopsida; order Poales; family Poaceae; genus Secale; species Secale cereale. The sequence continues at coordinate 522,304,671 of LR738714.1, read as the reverse complement.
ACAGTCATGTCTTTTGGCCTCGCTAATGCTCCACCCACCTTCTCGAGGATGATGGACTACATATTCAACCCCTACACCAATGAATTTGTTCTTCTTTATCTGGATGACATCTTGGTATTCTCCAAGAATGAAGAGGATCATGAAAAGCACCTCCATTTGGTTCTCGGCAGACTCCGTGAACACAAGTTCTATGCGAAATTCTCTAAATGTGAATTCTGGCTTGATAAGGTCTTATATCTTGGCCATATCATCTCTGCTGACGGCATTGCTGTCAACCCCGAGAAAGTTGAAGCGATTGTCAACTGGGAACCCTCGCAGAACGTCAAGCAACTCCGAAGCTTCCTTGGTCTCGCTAGCTATTGTAGAAGGTTCGTTGAGAACTTCTCCAAGATTGCCAAGCCTCTCTCCAACTTGCTGCAGAAGAATGTCAAGTACAACTGGTCTCCGGATTGTGATGTGGCATTCAAAACACTCAAAGAAAAGCTCATCTCTACTCCGGTTCTTACTCCTCCAGATGAGTCCAAGCCCTACGAAGTATTCTGTGATGCTTCTCTTCAAGAACTTGGTGGTGTTCTAATGCAAGACAAGAAGATTGTGGCATACACTTCTCGTCAATTGAAGCCAAATGAGAAGAACTACCCCACACATGATCTTGAGCTAGCGGCAGTAGTACATGCCTTGATCATGTGGAGACACCTTCTGTTGGGCAGAAAAGTGGACATCTTCACCTATCACAAGAGCATGAAGTACATCTTCACGCAGCCGAACCTGAACCTTCACCAGACTCGTTGGGTTGAGATGATCCAAGAGTATGATCCAAGCATCGAATACACACCTGGCAAGGCCAATGTCATTGCAGATGCCTTGAGCACAAAGGCATATTGCAACAGTCTGCTTATCAAGCCGTTTCAGCCTGAGCTTTGTGAATCATTCAGGAAGCTCAACCTCCAAGTTGTTCCGCAAGGCTTTCTTGCAAATCTTCAAGTTGCTCCTACCTTGGAAGATCAGATCCGTGAGGCCCAGCTCAGTGTTGCTATGGTGCAAAAAGTGAAACATGGTATTGCAAAGGGTACTCCCAAATACAAGTGCTATCGCGTTGATAAGAAAGACACCTTGTTCTTTGAGGACAGACTTGTGGTTCCCAAGGGTGATCTCAGGAAGCTCATAAGGAACGAAGCACATGACTCCCTCCTCTCAATTTATCCCGAAAGTTCCAGGATGTACCAAGACCTCAAGCAATCTTACTGGTGGACTCGCATGAAAAGGGAGATTGCCCAATTCGTGAATGAATGTGATGTCTGCAGAAGAGTGAAGGCAGAGCATCAATGTCCAGCCAGTCTCCTCCAACCTCTTCCTATTCCCGAGTGGAAATTCGACCACATTGAAATGGATTTCGTCACTGGGTTTCCCAAGTCCAAGAAGGGGAATGATGCTATCTTTGTTGTGATTGACAATCTAACCAAAGTAGCTCACTTCCTTCCAGTCAAAGAATCCATCAATGCAGCTCAGCTGGCAGAGTTGTACAGTTCCAGAATTGTGTCGTTACATGGCATTCCTCAAGTTATCTCCTCAGACCATGGAAGTTTGTTCACATCCAAGTTCTGGGACTCCTTTCAGTCAGCCATGGGCACTAAGATCCGTTTCAGCACTGCGTTTCACCCTCAGACTAGTGGTCAAGTCGAAAGAGTGAACCAGATCCTCGAAGACATGCTCAGAGCTCGTGTCATCTCTTTTGGCATGAAGTGGGAAGATTGCCTTCCGCTTGCCGAATTCTCTTACAACAACAGTTTCCAAGCAAGTGCCGGCAAAGCTCCTTTTGAAATCCTCTATGGCAGAAAGTGCCGTACTCCTCTCAACTGGTCTGAGACTGGTGAATGTCAACTTCTTGGCAATGAATTGATCTCAGAAGCCGAAGAAATGTGCAAAGTCATACGTGAGAATCTCAAGGCCGCTCAGTCGCGTAAAAAGAGCTATTATGACGGCAGGCATCATGATTTGGCTTTCGACATTGGGGATCATGTCTATCTCCGTGTTTCTCCTATGAAAGGAACCCAAAGATTCGGTATCAAAGGAAAGCTTGCTCCTAGATACGTGGGCCCTTTCAAGATTCTTGGCAAAAGAGGCGATCTAGCCTATCAACTTGAGCTTCCATCCAACTTTGCAGATGTTCATGATGTGTTTCACGTGTCTCAACTCCGCAAGTGCTTCAAGACACCTGAACGCACCATTCCGTTCGAGGAGATTGATCTTCAACAAGACTTGTCTTACCGTGAGCACCCCGTTGCTATTCTTGAAGAAACTGAGCGCAAGACCCGCATGGAGTCAATCAAGTTCTTGAAAGTTAAGTGGTCACACCATACCGACCGATAAGCTACGTGGGAACGAGAAGATCACCTTCGTTCCAAGTATCCTTCCTTCTTCCAGTCCTAGATCTCGGGACGAGATCTTTTCGTAGTAGAGGAGAGTTTGTAATGCCCCAGATGTAACACTTTCCAATATTGGCAATATATGAAACTTTGACTTCATCAATTCCATTCTGGGCTCTTCTTCATTTTAGGTTTCTTCATTTTGTCGTGTGCGTGTGTGCATTTCATCCATGTCATGTTGTCATGTGCATTGCATTGCATTCGTCTTGTCACTTGCACCGAGTCCCACTCGTCTCTTCCCATTGTCCATTTCGAGTTCCGACGCTCACACATGTGCCCGTGGCACCCCCGAGTATTTCTTTCGTGTGTGGCCGTGTAACGTTTCCGGAATGAGGTGAGACTTGTTGTGCGATGTTGCTTTGGTACGTGTAGACCGCCTGTCAAGTTTCATCGCGTTTGGAGTTCGTTTGGTACTCCAACGGTTAACCTAGTGGGCTAAAAGAACCTCTTCTTTAAGTCCCAAGACCCCTCCACAACAGCCCACTAACCCAGCACAATCCTTCCCATCATCTGGGTCGTCGAATCGTGATCGCGTGGCCGAAAACCGCTCCCCATTTGGAGTCTCCTAGCTCCTTGTGCCTATAAATTAGTCCCCCACGTCCATTTTTTGCGTTCAAACCCTAGCTTCTCCCTCCTCTCGCCGCCGGACACGTCCGGAGCGGACCGGCACGTCCGGACGCGCCCGGCCAACCAGCGACCGTCACGTGGCAGATCCGTCCCCACCGCCGCCGCTTCCACCGTGCCGGCCCGCAGGCCTAGGCGGGGCCCTCCCCGGCCCGTTCGATCCGCCGCCCCGCGCCTTGCCTTCCCCGTCGCCGGTGCCGCTTCCCCGCCGCCGGGCGCCTCGCCGCCGATCTCCGCGCCGGGAGCCCGAGGGCTCGATGCCGCCGCCGCGCCTCCACGCCACAGATCCGCCACCGGAGCACACCACCACCGTCGCCCGAGCAACTGCCTTCGCCGCCACTCTGACGACCCCTTCCCTCGCCGGCCTCCGCCACCGCGGCCGCCCCGCCGATCTGTCGATCCGCCGGCCGCCGGAGGGCCGCGCCACCGTCGATTCGCCGATCCAGCCGCAGAAACCCTAACGTGTCGGTCGGTCGGGTCCGACCCGACCCGACCCGCTTCGTCCTTCGCCCGATCCGCGTAGCCGGACAAAGATCCACGTCAGCGGACATGTCCGTCCGAAAACCCCCCTTGAGGTTGTTGTTTTTTCTCTAAGTCCTAGAGTTTTGCTTATTTTTTTGACATCTTTGCATGGCTGTATCTTTTATTGTGCTTGTCCAAATTGTGCATATGATATATCAAAATGATCATGGTGATGTGCTCTACATTTTGTTCCATTGTGTCATGCTTGTTTGAGTTCATCTAGATGTCCTAATCTTCGAGACAAGAGTGCTACTAGTTATAAACTGCTGTAACTTGTTATTTTCATGCCATATTTGCGATGTGATAACTTGGTGCATGTTTATCCAAATGAAGCAAATGATATGTCAAAATGTTCATTGTGAGATGCTCTACATGATGGTTGCTGTAGCATTCATGTTAGGGTTCTTATTGCCATGTTAATCTCTGTTGTAAAAGTGCATGTGGCTGTTAAGTTATGAAACATGTTATGCGATGCTGATTTGAAGTGCTCGTTGCTATTGATGTGTTTGTCCCCTTGTCACATGCCAATATGTTTTAGAATCTCCATCATATGGTCTTTGTTGCGGTGCAAACCATTTTCCATGATATGCCTTGAGGTGACTTAAACATGCTTGTAAACATGTCATGCCAACATAGCTGTTTTATACTTAGTGAAAATTCTGCTAAGTCTGGAATCTGTCATAACCTGATGCTATGTTTGCTTGATGCCGTAGTCAAATTCATGCATGTCTTGGAGTGGACAATGATCATTCCTTGTTGTCCATGTTATTGTCTATCCATCCATGCCCTCACTTGCACTTTTGGCTTGCTGTAGCTTATTTATTTCTTGCTCTCAAGTTGCTATAAATTATATCTGTCAGGTTTTTAACGACATGATCAATTTGGTGTAGCTTGTTGCTATTGATACATGCCTCCTATGGAGTTGCTCCAATGGAGTTGTTTGCTGTAGGATAGGTCTACTTCATGTCCATGCTTCTTGTCACCATGTTTGGATGCTGTAGAGTATATATCTCCTGCTCCAAAGTTGCTATGTGGCTGTTAATTTCAGCTTTGCATTGTATCTTGTTTCGTGTGTAAGTGTTGAACCGTTGCTCCGTTTTGAGCGTGCCCTATATGAAACTTGTGTGATTTTGCATGTAGAATCATAATCATGTTGTTAACATGCTTGGAGTGAGTTTGCTTAATGTTTGGGTCCATCTTGCACCGTTGCCATGCTTGTCTTGTTTTGCTCATATCTTCTAGACCGTAGCTCCGAATTAAACAAACTTTATATGAAACTTGACTAGAATTTCGTGTAGATCATCATGGTGCATTTAACTTGCTGTTTAAGAACTTTAACTTAAGGTTTGTTAAGATCTGGACCAATTTGAACATTTGCATATGAGGACTTACCGGATTTGCTTTATGTGGATTCCGGCCTCATTTAAACTTGTTGTCTTGTGTTGTCCTTGTGTGCTTCATCCCTTGAAATGTATTGCATTATATATGCATCATACGTGCATCATGTTGATTGTCAATGGCACCTTGTTTGATTTTGCGCCATGTTGTGTTCTTGTGTTGAGTAGAGCCGGAAGTCGAGACCGAGAACGAGAACGAGGTTACTACCGAGGTTGAGTACGAGGAGCCGTATTACGATCCCATCGACAACTCAACAGGCAAGATGACCCGACCCAGATATCATTACTATCTTTGCCTATTGCTAGATGTCTCGCTCTTTAGCTTATTGCCTCGATGCCCATGTTTGTTTGTCAGCCTCCTATTATAACCATGAATCTGTCTAACCACCCAACCTAGCAAACCTTTGTTTGGCTACGTAAGCTTCGCTCAGCCCCTCTTATAGCATTGCTAGATGCAGGAGAAGATTGAAGATTCTTGCTTCATGTTGAAGTTATGTTGGGATATTACACTATATAATCTATTAAAATTAATTCATCTATATATTGGTAACGGGTGGAAGGCTAAGCCTCTCGCTTGGTGATTTGTTCCACTCATGCCACCCTAGGAACCGTATAAACCGGTGTTATGTTCCTTGATTATGTGTTCCTAACATGGTTGGGGTTAAGGGACCCCCTCGATAACCCGCTTAGCGCTAAACCTTTTCCAGCAAGGCCCAACATTGGTACTCCATTTGCCTAACAACTAAAACTTGCCGAGGGATTAATTAACCCGAGGATTAATTAATAAACCCCCATGGGCCAGTGCTCGATTTGAGTGTTGGTCCAAACTAGAGCCACTTGCGGTGCCACCCAGTTCGCTGGGGTCTTCGGTTGCTGTACGTACTGCTCATCCGGTCGTGGCCTGAGACTAGATGCACGCGGCTACTGTCAGGGTGTCGGCACGCTGGGAGGTCTTGCTGGATTAGTTTTACCTTTGTCGGAATATCTTGAGCACGGGATTCCGAGAATACTCGGGCCTTCCCACCTTGGAGTTGCGACTCCGTAGATCGTGAGCTTGTAATGGGCTAAGTTGGGACACTTCTGCAGGGTTTGAACTTTCGAAAGCCGTGCCTGTGGTTATGTGGCAGATGGGAATTTGTTAATATCCGGTTGTAGAAAACTTGACACCATGTTCAGAACACACTACCAGCGTGAGTAACTGTGACGGTCATTTACTGAAAGGGGTTCGGGAAGTGAACACGGTGGGGTTATGATTGACGTGCTTAGATAGGATCACTTCGTGATCACTTTGACGCTCGTGGCACTTCTCTTCTCGCTCTAAACACGTAAGCTAGTGCTAGTGCAGCTGCAACCTTTTTTTTCTCTTCAACCTTGTTCCACACCCAAGGCTTAGATAGTTTTGCTACCCGGGAACGTCGTTGCTGAGTCCTCCGTGGCTCACAGATTCTACACAGCACCAGATGCAGGTTCTAGGGTGGACTACACAGGTGACAACACCGAGCTGTACTGGGAGTTCGATGAAGAACGTAGTCGATACTATGTGCACTATCCCGATGATCAGTAGTGGCTTCTACTAGGGGCGATTCGGACCATGTGGCTTTATTTCTTTGGTATCTTTCATTTGGATCTTCGTCCGTAGTCGGACTGTGATGTTATTTGGATGATGATTTGCTTATGTAATGTATTGTGTGACGTGGCGAGTGTAAGCCAACTATCCTTTTGCAATTTCATCCCTATTTTAAATGAGTCGTGCAAAGATACCATACTTGAGATCATTCTAGTATGAGCTTATACCTTTAAGTCGTGCCTCGACACGTAGGAGGTATAATCTCATAATAGGCATTACAACCAGCGCAGCGCCGCCAGGCTGGACGCCCAGTGGCGGCGGTGTGCTGAACGTCGCGTCCCGGGATGTCCTTGATCGATTCAACTCTCTGGGCAAGATCATGCAAACGGTCTTGCAGGAGTTCTTGGCCACACGGAGTTCTGTCCGGGTATGTTGATTTCTGCTTCAATTTTTATTCCTTCAACTTCTCTCGTGGGGCGCGTCAGCGCACCCACTGGGTGTAGTCCCCGAGCAGGCGGCTTTGAACTCCAAGGTGCTACTTTGTGAACTGACTTATTTCTTGCCTTTCTGGCTGCAGGATTACCACAATCTTCGGGTGGCGGCCTACAACTCCCAGCACCAGGAGCTGGTTCAGCTGAGAGCCGCCCTGGCTGAGAGCCGGAGTGAGTACCTCTCCTTTTCTCCTTGCGGGGGTGCATCAGCGCACCCGCTGGGTGTAGTCCCCGTGTTCCAGGCTAGCTGCTGAGCAGGCGGCCTGGAACCCCAAGGTTATTTTGTCTTCCTGCCGATGCTAATGCTTCCTCCTCCTTTCCTGACAGCAAGCGGAACCGACCTCCGCAATCAGCAGGCCGAGGTCCAGGCCGAGCTCGCCGTCAAGGAGCAGGAGCAAAGCCTCGCCGTCCAAGAGTGTGACCGCCTGGCCAAGGAGCTGGCAGACTAGGCGGCGACGCACAAGGCGGAGCTTAAAAAGCCAGCAGACGTCGAGGAGCTTCTTCGGGCCGAGTTCGAGACTGAGCGCTTGAACTGGGCCGAGACGGAGACGGCCCTGCAGGACGGCTACAGGGCCATCGAGGACATGCTTGATGTTAACTGCTTTTCCTTGCTTTCGCATGTTCGCCGTCTGTCACAACAGCCGACTCCCTTTTCCTGATTCTTTGTCTTGTCCTTGGCGCAGAGTACTTCCCGGGCCATTCTGTTGCCGCCAGCCAGGCCATTGAGGCCCAACGCGACGAGAGGCGCCGGGCGGGTCGGGTGATCGCACCCAACGCGCCCGGAGTCCCATCGAGCAACTCCTTGCCGTTAGGGCGCGCATCCAGCCGGCCCATCGTCTGCTCCGCCGTCTTCAATGCGTCAGGTCCCAGGTACTGGCCGCCCTCTGGCCAGACGTCCCGGCACCCCGCACTCCCAGCCGGGCCGCCGAATGGCTGGAGGCGGCCGTCGGCCGCTTCGAGGCTTGGAAGGGCGCTGCAGCGAGAGCCGGCACACGGACCGCCCTGGAATTTGCCAAGGGCTGGTACCCCGATCTAGATTTCGCTTAGTTGGCGACCTTCCACCTATAGGCCGAGCGTGAGCTGGCGGCAGTACGAGGGGACCTCATTAAGCGCGCTGCCGCGGTTGCCGAATATGTCGACACTACCGTCTTCATCCCGGAGTTGGATGAAAACGGCCATGTGGTGCCGCCTGACAACTTTGGGCTGGACCTGGCGGCGCCGGAGGACCTAGATGAGGAGGTCGCCTCGAGCGATGAGGGTGAGGACGAGGATGATGACGACGAGGAAGGTGGCTTTCTGGAGGAGGAGCCGCCTGCTCGTCATCAGCCTGACCAGGCCTCGACAAGCAGACCCTGTGGGACTACGCCGTCTGCCACAGAGGGCGACCAGGCCGAGACCCACCAGGCGGCCCCCTCAGCAGCTGGCCCAGCGGATCCCATGGTGCCATCTACCCCGCCTGCTGCAACTCTGGCCTAGGCGGCCGTGCTATCTTTCATTTCCTGTTTCTTTTAAGACTTGGTAGAGTTAGTCTCGAACAATTCCACCCACTGGGTGTATTCGCAAACATTTGCTCGAAGGCGGCCGTGGAGGCCTTTTGTTATGTAAATATTCCCTTAATCCTGCATATGTTTATGCTATTTTCCGGGTTCTAGAGTTAGCACCATCCTATGTACCTTCGGACGTTTTTGTTTTGCCGTCTCCTTTAACTGCCGTCCTGCCAGCCAGACAGCCACTCTGTGATATGTGGCTAGGTCAGGTACTTAGCTGTTTTCCGGACAGGCAAGCATCCCGCCCTCTAGAACACGGTTTGGCTAAGCTAGAAGCCGATTGGCCGGCTGCTCGGCAGCCGGCCAACTTGTCTCACGGGCCGTCTTGCCCTATGTTTATTTTTCTTTAGCCATTTTTCACGTGGGAACCACTTCCTGCCTTTGACTCTCGCCAGTCAGACAGCCGCGTTCTGCGAGTCTGTGACCTTTAGATGGGAGAGGGCTTGGATGCCGGCACATTACTTGTCCGACTGTTGGAGAAAAAGTTTAAACATAGGACCAGGCGGCAAGCCCCCGGGCCGTCTGTTCGGTCCAGGTGGCGAAGGAATGGAAATAACACATTCACAGGCATAAAACCTATCATATAGATAAAGGGAGGGGCAGTCCCCGAGAGCTCCTCGGGGGTCCCGTTGTTTCTCAAAATACAGTAGATAGTACGATACATACCGCCTTTAGCTGTAAAAGCGGCAAAGGAGGTTTGCGTTCCACGGGCGCTCTGACTCCTTGCATGAGTCGTCTCTTTTGCGTGCTCTTGGCTTCTATGCATCGATAAGGTAGTAGGCATCATTTCCTAGTACTTTGCTAATGATTAATGGTCCTTCCCAAGGGGCTGAGAGCTTGTGCTGGCCGGCTGTTGGCTGGATCAGCCGGAGCACAAGATCCTCCTCGTGGAAGGATCGCAACCTGAATCACCGGCTGTGGTAGCGACGGAGACCCTGCTGGTAGATGGCGGATCGACGGAGTGCTACCAGCCGGGCCTCCTCCAGCAGGTCCACGCCGTCTTCTCGTGCTTCTCTTGCTTCAGCTTCTATGTACATGGTGATACGAGGCGAGTCAAACTCAATATCTGTTGGGATGACAACCTTGGCCCCATAGACGAGGAAGAAGGGAGTGAAGCCGGTTTATTTGTTCGGAGTCGTTCTGAGGCTCCAGAGGTGTAATGCCCAGGATGGGACTATACCTCCTACGTGTCGAGGCACGACTTAAAGGTATAAGCCCATTCTGGAATGATCTCAAGTTTGGTATCTTTGCACGACTCATGTAAAAATAGGGATGAAATTGCAAAAGGAGAAAGTTGGCTTACACTCGCCACTTCACACAATACATTACATAAGCAAAACATCACAACCCGACTACGGGTGAAGATCCAAAAGAAAGATACCAAAACAACATAAAGCCACAGGTCCGGATCGAATCCTAGTAGAAACCACTACTGATCGTCGAACGTCACAAGCAAACGGCCACTCTCTTCATCGAACTCCCGGTGAAGTACTTGAACCAGCTCCTGCATCATACTCGGCTGAACCTGCATCTGGTGTTGTAGTATCTGTGAGCCACGAGGACTCAGCAATCCCATAACCATGGGTATCAAGACTAACAAAGCTTTATGGGTAGGAAGAGGTAAAGTGGTGAGGTTGCAGCAGCGGCTAAGCACATATGGTGGCTAGCTTACGAGTACCAGAATAAGATGAGCATCTACGCAAACGGTCGCAAAAGTAGTGATCGCTAAAGATCCTGAACTACATACGAATCAAACATAACCCCACCGTGTTCTCTTCTCAAAGTGAAAAGAGACAGTCACGGTTACTCACACAGTTGTGTGTTTACTTCGGATCATCTGTCAAGTTTTATACAACCGGACATTAACAAATTCCAATCTGCCACATAACCGCGGGCACGGCTTTCGAAAGATCATAACCCTGCAGGGGTGTCCCAACTTAGCCCATCACAAGCTCTCACGATTAGCTGAAGTGATAAATATAATATCATCACCCCTTATCTTGGGGAAATCCGATCAGGCTCGGCATCCCGATGCACAAGAGATTTCGACAATGGTAAAACAAGTCCAGCAAGACCTCCCGGCGTGCCGACACCCTGATAGTAGCCGCGCGTATCTCGTCTCAGGCCACGACCGGATGAGCACAGCGTACAGCAGCCAAACCCCAAGTTTCCAAGGGGGGGGGGGACGTCGCACACGACTCTATTTGGGACCAACACCATCAGCACTGGCCCCCCTGCTATGTACAAAAGAATCTCCAAGGAGCGCCCCCCTTATGCAAATTAATTAATTAATTAAGTTATTATGAGGCAAATTAAAACCAATGTTGGGCCTTGCTGGAGGAGTTTTATTCAAAGTCGAACTGTCAAGGGGTCCCCATCCACCCATCGTGTAAGGAACTCAAAATCAAGGAACATAATGCCGGTTTATCGGCGCCTAAGGTGGCATGAGTGTTACAAAACACCGAGCAAAAGGCCAAGCCTTCCACCCATGCCCACTATATAGGTGTGTTAATAATAATAGAGAGATATTGTGATATTCCAACAACAAGTTCCCTCCTGGAACGATCTTCATCTTCACCTGCAACTAACAATGCTATAAGAGGGGCTGAGCAAGCGGGTAACATAGCCAAATAGTGGTTTTGCTAGGAAGGTGTCAAAGGTTAGAGGTTTCATGGCAACAAGGAGAGGCTGACATAAAAGATGGGTAGCGCGGCATGTAACGATAGCATCGAGACAACTAAGCATGGCAATGGTAGTAGAGGTATCCAAGGGTATGATCATCTTGCCTGGGATTCCGCGAGGGAGAAGAACGGGTCCATGAAGTAGACGGAGCAACATAGTCGAGCGAATCCTCACAACTCCGGAACGAAACCGGAGCTAACAAGAGAAGCAACCGGAAAGAAGCAAACAACACGGTAAACACACAAGCATAAACATGGCATACGATGCACATCCAAGTATGATGCATGTCCGGTTTAAATATGCATGGCATGGCAATGAGCACAAACAAAACTACAAGTTAAGTGGAGCTCAATATGCAACGGGTTGCATATTGACGAAACACCACATGTTATTTATTTAATTGACTCTCGTTTATTTACAAGACAAGATTAAATGTTTTTATCATAGCAAGAGGTGAATCAAAAGTAAACTACCTATTTAGACACTTTAAATGAGGCCGGAAAAAAACAACAACAATTCCGGAAAAATCCCCATGAGCATGTTTAGCAATTTTAAGAAAACAACAAATCACACATATAATGTTGTTAACATGATGCGGATGACATGATCAAGTTTTATGCAATTTTATTAAAAGTTGACATGAAGAAGATATGAAGTATTGTCACCGTGGTGGAAGGAAAAGGGTGCCACGGCAACGATCCGAAAATGATGCAACGGCAACATCTCGGTACCGGTAACTCGTTGAGAGTCCGGTGCCAAAGAAAAGGTGGCGTGAACGATTCGAACAAGAAGAAAGGTGGGGTGATCCCGTCACCGGGTTCCCACGAGTCGGCGACGAGGCGACCGAGGAACATGACAAAAGGCGAAACGGGCACGGTGCGCACAAGGGAAACATCTCATACAACACAAGCAAACGTTCTCGGGTCATCGTCTCGGGGTTATACCTTCGAAGCGTTCGTTTCGGGGCGGTTCGAGATCATAGTGGAAGTAGTGGTACACAATCATCGGTAGGGGTACTTGGTGTTTCCGGCGACGGTAGTGGTACATGCACGTAGTGGGAAGTAGTTGTTCTCGTTCGTAGTCGTACACGGGGCGACGGTAGTTGTTCACGGTCGTCGGTAGGGGTACTTGGCGGTCTCGGCGACGGTAGTGGTACTCGTTCGTAGTTGTTCAAGTCGTCGGTAGAGGTACTTGGGTCTTGTGTAGAGGTACTTGTCGCGTCGTCTTGTGTAGTCGTTCCCGTTCGTAGATGTTCATGTCATCGTAGCCGTTCGGGTCTTGGGGCTTGACGAAAACCACAGACACAGACTCGTGAATGCAAAACGAAGCAGGACCAAGGAGCCTCGGGTGGACAGCAGCAACAAAACACCGAGCAAAATCTCGGAGCAGCGGGGAGCTTGGCGTCGGGTGGAGCTCGGTGGCGGCCAGAGGAGGCAGCGCCTGGGCGCGCAGGGAGCGGTGGCTCTGGCTGGCGAGACCGGCGGCAGGGCAGCTCGACGGCTTGAGGACGGGGCGTCCTGGACGAGGTCGGCGCAGGGCCGGCTGCTGCCTGGCCGAGGCGCTGGAGAAGGTGGCCGCGGAGACGGCAGGGTCGCGGCAGGAGGGAGCTCTGGCCGGTCCGGGCCGGCTCGCAGGGCGCCAGGCGCTCGGTGAATGGAGGCAGCACAGGAGGGCGGCGGCGCACCTGGCCGATGCTGGAGGATGCGGCGGGCTGCGCTCTGGCCGTGGCGATGCAAGGATGAGGAGGCCGGAGGGACGAGGCCTTGGCGCGCTCGGTGCTTGGCGACGCATCCCCGGCCGGCGCGGCTGACATGGCGGGGCTGCGCTCGGGCGCTGGAAGGTGAGGCAGGGGCGGTGAGTGATGAGGGCGCTCGAGGGGAGAGGGAGTTCGAGGAAATCGGGACGAAGGGGATCGAGGGAAAGAGAGGTGGCGGCGGCTTGCGGGAGAGAGCGAGGGGAGAGGTGCGGGGTCGAGCGCTGGCGGCGCGAGGGAGGAAAGAAGGAGCGATGCTGCTTCGGTCGCTAGCTAGGTTAGGCCGCCTGGGCCTTGGGCCGGACTGAGAGGAGGCCGCGGGAGAAGATGGGCCAGGGAGGCCCGGGCCTAGGAGGGATGGAGGCTGGGCCGGCTCGGGCCCGAAGGGCCTGAGTCCTCTCCTGCTGATTTCTTTTAGCAGAAGAAGTAATAAAAGAGAAGGACGAAAGAAAAAGGGGGGTTAGGGAAAAGTTGCACATGAGGTTATTATTTTTCCCGGGCTCATAAAAATGAGCACGATCCGAGAAAAATATAAAAGACAAGATCGAGATATAATTCAAACTTATTTGAATTTAAATCAAATGGGTTTGAACTAAGACTTGATTTTTGAAGTGTCCAAAAAAATGTTGAGGTTTTTGGAGGAACCTCGATAAACGAGAACAGAAATATAGGGAAGGTTTTTACGGTAAAGCTTGAGACGGAAATAGGCATGGGAATATTTGCAAGTTTGTTGCGGTTAATTCCAAACAATGGAATATTTATTTATAATAGCTCCATAATATTAGGAGGGTATGTTATAAAGAGAAGTCACACTTCCCTCGATTTAAATGGACCGAAGGTCCACACGATTTATTTAGTTGAGATGCAAAGATTGATGACATGATGGCATGATGACATGATGCAAAGCAAAATAAATAACACAAGCACAAAAGAAACACACGGGAGAACCCGGAACATCTGGAATCTTCTGGAATCTTCTGGGACGTCGGTCTTCGGGCGTCACAAGAGGACAGACACAACTCCTCGATCCAGCAGCCGGCCGATCGTTCCAAGGGCTCGACCTGCCGGGGCTTGATGCCGGACAAGATGAGGCCGTTTGCACGCTCAACTTGGCCGTTTGACTACGGGTGGGCAACGGACGCTAAGTCCAGTTGGATGCCCTGTGTTGTGCAGAAACGGGCCAATGCTCCTTTGGCAAAGTTTGTGCCTTTGTCGGTGATGATGCTGTGTGGTATGCCATACCGATCTGTGATATCAGCGATGAAGGTCACGGCAGTCGGGCCGTTGAGTTTATTGATTGGCTTCGCCGCGATCCACTGGGTGAACTTGTCCACAACCACAAGCAAATGAGTCAAGCCGCCGCGTGCTGTCTTGAAAGGACCCACCATGTCCAGTCCCCAAACTGCAAACGACCAAGTGAACGGAATGGTCTTGAGTGCAGAAGCCGGCAGATGTTGCTTGGAGCTGAAGCGCTGACAACCATTGCATTTCTTGACTAAATCTTTAGCGTCGTCCAAAGCAGTTGGCCAGAAGAAACCGTGGTGGAAAGCTTTGGCGACGAGGGATCTTGAGGCCGCATGGTGGCCGCATTCGCCTTGATGAATACCTCTCAAAATGGCAAGACCCTTTTCTGCTTTCACGCAACGCTGGAAGACACCGGTTGCACTATGTCTGACAAGCTCTCTGTTTACTATTGTATATGCTGAAGCTCTGCGCTGAACTTGCCGTGCCAAGATCTCATTAGCTGGCAACTCTCTTCTGAGCAGAAATTTCAGAATTGTTTGTGCCCATGATGGTGCTGTTACTCCTGTTACTTCTGCCACTAAAACCAGGGTGGTTGGGCCGGGAGGTAGAGGGCTGGAGTGAGCCGCTTGCTGTGCTTCTGAAGTCCCCGGGCCGGCGGCAGCAGTCCTCGGGCCGGGTTCTGAAGTCCCCAGGCCATGTGCTGGTGCAGCAGTCCCTTGGCCGCCTGCTCGCGCTGTAATTTCTTGGCCGCCTGTTGGAGCTCCTAAACCGGCTGCAGCAGTCCCCAGGCCGGGCTCTGGAGTACCCGGGCCGGGTGTTGGTGCAGCAGTCCCCGGGCCGGCTGCTGGGGTCTTTGGGCCGTCTACCCCAGGATTGGCTAGCATGAAGATTGATTCTGACTCTGGTGATGGCTGGATAGACAGCTTGCGCAAGCATTGGAGGGACACGCCGGCTGGTATTGCTTGCCGTGTGGAGCCAATTCGTGCCAAGGCGTCGGCCTGAGCGTTGTCAGATCGTGGTATGTGGATGAACTCGTAGCCGTCAAAATGCCCACTGATTTGCTGGACCAGGAATCTGTAACTTGCCATGTTTGCATCTTTGGTGTCCCAATCACCAGACGACTGTTGGACCACCAAGTCTGAGTCCGCATAGCACATCACTCGACGGATGCCATTCTCTTTGGCCATCCGGAGCCCGTGAATGAGTGCCTCTTACTCGGCCACGTTGTTGGAGGCGACAAAGTGGATTTGTAAGGTGTACTTGAGCTTGTCGCCTTTGGGAGAGGTGAGGACGACGGCGGCTCCCAGGCCAGTGTGCATCTTTGATCCATCAAAGTGCATCCGCCAATGGGTTGAATCTGGAGCAGGCGACATGTACTGGGTCTCGGCCCACTCGATGAGGAAGTCGGCCAACGCTTGTGACTTGATGGTGGTGCGGGGCTGGTAGAAGATGGTAAAGGGGCCCAGCTCAATGGCCCACTTCGCCACTCGGCCTGAAGCATCTCTGTTTCCCATGATCTCTGCAGGCGGAGTCGTGCATACGACCGTGATCAGATGCTCACGGAAGTACTGCTTGAGTTTCTTGGCGGCAAAGTACACACCATAGCACATCTTCTGGAAATGGGGATAGTTCTGCTTGGAAACTGACAGCACCTCGCTAAAGTAATAGACAGGCCTCTGGACAGGCAAGGCTCTGCTGTCTTCTGGGCATTCAACCATAATCACAGTGCTGACCACCCGGCTGGTGGTGGCTATGTAAAGGAACATGGGTTCCTTGTCTGTTGGCGCTGCTAGGACAGGCGGCGCGGACAAAACTTTCTTGAGCTGGTGGAAGGTTTCGTCCGCCTTGTCATTCCACTCAAAGCAAGTGGTCTTCTTCATAAATTGGTACAGAGGGAGTGCCTTCTCGCCTAACTGCTGATGAATCGGCTGAGCGATGCCAGGCACCCAGTGAACTTCTGGACGTCTCGTATGCGAGTTGGCCACTCCATCCTCTCAATGCCCTTAATGTTTGCGGGGTTGCACTCGATGCCGCGTACAGACACTAGGAAGCCAAGGAGTTGGCCTGCTGGTACCCCGAAGACACGTTTCTCCGGGTTTAGCTTGATCTGAAAGCGGCGCAGGTTTTCGAAGGTCTCTTGGAGGTCCTCCAAGAGAGTTCCCCTCTTCTCCGTCTTCACCATGATATCGTCCACGTAAACATGAGCATTTCTGCCAAGTTGCTTGTGGAGACACTTCTGCATGCAACGCTGAAAAGGAGGCACCGGCATTTCTCAAGCCGAACGTCATAGTCAGGTAGCAGAAGGCCCCAAATGGCGTGAGGAAGGTGGTCTTTAGGCGGTCGGCTGGATCCAGTTTGATCTGGTGGTATCCGGAATAGGCATCAAGGAATGGCAGCAGCTAGCATCCGGCTGTGGAGTTAATTACTTGATCTATTCGTGGCAGAGCAAACGCATCTTTAGGGCAAGCTTTGTTGAGGCTGGTGTAGTCAATGCACATGCGCCATTTGTTGTTCTTCTTCAGCACTAGGACAGGGTTGGAGAGCCACTCTGGATAGAACACCTCCACAATGAAGCCGGCTGCTAGCACGCGGGCGACTTCTTCTCCAACAACTCTTCTTTTTTCTTCTGACAGGCAGCGGAGTGGCTGCCCGACTGGCTTCGCGTCTTCTCTCACATGTAGCTTGTGCTCGGCAAAATCCGTCGGGACACCCGGCATGTCTTTGGGGGACCATGCAAAGATGTCCCGATTATCACGGAGGAAATCGACGAGCTCGCTTTCCTATTTGTTGTCTAGGTTTGACCCTATGACAGCAAATTGCTCCGGGTGTGGCGGGTCCAAAGGAATCTTCTTGCTTTCCTTGGCCGGCTGGAATGAGCCTTGCGGTTCCGCCTCCTTGGGATTGGATGGTATGGCCGGCTGCTCGCCAGCCATTGCCACCAAGCGATCAAGGCGGCGCTTCTCTTCAGCTATGACAAGGGACTGAGCTAGCCGGCCGCTGGCAGTGGCACATGCGATGGACTTCTCATAATCCCCGACTATGGTGATTATTCCTTTGGGGCCCGGCATCTTCATCTTGAGGTAGGTGTAATGGGGCACTGCTACTTCTCGAGATTGCGCTCTATTCCCTCGAAGAGGAAAGGGTGATGCAGCACAGTAGCGTAAGTATTTCCCTCAGTTTTTGAAAACCAAGGTATCAATCCAGTAGGAGACCATGCGCGTGTCCCTCGCACATGCACAAACAAATAAGAACTTCGTAGCCAACGCGATAAGTGGTTATCAATCCCTTTACGGTCACTTACGAAAGTGAGATCTGATAGAGATGATAGTTTGATATTTTTGGTATTTTTGGATATAAGAACAGAAAGTAAAAGCGGAAAAGTAAAGTAGATTGTAGATTGATATGTTGAGAATAGACCCGGGGGCCATAGTTTTCTCTAGTGGCTTCTCTCATGATAGCGATATTCTACGGCGGGTAAACAAGTTACTGTCGAGCAATTGATAGAATAGCGAATAATTATGAGACTATATAGGCATGATCATTATATATAGGCATCACGTCCGAGACAAGTAGACCGAAACGATTCTGCATCTACTACTATTACTCCACACATCAATCGTTATCCAGCATGCATCTAGAGTACTAAGTTCATAAGAACAGAGTAACGCCTTAAGCAAGATGACATGATGTATAGGGATAAACTCAAACATAGTGATATAGACCCCATCTTTTTATCCTCGATGGCAACAATACAATACGTGCCTTGCTGCCCCTACTGTCACTTGGAAAGGACACCGGAAGATTGAACCCAAAGCCAAGCACTTCTCCCATTGCAAGAACTATAGATCTAGTAGGCCAAACCAAACCAATAATTCGAAGAGACTTGCAAGGATATTATAATCATACAAAAAGAGTTCAGAAAGGAACCAAATATTTCTCATAGATAATCTTGGTCATAAACCCACAATTCATCGGATCTCAACAAACACACCGCAAAAGGAGATTACATCGAATAGATCTCCTCGAAGACCGAGTAGAACTTGGTATTGAGATCCAAAGAGAGAGAAGAAGCCATCTAGATACTAGCTATGGACCCGAAGGTCTGTGGTAAACTACTCACAACTCATGGTGAGGCGATGATGATGATGTAGAAGCACTCCGTGGAAGATCCCCCCTCCGGCGGAGCTCCGGAACAGGCCCCAAGATGGGATTTCACAGGAACAGAAGGTTGCGGCGGTGGAACTAGGGTTTTCTCTGTTCGTCTGATGGTTTCGGCGTATGTAGGTATATATAGGAAGAAGGAGGGCACCGGGGGCCAGATGTGGGGCCCACGAGGCAGGGGGCACGCCCCGTAGGGGGGAGGGCGCCCCCACCCTCGTGGACGCCACGTCAGCCCTACACTGTGGTTCTCAAATCTCCCGTGCGTATTTTGCTCCAAAAGTATCTCTCCCGAAGGTTTCATTCCGTTTGGACTCCGTTTGATATTCCTTTTCTGTAAAACCCTGAAATAGGCAAAAAAAATAACAATCTGGACTAGGCCTTTGGGTTAATAGGTTAGTCCCAAAAATAATAAAAAAGTGTATAACAAAGCCCATTAAACATCCAAAACATCATAAATAATAGCATGGAACAATCAAAAATTATAGATACGTTGGAGACGTATCAAGCACCCCCAAGCTTAATTCCTGCTCGTCCTCGGGTAGGTAAATGATAAAAACAGAATTTTTGATGTGGAATGCTAACCAACATAATTTTCAATATAGTCCTCTTAATTGTGGCATGAATGTTCAGATCTGAAAGATTCAAGACAAAAGTCTATACTGACATAAGGAATAATAATACTTCAAGCGTACTAACAAAGCAATCATGTCTTCTCAAAATACTATGGCTAAAGAAAGTTATCCCTACAAAATCATATAGTCTGGCTATGCTCACTCTTCATCACACAAAATATTCATATCATGCACAACCCCGGTTTCAGCCAAGCACTTGTTTTCATACTCTATCTTTTCAAACCTTTCAACTTTCACGCAATACATGAGCGTGAGCCATGGACATAGCACTATGGGTGGAATAGAGAGGTGGTTGTGGAGAAGACAAAAAGGAGGGAGATAGTCTCACATCGACTAGGCGTATCAACGGGCTATGGAGATGCCCATCAATAGATATCAATGTGAGTGAGTAGGGATTGCCATGCAACAGATGCACTAGAGCTAAGAATGTAAGAAATCTCAACAAAAGAAACTAAGTGGGTGTGCATCCAACTTGTTTGCTCACGAAGACCTAGGGCAATTGAGGAAGCCCATTGTTGGAATATACAAGCCAAGTTCTATAATGAAAATTCCCACTAGTATATGAAAGTGAATAAACATGAGACTCTTTATCATGAAGAACATGGTGCTACTTTGAAGCACA
Organism: Secale cereale; assembly: GCA_902687465.1. Lineage (NCBI taxonomy): Eukaryota > Viridiplantae > Streptophyta > Magnoliopsida > Poales > Poaceae > Secale > Secale cereale. Next base: position 522,285,002 of record LR738714.1, on the reverse strand, counting down.
AATATGGAAAAAGATAGTAGCAATTGTCCCTTTTTTTATTTTCCTTTTTTTGGGCCTTTCTTTTTTTCTTTGGCCTTTCTCTTTTTTTGGAGGGGCTTTCTTTATTTAGCCTTTCCTCACATGGGACAATGCTCTAGTAATGATGATCATCACACTTATATTGATTTACAACTCGATATTACAACTCGATACTAGAACAAAGTATGACTCTATATGAAGGCCTCTGGCGGTGTATCGGGATATGCATTGAATCAAGAGTGACATGTATGAAAAATTATGCATGGTGGCTTTGCCACAAATACGATGTCAACTACATGATCATGCATGGCAATATGACAATATGAAGCGTGTCATATGAACGGAACGGTGGAAAGTTCTATGGCAATATATCTCGGAATGGGTATGGAAATGCCATGATAGGTAGGTATGGTGGCTGTTTTGAGGTAGGATATATAGTGGGTGTATGGTACCGGTAAAAGTTGCGCAGTACAAGAGAGGCTAGCAATGGTGGAAGGGTGAGAGTGCGTGTAATCCATGGACTCAACATTAGTCATAAGAACTCATATACTTATTGCAAAAATTACGAGTCATCAAAACAAAGCAATCAATGTATGCTCCTAGGGGGAGGTTGGTATGAGTTAACCATCGCGCGCCCCCGACCTCCACACAAAGGAGGACACTCTACAAATACCTCATGCTCTAACTTCGTCACATAGCGGTTCACCATACGTGCATGCTATGAGAATCACTAACCTTAACGCAAGTATTTCTCAATTTCATAATAACTCTGCTAGCATGACTCGAATATCACTATCCTCATATCTCAAAACAATTATCAAGCATCCAACTTCTCATCATATTCAATGCACTTAGTATGAAAGTTTTTACTACATTCATCTTGGATGCCTATCATGTGAAGGCTAGTTTTATAGCCAAAGCACATTACCATGTTGTTTTAATAGACTCTCAAAAGGATATAAGTGAAGCATGAGAGATAAAAAATTTCTACAAAATATAATCACCATCGTGCTCTAAAAGATATAAGTGAAGCACTAGAGCAAAAACTATTCAACTCAAAAGTTATAAGTGAAGCACATAGAGTGTTCTGACAATTCCTAGGCCATATTTAACTCTCTCAAATAGGTGTGTCCAACAAGGATAATTGTGGCAAACTAACAAGCAAAGACTCAAATAATACACGACGCTCCAAGTAAAACACATATCATGTGGTGAATAAAAATATAGCTCCGAGTATAGTTACCGGTGGATGAAGACGAAAGAGGGGATGCCTTCCCGGGGCATCCCCAAGCTTAGGCTTTTGGTTGTCCTTGAATTTTACCTTGGGGTTCCTTGGGCATCCCCAAGCTTAGGCTCTTGCCACTCTTTGTTCCATAGTCCATCAATGCAATACTCAAAACCTGAAAACTTCACAACACAAAACTTAGACAAAAATCTCGTGAGCTCCGTTAGTATAAGAAAACAAACCACTACTAAAAGGTACTGCAATGAATTTATTCTTTGTTTATATTGGTGTTAAACCTATTGTATTCCAACTTCTCTATTATTCATATCCTCCAATAATACTCATAGATGCATTGAAATAAGCAAACAACACACGAAAAACAGAATCTGTCAAAAACAGAACGGTCTGTAGTATTCTGTAACTTTCGCATACTTCTGCATCTCTAAAAAATTGAATTAAATTTGTAAACATGAGGAATTTGTCTATTAATCATCTGCAAAAGAGTCAACTAAATAGCACGCTCTAGTAAAATCTGGTGACCATCCTAGCTAGCGCGAACGATTCTGTTTTTCACAGCACGATCATATAAACTTCACACAAGTCTTCCCAAAGGTTCTACTTGGCACACACAATAATTAAAACACAAAACCACATCTAAACAGAAGCTAGATGAAATATTTATTCCTAAACAGAAGCAAAAACAAAAAAAATATAAAATTGGGTTGCCTCCCAACAAGCGCTATCGTTTTACGCCCCTAGCTAGGCACGATACATGGATAGATCTAGGTATTGCCATCTTTGATCTTCACCCTTTTAATGGGGTCCAGCTCGAATCCGGGAGTTCTTTACGTTTCCCTTCATATTCGGAAATATTTAGATCTAAAGAATCCAACCGCTTATTTCAAAGGGTAATCAACATATTCATGCGGTGGAGATTCCCACTAACACTCTTAAGAGGTTCAAGAGACTTTTGTAATATTTTTGTTACTTCGCAAATTTTCTCAAAAACTTGTGTCCCTTCCTGGGTTGGATGTGACCCTTTTTGTGGAGGTAGTGTTCCCACTATTCCCTCTATCATTTCTTGTGCAATACTAGGATCAACTTCGATAAAATTCCCTTTGACAACGCAATCCAAGAGTTGTCTATGGGACATATTTAATCCAACATAAAAATTGCGAAGCAATATTCTAAATTTCACCTCTAAGGTGCACTTACGATAAGATTCCATCATCCTAAACCAAGCATCTTTTAAATTTTCTCCTTGCTTTTGTTTGAAGTGAAGAACCTCAAACTCGGGAGACAAAGGAGCGATATGGGACTAGCCATGACGACAAGGCAAAGTGAACGATAAACACACGACAAAAAGAAGGGCAAATAAAACGGCAAGGGTGAAGTGGGGGAGAGGAAAACGAGAGGCAAAAATTGTAATGCGAAGGATAAGGGTTTGTGATAGGTACTTGGTATATGACTTTTGCGTAAGCCTCCCCGGCAACGGCGCCAGAAATTCTTCTTGCTACTTCTCGAGCTTGCGTTGTATTCCCTCGAAGAGGAAAGGGTGATGCAGCACAGTAGCGTAAGTATTTCCCTTAGTTTTTGAAAAAAAGGTATCAATCCAGTAGGAGACCACGCGCGAGTCCCTCGCACCTGCACAAACAAATAAGAACTTCGTATCCAACGCGATAAGGGGTTGTCAATCCCTTTACGGTCACTTACGAAAGTGAGATCTGATAGAGATGATAGTTTGATATTTTTGGTATTTTCGGATATAAGAACAGAAAGTAGAAGCTGAAAAGTAAAGTAGATTGTAGATTGATATGTTGAGAATAGACCCGGGGGCCATAGTTTTCACTAGTGGCTTCTCTCATGATAGCGATATTCTACGGCGGGTAAACAAATTACTGTCGAGCAATTGATAGAAAAGCGAATAATTATGAGACTATATAGGCATGATCATTATATATAGGCATCACGTCCGAGACAAGTAGACCAAAACGATTCTGCATCTACTACTATTACTCCACACATCGACCGCTATCCAGCATGCATCTAGAGTATTAAGTTCATAAGAACAGAGTAACGCCTTAAGCAAGATGACATGATGTAGAGGGAGAAACTCAACATAGTGTTATAAACCCCATCTTTTTATCCTCGATGGCAACAATACAATACGTGCCTTGCTGCCCCTACTGTCACTCGGAAAGGACACAGCAAGATTGAATCCAAAGCCAAGCACTTCTCCCATTGCAAGAACTATAGATCTAGTAGGCCAAACCAAACCAATAATTCGAAGAGACTTGCAAGGATATTATAATCAAACAAAAAGAGTTCAGAAAAGAACCAAATATTTCTCATAGATAATCTTGATCATAAACCCACAATTCATCAATTCTCGACAAACACACCGCAAAAAGAGATTACATTGAATAGATCTCCTCGAAGACCGAGGAGAACTTGGTATTAAGATCCAAAGAGAGAGAAGAAGCCATCTAGATACTAGATATGGACCCGAAGGTTTGTGGTAAACAACTCACAACTAATGGTGAGGCGATGACGATGATGTAGAAGCACCCCATGGAAGATTCCCCCTCCGACGGAGCTCCGGAACAGGCCCCAAGATGGGATCTCACGGGAACAGAAGGTTGCGGCGGTGGAACTAGGGTTTTCTCTAATCATTTGATGGTTTCGGGGTACGTAGGTATATATAGGAAGAAGGAGGGCACCGGGGGCCAGACGTGGGGCCCACAAGGCAGGGGGGGGCGCCCTGTAGGGGGCGCCCCGCACCCTCGTGGATGCGACGTCAGCCCTACTCCGTGGTTCTCAAGTCTCCCGTGCGTATTTTGCTCCAAAAATATCTCTCCCGAAGGTTTCATTCCGTTTGGACTCCGTTTGATATTCCTTTTCTGTAAAACACTGAAATAGGCAAAAAACAACAATCTGGACTCGGCCTTTGGGTCAATAGGTTAGTCCCAAAAATAATATAAAAGTGTATAACAAAGCCCATTAAACATCCAAAACATCATAAATAATAGCATGGAACAATAAAAAATTATAGATACATTGGAGACGTATCCGGCACTGCCATGAATTTTGCAAGAGCTGGCCGACCCAATATCACATGATAGGGGCTTTCCAGATTCACTACCTCAAACCAGACCGGCTCCCGCCAGAAATGCTTCTTGTCACAAAACAAGACATCAATCTTGACCTTGCCGATTGGTGAGCAAGAGAGACCGGGGACGATGCCGTGGAATAGTGTCCTGGTAGGCTGAAGCTGCTTCTCTTTGATGCCCAACTTCTCCATGGTGTCTCGGTACATGATGTTGATGCTGCTGCTGCCGTCTACCAGCACTCAAGACAAACGACAGGCCCGTCTGTCAGTGGAGAAAGTTGCATCCAGAACCATGGCGTAAGCTCCTGGCGAAGGCATGACAGCCGGGTGATCTTCACGGCTCCAACTTATGGGCCTTTCGGACCAATGCATGAACTCTGGGGCTTCGGAGGCAATGGTGTTGACTTCTCTGTGCTGCTGACGCCGGCTGTGCCTATCGTCCTCCTGGCTTGTGAAGACGACATAAGCTCCGTTCTCTTCTGGGAACTCATCCAGGACTTGGCCGCCTGGACGAGCAGCCGACGGTTTTGGAGGCATAGCCGCCTACCCAGCAGGCGGCGGTGGCAGAGCCTCGCCTTTGGCAATCCGTGTGAGCCAGTGACACTTTCGTGTGACATGATTGGAGGGCTTAGCGCCGCTGTGAAACTTGCAAGGGGCATCTAGGGCTTGCTCAAAGGAGAAGGCGGGCTGTCAGGCAGGCTTGCCGCCCTTCTGGCGCTTGGGACCTGCTTGAGCTTCTGGCTGTTGACCATCAGCTGCTGCCACCAGCCGGCTGTTGGAAGCCGGCGGGGTAGGGGGCATTGCGCTTGTTATCTGTCTGCTGTTGGCGCCGACTGGACTCTCCAGCTGGCATTCTAGGAGCCGGTGGGGCCATATTTCCGGAGGCATCCACGTGCAATTCGGACTTCATGGAGGAATCTGCGGTGGCATACTTGCCTGCTATTCTTAGCAGCTCGTCCAGCGTGGTGGGCTCATCGCGGAGGAGCTTGTGCTTGAGCAAGGTGCCTTCTCTGCACCCGGCCATAAAGTACTCGATGGCTTGCACCTCATGCACCCCTTCACAAGAGTTGCGCCGCTCGGCCCAACGCGTCAGGTAGTCGCGAGCAGACTCGTTCGGACCTTGGACGTATAGGGAGAGCTGTTGTGGCTTGGGTGGCCGCTTGTAGGTGCTGGTGAAGTTGCGAGTGAAGACGTCGGTGAAGTCCACCCAGCTGTTGATGCTGTTGGGCTTGAGGGTGTTTAACCACGTCCGGGCCGTTCCCTCGAGCATGAGTGGCACATACTTCACCGCAACGCGCTTGTTGCCGGTAGTTATGCTGACGGCCGTGGAGTAATCCACCAGCCAGTCCTCCGGCTTCACATATCCATTGTACTTGGGGGTGTCTCGGGGGAGTGAGAAACCTTTGGGGAAAGGCTTGTCACGGATGCAGGGACCGAAACAAGCTGGGCCGAGTGCGTCTTCTTCCTCGACCGCCTGGGACCGGGCCACTCGGTCAAGGCGGTGGCGGGCATCATTCTCCCCAACTCCCTCGCGGAGGCCCAAGCGGCCTCCAAGGGACGGATGGTCGACAGGCGGCGGAGGCACACGCCTCTCCCGGCGAGGGGGAGGCGAGCGCTCGTTTCGCCGCTCTACAGCTCTTGGGCGACCGTCTTGATCGCGCTCGATGGTGATGCGAGTTTACCGGCTGCGGCTGGCAACCGGCTCCAAGTCACGCCGGCTGCGAGTGCCGACTCTTGGCGAACGGGACGTAGCCCCTTGCTCCCGCCGAGGAGCACAGTTGTACGCCTGCGTGTCGGCCTCCAGAGCCCGGCGACGGGCTTCCTGCTGCTCGGCAGCCGTGTCGAGGAGCTGCTGGACGCGCTGTGTCATGCAGCGAAGCTCATCTCCCTCCAAGTGGTTCAACTCATCAACTGCCACCTAGGCAGCCCTTAGGTTCTCCGATGGGGTCGCGTATACCGGTCGTGGGGCCCCCAGCATGTCGGCCAGGACCCCGCCTCGATCACGGACGGCACCGGCCCGGCTGGGCTCGCCAGCAGCCGGTGTGCCGCCTATGGCACGGTCCATCTCGTGGCGGTAGGCTTCGTTGAGGCGCCGAGAGGCGGCTAACTTGTTGGCATTGTCGAGGAGTGAGACGCGGAGCGCTTCCAGCACCACGCCATCTGTCCCCGCTGCGATGGGAGCAGAAAGAGTCTGCATTGCCGCCTGTAACGGGTCCTGGACGGACCCGTTCGAAGGGTCGTCGTGGCTAGCGGCCAGCACCTCCGTGACGGTGCTGACACCAGTGTCATAGGTCGCAGGGGGGAGGGGATCGTCGATGACCACCACGTGGTCAGAGAAGGAGTCGACGGACGCCGCGTTGAGGTCAACGATCATGTCGACAGGCGGATCAGAGGAGCCAATGGACTCCATGTCGGAGGCGCGCTCATCGATGATGTGGAGCTTGTCAAGGAGCTCGACGAGGCAGCTCTCCGAGCCGACTGGTCCCGCGACCGAAGAGGGCTCGTTGTGGAGGTGGACATCGCCGAGAAGGTCGGCGAGTCTGCTCGCGGCGCATGCGGCCTCAGCGCCGCAAAGCATCCCGGCATCCACGCATGCGGGCGTGCCGGGCTGGCTATGGTCGCCTGGGAGGAACAGAGTTCCTGTCCAGAACATGTCTCCGGGCAACGGTGCACCTTGCCCCACGGTGGGCGCCAAATGTCGGGGTTTTTGTGCGACATATGCCAAAGGATGGCTTATCATGCATGGGGACACGAGTATGTCGCCGGGCCCTGGAAGCGGGATAAGGCGATACTTTGGACGCCTACGAATCTTACCCAGGTTCGGGGCTCTCCGTGGAGATAACACCCCTAGTCCTGCTCTACGGAGGCTCCGCGTCATGACTAATTTCAATATGGTGGCTACAAGGCTGCTCCTTGAGCTGTGTCGTCTACAGGAGGAAGAAGGGCAAGGCTAGCTCTCTACCTTCTCTCCAGGGAACGGGAACGATCGCTAGGGTTTCCTCCTATCAATCTCTCTCTCTTTCTCTCTTTCTGTGTCTCTTGGGTCCAACCCCTCCAGATGGAGGACCCTGGGGGTTTATATAGGTCTACCCCCAGGGGTACAATGGTATTCTGGGCGGAGTGGCCCCCGGCCGTCAGCGTCCCTGGGTGCCGGCCTCTCCGCCGTCTGCTGGGGCCTGCCATTTGTGGGCCCGCATGATTGTCTTTTACTGTTGGCGTCCTTCTGTTGACGCGAGCATCGTCAGGGGAGGGGGGCTACAGTGTCGCTGCCTCTTGGTCGTACACTGCCACCACGCCCTGTCTTGTCATCTTAATGGGGCTCAGACTCCCAGGGCACGGTCAGCCGCCTGCTACAGGGCGACCCATCCCCCAGGCTGTCTGCCAAAGGTCGCGTGCTTCTGGGTGGCTCACCGACGGATGGGGCAAGCCGCCTGCTGGCCACTCCGCCTTCGGGTAGTGGGATCATGGCTTCCCCTGACCAGGGCTAGGTCATCGGTAATATGGCTACAGTGATACACCGCTTAAGGAGTGTCCGTAAGGTACACTCTCGCTATAGCCATGCTTTTGTGGATTCTTTAAGGACTGCCTTAACTGTAGGCATGCCTTAGTCTCGCCGCGGCTCCCCAGCACACGTCCCGAGGGGGAGGCACGGAGCCGTCTTCTAGATACTGGCCGCCTGTCAGGGCTTCGCCGCCTGCTGGTAGCCAGCTCCTATACGTTGCGGCCCTAGGAGGCAGCCCGATACACAGGCAGCCAGAGGATGACAGGCGGCCCCTATTTGTCTTGAAACACCGTGGGTGGTCGATGAAGACACCCGTGGTCAATATCTACGACAGGTGGAAGGGGAGAGTGCGTATAATCCATGGACTCGACATTAGTCATAAAGAACTCACATACTTATTGCAAAAATCTACAAGTCATCAAAACAAAGTACTACATGCATGCTCCTAGGGGAAGGGTTGGTAGGAGTTAACCATCGCGCGATCCCGACCTCCACACAAAGGGTGACAATCAAAGAAATACCTCATGCTTCATTTTTGTCACACAATGGTTACCATACGTGCATTCTACGGGACTTGCAAACCTCAACACAGGTATTTCTCAAATTCACAACTACTCTACTAGCATGACTCTAATATCACCATCCTCATATCTCAAAACAATCATCAAGTATCAAACTTCTCATAGTTTTCAATGCACTTTATATGAAAGTTTTTATTATACCCAACTTGGATGCCTATCATATTAGGACTAATTTCATAACCAAAGCAAATTACCATGTTGTTTAAGACTCTCAAAACAATATAAGTGAAGCATGAGAGTTCATCTATTTCTTCAAAATAATACCACCGCCGTGCTCTAAAAAGATATAAGTGAAGCACTAGAGCAAACGACAAACTACTCCAAAAGATATAAGTGAAGATCAATGAGTAGTTGAATAATTATATAACTATGTGAAGACTCTCTAACATTTAAGAATTTCAGATCTTGGGATATTATTCAAACAACAAGCAAAACAAAAATAAAATAAATTGACGCTCCAAGCAAAACACATATCATGTGGTGAATAAAAATATAGCCTCAAGTAAAGTTACCGATGAACGAAGACGAAAGAGGGGATGCCTTCCGGGGCATCCCCAAGCTTAGGCTTTTGGTTGTCCTTGAATCTTACCTTGGGGTGCCTTGGGCATCCCCAAACTTAGGCTCCTGCCACTCCTCATTTCATAGTCCATCGAATCTTTACCCAAAACTTGAAAACTTCACTTAGGTACTGTTGCGAACTCATTCTAAATTCATATTGTTTAATATGTACTGTATTCCAACTTCTCTATGGTTCATACCCTCCGATACTACTCATAGATTCATCAAAATAAGCAAATAACACATAGCAAACAGAATCTGTTAAAAACAGAACAGTATGTAGCAATCTGTAACTTTTGAATACTTCTGTAACTCAAAAAATTCTGAAATAAATTGGTGGACGTGAGGAATTTGTCTATTAATCTTCTGAAAAATTAATCAACTTAAAAGCACTCTCCAGTAAAAAATGGCAGCTAATCTCGTGAGTGCAAAGTTTTTGTTTTTACAGCAAGATCACATTAACATTCACCCAAGTCTTCCCAAAGGTTCTACTTGGCACTTTATTGAAACAAAAGCTATAAAACATGATTACTACAGTAGCATAATCATGTGAGCACACAAAAACAGTAATGATAAATATTGGGTTGTCTCCCAACAAGCGCTTTTCTTTAGTGCCTTGTAGCTAGGCATGATGATTTCAATGATGCTCGCATAAAGGATAAGAATTGAAACATAACAGGAGCATCATGAAGAATATGACTAGCACATTTAAGTCTAACCCACTTCCTATGCATAGGTATTTTGTGAGCAAACAACATATGGGAACAATAATCAACTAGCATAGGAAGGCAAAACAAGCATAACTTGAAAACGTTAAGCACATAGAGAGGAAACGTGATATTATTGCAATTCCTACAAGCATATGATCTTCTCTCATAATAATTTTCAGTAGCATCATGAATGAATTTAACCATATAACCAGCACATAAAGCATTCTTTTCATGATCTACTTGCATAGAAATTTTAATACTCTCCACATAAGCAAATTTATTCTCATCAATAGTAGTGGGAGCAAACTCAGCAAAATAACTATCATGTGAAGCATAATCTAATTGAAAATTAAAATCATGACGATAAGTTTCATGGTTACCATTATTCTTAATAACATACAAGTCATCACAATAATCATCATAGATAGGAGGCATGCTATCATCAAAATAAGTTTGCTCATCAAAACTTGGGGGACTAAACATATCATCTTCATCAAACATAGCGTCCCCAAGCTTGTGGCTTTGCATATCATTAGCATCATGGGTATTCAAAGAATTCATACTAACAACATTGCAATCATGCTCATCATTCACATATTTTATGCCAAGCATTCTATGTAATTCTTCTTCTAGTACTTGAGCACAGTTTTCCCTCCCATCATTTTCACAAAAGATATTAAAAAGATGAAGCATATGAGGTAACCTTAATTCCATTTTTTGTAGTTTTCTTTTATAAACAAAACTAGTGATAAAACAAGAAACTAAAAGATTCAATTGCAAGATCTAAAGATATACCTTCAAGCACTAACCACCCCGACAACGACGCCAGAAAAGAGCTTCGGTTACGGGGTGTGAGTGCCGCTTACCTAGCCTCCCCGGCAACGGCGCCAGAAAAGAGCTTGATATCTACTAAGCAACCTTCTCCTTGTAGACCTTGTTGGGCCTCCAAGTGCAGAGGTTTGTAGGACAGTAGCAAATTTTCCTCAAGTGGATGACCTAAGGTTTATCAATCCATGGGAGGCGTAGGATGAAGATGATCTCTCTCAAACAACCCTACAACCAAATAACATAGAGTCTCTTGTGTCCCCAACACACCCAATACAATGGTAAATTGTATAGGTGCACTAGTTCGGCGAAGAGATGGTGAAACAAGTGCAATATAGATAGTAGATATAGGTTTTTGTAATCTGAAAATATAAAAACAACAAGGTAACTAATGATAAAAGTGAGCGTAACTAGTATTGCAATGCTAGTAAACAAGGCCTAGGGTTCATACTTTCACTAGTGCAAGTTCTCTCAACAATAATAACATAACTGGATCATATAACTATCCCTCAACATGCAACAAAGAGTCACTCCAAAGTCACTAATAGTGGAGAACAAACAAAGAGATTATTGTAGGGTACGAAACCACCTCCAAGTTATTCTTTCTGATCGATCTATTCAAGAGTCCGTAGTAAAATAACATGAAGTTATTCTTTCTGCTCGATCTATCCTAGAGTTCGTACTAGAATAACACCTTAAGATACAAATCAACCAAAACCCTAATGTCACCTAGATACTCCATTGTCACCTCAAGTATCCGTGGGCATGATTATACGATATGCATCACACAATCTCAGATTCACCTATTCAACCAACACAAAGAGCTTCAAAGAGTGCCCCAAAGTTTCTACCAGAGAGTCAAGACAAAAACGTGTGCCAACCACTATGCATAAGTTGACAAGGTCACTAAACCCGCAAGTTTATCACCAAAACATGCATCAAGTAGATCACATGATATCCCATTGTCACCACAGATAAGCACATGCAAGACATACATCAAGTGTTCACAAATCCTTAAAGACTCAATCCGATAAGATAACTTCAAAGGGAAAACTCAATCCATTACAAGAGAGTAGAGGGGGAGAAGCATCTAAAGATCCAACTATAATAGCAAAGCTCGCGATACATCAAGATCGTGTCACCTCAAGAACACGATAGAGAGAGAGAGAGAGAGATAAAACACATAGCTACTGGTACATACCCTCAGCCCCGAGGGTGAACTACCCCCCCTTGTCATGGAGAGAGACGGGATGATGATGATGGCCACCGGAGAGGGATTCCCCCTCCGGTAGGGTGCCGGAACAGGGTCTAGATTGCTTTTTTGGTGGAAACAGAGGCTTGCGGCGGCGGAACTCCCAATCTAGGTTATTTTCTGGAGGTTTCAGTATATATAGGGGGTGTTGGAGTCGGGATCAAGTAAGGAGGGTCTCCGGGCTGTCCACGTGGTAGGGGGAACGCCAGGGGGCGCCCCCTACCCTCATGGGAAGCCCGGGGATCTTCTGGTCCTCCTCCGATACTTCCTGGGCTTCTTCTGGTCCAAAAACATCCTCCTTTGAGTTTTAGGTCAATTGGGCTCCCTTTGGTATTCCTTTTCTGCGATACTCAAAAACAAGGGAAAAACAAAAAGTGGCGCTGGGCTCTAGGTTAGTAGGTTAGTCCCAAAAAATCATATAAAAGTGTATATAAAAGCCCATAAAACATCCTAGAAGGATAATATAATAGCATGGAACAATAAAAAAATTATAGATACGTTGGAGACGTATCAGGGGGTACCAAAGTAATCTAGGAGTGGACCACTGGACAGCGGTCAAGAACATCTTGAAGTACTTGAAAAGGACGAAGGATATGTTTTTGTTTATGGAGGTGACAAATAGCTCGTCATAAATGGTTACGTCAATGCAAGCTTTGACACTGATCCGGATGACTCTAAGTCACAAACCGGATACGTATTTTTCTTGAACGATGGAGCTATCAGTTGGTGCAGTTCCAAGCAGAGCGTCGTGGCGGGATCTACGTGTGAAGCAGAGTACATAGCTGCTGCGGAAGCAGCAAATGAAGGAGTCTGGATGAAGGAGTTCATATCTGATCTAGGTGTAATACCTAGTGCATCGGGACCAATGAAAATCTTTTGTGACAACACTGGAGCAATAACTTTGGCGAAGGAATCCAGGTTTCATAAGAGAACCAAGCACATCAAGAGACGCTTCAACTCCATCCGCGATCAAGTCAAGGAGGGAGACATAGAGATTTGCAAAATACATACGGATCTGAATGTCACAGTTCCGTTGACTAAGCCTCCTGCACGAGCAAAACATGATCAGCACCAAGACTCCATGGGTGTTAGAATCATTACTATGTAATCCAGATTATTTACTCCAGTACAAGTGGGAGACTGAAGGAAATATGCCCTAGAGGCAATAATAAATTTGTTATTTATATTTCCTTATATACCACGATAAATGTATTTTATTCATGCTAGAATTGTATTAACCGGAAACTTGATACATGTGTGAATACATAGACAAGAACATAGTGTCCCTAGTATGACTCTACTTGACTAGCTCGTTAATTAAAGATGGTTGTGTTTCCTAAACCATAGACATGTGTTGTCATTTGATGAAAGGGATCACATCATTAGGAGAATGATGTGATGGACAAGACCCATCCGTCAGCTTAGCACTATGATCGTTTAGTTTTATTGACATTGCTTTCTTCATGACTTATACATGTTCCTCTGACTATGAGATTATGCAACTCCCGAATACCAGAGGAACACCTTGTGTGCTATCAAACATCACAACATAACTGGGTGATTATAAAGATGCTCTACAGGTGTCTCGGAAGGTGTTTGTGGTGTTGGCATAGATCAAGAATATGATTTGTCACTCTAAGTGTCGGAGAGGTATCTCTGGGCCCTCTCGGTAATACTCATCATAATAAGCCTTGCAAGCAAATGACTAATGATTTATTCATGAGATGATGTATTACGGAACGAGTAAAGAGACTTGCCGGTAACGAGAATGAACTAGGAATGAAGATATCGACGATTGAATCTTGGGAAAGTAACATACCGATGACAAAGGGAACAACGTATGTTGTTATGCCATTTGACCAATAAAGATCTTCGTAGAATATGTAGGAGCCAATATGAGCATCCAAGTTCCGCTATTGGTTATTGACCGGAGATGTGTCTCGGTCATGTCTACATAGTTCTCGAACCCGTAGGGTCCGCACGCTTAACGTTGCATGACGATCTGTATTATGAGTTATGTGTTTTGATGACCGAAGTTTGTTCGGAGTCCCGGATGAGATCACGGACATGACGGGAGTCTCGAAATGGTCGAGACATAAATATCGATATATTGGAAGGTCATATTCGGACACCGGAATGGATCCAAAGTGTACCGGGTATTTTCTGGAGTACCGGGGGGTTACCGGAACCCCCCTAGGGGTTAATGGGCCTTCATGGGCCCTAGTGGAAGAGAGGAGGCAGCAGCCAGGTGGAGGCGCCCCCCTAGCCCAAACTGAATTGGACTAGGGTTGGGGGCGGCCCCACTTCCCTTCTCTCCTCCTCCTCTTTCCCCATTCTCCTTGTAGGAATAGGACAGGGGGACGAATCCTACTTGGAGTAGGACCCCCCCTTGGGCGCGCCACACCTTGGCCGACCTCCTCCTCCCTCCTTCCTTTATATATGTGGGGAGGGGGAACCCCAAAGAAACAAGCCAATCTTTTAGCCGTGTGCGGTGCCCCCTTCTACTGTTACACACCTCGGTCATATTGTTTCAGTGCTTAGTTGAAGCCCTGCATCGGTAACTTCATCATCACCGTCACCACGCCGCCGTGCTGATGAAACTCTCCCTCGTCCTCAACTGGATCAACAGCTCTAGGGACGTCATCATGCTGAACATGTGCTGAACACAGAGGTGACGTACGTTCG
>LR738714.1:522092103-522265521 GCA_902687465.1 Secale cereale | reverse complement strand
ACGAGGCTCCAGTGCCAATTCCGCCGAAGTATGATCAGGCCGACTAACCAGACCGACCACCCTGTGGACGGGACAAAGCGGTCAGTAACACCATACAGAAGCCCGCACCTCCTCACCGTAAAGGCAAGGATACAGCTGCACATGCCCATAAGTACGACCTACGTCAGGACCTGAATAAAAAGGCTGGCCAGACTAGATCAATCTACGGACCAAGGGAACGTACACACACATGGGGCGGTGGCTATCAAGCCAAACAGACCGGTCACATCCCAGTTTGGATAAAACACCGGACACCAATACCATTCGAACTATGCCACGAAATCGCAAAATATTGGGGTGCCTCACACCCTCTATGCTTCAATGATGAGGTGATGGGTCATGAATTTCTAGAAGGGTCCAAACCCGTAAACTTCGAGGCGTACGATGGAACCACAGATCCAGCCATATGGATAGAAGACTTTATTCTTCACATACACATGGCTCGGGGGGGGGGGTGATCTCCATGCCATTAAATACTTACCCCTCAAGCTGAAAGGACCATCCCGGCATTGGCTAGATAGCCTCCCAAGGAATTCTATAGGAAGCTGGGAAGAACTTGAGGATGTTTTTCAGGCCAACTTTCAGGGGACTTATGTCCGGCCCCCGGATGCTGATGATCTAATTCATACAATCCAGCAACCTAGGGAGTCAGCCCGAAGCTTTGGAATCGGTTCTTAACTAAAAAGAACTAGATTGTAGACTGCCCGGATGCCGAAGCCTTAGCGACATTCAAACACAGCGTCCGGGATGAATGGCTGGCTAGACACCTCGGCCAGGAGAAGCCGAGAATAATGGCAGCCCTAACTACACTCATGACCCACTTTTGCGCGGGCGAAGACAGCTGGTTGGCTCGTAGCAGTAACAACACCAGCGATCCTGGCACATCTGAAGTCAGGGACGGCAATGGGAAGCCATGCCACAATAAAAACAAGTGCTGAAACAACACTGGAAACACAGAAGATACAACGGTAAACGCCGGATTCAGTGGCTCCAGGCCCGGTCAATGGAAGAAGCCATTTAAAGGTAACAGGGATAGTCCATCCACCTTGGACAAGATACTGGACAGGTCCTGCAGATCCATGGCACCCTTGACAAACCTGCAAATTACACCAACTGTAGTTGTTGGGTCTTCAAGCAGGCCGGCAAGCTAAATGCCAAACACAAGGAAAAAGGACCCTAGAGTGAAGACGAGGACAAACATCGCCAGCCAAACACAGGGGGGCAGAAAAAATTTCCACCGGAGGTAAAAACGGTGAACATGATCTACGTCACCCACATCCCCAAGAGGGAGCGCAAGCGCGTACTCTGGGACGTATACGCCGTCGAGCCTGTCGCCCCCGAGTTCAACCCATGGTCGGCTTACTCGATCAGCTTTGGTCGTAGGGTCCACCCAACAAGTATTCGTTACGGAGGTTCGGTGGCCTTAGTGCTCTACCCCATAATAGACGGATATCATCTTACTCGAGTCCTTTGGACGGCGGCAGCAGTCTCAATTTGATATATCAGGACACTGTCCGCAAGATGGGGATCGACCCGTCAAGAATTAAGCCCAGCAACACTACCTTTAAAAGAGTGATTCCAGGCGTCGAAGCCCGTTGCACAGGGTCCTTAACATTGGAAGTTGTATTCAGTTCCCCCGATAACTTCCGAAGCGAAGAGCTAATCTTCGACATCGCTCCATTCCGTAGTTGCTATCATGCACTACTCAGAAGAACGGCCTTCGCCCGCTTCAACGCAGTCCCGCATTATGCCTACCTCAAGCTCAAAATGCTTGGACCACGTGGCGTTATCACGGTCAATGGAAACATCGAGCGTTCCCTCCACATGAAGGAAGACAGTGCGGCCCTAGCATCCGAAGTCCAAAGCAGCCTATTTAGGCCGAACAGCTCGTCAGTCGTCAATACTACGGATACAGCTAAAACGCGCCCGGTCCGCACTAGAATGCGACAGCTCAGAGGAACCTGAGCTCGATTAGCAGTTGTGCCTCGGTCGAATTCCCCATAAGGTAGCAGCTTACATACCCTGCGTACGCAATTATGCCCTTAAAATACCTTGGGCGGCGATAGGGGCATACAACCCTTCATTAGTTCATAGTCCGGCTTCACCCTATTCGGACTCTAACATATATCTTCTTTAGGTTCATTTGAAAACCTACATTGTTTACGGCTAAACAGGGTACTCTTTTCCAGAATCCTGCTATTTTCCTTCCCATTTTCCTTTTTACAAACGGCCATTACAACTCTCCTTCTCAAGGACAAATTACCATGGAGAGAAAGGCGTAGACGTGCAGCAGGGCCACTAGTTGAAATTTCTTTCCCATAGATTATGGCTTTGTGTAAACCTTTTTACTCTTTTATTTTTTAAATTTTTGTTGGCATGTCAAATGCCCGAGGCTATTATCGGTGTTATCTGTAACTGCATGGCTCGTCGTATTAAACAGGATATAAAAGAGGTAGTTCGCTTCCAATTTGTTTGGGCTATTGTTTATTTTCACCAGTTGTATTCTCTACCACCAAGACAGATCGCCGCGTATGACGTAATACCTGGACTTCATACCAGGGGCTATATTCAGCCTGGCACGCCTACAAAAGTCCGAACACCTATAGGGAACTATTCGGCGTCCCGGATATTGTATTATATGCATCGGCTCCGAATCATGTCTTTGGTCAATAGTTGGGTTGCCCCGCTCCTGTGCTTGCTACCTTACGTTCCGCGTTGTTCGGCTAAGGTGGTAAAGGAAGAACTACTGCGATTGTACTTCTGCTTCGTCCGGTCAAGTACCACAGTAGAGAAAGCCGAAAACTGACTGTCATGATGAGGCGAGAGTTGGTCAAGCGATTTGGTGACCTAGTGTTATACTACGATCGACAGTGATCCACTCCTTGTTATACGAGGGGCTGGTCTTCGCCCAGTCGTGTCAAAAAGGCACTACAATTCGAAGAGCCTGATACGCACCAGGGGCTAGAACTTAGCCCCACTAGTCAAGCTCCTATGGCTAAGTGAAAGCAATAAAGCCACATAGTCTAATTGCCTGGTTCGCTACACAAACACCTCCTATACGGACCAAGAGGTTGGATAACGAGTGTTTCCGCGTTTTACCGAACACCCCTATAATATTTACATGGGGGCTAGAGCCGACGATTGGAAACTTTTAGATTTACATAACAAACCACACATGAGGAAAAAGTCGCTCATTAATATAAAAGCGCAAAATTTATATACATCGGCACATTGGCTTAGTCCTTACAACCCGAATACAAATCACTCAAAGGCTATATCCTTTGAGCATTGCCCCTCTACAAGGCGGGCTCCTTCTAGGACATCGCCAAAGTATCTTCCCAGTCTGTGATGATCCTTGCCTTCTCGAGGGCCGGTAGTGGCTATTTCCGCGGCCTTCATCTTCGCCCAATGCACCTTCACGCGGGCAAAGGCCATCTGTGCACCCTCTATGCAAGAGGAACGCTTGACAGTGTCGACCCACGGACTCACATCGATGAGCCTCTTCACCAATCTGAAGTAACTATTCGGGATCGGATCAGTGGACCATAGCCAAACTATCAAGTCCTTCATGGCCAAACTCGCCATGTTGTGCAGCTCGACCAACTGCTTCATTTGGTCATTGAGGGGCACCAGATGATTGGGCGCAAAGAACTGCGACCAAAACATCTTCTCTATGTTGTTCCCCTCTTGTGCTCGGAAGTATTGGGCAGTGTCGGCAATGCTCCTTGGGAGATCCGCAAACAATCCTGGAGAACTCCACAATCGTGCCAGCCCAAGATATCTCTGACCTCCGAAGATGCTCTGCAAGAGAAAAACCTTACCAGCTATTATGTGACACTCTTGTTTAATCTCCTCTTGAGCACCGCTCGATGTCGTTCGTGCCTCCTTGGTAGCATTAACTATCGTAGTGAGTTCGGCCGCTTGCTCCGAATTCTCCTTCTCCAAGGTGTCGCATTTGCGAACCACATCTTGGAGCTCGGCCTTGACTTCAGTCGCCCGCGTCTCATGTTGTTGACGCAGGGTCTTCTCGGCCTCCAGGTAGGCAGCCGCTTTATCAGCGGCTGCCTTACTCGCTCTGGCCTCCTCCTTGGCCATGACAAGTTTGCCCTTTAAAGCTTCGACCGCAGCTGCGTCAGCTGCTTCACAAAAATAAACTAAATTGTATTAGCCTATGTTTGGACATACAATAGGCTAAAATTCAGATTTCCTAAACCCGCAAACCTGGCGTTTCGTCAAAACGCTTGTTGACGTGGTCGAGATCTTCGTCAGCTAGTTTAAGTTTCCGATTTAACTCAGAAACCTCGGCGGCTCGAGCACACGCCGTAACTAGCGCAACTTGCTCAAGCACAAAATTCATAGTCCAACTCGATCTTTTGTTATAACATGGATGTTTTTTCTAATTCTGTTCAGAATCAAACAAAGCATGAGGGGCTGCTGTATATATATATATATATATATATATATATATATATATATATATATATATAATAAAGCAATAGTTCTGTTTATAGAACATTACATCGCATTCCTCAAAGCCTGTTAGTAGGCTGTTGAAGGCTTCGTTCAGTCCGCCTTTGACGGACGGAATCTTCCCCATGATCGCACTCATTAGAGTGCGGTGTTCCTCCACGATGGAAGCAGTTTGCAGTGCACCCTCCAGACTATTCGGCGCCTCCGGATTGACGGTAGGCGTCGCAGGAGCAGTTGCTCCCTCCCCCATTACGGGGGGCTGGACCCTTGATTCCGGAGCCGTACTAGACTCCGAAACAACGTTCGGCAGGGCCCCGGATTGTTTGGGCCCCCCGTCTTCGGTCTCCATGGGGATTTCTCCCCCTGGTCGACCGCGGCCAAGGGATTGACCTCGGCTGCTGTCGGATTTAGGGCTCCGCAAAACCCAAGAAGTTTGAACACAGGGGTGTGAAAGAAGATCTCTCCCACTCACGTCTACCTAGCGTCTCGCTCTCGTCTCGGTGGGGGGATTCAAGCACACGACAGATAGAACACACAAGAGTTTATCCAGGTTCGGGCCACCGCGTGGTGTAAGACCCTACTTCCTGCTTTGGTGGATTAGCCTCGGGCGAGCTAGGAGGTGAACTAGTACAATGGTTCCTGAGCTCAGGAGGTGAGCTCAGAAGGGTCAGGAGGCAAGTGTTCTTGCTCCTTGCGGGGTGGCAGGGTGTATGAGTCGATCCCCTTCATAGTGGGAATCTTAGCTACTTATATAGGCGGCCACGGTCCTCTTCCCATGAAATGTTTAGGCGGGAAGGGATCCCACAACGGCCATTTTTGAGCGAGAACACAAGGACGTTCCTACCCTGACAAAAGTAGTCTTCACCTGCAAGAGGATCAGGCGATGACGCGGTGGTGGGCTCGACCGCAACATCCTCCTTGTCATACTTGCGGTCTTCGGTCTTATTGCACCAATGAGGAAACCTTTGCCCCGCTCCTCGGGAACCCGCGGCTGCGCTGTCCCCTTTGCACCGAAATGGTAACTGTGTCGCTGGCGGACACTGGCACCCGCTGGCGCGGCGTCATTGCTGACATCACTGCCTCCTCCTGAGGCAGGCTTGGCCGTAGATTCTCCGCCCCTCCGGAGCACCTGGCTGAGGCCGCTCCCGAGGAGGTCTTGCGTCGTTCTCCTCGCGAGGGTCTTGGACAGCTGTTCGATCAGGTGGGCCGTACCAGGCCGTAGTAGGAGTGCGTCTTGGCCCGCAGACAGGCAAGTCTGGGTACCCTGGTTCCCAGTACGCCGACAGTAGCCCCCGGGCCCAAGGCGCGCTCGGAGTTGGCTTCGGGGCGAAGCCTTAGTCGAGGACGAAGCATCGCGGGCCCTAAAAGGCTACGGGCCAGGCCGGCGTGCGACGGTTGGATGGGATGTGGCGGCTCCGCTCCCCACACAGTCTCGGTAATTGTGCGACTTGACAACTCCTTGGCGCAGGCGATGGTGGCGTAATTGCTGCGATGCCAGTGGCGGGCGGTTGGGCTCCTCCACCCTATAAACGGGACTAGAGAGGGGGGAGCCCCTAAGCCGTTTCCAAACCAGTGCCATCTTCTCCTTGCTTGTTCTTCGCTCTTCCTCTTGTCGCGAGGTCTCCATGGCGCCGTCGAGGAAACCGTCCACCGCGGTGAAGGGGAAGACCCCGAAGGATCCGGTCCTGCTGCCACCGAAGAGAGGTCGTGGTCGCCCCCGCAAGCATGCCGTTGCACTCACAGGGACCTCTCGGGGAGGCGGGTGCGGCCTTCTGAGTCCTGCCACGGACGCCGGTGGACGGCACGGGGCGTCCTCCCGTGGTGAAGGTGGTCGTGGCCGCGGAGGGAGAGGAGGCGCGCAACGGTGCCTGTTGGCCGCGCGTCCTCCACGCCCACAACTCCATTCCTTCGAAGTGTCGTCAGAGTTCATGGTGTAGGCGGAGAAGCCCGGCGGCCCATGGCTCAGGCTTCCCCGCTCGTTTGGCGACGTGTTACCAGCCGGAGGCCTCGGCGTTATCTGGCTGCAGGCCGACGGTTGCTACAGCGATGCGTCCTGGGTGGAGGTTGATGTGGCCCCCTCGGGCCGTGTATTCTTGGAGCGCAGCTGGCAGTCGTTTGCTCGCGCACGCCGGCTGCAGGGGAGGTGTGCGCTCCACTTCAGGTACGATGGTGTCTCCACGCTGTTCGTCAGGGTCTTCTCGGAGGAAGGGAGGCACCTTGGGTGCTGTCCCGAGGTTGATGACGTGGAGGACGACGGGGGTGGTGTCCGGAGAAGCAGCTCTTCCTCCGAGGACGATCTCAGTCCTAGGGGTGCCGTGTGGCCCCCCTCTGTGGCAGCAGCAGCTCCTCCAGTAGTGGCGGCCGCAACGAACCACCACGCCGCCGAGCTCGGCATGGCGAGGGGAGGGGGTTGCCGCGCCGCTGTGGTTCGGTGAAGCCAGAGGAATTGGAGGATGCCGACTGAGCGGGAGGGGCTTCTGCTTCTCCTCCTTTCTTTTCCTTCATGTCCTTTCTGCGGCAAAATTTCAAATTGCCTTGAGGAGGCATGTAATGGGCTATGATATATGTAAGAAGCGAGAACTCGCTGTCATGCTTTTGTTGCCTGGGTGAAATCACTTAGCTTTTATGCGTCGTGTTGTCCTGAGGCAGAGTCCTCCTGACTCCGGCATCATGAGTCCCCGAGCGAGGGTGAGCCACTGGGATCTGCTGAGAGCGCCGAGCGCGGGTTAGAGCACCAAAGCCTGAGCCGGCTCGGTAGGATAGATTGCGCGGACTGAGCAGCCCGGCGGTAGGTTGCACGGACTGAGAAGCCCGGCGCCAGAGCCTGAGCAGGCTTGGCCAGGCGAGGTCACGGGGCCACATCGGCAGACGAGGGCCGGTGACCGACCGTGCCCCAGCCCCCACGCGCGAGGCGCGCGAAGGAGAGCGAGTGGTGCAGCTGAACTTTAGAACTGTCAAGAAAGATCCCAAACAAACCGGCAAGAAATGTCTCAAACCAAATGCAGGAAGTGCGAGAAGCACAAGAACTCCATAGCATGGGGTAGAGGAAGGGCTGATAGCCAAGGAAGTAGAAAAGGCTGACAGCCAAACACCAGGAAAAAAAAAAGAAAAAAGGTCACGTCCGATCCCTACAGTACATCTTCTTCCCAGCGCGGAGCTAAGGACTACCACTGGGGCATGGGTGGGAGCCCCGTCTGAGGGCCCGTAGGCAATGCACAGGAGACTCCGAGGCGTGTACAACCTCAACTCATTATTACATGAGAGTTTCACGGGCGGAGACCTTCACGGGCATGGAGCCTTGATTATGGATAGAACCTCCTGAGGTGTTCGATGTTCCAGGAATTCCGGATAGGTATCCCATCCCGCGTCTCCAGGCGCACAACATCAGGCCTAGAGACACGGGCGATTCTGAACGGGCCCTCCCACATGGGCGAGAGCTTGTGTAGCCCCTTACGGGAGAGGACCCGCCTCAGGACCAAGTCACCAACTTCAAGTGTTCATTCGTGGACGCCGCGGCAGTGGTACCGCCGCAGCGCCTGCTCATAACGTGCCACCCTGAGGGAAGCTCGGCGGCGGCCCTCCTCGCCGAGCACGAGGTCCATCCACCAGGCGGCGTCCTGACATTCCTCATTGAAGGCCAGGACCCGTGGGGAGCGACGCTTGACCTCGTGAGGGAGGACCTCCTCCGCCTCGTAGACGAGAAAGAAAGGAGTTTCCCCCATAGGTTTGGTTGCAGTGGTTCGGATTGACCACAGCCCGGACTGGAGTTCGTCGATCCAGCCCCTGCCGCAAGCCTCAAGCTTCTTCTTAAAGCTGCGCATCTTGAGGCCGCGCAAGACTTCCGCGTTGGCGTGTTCGGCCTGGCCGTTGCTCCTGGGGCGAGCTACCGAAGCATAGCAGATCTGTGTTCCAAGGTTAGCACAATATGACCTGAAGAGATTACTTGTGAACTATGAACTGTTATCTGTGATGATGCGGCTGGGGACCCCGAATCGCCTCACGGGGCCCTGGATGAACTTGACAGCCGACCCGGCTGGGATCGCACGAACGTGCTCTACCTCCGGCCACTTGATGAATTTGTCGATGGCGACGTACAAGAAGCGGTAGCCCCCCGCTGCCGAGGGAATGGACCCAGGATGTCCAATCTCCAGACCGCGAAGGGCCAGGAGAGCGGAATCGTCTGGAGGCCTTGCGCCGGCTGGTGGATCTGCTTGGCGTGAAACTGGCACGCCTCGCAAGCCCGCACGAGCTCCGTGGCGTCGTTGAGCGCCGTGGGCTAGTAGAAGCCGCTGCGGAAGGCCTTGCCCACGAGGGTGCGGGACAACGAGTGATGGCCGCAGTCTCCACCGTGGATATCAGCCAGCAGCTCGCGCCCTTGCTTTCTTGAGATGCATTTCAGCGAGATGTCGTTGGGGCGGCTCCTGTAGAGTTCACATCATGGATGCAGTAAGCTGAGGCCTGTCGGACCACGCGCTCTGCGTCTTCTTCCTTGTTCGGCAGGGTATCGTGTTGTAGGTACATCTTGAGTTCTTGGGTCCAGCAACCCTCTTCGGGCTCCGCGGCGAGCAACAGGCGGGCTCCGGAGGGTGGCCCGCAGGGCAGGGCACCATCCGGAGGCGCCGCTGGTAACTCCTGCTAAGGGGAGGCCGGCTCAGGGGCTGGCGGTGCTACTGACGGCTTGAGTAGCCGCTCCTCGAAGACGCTTGGCCTCTGAGGCTCTCGTCTGGAGGCTCGTTTCGCGATGTCATCCGCTTCTTTGTTGGTGCCTCTCAGTACGCGCTGCACCTCCAGCCCTTGGAATCGCTTCTCCATCCTGCGCACCTCCTCCAGATATGCCCCCATGTGCTCATCCTTGGGCTTGTAATTCTTGTTGGAGAAGTCGACGAGGAGTTGCGAATCGCCCCTGATGGTGAGACGCTTGACCCCCAGCGCAGCGGCGGCCTTGAGCCCGGCAATCATGCCCTCGTATTCGGCGATGTTGTTGGAGACCTTCTCGCCCTGCTGGAAGCAAAGCTGCACAACGTAGTACAACTTATCCTGAGTGGGGGATACCAACACGGCGCCAGCCCCCGCGCCGAGGCGTGAGAAGGCGTCGTCGAAGTATACTAGCCATCCGTCTGGGGCTTCATCGCCGGGGGCCAGCGAGCGGTCTTCGCTGGGCCCCCGTTCCGGCGCATTGGTCCACTCCGCCACAAAGTCTGTCAGAGCTGCTCCCTTGATCACCCATGTGGTGCTCAACTCCAACTGGAATGCTTGAAGCCCGATGTTCCACTCGGTGACCCTCCCAACGATATTCGGGTCCCACAGCCTTCTCGAGAGGATATGACGAAACAACCTTGATGGGGCGGCCTTGGAAGTAGTGGCGCAGCTTCCTGGAGGCGACGAGGAGCGCCAAGAGCAGCTTCTGGGCATTGGGTAGCACGAGCGCACGTCGCGTACTACTGTGCTGACGAAGTACACCGGGTGCTCCACGAGGGTCGGCGCAGCAGTGTCCGTTGGCACCTCAGGAGCCTCAGGAGCTTCTTGCTGAGTGGTGGGGCCGTCGGTGCCCGCGGTCGAATCTGCCCCTATGGCCGCGTGAGGGGGCGATGTGGGCCCTGAAGGTGCCGAGACGCCCGATGGCCTTAAGCTCCGGGGCCTTTCCTCGCGCTCCAGGACAAGTGCCGCGCTGGCGGAGTGAGGCATCGCGGCAAGGTAGAGAGTCATGGGCTCTAGGGGCCATGGTGCCACCATAACCGGCGAGTTGGTGAGGTATTCCTTGAGGTCCCGGAAAGTGGCATCGGCCTCCGGAGTCCACTCAAAGGGCCCCTTCTTCTTCATGAGTTTGAAGAACGGAAGGGCGCGTTCCCCAAGCTTAGAGATAAAGTGCCCCAGGGACGTCACACATCCGGCGAGCTTCTGCATTTCCTTCAGGTTTGTGGGCGGCCTCATTTTCTCGATGGCCTTGATCTTCTCCGGATTAGCCTCGATGCCCCGGTGCGAAACCAGGAACCCTAGCAATTTGACGGAGGGTACGCCGAACACGCATTTCTCCGGGTTGAGGCACAGCTTCACCTTGCGCAGGTTGGCGAATGTTTCTTCTAAGTCCTGGATGAGGGTCGTGGCCTCTTTGGTTTTAACCACGATGTCATCGACGTAGGCCTCTGCATTCCTCCCGAGCTGAGGGCCGAGGTTGACGTGCATCAGGCGCTAGAAGGTGGTGCCCGCGTTCCTCAGCCCAAAAGGCATGCAGGTGTAGCAGTAGACCCCGCATGGGGTCAGGAACGTCGTCTTCTCCACGTCTTCCACTGCCATCTTGATTTGGTGGTAGCCCGAGAAGGCATCGAGGAAGCAGAGTAAGTCGCACTCAGCCGTTGAGTCCACGATTTGGTCGATGCGCAGAAGAGGGAAGGGGTCCTGAGGGCAGAACTTGTTGAGGCTTGTGAAGTCGACGCACATGCGTTCCTTGCCTCCTTTCTTTGGGTCGATGACGGGATTGGCCAGCCACTCCGGGTGCCGTACCTCCCGTACGATGCCTGCTTCCTCCAGCTTCCTAACCTCCTAAATGATGAAGGCCTGCTTCTCCAGGGCTTGTCTGCGCGCCTTCTGCTTGATAGGGCATGCATTGGGGCACACCGTGAGGTGATGCTCAATGACATGCCTAGGCACCCCGACCAAATCTGCGGCCTTCCAGGCGAACACATCCTTGTTGGCCCTGAGGAAGCTGACCAGTGCCGCCTCTTGCTCCGGATCCATGCCCGTGCCGATGGTGAAGGTGGCTCCTGAGCCTTCTTCATCGGCGGGCAATTGCTTCATCTCGGCGGGGTCCTTAGAAAAGAGCTGCTTCTTCTTGGTAGGTGCGGCCTCCGGAGGTTCCGGAGCCCCCTTCGCCCCTGGCGAGCTGCGGCAGCAGCCCTGTAATCACGCCCGAGGACCTGGAGGGCGGCCTTGGGGTCCCCTTGGACGATGAGGACGCCGATGCTCCGGTCATCTTCACGGTGTTGTAGCCCGTGTGAGTCGCCACCATGAACTTTGCCAAGGCTGGGAAACCGAGGACAACGTTTTACGGTAGGTGGATGGGCGCAACATCAAAATCGATGAGCTCAGTCCGGTAGTTAGCCGGTGTGCGGAAGGTGACCGGGAAGTGGATCTGGCCGAGCCCGCGATTCCTGAGAAGGTCTTGGCGGGAAGGAGCTGCCTATAGGACACATGCTGATGACCGAAGGTCTCCGGGGAAAGGATGTTGAGGCCGGCGCCTCCGTCGATGAGGGTCCTCGTCATGACCACCCCACAGATGGCAGGCGTGCACACTGTGGGGAGAGCGCTAGTGCCAGCCGCTTCTAAAGCGAGGTCGCCGGGGCCAAAGGTGATGGCGGGCCCCAGCTCGCTTTGCGCCCGCAAGGCCTCCCGCGGCTGGGCGGCAGCCCCAACCTGCCGAAAGTGCGTCTTGACGTGCCGGGCAGACGCTGGTGCTTGGGACCCACCGAGGATGCAGGTGACCCCACAGCAAGGCCGTCCGTGTGCCGTGACTCCCAGCGGACGGCCGGTGCTGGCTCAGCCGTCGCGCCATCAAAAGCGTGACCGGCGAGACCACAGGAGGCGGGAGTGGCGGTGTAGGCCGCCCCCCGGTGGCCTGGCCGGCAGGAGCATCGTCGAGGGAGGAAGAAGAGCGCTCATGGGTGGCGTGGTCCTGCAAGTGCAGTATATCGACTAGAGGGGGGTGAATAGGACATTTTTATGAAATGCTTCAAAACATGGTAGTTTTGAAGACAAAAGATAAACTCAATCCTATTAGTATGCAGCGGAAAGTAGACTACACTAGAAAAGCCATAGTCATGTATTCAATGAAGTGAAAGCACGAAGACTAATAGCAGCTAGGCAGTAGGGATCAAGATGGAAGAAGGAATGAAGCCAATCACAACAAGTAGATACTCAGTGAAGTCAATCAGATAAGGCAAGCAGTCAATGACTTCACAACATAGGACAGGAAGTAAAGGGAAGGAAAGGATAGAACCAGTAGCTCAGGGAGGACAGTGATTTGTTAGACCAGTTCCAGTTGTTGTGACAACTGTACGTCTGGTTAGGGAGGCTGAGATTTAACTCAGAAGACCGCGTCTTCACCTTATTCCCCTTGAGCTAAGGACACCTAGTCCTCGCCCAATCACTCTAGTAAGTCTTCAAGGTAGACTTCCAAACCTTCACAGACTTCGTTCACCGGCGATCCACAATGACTCTTGGATGCTCAGAACGCGACGCCTAACCAGCTGGAGGAAACACAGTCCTCAAGTGAAATAAGTCTTCAAGTCACACAGACAGAAAGACTTCAGTGATGCCTAACACTCTTTGGCTCTGGGTGTTTTGGCTTTATCCTCGCAAGGATTTCTCTCTCAAATGCTTCGGAGGTGGGTTGCTCTCAAACGACAAAAGCCGTGTAATAACTCTGAGCAGCCACCAATTTATGGTGTAGGGGGTGAGCTATTTATAGCCACTGGGCAACCCGACCTGATTTGTCCGAAGTGACCCTGGGTCACTAAGGAACTGACACGTGTTCCAACGGTCAGATTTCAAACACTCACACGGCAACTTTACTTGGGCTACAAGTAAAGCTGACTCATCCAACTCTGGATAAGATTTGCTCTCATTGTTTTTGCTCGAAGACATAGAATTTGGTTGAGCATCACTTCAGTCACTCTGACTTAGATCACTTGGACCCCACTTAACAGTACGGTGGTTCCTATGACTCAACAAAGAAGAAAAGGAAACAACGAAACGTCTAAGTCTTCGCTCTCCGTAGTCTTCACACAATGTCTTCTCTTGTCATAGTCTTCAATAGGATTATCTTCATATACCACCACTGATGTCAATGTCTTCATACATTTTTAGGGGTCGTCTCCGGTAGGTAAACCGAATCAATGAGGGACTACTACCTGTGTTATCCTGCAATTCTCACAAAAACATTAGTCCCTCAACCAGGTTTGTCGTCAATACTCCAAAACCAACTAGGGGTGGCACTAGATGCACTTACAATCTCCCCCTTTTTGGTGATTGATGACAAACCAGTTGAAGTTTTCAACGGGGATAAAAGGTATGTGAAATTGTAAAGGATAAAGGTATTGTCTTCGTAAGTAGCAAAAGGCTCCCCCTGAAGATGTGCATATAGTTGATTTGCCTTTGAATGCAAATGCACATGGCAGGTTGTACTTGTGGAGATCCTCTTCGACTTATGAAGACAATTCATCATGCACAATTGATATGTCGAACATTATGACATGCATAATGAAAAATGGACGTCTGCAATAATGACTAAGTGCGGAATATAACGTAGCAAATGCGGAATTTATCATCGCATTACAGGGTAGCAGAAAACGTAGCAGACGACCATCAGTTTAAGTGTTACAACTCAAAGAACCAAATGTAGCAAAAAAATGAGAGTTGTAATCACTAGGGAAAATATAAAGCACCCGCCCATATGGACCCGCTTGAAGACTATCAACTCATATGCTTCTCCCCTTTTGTCAGTAAGGACCAAAAAGGTTTGAAGACATAGAGCCTCTACTCGTTCCCAGTAGGAGCAGGGGAGGATGCAGGGTCGACATTGGTGTTTGGCGGTGCAGAAGTAGTTGGTGCAGTGTCGATACGCGCTGAAGTAGGAGGAGGTGAGGTAGCATCATCTTGATCATCTATCACCCTGGCGTCAATTGTTGCAGCGGAGGAGGAGTATTCAGAATCTTCAAGAGACGGAGTTCGACGCATAACAGCATTCCTTGGAGGAGTGTGGTCAAACTTGAATCTCTGTGTGAAGCCATCTTCTTGAAGATCCGCTTCACCACTCAGCAAGGTTAAACTCTTCCAAGACCTCCGACAGGTTTCATGAGCAACAAAGGCATTCTTGGTGGCAAGATTGCGAATGCGATTGACGTCCACCAAGAGGCTTTGCATCTGACGCTTTAGCCAGTAGTGATGCTTATCATGTTTCTGATGAAGGGCAACCAGAAGCTCTCGGTTATTGAGAACACGAGATCGCTTCTGAGGCCTTTGGGCAATGGTGCTCTTAGTAGCTTCGGTTTCAGCGTGTCGAGGTAGACGAGTACGACCATCCAGAGGATAAATGCGTGAGACTGCTAGAACTCCTTCAATTAGCTGAGTGAAGCTCTGGTGATCAGCGTTGTGAAGACTAACAGGCTCTTTGGCAGGCTCTTGGTATATAGCTTCAGCTGACATATCAACCTCAGGCAAGAATATATGATGGTTGCGAGCAGAGGGCTGATAGGTGATAGCTGAATGAAGCTTGATGAGGCGCATAATCCATGGGGCATAGAATTTTAGACCAAACAGATTCGAGCCAGACATAGCCAATTGCCTAATGAAGAAATCTTGAGCATTGAAGCTGATGCCATTGAAGATATAGAAGACCAATGTCTTCATGGCGCCTTCAAGCTTGGCAAATGAAGAATGTCCTTTGACGGGCCATAGAGTACGCCTGATGATATGATAGATGGTGTGTGGCAGGTACTCTAGGTCTTCAGCAAAGAATTCCTTAGAATATTCAGCATCACTTAGCAGAGGCTTCATCATGCTTAGCATTTGGCTCATGTTGGGCTTGCGCTTCTGAAAGATACTCTCCAAGGCTTCATTGTGCAATTGACAGCCAGGTTTATACAGGTCTCTTGGAGTGGACAGGCCAGTAAGCTCAATGAGATCAAAGGCTTTAGCTTCATGATGGACATTGCCTGTCATCCACTCAAGGACCCATGTCTTTGGATCCCTGCTGTAGCCTCGAATGTGGAGGGTTGCATAGAATTGCAGAAGCAGCTCTTCATTCCAATGCTCCTTGTCAGTCACAAAATTTAGCAGGCCAGCATCATGGAAGCAATCAAGAGCTTCCTCCAGATAGGGCAGTCCAGCAATAGCTTCAGTATCAAGACGCATATGAGGGAAAATGCGCCCTTGATCATAGAGTACTCTTGAGTAATAACTGCGCTGTTGATGGCTCCAGAACCTATCTGATGATATTCTTGGCTTGGAATATGGGTTCTTGGCACTGTCAAAGAATGTGTTGTGCGCAGTGAAGCTATTGGCATTAAATGATCCTTGAGAGGTGGCAATACCTGGAAACCTTGGCAGTCTTGGCTTAGGCTTCTGTACTTGAGGCCCGTGCTCAACATGATGATCAAACTGAGGACCAGCAGCATGCAGTCCAGTAGCAGGTGGTGGAGTCAGAATGGGCCATCGGACAGAAATGAGCTAATCATCTTGGTTGTATGCTTGCTCAATTGTATGGGGCCTTGGAGGCAGAACAGGAGCAGAGGCATTGGCTTCAGGCTGCTGATTTGCTTCAGGTGCAGCACTTGCTTCACACGCCATTACTTCATGCACCACTATGACTTCAGGTGCCACATTAGATTCAGCCATGACAATGTCATTAGCTTCAGTGTTGGTGGTGGCATCCTCTGAGTTTGTAACCTCCACTTCAGGAGCTGGAGGGTCGGACACGTTCTCCTCGAGAACAGGGGGTGTGGCAGTACGTGCTTCTTCTGCTTGGGGTTGTTCTTCTTGGGGTGGTTCTTCTTCGGCTGATGCAGCCGGAATATCTTTAGCCGCTTTGGCTTCAGATTTTGAGGGGTTCTCAGTAGGAGCAGCGTCAGGTACTGATTGTTGCTCTACTCCTTCTGGAACACTTGGGATGAAGACTTGATGCCTTGGTCCTTTGCGAAGCCTGCGAAATGCTGGCGACGCCTGAGGGGATGGAGGTTGTCAGTCCTCAAAGTCTTCATCTTCAAGCACCGAACTGGTGTCTTGAGTTGGTTGAGGTGTGGCTGGTGTATCTTGTGGGTGATCAGCCCACGAGTCATCCTGTGCAATTGGCGTCAATGGACGACCAATGCTGATGTGTTTGCTGTTCGTAAGAACAGGCGAAGATTCAACGTTGTACTCGATCTGAGGAAGGACTTTATCATCTTCAACATTGTCATGAGGACCAATGTCTTCAGCTGCAGTGGGGTCAACAGCTGGAATGTCTTTAGCCTCTGTGGGAGCAGGCTTTATGGACTGTCACGCGACGTTCTCGGTGGGCAGATGCAGGGTGAGCAACTGATATGGGCTCGACAAAGATAGGCTCTTTGGAAGCAGCCTTATCCTTCTTTGTCTTGCGCTTCTTGGTGGGTGGAGCTTCATCAGTAGTTTGCTTGCGCTTGCGAGCCTCTGCTTCAGCCACCTTTGTCTTTTTGAGCTCGGAAGCAGTTGGGGTGACCTTAGGCTTCGTGCCAGCCATGCTGGCAGGGAAGACTATGCGAGGCATTTCCTGCCTGGATTCTTCAGCTTCGTGCACAGGTTGCTTCTTCTTTTTCTTGGCAGCCATCCTTGGGTCAATGCCAGGATGCCCAAGGGCCTTGCGCTTTTGAGCTTCATTGAAAGCTTGAACGCATTTGGCAGCCAAGTCCTTGATTCGCTCACGCGAACCTTTAGCTTCATCACACCTCTGGCGAAAGGCTTCCTTGAGCTCATGCATCATCACCTTGAAGTTCTGAATCTCTTGGACGCTGAGCTTGTCCACATGCTTCTTGAACTGAGCCTTTTCATAATCGATCTTTTGCTTCAGCTCAACATTTCTCTGAGCCAGAGCTAGCTCAGAAGCAATGGCGCCATGGAAGGAGACGCTGAGGCCAACTGGAAGTTGTAGATCGTCGAAGCTGAGGTTGGGGGTGTCAAACCATTCATCAATGAAATTGTTGAGCACTCCCACGTCGAAGAGCGGCAAATCATTGAAGATTTCAGCATCTTGCTTGCTCTTGATCAGTTGCTCCAAAGCATCGTCACCAAGATCCTCATCGCTCGAGAGATCAAGGGCTTCATTGGTAGTCTTCAGAACAGTGTCAGGAGTGAGAGCTGGACTGGGGTTGTGCGAGGGCTTCTTCCTTAGCTGTCTGCTCTTGGAGATGCAATAGTGCTCCTCAGACTACACACTTGGTGCTGGTGGAGCAGTGGCCAAAGGCTTCACTCTAGAAGAAATTGGTGGAGTGGTCTTCGAAGCCTTGGATTTCTTCTTCTTGGGCTTCGGGGTTGCAGGCGCTTCATCAGAATCAGCGTCATCTGCAGGTTGATCCACATCTGCCCCTTGAACCCTGATGTGACTGATGAGGCCATCTAATTTGTAGAAGGGCCCAACCAGGTTTGGTTCAGCTTCACGCGTGCCATCAGCGCGGGGCGCTGAGGGGCCAGGATTGAAGTCCAATCCCCAGTTCTGCTTGTTCTCTTTGGCTGAGTTCTTGGCATATTGAAGATTTCACTTGAACAAATTGTCATCGCGACACCAGAGCAGAGAAGTAGGATGAGCATCAGCAGGTTGAGGCCCTCTGACCATGCAAGGGTAGAAGCCTTGAGCAATGGCTTCGGCACGAGTCATGGGTGGAAGATTTTTATAGGTGATATCTCCCCATGGATGCTTGATGGCGTTCTTTTCAGCATACTCTTGGGTCACAAACCTGTACTTGAACCACTGTTCAGCCCAATATCTTCGAATCCATTGGATTCGTATCTTCCTCTGATTATAATCCTCCTCTGAATCAGTCTTGTACATGTCACTTAGATCAGGAGGCAAATCTTAGGAGGTGTTGCCACGGCGCTGTGTGCCATCCTTTCTAACTGTCTTGTCAGTTGCCATTGTCTTCAATTTGAAGGGCTTCAAACTGAATGGCTTCAACACTGGCAAATGCTTCGGTCTGCTAGTTAGACAGGAACTGTCTTCAGGGGAGTGAATGTGACGCTGCAAGAATTCTGCAAATGAATGCAGACTATGAGAACCAAGGGATTCTCCCACGGACATGTACCTGTGATAGCATTAGAGATGTGAGGGAAGGGGAAGAGGTCATATGCATTCTCAGAAGTTTTTGAAGATAAAATAGTTTTGAAGACTTTGACCTCATAGCGCGAAGACATTCACTCATATGATGGGAGTTTGTTCCAGATTTGTACGAATCCACGAATAGGTACAAGTGAGGAATCTAACTATGTTTGAAGCATATGTGAATGTACTAGGCAAGATATGAGATGCATACAGGATAGATCTATATATTTGGGTAGGCAGAAACCTCTTGTGGTAAAAGTGATGAATCTTTCTGGATCAAGAAGATGGTAAAAGGAAAGTTTTATTTACCACACGATGAACTGCTTAGACGGAGAGGAGTTGGATGCCCAGCAGTTCGATCTTCCGTGCCCTAACTTGGCGACGGAGGACAGCTACGGCGACAGCAGAGTAGACGATGTCTGCGGTCGGCGTGAAGACGGCGTCGACGAGGTTGCGGCAGCGAAGCGCTTCATCGCCGGCGTCATCGAGAGCTAGCGGAGGCGCTATGGTTGGTTGAGGTGGAGAGGTGGTAGAAGAACTTTTGACCGTGATGGGACGTGCATTTATAAGCATGGGAGACGGCACTGCGCAATTACGCAGGTGCCCCTGGCGGTTCACATACGAGGGACACGTGGCGGTCATGTAACGCATTGGGAGTTGTCCCACGATCCCACGTACACCACGACTGTCGGAGTGGTCTTTCCGGCTTCTCCGGATTTCAGGCATAAAGGATGGAGCATTAAAATCAGATTTAAAGTTTGTCTCCGTATCTTCTGCTGACAAGGACGCAGAGAAGATATTCGACAGTTCCAACAGAATGCATATGATTTTGACAGACAGAGTGTGAGATGAGAAAGCATAGAGAGGTTAGGGTCCGATCACATTCACTTAGTTCAAAAGATTTAAAAAAGAAGACATAGCTATAAGTGAATGTCGTAGAGGACAGAACATAACTCTATATATATCCTATATGAAGATAAACCAAGTGCGAAGACTTTGCAAATGTAACGCCATGAGAAACACTTCAAACAAAGATTTGGTGGTGGCGTTACCCACCGTATAGGAAGTATTAGACCCAGACACGGCGCACAATTATCATGGCGCTCCGAAGTCAAATTCCATGTTAATGTATTCACACTTAGAATGTAAGTCTTCATTGATTGAAGACATACTTTACTTCGTGTGTTGCACATCTAAGTCATCAATATGCATAAGTGTTAGGATGTGTGCCTGATTACAGACCATTTGAGGATTCTAAGATATTTAGCTCACACCGCAACTTGCAAAACCTTTTCTCATCCAAGGGCTTTGTGAAGATATCTGCCAGTTGCTCTTCAGTGTTGACGTGTATGATATCAATTTCTTACTTCATGACATGATCTCTGAGAAAGTGATGACGAATTTCAATGTGCTTTGTCTTCGAGTGCTGAACTGGGTTGTTGGCAATCTTGATAGCGCTTTCATTATCGCAGTAGAGGGGCACATGCTTCAGTTGGACGCCATAGTCCTTGAGTGTTTGCTTCATCCAGAGCAGCTGAGCGCAGCAAGATCCAGCAGCAATGTATTCAGATTCAGAAGTGGAGAGTGATACACAGTTCTACTTCTTTGAAGACCAACAGACAAGAGATCGTCCTAGAAAGTGACATGTGCCTAATGTATATTTGCGATCAACTTTGTCACCATCATAATCAGCATCTGAGAATCCAACTAGATCAAACTCTGAGCCCTTTGGATACCATAATCTTAGTGTTGGGGTGTAAGCCAAATATCGAAGTATTCGCTTCACAGCTAAGTGATGCGACTCCTTTGGTGCCTCTTGATATCGAGCACACATGCAAGCACTAAGCATAATATCTGGCCCAGATGCACATAAATAAAGCAAAGAACCAATCATGGAGCGGTATACCTGTTGATCAAACTCTTTACCATTGGCGTCGGGACCCAGATGGTGTTTAGCAGGCATAGGCGTCGAGTACCCTTTGCAGTCTTGCATTCCAAACTTCTTCAGGCAGTCTTTAAGGTACTTCTCTTGAGATATGAAGATGCCGTTGCTATGCTGATGAATTTGAAGACCAAGGAAGAACTTCAGCTCACCCATCATTGACATATGATTTTGCTCTTGCATCATGTGACCAAACTCATCACTGTATCTTTTGTCAGTGCAGCCGAAGATAATGTCGTCCACATAGATTTGGCACACAAATAGTTCATCATCATATGTCTTCGTGAAGAGTGTGGGATCTAGGGATCCAGGTTTGAAGCCTTTGCTGTTCAGGAAGTCTTTGAGAGTGTCATACCAAGCACGAGACGCTTGTTTGAGGCCATACAGTGCCTTGTTGAGTTTGTATACCATATCAGGAAGTTTTGGATCTTCAAAGCCAGGTGGTTGTGCAACATACACCTCTTCTTCAATCCTTCCATTGAGAAAGGCACTCTTTACATCCATTTGATACAAAAGTATGTTGTGATGATTTGCATAGGCTAGCAGTATACGAATAGCTTCAAGTCTAGCCACAGGAGCAAATGTTTCATCGAAGTCAATCCCTTTGACTTGAGTGTATCCTTGAGCAACGAGACGAGCTTTGTTTCTGACCACTTGAACATGCTCATCTTGCTTGTTGCAATAGATCCATTTTGTGCCTATTATGTTGTGCTTGCGAGGGTCAGGACGCTTGACAAGTTCCCACACGTTGTTCAGCTCAAACTGTTGAAGCTCTTCTTGCATTGCTTGAATCCATTCGGGTTCCATAAAAGCTTCAGCCACTTTCTTGGGTTCAGATATTGATACAAATGCAAAGTGCCCACAGAAATTTGCTAGTTGTGTTGCTCTTGAACGAGTAAGTGGACCGGGAGCATTTATGCTGTCAATAATCTTCTCAACTTGTACTTCATTTGCAACATGTGGATGAGCTGGACGAAGATGTTGCTCTTGCTGTACATTGTCATCGTCAGGAGGGTTGTCTTCGGACTGAGCATTGTCGTCAGGTCGATTTGGAGCAGAGATGATGAGTTCCTCGTCAGGCTGTGCTTCAGCAGGCATGATCTCACCGGTTCCCATTAGCTTGATAGATTCATTTGGTGAAGCCTCATCCAACACATTTGGTAGGGTCTCTCTTTGTGAACCATTTGTCTCATCAAACTGCACATCCACAGTTTCAACTATTTTATAGAGAAAGATGTTGAAGACTCTGTAGGAGTGTGATTCCTCTCCATATCCAAGCATGAAGCCTTTATGTGCTTTCGGTGCAAACTTTGACTTGTGATGTGGATCCTTGATCCAGCACTTAGCTCCAAATACTCTGAAGTAACTTACGTTAGGCTTCTTTCCAGTGAGGAGTTCATATGATGTTTTCTTCAGAAGCTTGTGAAGATAGACACGGTTGATGATATGGCATGCAGTATCAATAGCTTCGGGCCAGAACCATCTTGGTGTCTTGTATTCATCGAGCATCGTTCGAGCCATCTCAATTAGAGTTCTGTTCTTGCGCTCAACGATGCCATTTTGCTGAGGTGTATACGGGGCTGAGAATTCATGAGTGATTCCCATTGTATCCAAATAAAGATCCAGTCCAGTGTTCTTGAACTCAGTGCCATTGTCACTTCTGATATGCTTGATCTTGACGCCATAGTTGTTCATGGCACGGTTGGCGAAGCGTCTGAAGACATCTTGCACTTCAGTCTTGTAGAGTATTATGTGCACCCATGTGTATCTTGAATAATCATCAACAATGACGAAGCCATAGAGACATGTTGTGGTAGAGAACATGGAGTAGTGAGTAGGGACAAATAAGTCCATGTGAAGCAGCTTGAAGGGTTTGGATGTCGTCATGATTGTCTTGGAGGGATGCTTGGCTCTAGTCATCTTCCCAGCTTCACAGGCACCACATAGATGATCTTTCTTGAACTTAACTTCCTCGATGCCTATGACATGCTTCTTCTTTGCGAGAGTGTGCAGGTTCCTCATGCCGGCATGTCCTAGCCTCCGATGCCAGAGCCAGCACTCTGAAGCTTTTGCTAGAAGACATACGGCCATCTGCGGTCCAGCTGAGAAATCTACCATATACAGATCACCTTTCCTGTATCCTTCAAATACTAAAGACTTGTCAGATTCCATTAGTACAAGGCAACGAAATTTACCAAAGATCACAATCATGTTTAAGTCACAAAGCATTGAGACAGACATTAAGTTGAAGCCAAGAGATTCAACAAGCATGACTTTATCCATGTGCTGATCTCTTGAGATTGCAACTCTACGTAGACCCAACACTTTGCTTTTACCAGTATCAGCAAATGTGATGTGACTCTTGTTAGATGGACGTAATGTTGAGTCCATGAGAATACTTCGATCTCCAGTCATATGATTTGTGCATCCGCTGTCCATAATCCATTCTGAAGACTTTGGTGTCACTCCCTACAATGCAGTTAGGAGGATAGGCTTCACCAAAAGCCATTGTGAAGCATAAACATTTGACGTACAAGTGGATTATGAAAGCTTAGATCCAAGTTAGGACTGATAGGATGTTTAGCAAGTGATTCATGAGCAGTATGAGCAGTAAGTCATTTTGGGCATTTGATCTTGTGCCCTACAAGTGTTTTAGGTCCCCAGCAATAGCATCAGACGCCTTTGATATTCGGCTGGAGACCTTTCCCTGTAAGAGAAAGTTAGTTCTTCTTAACCACCCACATCTTCAGGGGTGGCTTAGAAGCAATGAGTCTAAGAGCAGCATCTGAGAATTTTGGCTTTGGAGCCCTAGCAAATAATTTTGCAGGAGGAGAATAATACTCATAAGAATAGGCAGAAAAATTCTTTGTTTTATGAATATAGCGGTTTGAAGAAACACGCTCATATTCATGTGTCTGAGTATGGTTTCCCTACAAAACATCCGCGTTAGGGTGACCCAGGTGAGTCCTTTGTCTGTATGAAGCCTTAGGACCATATGAAGCCTTTGGTCTGGGGTTTGTCTTCTTCCCAAGAGGTGTCATGATGACGTTTGCTGGAAGTTTCTCAAGACAACCTTTGGCTACCCAGATCTTCTTCATAGGTGGCATGTTCCTGCAGTTAGTACCAATGTACCTCGCAAACACTTCACCATTTTGATTCTTAAACAGTTTATAGTTTGCATCAAATGATTCATCAATGATAAGAGGATTAGCACAAGTGAAGCTAGATAGGGTAGATGGATCCACTGAAGGTTCCTTTGCAGCAACCCATGTGATTTTGGGATACTACTCAGGCTTCCAGTATGAACCATCAACATTCATTTTTCTGTCGAACCCAACACCCTCTTTCCTAGGGTTTCGGTTCAGTATCTGCTTTTTGAGGACATCACATAGAGTCTGATGCCCTTTGAGGCTTTTGTACATCCCTGTTTCAAGCAAAGTCTTCAACCTAGCATTTTCATCAGCAATAGTAGTGGTATCCTCAGCAGAGGGGTTAGTTACCACATCAGTAGTTGAAGATATTGCAACAGTGGCAGCAGTAGAACATTCAGCAACAGATGTAGCGTTATCACGCTCAATGCATTTTAAACATGGTGGTTCAAACTCTTCATGAGTGGAGCTGATCAGTTGTGCGCGGAGTGACTCATTTTCTTTTTGAAGATCTTCATGAGCCGCTTTCAATTTCTCAAGTTCTCGCTTCCTTTGAATCTAATCGTGGGAAAGCTTTTCATGAGTTTTCGAGAGCGATTCATAAAGACCTTCAAGTTCCTTGTACTTAACATGAAGATTTTTTATGTCTTCAATTAAGGACTGAGAACGGGTCATTTCTGCGTCCAACAGGTCATCGCTTTTGTCTAACGGTTTTTGAATATGTTCCATGGCTTTCTGCTGTTCAGTGGCAACTTTAGCAAGTGTTTTGTAGCTAGGTTTTGATTCACAATTAGAGTCATATTCACTAGATGTTTGAAAGTAAGCATCGCGTGATTTTTCCTTGGCACCGCGTGCCATGAAGTAGTAGGTGGGAGCAGAGTCGTCGTCCTCATCAACAATGTTGGGGACGGGGCCATTGTCTTCAGTGTTGAAGATGGACTTGGCCACGTAGGCAGTGGCTAGAGCCAGACTCGCAGCACCAGAATCAGACTCCTCCTCCGACTCCACCTCCGCCTCTTCAGAAGCAGACTCCTCCTCTGAATCCATCTCCTTGCCAACAAATGTGTGAGCCTTGTCCGATGAATTCTTCTTATGTGATGAATACTTTGATGAAGACTTGGAAGAAGACTTCGAGTATTTCTTCTTTTTCTTGCCATCAGAATCATATTCCTTACTCTTTTTCTTCTTCTTCTCATTATCCCACTGAGGACACTCAGAGATGTAGTGACCAGGTTTCTTGCACTTATGACATGTTCTCTTCTTGTAGTCATGGGTAGAAGCTTCATCATTTCTTGAGCTGGATCGTGAAGACTTTTTGAAGCCTTTCTTCCTAGTGAATTTCTAAAACTTCTTCACAAGCATGGCAAGCTCCTTTCCAATGTCTTCAGGATCATCAGAACTACAGTCAGATTCTTTTTCAGATGAAGAAACAACCTTTGCCTTTAAGGCGCGAGATATGCCATAGTTGGGACCATAGATGTCACATTTCTTAGATAGCTGGAACTCATGTGTGTTGAGCCTCTCAAGTATGTCAGACGGATCGAGAGTCTTGAAGTCAGGGCATTCTTGAATCATCAGGGCAAGGATATCAAAGGAGCTGTCAAGTGATCTCAGGAGGGTTTTGACGATTTCATGCTTGGTGATCTCAGTGGCGCCAAGTGCTTGAAGCTCAAAAGTGATGTCAGTGAGATGATCGAATGTGTGCTGGACATTTTCATCGTCATGTCTTTTGAAGTGATTGAAGAGATTGCGAAGGACGCTGATCCTTTGATCTCTCTAGGTTGAGACTCCTTCGTTGACCTTTGAGAGCCAGTCCCAGACTTCCTTTGACATTTCCAGAGCACTTACACGACCATATTGTCCTTTAATCAGTTGACCACAGATGATGTTCTTGGCCGTTGAATCCAGTTGTATGAGCCTCTTGACATCAGCAGGGGTGATGCCTTCACCAGAGCTTCAAGGTGCATGCACATCTTGTTCTTCCAGTAGGGATATTCGGTGCCATCGAAGACGGGGCACGCAGTGGAGACTTTAATTATCCCTGCAGTCGACATAGCTAAAACTCCAGGTGGTTAAACCGAATCACACAGAACAAGGGAGTACCTTGCTCTGATACCAATTTAAAGTGCAGTATATCGACTAGAGGGGGGTGAATAGGCGATTTTTATGAAATGCTTCAAAACATGGTAGTTTTGAAGACAAAAGATAAACTCAATCCTATTAGTATGCAGTGGAAAGTAGACTACACTAGACAAGCCATAGTCATGTATTCAATGAAGTGAAAGCACGAAGACTAATAGCAGCTAGGCAGTAGGGATCAAGATGGAAGAAGGAATGAAGCCAATCCCAACAAGTAGATACTCAGTGAAGTCAATCAGATAAGGCAAGCAGGCAATGACTTCACAACATAGGACAGTAAGTAAAGGGAAGGAAAGGATAGAACTAGTAGCTCGGGGAGGACAGTGATTTGTTAGACCAGTTCCAGTTGCTGTGACAACTGTACTTCTAGTTAGGGAGGCTGAGATTTAACTCAGAAGACCAGGTTATTCCCCTTGAGCTAAGGACACCTAGTCCTCGCCCAATCACTCTGGTAAGTCTTCAAGGTAGACTTCCAAACCTTCACAAACTTCGTTCACCGGCGATCCACAATGACTCCTGGATGCTCAGAACGCGGCGCCTAACCAGCTGGAGGAAACACATTCCTCAAGTGTAATAAGTCTTCAGGTCACACAGACAGAAAGACTTCAGTGATGCCTAACACTCTTTGGCTCTGGGTGTTTTGGCTTTATCCTCGCAAGGATTTCTCTCTCAAATGCTTCGGAGGTGGGTTGCTCTCAAACGACAAAAGCCGTGTAATAACTCTGAGCAGCCACCAATTTATGGTGTAGGGGGTGGGCTATTTATAGCCACTGGGCAACCCGACCTGATTTGTCCGAAGTGACCCTGGGTCACTAAGGAACTGACATGTGTTCCAATGGTCAGATTTCAAACACTCACACGGCAACTTTACTTGGGCTACAAGTAAAGCTGACTCATCCAACTCTGGATAAGATTTGCTCTCATTGTCTTCGCTCGAAGACATAGGATTTGGTTGAGCATCACTTCAGTCACTCTGACTTAGATCACTTGGACCCCACTTAACAGTACGGTGGTTCCTATGACTCAACAAAGAAGAAAAG
Source organism: Secale cereale (assembly GCA_902687465.1). Lineage (NCBI taxonomy): Eukaryota > Viridiplantae > Streptophyta > Magnoliopsida > Poales > Poaceae > Secale > Secale cereale. The sequence continues at coordinate 522,238,920 of LR738714.1, read as the reverse complement.
GAAACAACGAAACGTCTAAGTCTTCGCTCTCCATAGTCTTCACACAATGTCTTCTCTTGTCATAGTCTTCAATAGGATTATCTTCATGTACCACCACTGATGTCAATGTCTTCATACATTTTTAGGGGTCGTCTCCGGTAGGTAAACCGAATCAATGAGGGACTACTACCTGTGTTATCCTGTAATTCTCACAAACACATTAGTCCCTCAACCAGGTTTGTTGTCAATACTCCAAAACCAACTAGGGGTGGCACTAGATGCACTTACAGGTCCGCCGGTGCTGATTGGTTGACGGGGAGGGAACCAGCCCCCGCGCGGATGCGGCAAGCCGTAGTCATCGTAGCGGTGCTGAACCGGAGAGGGGAGGCGAGGTCGTCGGAGAGGCGAGATTTCGACACCCCCCCCTACCTGGCGCGCCAAATGGCGGATTTAGGGCTCCGCAAAACCCAAGAAGTTCGAACACAAGGGCGTGAATGAAGATTTCTCCCACTCACGTCTATCTAGCGTCTCGCTCTCGTCTCGATGGGGGGATTCAAGCACACGACAGTTAGAACACACAAGAGTTTATCCAGGTTCGGGCCACCGCGTGGTGTAAGACCCTACTTCCTGCTTTGGTGGATTAGCCTTGGGCGAGCTGGGAGGTGAACTAGTACAATCGTTCCTGAGCTCAGGAGGTGAGCTCAGGAGGGTCAGCAGGCAAGTGTTCTTGCTCCTTCCGGGGTGGCAGAGTGTATGAGTCGATCCCCTTCACAGTGGGAATCCTAGCTACTTATATAGGCGACGACGGTCCTCTTCCCCCGAAATGTTTAGGCGGGAAGGGATCCCACAACGGCCATTTTTGAGCGGGAACACAAGGATGTTCCTACCCTGACAAAAGCAGTCTTTGCCTGCAAGAGGATCAGGCGATGACGCGGTGGTGGGCTCGACGGTGGCAACCTCCTTGTCGTCCTTGCGGTCTTCGGTCTTGTTGCACCAATGAGGAAACCTTTGCCCCGCTCCTCGGGAACCCGCGGCTGCGCTGTCCCCTTTGCACCGAAATGGTAACTGTGCCGCTGGCGGACGCTGGCACCCGCTGGCGCGGTGCGTCATTGCTGACATCACTGCCTCCTCGTGAGGCAGGCTTGGCCTTGGATTCTCCGCCCCTCCGGAGCACTTGGCTGAGGCCCCTCCCGAGGAGGTCTTGATGTCGTTCTCCTTGCGAGGCTTAGCCCCCTCGCGAGGGTGGCCCGCAGACAGGCAAGTCTGGGTACCCTGGTTCCCAGTACGTAGGTAGCTGTTCTCTCATCTACCCGACTCCCACCTGCTGGAACAGGGGGAGTCTGTAGGGAGGATACTTCGGTATCCCCCACGGTAGGCAACGAGCCCCGCGGAGGCGTACCGCTCTCCGTCTCTCCGGGCGCCAAGGAGTTCCTCGAGGACAGTGAAGCCATGGGGATGTCACACGGAGGTCTATACAAAGGCAAATTAGATATTAGATGCCGAAAAAGGAAGATCATTCGAACATAAGCAGCTTTAAATACTTACAATTCGACCGGGGGCTTGACCCTGGATTGAATCTGGTAGCTATGTTCGGACGATGAGTCCGAACTAATAGGAAGAGTTAGCTTCTTCCTGGGCGCGGCCGTGCCTGCATCAGCAGGGTCCACTCTTTTCCTCCCCTTGGTTAGAATGGGGGAGTCTTCTTCTTCTTCCTCCTCCTCTTCTTCTTTGGGAGAGAGTTGGGAGCCTGTTTCCTCGGACCTTGTGTCCGTAGGGCCAGCAGGGCGGGGGTCGCTCTTGACCTCATTCCTCTTCTTCTTGGCCTTCTTCTTTGGCGCCTTGTACGGCATCGGAATCAACAACGCCGTCACCTGAGGTACCTCTGGGTCTTCTGGTAGGGGAGCCGAACACTTGATCCGCTCTGCCTTTTTCGTCCAGACCTGGATTGAACGCAAAAACTCCAGCTCCTGTTATAATTAAAACAGGGAAAGAATATTGAAAGGATCGATATGGTTGACTAGAGGGGGGGGTGAATAGGCAACTAACAATTTTTAGCTTTTCTTAACCAAATTAAACTTAGCAACAATATAGGTTGCCTAGATATGCAACTAGGTGGGCAACCTATATGATGCAACAATGATAAGCACACAAGCAAGCAAGCTATGAAACACAACAAAAGCTTGCACAAGTAAAGGTAAGACATAACCACAAGTGGAGCCGGTGGAGACGAGGATATGTTACCGAAGTTCCTTCCCTTTGAGAGGAAGTACGTCTCCATTAGAGCGGTGTGGAGGCACAATGCTCCCCAAGAAGCCCCTAGGGCCATCATATTCTCCTCACGCCCTCACACAATGCGAGGTGCCGTGATTCCACTAGTGGTGCCCTTGAAGGTGTAAGTGCATCTAGTGCCACCCCTAGTGGTTTTGGAGTATTGATGACAAATCTGGTTGAGGGACTAATGTGTTTGTGAGAATTGCAGGATAACACAGGTAGTAGTCCCTCATTGATTCGGTTAACCTACCGGAGATGACCCCTAAAAATGTATGAAGACATTGATATCAGTGGTGGTATATGAAGATAATCATATTGAAGACTATGACATGAGAAGACATTGAGTGAAGACTATGGGAAGCGAAGACGTAGAGTTGTCGTTGTTTCCTTTTCTTCTTTGTTGAGTCATAGGAACCACTGCACTGTTAAGTGGGGTCCAAGTGAACTAAGTCAGAGTGACTGATGTGATGCTCAACCAAATCCTATGTCTTCGAGCGAAGACTATGAGAGCAAATCTTATCCAGAGGCGGATCAGTCAGCTTTACTTGGAGCTCAAGTAAAGTTGCCGTGTGTGTTTGAAATCTGACCGTTGGAACACGTGTCAGTTCCTTAGTGACCTAGGGTCACTTCGGACAAATCAGGTCGGGTTGCCTAGTGGCTATAAATAGCCCACCCCCTACACCATAAATTGGTGGCTGCTCAGAGTTATTGCACGGCTTTTGTCGTTTGAGAGCAACCCACCTCCGAAGCATTTGAGAGAGAAATCCTTGTGAGGACAAAGCCCAAACACCCAGAGCCAAAGAGTGTTAGGCATCACTGAAGTCTTTCTGTCTGTGTGACCTGAAGACTTATTACACTTGAGGACTGTGTTTCCTCCAGTCGGTTAGGCGTCGCGTTCTGAGCATCCAAGAGTAATTGTGGATTGCCGGTGAACGAAGTCTGTGAAGGTTTGGAAGTCTACCTTGAAGACTTACCAGAGTGATTGGGCGAGGACTAGGTGTTCTTATCTCAAGGGGAACAAGGTGAAGACGTGGTCTTCTGAGTTAAATCTCAGCCTCCCTAACCAGACGTACAGTTGTCACAGCAACTGGAACTGGTCTAACAAATCACTGTCTTCCCCGAGCTACTGGTTCTATCCTTTCCTTCCCTTTACTTACTGCTCCGTGTTGTGAAGACATTGCATCTTTGCTTTAGCTGATTGTCTTCACTAAGTATCTACGTGTTGTGATTGGCTTCATTCCTTCTTCCTTTATGATCACTACTGCCTAGTTGCTATTAGTCTTCATGCTTTCACTTCATTGAATACATGACTATGGCTTATCTAGTGTAGTCCACTTTCCGCTGCATACTAATAGGCTTGAGCTTATCGTTTGTCTTCGAAACTAGCATGTTTTGAAGCATTTCATAAAAATCGCCTATTCACCCCCCCTCTAGTCGATATACTGCACTTTCAATTGGTATCAGAGCAAGGTACTCCCTTGTTCTGTGTGATTCGGTTTAACCACCTAGAGTTTTAGTTATGTCGACTGCAGGGATAATCAAAGTCTCCGCTGCGTGCCCTGTCTTCGATGGCACCGAATATCCCTACTGGAAGAACAAGATGCGCATGCATCTTGAAGCCATTGACGTGGACCTCTGGTTCGTCATCAAACACGGCGTTCCCAAGACTGGTGAAGGCGTCACCGCTGCTGATGTCAAGAGGCTCGTTCAACTGGATTCAACGGCCAAGAACATCATTTGTGGTCATCTGACCAAAGTACAGTATGGTCGTGTGATGGCTTCTCGCCCCTCGTTGGTTACCCCAAGTGGAAGGTTTGAGATGCAGTGTAGCGGAAGTTTTCCCTTGGCAATACCAAGGATCGATTTCCCTGAGACTCCCAGTTTCAACAAGAAGGTGTCAACTGCTAACGGCGCCAGATATTAGCAATCAACGTGGACCTGCACATAGATACAAATAACTTTGCTCCCAACGAGTACAGAGAGGTTGTCAATCCCTCCGGCCTTGTAGTTTACAAAGGATCAAACGCAAGTGATAATAGTGATAGATGTAATTGCAATAGTAAGTAAAAGCGGAAAAGTAAATAGCGGATGTGATCAATGATGGTAATATGGACCGGAGTCTCATGATGTTCACTAGTGATGTCTCTCTCCCAAAAGACGTAAAACAGCTATGTGAGGTAAATGAATTACAGCTGGGCAATTGACAGGACCAATGCTGACTAAGTTGCAAGAAAGGTAGAGGTTCAAAGCATGGGCGGTACGCCGAGGTAAGTAGACCGAAATCCATCTGCATCTACTACTAATCATCCACCTTGAGATATCTATCCAGAACATCTCGCTGGTATTAAGTTGCGAGTCCCACCCATAATGTAAACTCAAAGCAATAGACAACTGCATTAAAAGAACTTTGCGTAAAGTAAACAGTCCTTGCACCCGCGGGCACAAGCACCGTTGTTTTCCCCCTTGTGGCAACAGCACATCCCCTAGACTCATGTTTCTGTCACTCAAACTAGTCATCGAGGGGCATGAACCCACAATCAAGCATAACGTTCCCTCTTGGAGTCACTACCTACTACTTGGCCAAAGCAATAAATAACAACGGAGAACATGCAAGAATTACTTACGAACATAAATATAAAAGAGGTGAATCAAATATATTACTCAAACACAATCTGAACATAATCTCATAATCCATCGGATCCCAGCAAACTCATCATAGCAACAACATAAGGATTACATATGTGCCTCGATCATGTAGGGCAGCTCACGAGGACTAATTAGTGAAGCACAAGAACGGGAGGAGAACATCACATAGCTACTGGTCATGGACCCATGGTCCAAGGGAGACTACTCACAACTCATCCGGGAGGCGTCCATGGTGGTGGAGAAGCTCCCGGTGGTGATCCTCCCCTCCGGCAGGGTGCCGGGAAGAGTTCTCCTGGTGCTCCCGATCTTGGAAGCGGCGGTGGCGGCGGAACAGACATGAGATCGCGAAAAAGAGTTCCCGTCTCGAGGGTTTCGGGAGACGCTTTAAATATATGCCAAAGGGGGGCATCAGACGAGGCTCGGGGGGCCCAGGCGCCCCCCCGGCGCGGCCTAGGGGGGGCGCGCCACCAGGGCGCCTGGGGCCCTGGTGGTCCCCCTCCGGCTGTGCTTCGGGAGCCTGGTAGCTTCTTGAACGCTGCTTTTTTATATAATTTTTCTGTATTTTTTCTGGCAGTTCTCGTAACGTGAAAACCTGAAATACAAAAACAGCCGAAAACAGAAACTGGCACTGGGGTGCACTGAGTTAATAGGTTAGTCCAAATATGATCAAAACTGTATGGAAGTGTATAAATAACATAGCAATATCACCCAAAAGAGGCATGGAGCAAGCAGAAATTATAGATACGTTTTGGACGTATCAACATCCCCAAGCTTAATTCCTGCTCGTCCTCGAGTAGGTAAATGATAACAAGAATAATTTCTGTGGTGACATGCTATTAACCATATAGGACTTTTTCATAGTCACATGACAAAAGCTTACTGAGACAATGAATCTATAGTAATTAAGTTGCCTCATGAGAAAATCACAAAGAACTGAAAGTTTTATAATATGATATTGAAACATCAAATAGATTTGTAATGAACATGATGTGCAAATATGATAGAGTGATATCTCGCTTGCCCCCTTTAGTGAAGCAAAACATAAATGCAGGGGCACCTCCAAGGTTTAAGTGATGACTAGATACAATGATTTCAAAATAAACGATATCACAATCATGCAAAAGACAATGCTACTTTGGGACAATGCACATTACACTCAGAATGACAATCATGCTCTCAGTAGTTGGTGCTTTTAAAAGAAGGTGGAGACTCTCGAACCGTGGCTTTTGTTGGCAAGGTTGAAAACCCGTAATCGGAAACAAAGACAAAACATGTACCAGAGCTCTTGATTTTAAAACAAAGGTAATAATTTTTTTTAGATCATGCATGTTTTGTCAACGAATGCTAGCAGACAACTCAATCACTTCTTGAGATGGACAAGTTTCGAGGAACGGCTCTCGAATGAGGACGATCACATCCTCTTAATCTCCTTTGTTTATCACTGCCAAAGTTTTCTGATTTCTCGTGAACAAAGCGTGAAGGAGGGTTTGTTTGTTATATTATCTTTTTGAGCCGGGCGCACTCAATGCCAGTTCCTTCTCGTATTATGGGTTTGCACATTATACATGCAATCCCGGGGTGAAGCTTGTCCAACTTAAAAAGATTATGAATTAACTACTACTTCCTCATGGACTTACAACAGAGGCACAAAATAGGAATGCTTTTCTTTGAATAATTTTGAGATGGTACATGCAAGTCTCCGTTAGGAATGGCAGGTAAATACCATGTAGGAAGGAATGGTGGACTCATATGGCATAACTGGTATAAAAGAATGTGGATGCACAAGCAGTCAGTCCGCTTAGTACAGGCGAAGGTTAGCAAAAGACTGGGAGCGACCAACTAAGAGAGCAATGACGGTCATAATCATGCAGAGCGACAAAGCAACATTGAATCAGGCATGGAAGTTATATCGCTACTCAGAAACAAAAGATCATCAAGGCTTGACAAACTTTCTTTACAGTCTTAAATATGCGTGAGCATATGCCAAGTCAATCAAAATAAATTCTTTGAAGGAAGATATTACTAAACCATACCACATCATAGGCAAACAAATCATGTTGGTACTCCAATAACACATTGGGAACCCCCCAGCTATTTGAGACTAACCATAAGAAAACATGAACTACTAAGCGCCATTATGCACGTAGCATCTTTATCATAGACATATCAACCAATGCAACGCAAGCAAACTCTCTTAATAAGATAAGCATGATAACTAAAGAGAGTTCAAGCAACCAACTAAACGAAAGCTCTTTAAAAAGATAAGCATGAAACTGAGAGCTGAACATGATAGTAGCTATTAAAAGACAAAGAACACACACAGCAAGGATAGACATGAAAATTCTATGTTATGTTCTAGGTAGAAGTGGAGCGTGTTTCTCTCCCACATAAAGAAAGCTGAGTTCCAACTCGTTATGAAAAAGAAAACTAAAAAGGAACTAAAAGCAAGATGCTCCAAGCATAGCACATAACACATGAAGTGATTAAAATATAGTGGAACGAAAGACGAACTGATAATGTTGATGGAGAAGGGGATGCACGGGGGCATCCCCAAGCTTAGACGCTTGAGTCTCCTTGAATATTTCTTGGGGGTGCACGGGGGCATCCCCAAGCTTGAGCGTTTGACACTCCTGGATCTTTTTATCATCTTTCCTCGCACACTTGAAAACTCCCTTCATACATAACTCATCATAATCTGATTAGTGAGGTTAGTACCCATAATAAAATAATTGTTCCTTGCTGGAAATAAAGATATTCTTGAAGTTCTACTGTTTCTCAAGATTGCCAAAAGGTTTTTGCAAAGAAAAAGCAAGCTCTAGGTTTGCAAAATGAAGGAAAGGCAAAACAGGACAGAATCTGTGAAAAACAGAACAGCAGGTAGTAAATGATTTTTTCCGGGCACTTCTGCAACTCTAATCAAAAAACTCAAAACAGACGCACGAAAGACAATTATATAGAGCACGCTGTCGAAACAATTCAGACCAAAAAGATGATCTGGTGATTTTATACGAATTTTTTTATCCAAGGACAGAATCTGTTTCCTGGACAGCATGTCACAACTTTTGAACTTTCTTGCAATCAGAGGCTATACTTGGCACAAAATTTGAAAAGCAAAGATACAATGATGATGCTACAGTAGTAACAACATCAAGACACAACAAAAACAAAATAAATTTTATTCATTGGGCTGCCTCCCAAAAGCGCTTTCTTTTATGCCTTTAAGATAGGCATAATGCATAGAGATCAAGTCTTATCAAGAGTAAAAAAATAGCTAGCCCGTATAACGGACTCAAAAGGTAACTTAATCTTCTTTCGAGGGAAGTGTTCCATCCCTTTCTTGAGAGGAAACTGGAATTTTATATTACCCTCTTTCATGTCAATGATAGCACCAACGGTGCGTAGAAAAGGACGTCCCAAAATAATTGGACACGAAGGTTCACATTCAATATCCATAATAGTAAAATCAACAGGAACATAGTTGTCATTGACAATGATAAGAACATCGTCGATCCTCCCCAAAGGTTTCTTTATGGAAGAATCAACGAGACGAACACCAAAAGAACAAGAATCAAAAGGTTTCAATTTAAGCATATCATATAGTCTTTTGGGCATAATGGAGGTACTAGCTACAATATCACATAAAGCATAGCAAGAGAAGTTGTTTATTTTAATTTTAATCATAGGGTCCCAACCATCTTCTATCTTTCTAGGTATGGAGGCTTCCACTCTAAGTTTCTCCTCCCTAGCTTTGATGAGAGCATTAGTGATATGCTCTGTGAAGGCAAGGTTAATCGTGCTAGTGCGGGGATCTCTAGACATCTTGTGAGGGAAATCAATAACTTCGGTAAGAGTGCAATTGTCAAAATCAAGGTCACTACTATCAAGTAAGGTTGTAGTGGTGTCCTTTAGGTTCACTTGTTTGGTAGTTTCTATAGTCATAGCATCACCATTAATAGGTCCATCGGGACCAGGAGTGCATTTGGTGCTAAGAGTTTGGATATCCTCAACAACTTGGATAGTAGCAACAGTGTGGTGGGTAGGAAGGCTCTTAATTCTATCTTCTTCCTCCCTTTCTCTAGCCCATCTCTCTTTAAGTTTAGCCATCATCCTAATATTTTCATTAATTTGCAATTGAATAGCATTAATAGGAGTGACCTTCCTCTCCTCAAGAGGAGAAGTTCTAATTTTAACCAATTCTACCTCATTGGCTAAATTGTCTACCTTCAAAGAGGGATCACCTAGTTTGTTCAGTTTTTCTTCTACACTATGATTAAAAGCTTTTTGGGTAGTGATGAAATCTTCAAGCATAATCTCTAGTTCAGTAGTGGAGTTCTTGGTGCTAGGATAAGCATTGTTGTTCCCATAAGAATTAGAGGGGAACGGTCTAGGATTGCTACCAAAATTACTCCTATAAGCATTGTTATTAAAATTGTTTCTAGAGATAAAGTTCACATCTACTTGTTCTTGAGCAATCAAAGAATTTAAAGGAACATCACGAGGATCAACAGAAGATTGCTTGGAAAGTAGAGACATAATCAAGTCAACTTTTTCGTTTAGAGAGGAAATCTCCTCGACAGAGTTTACCTTCCTACCTGTTGGAGCGCGTTCGGTGTGCCATTGGGAATAGTTGGTCATCATCTCATCGAGAAGCTTTGTGGCAGCACCAAGTGTAGTTGACATAAAGGTTCCTCCCGCGGCCGAATCTAACAAGTTCCGCGAGGTAAAGTTCAAGCCTGCATAAAAAGTTTGGATAACCATCCAAGTAGTCAAACCATGAGTAGGGAAGTTCTTGATAAGAGATTTCATACGTTCCCAAGCTTGGGCAACGTGTTCATTATCCAATTGTTTAAAATTCATTATGTTACTTCTTAGTTGGATAATTTTAGCAGGTGGATAGTATTTTCCAATAAAAGCATCTTTGCACTTGTCCCATGAATCTATGATGTTTCTAGGCAAAGACTGAAACCAAATTTTAGCTCCTCCTCTCAAAGAGAAAGGAAAAAGCTTAAGCTTAACAATATTACCATCTATTTCTTGGTACTTTTGCATATCACAAAGTTCAACAAAGTTGTTCAAGTGTAAAGCAACATCATCTCCAGCACCAGAGAATTGATCTTTCATGACTAAGTTCAGTAAAGCAGATTTAATTTCATATGAAGGTGTTGAAGTGGCAGGTGTAGTGATAGGTGTGCAGATAAAGTCATCATTGTTGTGACTAGTGAAGTCACACAACTTGGTGTTCTCGGTGGAACCCATAGTAGCAAGCAAGCAAGATAACTATTTTTGTGATTTTCGATAAAAGATACTAAAGCAAAAACTGAAAGATAAACTAACAAGACTAAAAAACAAAAGGTAAAAGATAGCGTGCAACTCCCCTATCCTGAAGAGTGGAGTCCCCGGCAACGGCGCCAGAAAACTTTGCTTGATGGCTTCTCGCCCCTCGTTGGTTACCCCAAGTGGAAGGTTTGAGATGCAGTGTAGCGGAAGTTTTCCCTTGGCAATACCAAGGACCGATTTCCCTGAGACTCCCAGTTTCAACAAGAAGGTGTCAACTGCTAACGGCGCCAGATATTAGCAATCAACGTGGACCTGCACACAGATACAAATAACTTTGCTCCCAACGAGTATAGAGAGGTTGTCAATCCCTCCGGCCTTGTAGTTTACAAAGGATCAAACGCAAGTGATAATAGTGATAGATGTAATTGCAATAGTAAGTAAAAGAGGAAAAGTAAATAGAGAATGTGATCAATGATGGTAATATGGATCGGAGTCTCATGATGTTCACTAGTGATGTCTCTCTCCCAAAAGACGATAAAACAGCTATGTGAGGTAAACGAATTACAGCTGGGCAATTGACAAGACCAATGCTGACTAAGTTGCAAGAAAGGTAGAGGTTCAAAGCATGGGCGGTACGCCGAGGTAAGTAGACCGAAATCCATCTGCATCTACTACTAATCATCCACCTTGAGATATCTATCCAGAACATCTCGCTGGTATTAAGTTGCGAGTCCCACCCATAGTGTAAACCCAAAGCAACAGACAACTGCATTAAAAGAACTTTGCGTAGAGTAAACAGTCCTTGCACCCGCGGGCACAAGCACCGTTGTTTTCCCCCTTGTGGCAACAGCACATCCCCTAGACTCATGTTTCTGTCACTCAAACTAGTCATCGAGGGCATGAACCCACAATCAAGCATAACGTTCCCTCTTGGAGTCACTACCTACTACTTGGCCAAAGCAATAAATAACAACGGAGAACATGCAAGAATTACTTATGAACATAAATATAAAAGAGGTGAATCAAATATATTACTCAAACACAATCTGAACATAATCTCATAATCCATCGGATCCCAGCAAACTCATCATAGCAACAGCATAAGGATTACATATGTGCCTCGATCATGTAGGGCAGCTCACGAGGACTAATTAGTGAAGCACAAGAACGGGAGGAGAACATCACATAGCTACTGGTCATGGACCCATGGTCCAAGGGAGACTACTCACAACTCATCCGGGAGGTGTCCATGGTGGTGGAGAAGCTCTCGGTGGTGATCCTCCCCTCCGGCAGGGTGCCGGGAAGAGTTCTCCTGGTGCTCCCGATCTTGGAAGCGGCGGCGGCGGCGGAACAGAGATGAGATCGCGAAAAAGAGTTCCCGTCTCGAGGGTTTCGGGAGACGCTTTAAGTATATGCCAAAGGGGGGCATCAGACGAGGCTCGGGGGGCCCCGGCGCGGCCCAGGGTGGGGCGCGCCACCAGGGCGCCTGGGGCCCTGGTGGTCCCCCTCCGGCTGTGCTTCGGGCGCCTGGTAGCTTCTGGAACGCTGATTTTTTATATAATTTTTCTGGATTTTTTCTGGCAGTTCTCGTAACGTGAAAACCTGAAATACAAAAACAGCCGAAAACAGAAACTGGCACTGGGGTGCACTGAGTTAATAGGTTAGTCCAAATATGATCAAAAGTGTATGGAAGTGTATAAATAACATAGCAATATCACCCAAAAGAGGCATGGAGCAAGCAGAAATTATAGATACGTTTTGGACGTATCATCGTGTGAGTGCTCTGGACATGTCAAAGGAAGTTTGGGACTGGCTCTCAAAGGTCAATGAAGGAGTTTCTACCCAGAGAGATCAAAGGATCAGCGTCCTTCGCAATCTCTTCAATCGCTTCAAGAGACATGACAATGAGAATGTCCAGCGCACTTTTGATCGTCTCACTGACATCACAAATGAGCTTCAAGCACTTGGCGCCACTGAGATCACCAAGCATGAAATCGTCAAGACTCTTCTGAGATCACTCGACAGCTCATTTGATATCCTTGCACTGATGATTCAAGAACGCCCTGACTTCAAGACTCTCGATCCGTCTGATATACTTGAGAGGCTCAACACACATGAGTTCCAGCTATCTGAGAAGCGTGACATCTATGGTCCCAACTATGGCCAATCTCGTGCCGTGAAGGCAAAAGTTGTTTCCTCATCTGAAGAAGAATCTGACTGCAGTTCTGATGATCCTGAAGACATTGGAATGGAGCTGGCCATGCTTGTGAAGAAGTTCCAGAGATTCACTAGGAAGAAAGGCTTCAAAAGGTCTTCAAGATCCAGCTCAAGAAATGATGAAGCATCTGCTCATGACTACAAGAAAATAACATGCCATAAGTGCAAGAAACCTGGTCACTACATCTCTGAGTGTCCTCAGTGGGACAACGAGAAGAAGAAGAAGAAGAGCAAGGAATATGATTCTGATGACAAGAAAAAGAAGAAATACTCAAAGTCCTCTTCAAAGTCTTCATCAAAGTCTTCATCACACAAGAAGAATTCATCTGGCAAGGCTCGTGCTTTTGTTGGCAAGGAGATGGATTCTGAGGAAAAGTCTGCTTCTGAAGAGGTGGAGGTGGAGTCGGAGGAAGAATCTGATTCTGGTGCTGCAAGTCTGGCGTTAGCCACTGCCTACGTGGGCAAGTCTATCTTCAACACTGAAGACAATGGCCCCGTCAACAACAATGATGATGATGACGACGACTCTGCACCCACCTTCTGCTTCAAGGCACGCGGTGCCAAGGTAAAATCATGCGATGCTTACTTTCAAACATCTAGTGAAGATGACTCTGATTGTGAATCAAAACCTAGCTACAAAACACTTGCTAAAATTGCCACTGAACAGCAGAAAGCCATGGAACATATTCAAAAACTGTTAGACAAAAGCGATGACCTGTTGGACGCGGAAATGACCCGTTCTCAGTCCTTAATTGAAGACATAAAAAATCTTCATGTTAAGTACAAAGAACTTGAAGAGCTTTATGAATCGCTTTCAAAAACTCATCAAAAGCTTTCCCACGATTACATTCAAAGGAAGCGAGAACTTGAGAAAGTGAAAGCGGCTCATGAAGATCTTCAAAAGGAGAATGAGTCACTCCGCGCACAACTGATCAGCTCCACTCACGAAGAGTTTTAACCACCATGTCTAAAATGCATTGAACGTGATAATGCTACATCTGTTGCTGAATGCTCTTCTGCTGCCACTGTTGCAATATCTTCAACTATTGATGTGGTAACTAACCCCTCTGCTGAGGAAACCACTACTATTGCTGATGAAAATGCTAGGTTGAAGACTTTGCTTGAAATAGGGATGTACAAAAGCCTCAAAGGGCATCAGACTCTATGTGATGTCCTCAAAAAGCAGATACTGAACCGAAACCCTGGGAAAGAGGGTGTTGGGTTCGACAAGAAAATGAATGTTGATGGTTCATACTGGAAGCCTGAGCAGTATCCCAAAACCACATGGGTTGCTGCAAAGGGACCTTCAGTGGATCCATCTACCTTATCTGGCTTCACTTGTGCTAATCCTGTTATTATTGATGAATCCTTTGATGCAAACTATAAACTGTTTAAGAATCAAAATGGTGAAGTGTTTGCCAGGTATATTGGTGAAGGAAATATGCCCTAGAGGCAATAATAAAGATGTTATTTGTATTTCCTTATATATCATGATAAATGTCTTTTATTCATGCTAGAATTGTATTAACCGGAAACTTAGTACATGTGTGGATACATAGACAAAACAGTATGTCCCTAGTATGCCTCTACTAGACTAGCTCATTGATCAAAGATGGTTATGTTTCCTAGCCATAGACATGAGTTGTCATTTGATCAACGGGATCACATCATTGGGAGAATGATGTGATGGACAAGACCCATCCGTTAGCATAGCACTATGATCGTTTAGTTTAACTGCTATTGCTTTCTTCATGACTTATACATGTTCCTATGACTATGAGATTATGCAACTCCCGAATACCGTAGGAACACCTTGTGTGCTATCAAACGTCACAACGTAACTGGGTGATCATAAAGATGCTCTACAGGTGTCTCCGAAAGTATTCATGGTGTTGGCATAGATCAAGATTAGGATTTGTCACTCCGAGTGTCGGAGAGGTATCTCTGGGCCCTCTCGGTAACACACATCATAATAAGCCTTGCAAGCAAAAGACTAATGAGTTAGTCACGAGATGATGTGTTAAGGAACGAGTAAAGAGACTTGCCGGTAACGAGATTGAACTAGGTATAAAGATACCGACAATCGAATCTCGGGCAAGTAACATACCGTTTGACAAAAGGAACAACGTATGTTGTTATGCAGTTCTGACCGATAAAAGATCTTCGTAGAATGTGTAGGAGCCAATATGAACATCCAGGTTCCCTATTGGTTATTGACCGGAGATGAGTCTCGGTCATGTCTACATAGTTCTCGAACCCGTAGGGTCCGCACGCTTAACGTTTGATGACGATCGGTATTATGAGTTTATGTCTATTGATGTACCGAAGGTAGTTCGGAGTCCCGGATGAGATCACGGACATGACGAGGAGTCTCGGAATGTCCGAGACATAAAGATTGATATATTGGACGGCTATATTCGGACACCGGAAGTATACCGGAAAAGTTTCGGATTTATCGGGAATGCCGGAAGGGGTTACCGGAACCCCCTACGAGAGGGGATGGTCCATAGTGGGCCTAAAGGGAAATAGAGAGGCAGCCCATAGGGCTGGCCGGCGCCCCCACCTAGGGTTCCTAGTTGGACTAGGATTGGGGGGGGGGGCGCCACCTCTCCTATTCCTTTCCCCCTTCTTCCTTTCGGTGAATCCTACTAGGAATAGGATTGCAATCCTATTCCTAGTAGGACTCCTTCCCTAGCCGCACCAGGAAGGGCCGGCCGGCCTCCCTCCCCTGCTCCTTTATATACGGGGGCAGGGGGCACCCAAAGACACACAAGTTGAATTGTTTTAGCCGTGTGCGGTGCCCCCCTCCACAGAATCACACCTCGGTCATACCGTCGTGGAGCTTAGGCGAAGCCCTGCGCCGGTGAACACATCATATCCGTCACCACGCCGTCGTGCTGATGAAACTCTCCCGTGAAGCTCAACTGGATCAAGAGCTCGTGGGACGTCATCAAGCTGAACGTGTGCTGAACGCGGAGGTGCCGTACGTTCGGTGCTTGATCGGTTGGATCGCGAAGAAGTTCGACAACATCAACCGCGTCACTTGACGCTTCCGCTCCCGGTCTACGAGGGTACGTAGACACACTCTCCCCTCTCGTTGCTATGCATCTGGTAGATAGATCTTGCGTGATAGTACGAAAATTTTAAAATACTACGTTCCCCAACAGTGGCATCATGAGCCAGGTCTATGCGTAGATGATATGCACGAGTAGAACACAATGACATTGTGGACGATACTAGTCATACTGCTTACCAGCATGTCATACTTTGCTTCGGCGGTATTGTGAGACGAAGCGGCCCGGACCGACATTACGCGTACGCTTACGCGAGACTGGTTTCACCGTTACGAGCACTCGTTGCTTAAAGGTGACTGGCGGGTGTCTGTCTCTCTCACTTTAGCTGAATCAAGTGTGGCTACGCCCGGTCCTTGTGAAGGTTAAAACAGCACATACTTGACGAAACATCGTTGTGGTTTTGTATGCATAGGTAAGAACGGTTCTTGCTAAGCCCGTAGCAGCCACGTAAAACTTGCAACAAACAAAGTAGAGGACGTCTAACTTGTTTTTGCAGGGCATGTTGTGATGTGATATGGTCAAGACATGATGAGTTATACGGTTTTGTATGAGATGATCATGTTTTGTAAAGTTATCGGCAACTGGCAGGAGCCATATGGAACGCTTTATTGTATGAAATGCAATCGCCATGTAATTGCTTTACTTTATCACTAAGCGGTAGCGATAGTCGTGGAAGCAATAGTTGGCGAGACGACAACGATGCTACGATGAAGATCAAGGTGTCAAGCCGGTGACGAAGGTGATCATGACGGTGCTTTGAAGATGGAGATCAAAAGCACAAGATGATGATGGCCATATCATGTCACATATTTTGATTGCATGTGATGTTTATCTTATTATGCTTCTTATTTTGCTTAGAACGACGGTAGCATTATAAGATGACCCCTTACTAAATTTCAAGGTATAAGTGTTCTCCTTGAGTATGCACCGTTGCGAAAGTTCGTCGTGCCGAGACACCACGTGATGATCGGGTGTGATAAGCTCTACGTTCAAATACAACGGGTGTAAGCCAGTTTTGCACACGCAGAATACTCGGGTTAAACTTGACGAGCCTAGCATATACAGATATGGCCTCGGAACACTGGAGACCGAAAGGTCGAGCATGAATCATATAGTAGATATGATCAACATAAGATGTTCACCATTGAAAACTACTCCATCTCACGTGATGATCGGACATGGTTTAGTTGATTTGGATCACGTGATCATTTAGATGACCAGAGGGATGTCTATCTAAGTGGGAGTTCTTTAAATTAATATGATTAAATTGAACTTTAATTTATCATGCAGACACTTTGAACGTCTGGCAGTCGCGGTCTGATGACTACACGATAGTTCAGTGTGCCATGCTTTACGGCTTAGAACCGGGACTTCAACGACGTTTTGAACGTCATGGAGCATATGAGATGTTCCAGGAGTTGAAGTTAATATTTCAAGCAAATGCCTGAATTGAGAAATATGAGATTTCCAATAAGTTCTACAGCTGCAAATTGGAGGAGAATAGTTCTATCAGTGAACACTTGCTCAGAATATCTGGGTACTACAATCATATGACTCAACTTGGTTGCAAAGTTGACGAGGATAGTGTTATTGATAGAGTTCTTCAATCACTGCCACCAAGCTATAAAGGCTTCGTGATGAACTATAACATGCAAGGGATGCAAAAGACAATTCCCGAGCTCTTCGCTATGCTCAAAGCTGCGGAGGTAGAAATCAAAAAGGAGCATCAAGTGTTGATGGTTAACAAGACCACTAGTTTCAAGAAAAAGGGCAAGGGAAAGAAAGGGAACTTCAAAAAGAATAGCAAGTCAGTTGCTACTTCCACGAAGAAACCCAAATCTGGAGCCAAGCCTGAAACTGAGTGCTTCTACTGCAAGGGGACTGGACACTAGAAGCGGAACTGCCCCAAGTATTTGGCGGATAAGAAGGATGGCAAGATGAACAAAGGTATATGTGATATACATGTTATTGATGTGTACCTTACTAATGCTCGTAGTAGTACCTGGGTATTTGATACCGGTTCGGTTGCTAATATTTGTAACTCGAAACAGGGACTACGGATTAAACGAAGATTAGCTAAGGTCGAGGTGACGATGCGCGTGGGAAACGGTTCCAAAGTCGATGTGATCGCCGTCGGCACGCTACCTCTACATCTACCTTCGGGATTAGTTTTAGACCTAAATAATTGTTATTTGGTGCCAGCGTTAAGCATGAACATTATATCTGGATCTTGTTTATTGCGAGACGGTTATTCATTTAAATCAGAGAATAATGGTTGTTCCATTTTAATGAATAATATCTTTTATGGTCATGCACCCTTGAAGAGTGGTCTATTCTTATTGGATACACATATTCATAATATTGAAACCAAAAGATGCAAGGTTAATAATGATAGTGCAACTTATTTGTGGCACTGCCGTTTAGGTCATATTGGTGTAAAACGCATGAAGAAACTCCATAATGATGGACTTTTGGAATCACTTGATTATGAATCACTTGGTGCTTGCGAACCATGCCTCATGGGCAAGATGACTAAAACTCCGTTCTCCGGAACTATGGAGCGAGCAACAGATTTGTTGGAAATCATACATACTGATGTATGTGGACCAATGAGTGTTGATGCTCGCGGCGGGTATCGTTATTTTCTGACCTTCACTGATGATTTGAGCAGATATGGGTATATCTACTTAATGAAACACAAGTCTGAAACATTTGAAAAGTTCAAAGAATTTCAGAGTGAAGTAGAGAATCATCGTAACAAGAAAATAAAGTTCCTACGATCTAATCGTGGAGGAGAATATTTGAGTTACGAGTTTGGTCTTCATTTGAAACAATGTGGAATAGTTTCACGACTCACGCCACCTGGAACACCACAGCGTAATGGTGTGTCCGAACGTCGTAACCGTACTTCATTGGATATGGTGCGATCTATGATGTCTCTTACCGATTTACCACTATCGTTTTGGGGTTATGCTTTAGAGACAGCTGCATTCACGTTAAATAGGGCACCATCTAAATCCGTTGATACGACACCTTATGAACTATGGTTTGGCAAGAAACCAAAGTTGTCGTTTCTTAAAATTTGGGGCTGCGATGCTTATGTGAAAACACTTCAACCTGATAAGCTCGATCCCAAGTCGGAAAAATGTGTCTTCATAGGATACCCAAAAGAGACTGTTGGGTACACCTTCTATCACAGATCCGAAGGCAAAATATTCGTTGCTAAGAACGGATCCTTTCTAGAAAAAGAGTTTCTCTCGAAAGAAGTGAGTGGGAGGAAAGTAGAACTTGATGAGGTAATTGTACCTTCTCCCGGATTGGAAAGTAGTACATCACAGGAAATTGTTCCAGTGATTCCTACACCAATTAGTGAGGAAGTTAATGATAATGATCATGAAACTTCGGATCAAGTTTCTACTGAACGTCGTAGATCAACCAGAGTACGTTCCGCACCAGAGTGGTACGGCAACCCAGTTCTGGAAATCATGTTACTAGACCATGATGAACCTACGAACTATGAGGAAGCGATGATGAGCCCAGATTCCGCAAAATGGCTTGAAGCCATGAAATCTGAGATGGGATCCATGTATGAGAACAAAGTATGGACTTTGGTTGACTTGCCCGATGATTGGCAAGCCATCGAAAATAAATGGATCTTCAAGAGGAAGACCGACGGAGACGGTAATATTACTGTTTACAAAGCTCGACTTGTTGCGAAAGGTTTTCGACAAGTTCAAGGAGTTGACTACGATGAGACTTTCTCACCTGTAGCGATGCTTAAGTCTGTCCGAATCATGTTAGCAATTGCCGCATTTTATGATTATGAAATCTGGCAAATGGATGTCAAAACTGCATTCCTAAATGGATATCTCAAAGAAGAGTTGTATATGATGCAACCGGAAGGTTTTGTCGATCCAAAAGGTGCTAACAAAGTATGCAAGCTCCAGCGATCCATCTATGGACTGGTGCAAGCATCTCGGAGTTGGAATATACGCTTTGATGAGGTGATCAAAGCATATGGTTTTATACAGACTTTTGGACAAGCCTGTATTTACAAGAAAGTGAGTGGGAGCTCTGTAGCATTTCTAATATTATATGTAGATGACATATTGTTGATTGGAAATGATATAGAATTTCTGGATAGCATAAAAGGATACTTGAATAAAAGTTTTTCAATGAAAGACCTCGGTGAAGCTGCTTACATATTAGGTATCAAGATCTATAGAGATAGATCAAGACGCTTAATTGGACTTTCACAAAGCACATACCTTGATAAGATTTTGAAAAAGTTCAAAATGGATCAGTCAAAGAAAGGGTTCTTGCCTGTTTTACAAGGTATGAAATCGAGTAAGACTCAATGCCCGACCACTGCAGAAGATAGAGAGAAAATGAAAGTCATTCCCTATGCCTCAGCCATAGGATCTATCATGTATGCAATGCTGTGTACCAGACCTGATGTGTGCCTTGCTATAAGTCTAGCAGGGAGGTACCAAAGTAATCCAGGAGTGGATCACTGGACAGCGGTCAAAAACATCCTAAAGTATCTGAAAAGAACAAAGGATATGTTTCTCGTATATGGAGGTGACAAAGAGCTCGTCGTAAACGGTTACGTCGATTCTAGCTTTGACACAGATCCGGATGACTCAAAGTCACAAATCGGATATGTATTTTTATTGAACGGTGGAGCTGTCAGTTGGTGCAGTTCCAAGCAGAGCGTCGTGGCGGGATCTACGTGTGAAGCGGAATACATAGCTGCTTCAGAAGCAGCAAATGAAGGAATCTGGATGAAGGAGTTCATATCCGATCTAGGTGTAGTACCTAGTGCATCGGGTCCAATGAAAATCTTTTGTGACAACACTGGAGCCATAGCCTTGGCGAAGGAATCCAGGTTTCACAAGAGAACAAAGCACATCAAAAGACGCTTCAATTCCATCCGCGATCTAGTCAGGGAGGGAGACATAGAGATTTGCAAAATACATACGGATCTGAATGTTGCAGACCCGTTGACTAAGCCTCTTCCACGGGCAAAACATGATCAGCACCAAGACTCCATGGGTGTGAGGATCATCACTTTGTAATCTAGATTATTGACTCTAGTTCAAGTGGGAGACTGAAGGAAATATGCCCTAGAGGCAATAATAAAGATGTTATTTGTATTTCCTTATATATCATGATAAATGTCTTTTATTCATGCTAGAATTGTATTAACCGAAAACTTAGTACATGTGTGGATACATAGACAAAACAGTATGTCCCTAGTATGCCTCTACTAGACTAGCTCATTGATCAAAGATGGTTATGTTTCCTAGCCATAGACATGAGTTGTCATTTGATCAACAGGATCACATCATTAGGAGAATGATGTGATGGACAAGACCCATCCGTTAGCATAGCACTATGATCGTTTAGTTTAACTGCTATTGCTTTCTTCATGACTTATACATGTTCCTATGACTATGAGATTATGCAACTCCCGAATACCGTAGGAACACCTTGTGTGCTATCAAACGTCACAACGTAACTGGGTGATCATAAAGATGCTCTACAGGTGTCTCCGAAAGTATTCGTCGTGTTGGCATAGATCAAGATTAGGATTTGTCACTCCGGGTGTCGGAGAGGTATCTTTGGGCCCTCTCGGTAACACACATCATAATAAGCCTTGCAAGCAAAAGACTAATGAGTTAGTCACGAGATGATGTGTTACGGAACGAGTAAAGAGACTTGCCGGTAACGAGATTGAACTAGGTATAAAGATACCGACGATCGAATCTCGGGCAAGTAACATACCGTTTGACAAAAGGAACAACGTATGTTGTTATGTGGTTCTGACCGATAAAAGATCTTCGTAGAATGTGTAGGAGCCAATATGAACATCCAGGTTCCGCTATTGGTTATTGACCGGAGATGAGTCTTGGTCATGTCTACATAGTTCTCGAACCCGTAGGGTCCGCACGCTTAACGTTTGATGACGATCGGTATTATGAGTTTATGTGTATTGATGTACCAAAGGTAGTTCGAGTCCCGGATGAGATCACGGACATGACGAGGAGTCTCGGAATGTCCGAGACATAAAGAATGATATATTGGACGGCTATATTCGAACACCGGAAGTATACCGGAAAAGTTTCGGATTTATCGGGAATGTCGGAAGGGGTTACCGGAACCCCCTACGAGAGGGGATGGTCCATAGTGGGCCTAAAGGGAAAGAGAGAGGCAGCCCATAGGGCTGGCCGGCGCCCCCACCTAGCGTTCCTAGTTGGACTAGGATTGGGGGGGCGCCACCTCTCCTATTCCTTTCCCCCTTCTTCCTTTCGGTGAATCCTACTAGGAATAGGATTGCAATCCTATTCCTAGTAGGACTCCTTCCCTAGCCGCACCAGGAAGGGCCGGCCGGCCTCCCTCCCCTGCTCCTTTATATACGGGGGCAGGGGGCACCCAAAGACACACAAGTTGAATTGTTTTAGCCATGTGCGGTGCCCCCCTCCACAGAATCACACCTCGGTCATACCGTCGCGGAGCTTAGGCGAAGCCCTGCGCCGGTGAACACATCATATCCGTCACCACGCCGTCGTGCTGAAGAAACTCTCCCGTGAAGCTCAACTGGATCAAGAGCTCGTGGGACGTCATAAAGCTGAACGTGTGCTGAACGCGGAGGTGCCGTACGTTCGGTGCTTGATCGGTTGGATCGCGAAGATGTTCGACAACATCAACCGCGTCACTTGACGCTTCCGCTCCCGGTCTACGAGGGTACGTAGACACACTCTCCCCTCTCGTTGCTATGCATCTGGTAGATAGATCTTGCGTGATCGTAGGAAAATTTTAAAATACTACGTTCCCCAACAATTGGTACTAACTGCAGGAATGGACCACCTATGAAGAAGATCTGGGTACCCAAAGGTTGTCTTGAGAAGCTTCCAGCAAATTCTATCATGACACCTCCTGGGATGAAGACAAACCCCAGACCAAAGACTTCATATGGTCCTAAGGCTTCATACAGACAAAGGACTCACCTGAGTCACCCTAACACTGATGTTTTGCAGGGAAATCATACTCAGACCCATGAATATGAGTGTGTTTCTTCAAACCGCTATGTTCATAAATCAAAGAACTTTTCTGCCTATTCTTATGAGTATTATTCTCCTCCTGCAAGACTATTTGCTAGGGCCCCAAAGCCAAAATTCTCAGATGCTGCTCTTAGACTCATTGCTTCTAAGCCACCCCTGAAGATGTGGGTGGTTAAGAAGAACTAACTTTCTCTTGCAGGGAAAGGTCTCCTGCCTATAATCAAAGGCTTCTGATGGTATTGCTGGGGACCTAAAACACTTGTAGGGCACAAGATCAAATGCCCAAAATGACTTACTGCTCATACTATTCATAAATCACTTGCTGAACATCTTATCAGTCATGACTTACATCTAAAGCTTTCATAATCCACTTGTGCATCAATTGTTTATGCTTCACAATGGTTTTTGGTGAAGCCTATCCTCCTAACTGCATTGTAGGGGGCGACACCAAAGTCTTCATAACGGATTATGGATAGCGGATGCACAAATCATATGACTGGTGATCGAAATCTTCTCATGGACTCAACTTTACGTCCATCCAACAAGAGTCACATCACATTTGCTGATACTGGTAAAAGCAAAGTGTTGGGTCTAGGTAGAGTTGCAATCTTAAGAGATCAGCACATGGACAAAGTCATGCTTGTTGAATCTCTTGGCTTCAACTTAATGTATGTCTCAATGCTTTGTGACTTAAACATGATTGTGATCTTTGGTAAATTTCGTTGCATTGTACTAATGGAATATGACAAGTCTTTAGTATTTGAAGGATACAGAAAAGATGATCTGTATATGGTAGATTTCTCAGCTGGACCACAAATGGCTGTATGTCTTATAGCAAAAGCTTCAGAGTGCTGGCTCTGGCATCGGAGGCTAGGACATGCTGGCATGAGGAACTTGCATACACTTGCAAAGAAGAAGCATGTCATAGGCATCGAGGAAGTCAAGTTCAAGAAAGATCATCTATGTGGTGCCTGTGAAGCTGGGAAGATAACTAGAGCCAAGCACCCCTCGAAGACAATCATGACGACATCCAAACCCTTCGAGCTACTTCACATGGACTTATTTGGCCCTGCTCACTTCTCCACATTCTCTACAATAGCCTGTCTCTATAGCTTCGTCATTGTTGATGACTATTCAAGATACACTTGGGTGCACATAATACTCTACAAGACTGAAGTGCAAGATGTCTTCATACGCTTCGCCAACCGTGCCATGAACAATTATGGCATCAAGATCAAACATATCAGAAGTGACAATGGCACTGAATTCAAGAACACTGGCCTCGATCTTTATCTGGATGAGATGGGAATCACTCATGAATTCTTAGCCCCATATACACCTCAGCAAAATGGGATCGTTGAGCACAAGAACAGAACTCTAATTGAGATGGCTCGAACGATGCTTGATGAGTACAAAACCCCAAGAAGATTCTGGCCCGAAGCTATTGATACTGCATGCCATATCATCAACCGTGTTTATCTTCATAAGCTTCTAAAGAAAACATCATATGAGCTCCTCACTGGAAAGAAGCCAAATGTAAGCTACTTCAGAGTATTTGGAGCTAAGTGATGGATCAAGGATCCTCATCATAAGTCAAAATTTGCACCCAAAGCTCATGAAGGCTTCATGCTCAGATATGGAAAGGACTCACACTCCTACAGAGTCTTCAACATTTTTCTCTATAAAACAGTTGAAACTGTGGATGTGAGGTTTGATGAGACAAATGGATCACAAAGAGAATCCCTACCAAATGTGCTAGATGAAGCTTCACTAAGTGAATCTATCAAGCTTATGGGAACTGGTGAGATCATGCCTTCTGAAGCACAACCTGACGAGGAACTCATCATCTCTGCTCCAAATCAACCTGACGACAATGCTCAGACTGAAGACAATACCCCTGATGAAGACAACGCACAACAAGAGCAAAATCTTCGTCCAGCTCATCTCGTGTTGCAAATGAAGTACAAGTTGAGAAGATAATTGATAGCATAAATGCTCCTGGTCCACTCACTCGCTCAAGAGCAACACAGCTTGCAAATTTCTGTGGGCACTTTGCTTTTGTCTCAATATCTGAACCCAAGAAAGTTGCTGAAGCCTTTATGAAGCCTGAATGGATTCAAGCAATGCAAGAAGAACTTCAACAGTTTGAGCTAAACAATGTGTGGGAACTTGTCAAGCGTCCTGATCCTCGAAAGCACAACATAATAGGCACAAAATGGATCTATCGCAACAAGCAAGATGATCATGGTCAAGTGGTCAGAAACAAAGCTCGTCTCGTTGCTCAAGGATACACTCAAGTTGAAGGGATTGACTTTGATGAAACATTTGCTCCTGTGGCTAGACTTGAAGCCATTCGTATACTGCTAGCCTATGCAAATCATCACAACATACTTCTATATCAAATGGATGTAAAGAGTGCCTTTCTCAATGGAAGAATTGAAGAAGAAGTGTATGTTGCACAACCACCTGGCTTTGAAGACCCAAAACGCCCTGATATGGTATACAAGCTCAACAAGGCACTGTATGGCCTCAAACAAGCGCCTCGTGCTTGGTATGACACCCTCAAAGACTTCCTGAAGAGCAAAGGCTTCAAACCTGGATCCCTAAATCCTACACTCTTCACGAAGACATATGATGATGAGCTATTTGTCTGCCAAATCTATGTGGATGACATTATCTTCGGCTGCACTGACAAGAAATACAATGATGAGTTTGGTCACATGATGCAAGAGCAATATCAAATGTCTATGATGGGCGAGCTGAAGTTCTTCCTTGGTCTTCAAATTCGTCAGCAAAGCAACGACATCTTCATATCTCAAGAGAAATACCTCAAAGACTGCCTGAAGAAGTTTGGAATGCAAGACTGCAAAGGGTACTCGACGCCAATGCCTGCTAAACATCATCTGGGTCCCGACGCCAATGGTAAAGAGTTTGATCAACAGGTATACCACTCCATGATTGGTTCTTTACTTTATTTATGTGCATCTAGGCCAGATATTATGCTTAGTGGTTGCATGTGTGCTCGATATCAAGCGGCACCAAATCAGTCGCATCACTTAGCTGTGAAGCGAATACTTCGATATTTGGCTTACACCCCAACTCTAGGATTATGCTATCCAAAGGGCTCAGGGTTTGATCTAGTAGGATTTTCAGATGCTGATTATGCTGGTGACAAAGTTGATCGCAAGTCCACATCTGGCACATGTCACTTTCTAGGACGATCACTTGTCTATTGGTCTTCAAAGAAGCAGAACTGTGTATCACTCTCCACTGCTGAATCTGAATACATTGCTGCTGGATCTTGCTGCGCTCAGCTTCTATGGATGAAGCAAACTCTCAAGGACTATGGAGTCCATCTGAAGCATGTGCCACTCTACTATGATAATGAAAGCGCCATCAAGATTGCCAACAACCCAGTTCAGCACTCGAAGACAAAGCACATTGAAATTCGTCATCACTTTCTCAGAGATCATGTTATGAAGGAAGATATTGATATCATACACGTCAACACTGAAGAGCAACTGGCAGATATCCTCACAAAGCCCTTGGATAATAAAAGGTTTTGCAAGTTGCGGTGTGAGCTAAATATCTTAGAATCCTCAAATGTCTTGTAATCAGGCACACATCCTAACACTTATGCATATTGATGACTTAGATGTGCAACACACGAAGTAGAGTATATCTTCAATCAATGAAGACTTACATTCTAAGTGTGAATACATTAACATGGAATTTGACTTCGGAGCGCCACGATAATTGTGCGCCGTGTCTGGGTCTAATACTTCCTATACGGTGGGCGCCACCACCAAATTCTTGTTTGAAGCATTTCTTGTGGCGTTACATTTGCAAATTCTTCACACTTGGTTTGTCTTCATATAGGACATATATATATATATATATATATATATAGAGAGAGAGAGAGAGAGAGTTGTGTTCTGTCCTCAACAGCATTCACTTATAGCTATGTCTTCATATTTGAATCTTTTGGACTAAGTGAATGTGATCGGACCCTAACCTCTCTATGCTTTCTCATCTCACTCTGTCTGTCCAAATCATATGCATTCTGTTGAAACAGTCGAATATCTTCTCTGCGTCCTTGTCAGCAGAAGATATGGAGACAAACTTTAAATCTGATTTTAATGCTCCATCTGTTATGCCTGAAACCCGGAGAAGCCGGAACGACTACTCCGACAGTCGTGGTGTACGTGGGATCGTGGGACAACTCCCAATGCATTACATGACTGCCACGTGTCACTCGTACGTGAACCGTCAGGGGCACCTGAGTAATTACGCTGTGCCGTATCCCATGCATATAAATGCATGTCCCATCACGGTCAAAAGTTTCTTACACCACCTCTCCACCTCAAACAACCCTAGCGCCTCCGCTAGCTTTCGACGACGCCGGCGACGAAGCGCTTCGCTGCTGCAACTTGTCGATGCCGTCCTCACACCGACCGCGGACATCTTCCTCTCCGCCGTCGCCGTAGCTGTCCTCCGTCGCCAAGTTAGGGCACGGACGACCAAAGTGCTGGGCATCCAACTCCTACCCTGTCTAAGCAGTTCATCGTGTGGTAAATAAACTTGCTTTTTACCATCTTCTAGATCCATAAAGATTCATCTACTTTACCACAAGAGGTTTTCTGCCTACTTAGATATATAGAACTATCCTGTCTGCATCTCACATCTTGCCTAGTACATTCACATATGCTTCAACTAGTTAGATTCCTCACTTGTACTTATTCGTGGATTTGTACAAATCTGGAACCAACTCCCATAAGTGAATGTCTTCGCACTATGAGGTCAAAGTCTTCAAAACTGTTTTAATCTTCAAAACTTATGAGAATGCATATGACCTCTTCCCCTTCCCTCGCATCTCTAATGCTGTCACATGTACATGTCCGTGGGAGAATCCCTTGGTTCTCATAGTCTGCATTCATTTGCAGAGTTTTTGCAACGTCACATTCATTCCCCTGAAGCTAGTTCCTGTCTGACCAGCAAACCGAAGCATTTTCCTGTTTTGAAGCCATTCAATTTGAAGCCATTCAGGTTGAAGCAAATGACAACTTACAAGACAGTAAGAAAGGGTGGTAGACAGCGCCGTGGCAACACCTCTCGTGATTTGCCTCCTGATCTCAGTGAAATATACAAGACTGATCCAGAGGAGGATTACAATCAGAGGAAGACCCGACTCCAATGGATTCGAAGATACTGGGCTGAACAATGGTTCAAATATAGGTTCGTGGCCCCAGAGTATAGCGAGAAAAACGCCATCAAGCATCCGTGGGGAGATATCACTTATAAGAATCTTCCCCCCAAGACTCGTGATGAAGCCATTTCTCAAGGCTTCTATCCTTGCATGGTTAGAGGGCCACAGCCTGCTGATGCTGATCCAAGCGCTCTGCTCTGGTGTCGCGACGACAATCTGTTCAAGTGAAATCTTCAATTCGCCAAGCACTCAGCCAAGGAAAGCAAGAAGCTGTTGGGATTAGACTTCAATCCTGGCCCCTCTGCACCCCACGCTGATGGCTCGCGCGAAGATGAACCAAATCTAGTTGGGCCCTTCTACAACCTAGAGGGCCTCATCAATCACATAAGAGTTCAAGGGGCAGATGTAAATCAGCCTGAAGCAGATGATGACTCTGAAGAAGAACCTGCAACGCCGAAGCCTCAGAAGAAGAAATCAAAGGCTTCAAAGGCTACTCCACCAAGAGCTTCAAGAGCGAAGCCTTTGGCCACTGCTCCACCTGCACCAAGTGTGCAATCTGAGGAACACTATAGAATCTCCAAGGGCGGACAACTGAAGAGGAAGCCAACACGCAACCCCGGTCCAGCTCTCACTCCAGATGCAGTACTGAAGACTGCCAATGATGCCCTTGATCTCTCAAGTGATGAAGATCTTGGAGATGATGCTTTGCAGCTATTGATCAAGAGCAAGCAGGATGCTGAAATCTTCAATGATTTGCCGCTCTTTGATGTTGAAGTGCTCAATAACTTCATTGTTAAATGGTTTGACACTCCCAATCTGAGCTTCGATGATCTTCAACTTCCAGTTGGCCTCAGCGTCTCATTCCATGGCGCCATTGCTTCTGAGCTAGCTCTGGCTCAAAGAATTGTTGAGCTGAAGCAAAAGATAGACTATGAAAAAGCTCAGTTCAAGAAGCATATGAACAAGCTCAGCGTGCAAGAAGTTCAAAACTTCAAAGTTATGATGCAAGAGCTCAAGGAAGTATTTCGCCAACGGCGTGAAGAAGCTAAAGGTTCACGTGAGCGCATCAAGGACTTGGCTGCAAAATGCGTTCAAGCATTCAATGAAGCTGAAAAGCGCAAGGCACTTGGGCGTCCTGGCATTGATCCAAGAATGGCTGCCAAGAAGAAGAAGAAGCAGCCTGTGCCCGAAGCTGAAGCATCTGGGCCAGAAACGCCTCGCATAGTCTTCCCTGCTAGCATGACTGGCATGAAGCCTAAGGCAACTCCAACCGCTTCAACGCTTAGGAAGACTAAGGTGGCTGAAGTTGAAGCTCGCAAGCGTAAGCAATCTACTGATGAAGCTCCACCCACCAAGAAGCGAAAGACCAAGAAGGATAAGGCTGCTTCCAAAGAGCCTATCTTTGTCGAGCCAATCTCAGTTGCTCGCCCTGCATCTGCCCACAGAGAAAGAAGACTGACTGTTCATGAGCCTGCTCCCACAGAGGCTGAAGACATTCCAGCTGTCGACCCCACCGCAGCTGAAGACATTGGTCCTCAAGACAATGTTGAAGATGATGCCGTCCTTCCTCAGATCGAGTACAACATCGACTCTTTGCCTGTTATCACGAACAGCGAATGCATCAGCATTGGTCGTCCATTGACGCCAATTGCTCAGGATGACTCGTGGGCTGATCACCCACAGGATACACAAGACACTCCCCAGCAAACTCAAGACACCAGTATGGTGCTTGAAGACAAAGACTTTGAGGCCCAACAACCTCCATCTCCTCAGGCGTCGCCAGCGTTTCGCAGACTTCGCAAAGGACCAAGACCTCAAGTCACTGCCTCAAGTGCTCCAGAAGGAGTAGAGGAACCATCTACACCTGATGCTGCTCCTACTGGAAGCCACTCAGAATCTGAAGCCAAAGCGGCTGAAGATATTCCGGCTGCATCAGCCGAAGAAGAACCACCCCAACAACCCCAACAAGAAGAAGAACAACCCCAAGTTGATGAAGACAGTACTGCCGCACCACCTGTTCTCGAGGAGAACATGTCCGACCCTCCAGCTCCTGAAGTGGAGGTAACAAATTCAAAGGCTGCCAACACCAACACTGAAGCCAATGACATGGTCATGGCTGAAGCTTTTGTGGCACCTGAAGATCTATGACGCCTGAAGAACCTGCGCCTGAAGTGACTGCTCCTGAAGCCAGTGCTGCTCCTGAAGCCAGTACTGTGCCTGAAGCTAATGCTGCACCTGACGCCAATCTGCAGCTTGAAGACAATGCCTCTGCTCCTGTTCTGCCTCCACGGCCTCACACAATTGAGCAAGCATACAACAAGGATGATCAGCTTGTTACTGTCCGGTGGCCAATTCTGATTCCACCACCTACAACTGAACCACGTGCTGCTGGTCCTCAGTTTGATCATCATATTGCGCATAAGCCCCAAGTCCAAAAGCCTAAGCCAAGACTGCCAAGGCATCCAGGTATTGCAACATCTTCAGGGTCATTCAATACCAATAGCTTCACTGCGCACAACACCTTCTTTAACAGCGCCAAGAACCCATATTCCAAGCCAAGAATATCATCAGATAGGTTCTGGAGCCATCAACAGCGCAGCTACTACTCAAAGGCCGCATTTTTCCTCATATGCGTCTTGACACTGAAGCTATTGCTGGCCTGCCCTGCTTGGAGGAAGCCCTTGACTACTTCCGTGATGCTGGCCTCCTTAATTTTGTTCTGGATAAAGAGCATTGGAATGAAGAGCTGCTTCTGCAATTCTATGCAACACTTCACATCCGAGGCCACAGCAGGGATCCGAAGACATGGGTCCTTGAGTGGATGACAGGCAATGTGCATTATGAAGCAAAAGCCTTTGATCTCATTGAGCTTACTGGCCTGCCCACTCCAGGAGATCTATATGAACTTGGCTATGAACTGCACACTGAAGCCTTGGAGAGTATCTTCCAGAAACGCAAGCCCAACATGAGCCAAATGCTAAGCATGATGAAGCCTCTACCAAGTGATGCTAAATATCCTAAAGAATTCTTTGTTGAAGACCTTGAGTACCTGCCTCGCACCATCTATCACATCATAAGGCGTACTCTATGGCCTGTCAAAGGACATTCTTCATCAGCCAAGCTTGAAGGCACTATGAAGACTTTGGTCTTCTATATCTTGAATGGCATCAGCTTAAATGCTCAAGATTTCTTCATTAGGCAAATTGCCACATTTGGAGCTGATCTATTTGGACTGAAATTCTATGCCCCTTGGATAATGCGCCTCATCAAGATGCACTCAGCTGTCACTTATCAACCCTCTGCTCGCAACCATCAGATTTTCTTGCCCGAGGTTGATATGTCAGCTGAAGCCATTTACCAAGAGCCTGCTAAGGAGCCAGTTAGTCTTCACAATGCTGATCATCAAAGCTTCACTCAGCAGATTGAAGGGGTTCAGCAGTCTTACGTGTTTATCCTCTGGCTGGCCGTACTCGTCTACCTCGACACGCTGAAACCGAAGCCACTGAAAGCACCATCGCTCAAAGGCCTCAGAAGCCATCTCGTGTTCTGAATAACCGGGAGCTTCTGGTAGCCCTTCATCAAAAACAAGACAAGCATCACCTCTGGTTAAAGCGTCAGATGCAAAGCCTCTTGGTGGATGTCAATCGCATTCGCAATCTTGCCACCAAGAATGCTTTTGTTGCTCATGAAACATGCAGGCGGTCTTGGAAGAGTTTGACTTTACTGAGTGCTGAAGTGGATCTTCAAGACGATGGCTTCACTGAGAGATTCAAGTTTGACAACACTCCTCCAAGGACTGCTGTTATGCGTCGAACTCCATCCCTTGAAGACTCTGAATACTCTTCCTTCGCTGCAACAGTTGACGCTAGGGTGATCGATGATCAGGATGATGCTACTTCACCACCTCCTACTTCAGCGCGCATCAACACTGCACCAACCACCTCTGCACCGCCAAGCGACAACACCGACCCTGCATCTGCTTCTGCTCCAACTGGGAACGAGTAGAGGCTCTATGTCTTCAAACCTTTTTGGTCCATACTAACAAAAGGGGGAGAAGCATATGAGTTGATAGTCTTCAAGCGGGTCCATATGGGCGGGTGCTTTATAATTTGCCTAGTGTTTACAACTCTCGTTTTGCTATATTTGGTTCTTTGAGTTGTAACACTTAAACTGATGGTCATCTGCTACTTTTTTTTATGCTACTCTGTAATGCGATGATAAATTCCGCATCTGCTACCTTATATTCCGCACTTACTCATTTCTGCAGACGTCCATTTTTCATTGTGCATGTCATTATCTTCGATATATCAATTATGCATGATGATTTGTCTTCATAAGTTGAAGAGGATCTCCACGAGTACAACCTGCCATGTGCATTTGCATTCAAAGGCAAATCAACTATATGCACATCTTCAGGGGGAGCCTTTTGCTACTTACGAAGACAATACATTATCCTTTACAATTTCACATATCTATATCCCCGTTGAAAACTTCAACCAGTTTGTCATCAATCACCAAAAAGGGGGAGATTGTAAGTGCATCTAGTGCCACCCCTAGTGGTTTTGGAGTATTGACGACAAATCTGGTTGAGGGACTAATGTGTTTGTGAGAATTGCAGGATAACACAGGTAGTAGTCCCTCATTGATTTGGTTAACCTACCGGAGATGACCCCTAAAAATGTATGAAGACATTGATATCAGTGGTGGTATATGAAGATAATCATATTGAAGACTATGACATGAGAAGACATTGAGTAAAGACTATGGGAAGCGAAGACGTAGAGTTGTCGCTGTTTCCTTTTCTTCTTTGTTAAGTCATAGGAACCATCGCACTGTTAAGTGGGGTCCAAGTGAACTAAGTCAGAGTGACTGATGTGATGCTCAACCAAATCCTATGTCTTCGAGCAAAGACTATGAGAGCAAATCTTATCCAGAGGCGGATGAGTCAGCTTTACTTGGAGCTCAAGTAAAGTTGGCGTGTGTGTTTGAAATCTGACCGTTGGAACACGTGTTAGTTCCTTAGTGACCCAGGGTCACTTCGAACAAATCAGGTCGGGTTGCCTAGTGGCTATAAATAGCCCACCCCCTACACCATAAATTGGTGGCTGCTCAGAGTTATTGCACGGCTTTTGTCGTTTGAGAGCAACCCACCTCCGAAGCATTTGAGAGAGAAATCCTTGCAAGGACAAAGCCCAAACACCCAGAGCCAAAGAGTGTTAGGCATCACTGAAGTCTTTCTGTCTATGTGACCTGAAGACTTATTACACTTGAGGACTGTGTTTCCTCCAGCCGGTTAGGCATCGCGTTCTGAGCATCCAAGAGTAATTGTGGATTGCCGATGAACGAAGTCTGTGAAGGTTTGGAAGTCTACCTTGAAGACTTACCAGAGTGATTGGGCGAGGACTAGGTGTTCTTAGCTCAAGGGGAACAAGGTGAAGACGCGGTCTTTTGAGTTAAATCTCAACCTAACCAGACGTACAGTTGTCACAGCAACTGGAACTGGTCTAACAAATCACTGTCTTCCCCGAGCTACTGGTTCTATCCTTTCCTTCCCTTTACTTACGGCTCTGTGTTGTGAAGACATTGCATGTTTGCTTTATCTGATTGTCTTCACTAAGTATCTATGAGTTGTGATTGGCTTCATTCCTTCTTCCTTTATGATCACTACTGCCTAGTTGTTATTAGTCTTCATGCTTTCACTTCATTGAATACATGACTATGGCTTATCTAGTGTAGTCCACTTTCCGCTGCATACTAATAGGCTTGAGCTTATCGTTTGTCTTCGAAACTACCATGTTTTGAAGCATTTCATAAAAATCGCCTATTCACCCCCCCCCCCTCTAGTCGATATAATGCACTTTCAGAAGGCGGGGACTGAACCTTTACAAACAAGGTTGGGGCAATCTC
Organism: Secale cereale; assembly: GCA_902687465.1. Classification (NCBI taxonomy): domain Eukaryota; kingdom Viridiplantae; phylum Streptophyta; class Magnoliopsida; order Poales; family Poaceae; genus Secale; species Secale cereale. The sequence goes on along the minus strand of LR738714.1, from coordinate 522,205,279 downwards.
CACAACTGAATTGGAGGCTCCCAACGACACCACGAAGCTTCACCACAGTGGATTATGGCTCTGCGGTGACCTCAACTGTCTAGGGTGCTCAAACACCCAAGAGTAACAAGATCCGCAAGGGATTAGTGCGGGGATCAAATTTCTCTTGGTGGAAGTGTAGATCGATGCCTTCTCAACCAATCCCTAGGAAATCAACAAGTTTGATTGGCTAGGGAGAGAGATAGGCCGGAAATGGAGCTTTGAGCAACAATGGAGCTTGGGGAGGAAGAGGTAAGTCTTCTTGGGGAAGAAGACTCCCCTTATATAGTGGAAGAACAAATCCAACCGTTATCCACCAACTCTGCCCGTGACATGTGGTACTACCGCACGGCCTTTCGGTACTACTATAGGGGGTGCGGTACTACCGCGGGCGCGGCAGGAGCCAGACTTAGCCCTGTTGCGTATAGCAACGTGCGGTAGTACTGCCGGAGCGGTACTACCGCACGCCCTTGCGGTACTACCGCAAGGCAGGGTTCAGACTGGTCGGGGAAGAGCGTGGACTAATAAAATACATCCGCGGCTACTTCCACAAAGTTTCGATCGATGCAAAAACCCGGCACGGTACTACGGCTCACACTGAGCAGTACTACCACGTAGGACGCGAAAGTAAAAAAATTACTTCCGCTCCTACTTACGCACAAGCCACGACACTGGGGCAGGGCTCACGGTACTACCGTACCCTTGGCACGGTACTACCGCGATGTGCGGTACTACCATAGCCACGGAGCGGCACTACCGTGGGACCATGCGGTACTACCGCTCCCTTGAGCGGTACTACCGCATGCCTCAGAGTAGTAGTAGTAGAAAGGCTTTGTTTTTATTAAGACAAAGAAAACAGCCGATGATCCAAAGATACGAAGGAAATATGGTGCAAATGAATAGATGTGTACGTGTTGATTCCACCCTAACCTTTCCGAAGCGGACCCCCTCTTAAGAGTACGGCTTTCCTATGACTCAATTCCACCGAAAAGAAAAAAAAGGAAACGCCGTCTTCGATAGGTTCCGAGGGGCACTTATTCGTCTTGTGCCTAGACATAAGATATCTGAAATGCTCAATGCACACAATTAGTCCGCAAAAGTATTGTCATCAATCACCAAAACCACTTAGGAAGAAATATACCCTTACAATCTCCCCCTTTTTGGTGGATTGATGACAATACGGGATTTGCACATAGATACAAATAAGATCATAAGCAAACCCAACATGTATATAAAATATAGGCAAGATCCCCCTAGATGTGTGCATTAGGAAGATGCTTTGGACTACACAGCGCACATACTAGGATCAATACTCCACCTATATTTTATAGACAACACAATCCTTGCAACTAATAATATGGCACCACGCATGGATGCAAGGAGAAGATCGTGAGCATAAAGAAACAAGAAAAAATAAAGCATAAGCTTAGACATATGAAGATAGGAAGGAGTAGAGTGCATATGTCTCGCACCATATGATAGTCGTTAGGTCTCACACACACACGACGCAAACCAACACAAAGCAAATGAGGTTCAACAGGATGAAAGCAAAGCAAACACGGCACAAGACACACAAATCCTACACTCTCTCCCCCTTTGGCATTGAGACACCAAAAGGGCAGAGAGGACACCTACGACATAAGTGGTAGCTCAGGCTGAAGCGACCAGTCATCACATGCCTCGTCGGTCTCCTCCTTCTCCTCCTCAGAGTCAGTCCACTTGTACCCCTGCTTTGCTATCCACTCAGCCTCTGGGGTGATAACCTTCTCAGATCCACTAGACACGTCCTCGCCGAATGTCCTCAAGATCTTCTTATCGCGCCGGTGAACCTGCTTCTGAGCAACATGTGACTTGTACTGCCCCTTGGCCTGCATACAAAACAGAGCCTTCATCTTGTTCTTCAGCCTTTTAGCCCATGAGGGCTCAGAAGAGGAGGGAGTATATCCACCAGAATTGTCCTCATCAGCTGCCTCCTCCTCAATCTCATCCTCATCCACATCCATCTAATCCACTGCAGCCTCAACACGGGTAGTGGTGTTAGCCCACTGGCTCTTGATGCGGAGCTTGATAGGATCATGACGAATCCAGTGGGGGCCTCAAACTCATCATCAGGGTAAATCTTCTCATAAATCTTGGTAATCAAAAGAAACAGGTAAGGTCCATAGATTGGCACCTTATGGTTGAACACCGCAAAACGTAGCTCACACCACATGATATGTGAGACATCAAGTGGTTGTGTCTGAGCATGACATGCCTCCTCACAAATGAGCATCATATCCATGAGAAACGCATGTACCTTATCCTTGTCACCAATGCGAGGAAAGAGGGAGTTGCGGAAGATCCGATGCATAATATCCAGAAAAGGGTTCATAACCCATGTCTTCTTGCCGCTTGCAAGCGGCTTCTCAACATAGAAGGGCTTAAGCTTGTTCTTGTTGGCTGACTCATGATTGGCATGAGGGCGAATGCTAACAGGCGTATGGAGCTCCTCATCAGCAACATGAAGCAAATCCATGAAGTCCTTCCAAGTAGCAGTCATCTTTTGTCCATTGGTCATCCAAGTCATGCTGCGTTCCTCCTTAGGATGGAAGTGGACCGAAGCAAAGAACTGGGCCACAATCTCAGGGTCAAAGTCCATATGAAAGGACATCAAGTGCTCAATGCCAAACTGCTCCACGAGGTCCAGAGCCTCAGCAAAATAGGCCCGGTGCTCCTCCTTCCTCATATGAGCCATGTCAATCCAGTGTGCATCCACGTATATGTTGTGCTTGCCCTTGATCACCTCCATGAAGATAAGATGCTGCTGCTTGGTTCAGAACAGATCATCCCCTCTAAAGTGTGCACAGGGATTCACATAGGGTATGATCTTCCTCCTAGAGACAAAGTCAGCCAACGGAATCTCGTCCATACCCATTGTTGGCTCCTTGTGCTTGGTGGCGGTGGTCTTGGTTCTACATTGGGGGCATTGGAGCCCTCAGGACCATCCTCTGGGTTGCGCAGACGCTTCGACCTTGTGTCACGGCTTGGATTCGAGCGACGGACATTTGAACCAAAGCCACCACCTATGACACAAACACAAGAACATGCAAGAGAAGCAAAAATGATCAATGCAAAGACCACATCAAAGCACGAGAAACACGTAGAAATGATAATAAGTAGTGGCTACGAAGAATGTGTGAAGTTAACGGTAGTACTGCTCTAGGCTGCGGTACTAAAATTTTACTCCTGCTCTAGCCGCGGTAGTACCGCGCCGGAATGGCACGGTAGTACTGCGCCTGGAGCGGTACTAAAATTTTAGTGTCGCACCGAGCGCGGTAGTACCGCTCCAGAGGAGCGGTATTACCGTACGTGACAAATGCGCCAGAGCGGTAATACCGCACATGAGCTGCGGTAGTACCACTCGGGGTCAGATCCGAAAGTGGATCCAATCCATGTACGCGTGAGACAAAAGAGCGGTACTACGGTTGATCACAACTCCTGAGTAGCAACATACCAACTAGTATCTCTACTGCACAACTACTCTCCTACACCCTATTCTTGCACGGATAAGGCCTAAAGAACTCAAGAACAACATGCATCTCCCCAAAAACCTAGAGACAAAGCAACAAGGCAAAAGAAGAGGGATTTGGAGAGAAACCTTGTTACATGGCAAGAGGGCGAGGTGGGGAACGATCCCACCGGTCGGAATGCGAGGAGAGTGGCCGCAGACGGAGATCCGGCGAGGTCCTCCGGCACCGTTCTTGGGCGAGAGAGAGAGAGAGAGAGAGAGAGAGAGAGAGAGAGAGAGAGAGAGAGAGACGAAGTGGGGAGAAAGAGTTGAATGGGTATGGGGGAGTTAGAACTCCCCCTGCCCACTTTTGACCCCCACCCGATCATAACGACGCGGTAGTACCGCATGTCATTGCGGTAGTACCGCGCACTGGGCAGTAGTACTGCTCTCTAGCGGCAGTAAAAAATTACTGTCGTGCTGGTTGCGGTAGTACCGTACGGATCTCTTGCGGTAGTACCATGGCAAGCCGCGGTAGTACCGTTCCCCCAAGAAAGTGCAAGTTTCAGAAAAATGCTTATGCAAAGCAACCTCCGAATGAAAGAACACGCAAACAAGCTAACACACACAAGGCACCCTACACACTGACTTGGCAACAAGAATGAAAGACAAAAGACAACAAAACAAAAACAAACATGAGACACCCTTCTCTAAAGGAGGGCGGTGGTCGGAGCCACCTATGTTTGAGTTACATGGTATGGCACCGCGAAGAATTATCCTTGGGCCCATGACAAACACTCGTCTTGAAGCACTAGTACAATCTAAAATGGCAAACATGAAAGACTTGATCGATTTATGCATAATGGGGGGAGGAAGAGTTCATTGAGAGAACACTACTCCCCCTATGTCCATGCCTACACCTAAACAAGATAATCATGATGAGTGTGGGGAGGTGTGCATGGTTTCAATCCACATTGCTCAAATCTATGATATTTAGCTCATGCCTTAACTCGCGAAATCTTTCTTCATCCAAAGGCTTCATGAAGATATCTGCAAGGTTATCATGAGTGTTGACATAATTAAGATCAATTTCTCCTCGCCGAATGTGCTCCCGGATGAAGTGATACCAAATCTCAATATGCTTCGTCTTGAAGTGTTGCACATGGTTGAGAGAAATCTTGATGGCACTTTCATTGACACACCAAAGAGGCACTTTGTCACAAGTGACACTGTAATCCTTTAAAGTTTGCCTCATCCATAGGACTTGAGCACAATAACTGTCGGCCGCCACATACTCGGCTTCGGTGGAAGAGAGAGATACACAACTTTGCTTTTTGGAAGACCAACTCACCAAAGAGCAACCAAGAAATTGGCAACCTCCGAAAGTTGACTTCCTATCCACTTTGTCTCCCACCCAATCCGTATCCGAGAAACCTGCAAGGTTGAAGTTTGCTCCTCTTGGGTACCATAAGCCAAAGTTTGGGGTATGAGCCAAATATCGAAAGATTCACTTGACAGCCACAAAATGACTTTCCGAGGTGAGGCTTGAAACCGTGCACAAATTCCCACACTCAACATGATATCCGGTCTAGATGCACAAAGGTAAAGCAAGGATCCAATCATAGAACGATATACCTTTTGATCCATCGCTTTACCATTGGGATCAATGTCAAGTTGGCACTTGGTAGGCATTGGAGTAGTAGCTGTCTTGACATCACTTAGATTGAACCTCTTGAGCATGTCTTGAGTGTATTTGGCTTGTTTGATGAAGATTCCTTCTCTTCTTTGTTTGATCTCGAACCCGAGGAAGAAATTTAATTCTCCCATCATGGACATCTCAAACTCCACGGTCATGGGTGCGACAAACTCATCATTGAAAGCTTTGTTAGGTGATCCAAAGATAATATCATCAACATATAGTTGGCATACAAACAACTCCCCTTTGACCTTATTAGTAAAAAAAAGTGGGGTCGATTTTCCCAATTTCGAACCCACGATCTTGCAACAACTCGGTAAGATGCTCATACCACACACGTGGGGCTTGTTTAAGGCCATAGAGTGCCTTATCGAGTTGATACACATGGTTGGGGAACTTAGGATCCTCAAACTCCGGGGGTTGTTTGACGTACACCAACTCATTAAGAGGACCATTTAGAAAAGCACTTTTCACATCCATTTGTTTCAATTTAAAGTTATGATGAGAAGCATAGGCAAGCAACAAACGTATAGATTCAAGGCGAGCAACGGGGGCAAAGGTTTCACCGTAGTCGATACCCTCGACTTGGGAGTAGCCTTGAGCCACTAAACGAACCTTGTTGCGGATGACAATTCCGTGAGCATCTTGCTTGTTATTAAATATCCACTTGGTTCCAATGACATTATGGTTATCCTTCGGCCTTGGAACCAGACACCACACCTTGTTGCGCTCAAAGTTATGGAGTTCTTCATGCATGGCATTGAGCCAATCGGGGTCTTCGAGCGCCTCATAGACCTTTTGTGGTTCAACACAAGAGACACACGCTTGATGAGCACAATAGTTTGCTAATTGTCTACGAGTGCTTACCCCCTTTGTGATGCTTTCAAGTATATTCTCCATGTGATTCTCTCTAGAAGCGAGCCTAGAAGAAACTTTGGCAGCACGACGCTCCAATTTCTCTTCAAGTGATAGTTGAGGAGCTATGAGTTGATCATCTTGAGCGTCGTCATGAGCTTGATCTTAATCTTGAGCTTGCTCTTGATCTTGAACATGCTCGGGATAGGGAACTTGGCCTTGTGAATCACTTGGTGGATCACCACCATCTGGTGGTTGATCTTGCACTTCGTCTTGTTCATCGGGTTGAGGGCCTTCACTTTGTTCTTTGGAAGCATGTGGGTCTTGGGTTGGTTATGGTTCCAGTTGAGTGGAACATTATGGTGCTCCTTCGGCGACAAGGGGTTCCTCAATGGGTAGGATATGACCAACACCCATTCATCTTATGGCTTGAGGAGGAATTTCATCACCTACATCACAAGTACCACTTTGCTCCACTTGGGAGCCATTATTTTCATCAGACTCTACATTACACGTCTCCTCAATGAGTCCATTGGACTTGTTGAGGAAACAGTAAGCATGAGAGTATGTAGCATAACCAACAAATATGCCCTCATGAGCTCTAGCTTCAAATTTAGACAAACGAACACCTTTCTTGAGTATGAAACACTTACACCCGAACACCCGGAAGTACTTGAGATTGGGCTTGTTACCGATAAGTATCTCATATGGAGTCTTGTTCAAGCCTTTGTGGATATAGAGCCGATTGGATACATGACAAGCGGTGTTGATGGCTTCGGCCCAAAAGTTGTACGGAGACTTGAAATCCGCCATCATGGTTCTTGATGCGTCCATCAATGCCCGATTCTTTCTCTCCGCCACACCATTTTGTTGAGGGGTATATGGTGCGGCATATTGATGCTTGATCCCCTCATCACTAAGAAACTAATCCAACGTGTAATTCTTGAACATGGTGACGTTGTCACTTCGAATCATCAAGATCTTTGCATCATGTTGTCATTGATATTCATTTGCAAAGTTGATAATGGTTTGTTGGGTCTCACTCTTCCTCTTGAAGAAGTATACCCAAGTGTATCTTAAATAATCATCTACAATCACCAAGCAATACTTTCTACCCCCAAGACTATCAAAGGATGGAGGCCCAAAGAGATCCATGTGGAGGATCTCTAAAGGTCTCGTTGAGTAGATGATAGTTGTAGGAGGGTATGCCTTCTCATGTAGCTTTCCTTCGATACAAGCACGCAAAACTAACATTTTTTAGTCCACGGACATGGTCCCCCTAGAGAAGACTTTGCAAATATCTCATATTGACATGGGCTAACCGGCGATATTGTAATGCCCAGGATGGGACTATACCTCCTACGTGTCGAGGCACGACTTAAAGGTATAAGCCCATTCTGGCATGATCTCAAGTTTGGTATCTTTGCACGACTCATGTAAAAATAGGGATGAAAATGCAAAAGGAGATAGTTGGCTTACACTCGCCACTTCACACAATACATTACATAAGCAAAACATCATTCAAAACATCACAACCCGACTACGGGCGAAGATCCAAAAGAAAGATACCAAAACATAAAGCCACAGGTCCGAATCGCCCCTATTAGAAACCACTACTGATCGTCGAAAACGTCACAAACAAACGGCCACGCTCTTCATCGAGCTCCTAGTGAAGTACTTGAACCAGCTCCTGCATCATACTCGGTTGAACCTGCATCTGGTGTTGTAGTATCTGTGAGCCACGAGGACTCAGCAATCCCATAACCATAGGTATCAAGACTAGCAAAGCTTTATGGGTAGGAAGAGGTAAGTGGTGAGGTTGCAACAGCGGCTAAGCATAATATGGTGTCTAGCTTACGAGTACAAGAGTAAGATGAGCGTCTACGCAAACGGTCGCAAACTAGTAATGACCGCTAAAGATCTTGAACTACTTACGAGTCAAACATAACCCCACCGTGTTCTCTTCTCAAAGTGAAAAGAGACAGTCACGGTTACTCACACAGTTGTGTGTTTTACTTCGGATCCTCTGTCAAGTTTTCTACAACCGGACATTAACAAATTCCTATCTACCACATAACCGTGGGCACGGCTTTCGAAAGATTATAACCCTGCAGGGGTGTCCCAACTTAGCCCATCACAAGCTCTCACGATTAGCTGAAGTGATAAATATAATATCATCACCCCTTATCTTAGGGAAAATTCGATCAGGCTCGTCATCCCGGTGCACAAGACATTTCGACAATGGTAAAACAAGTCCAGCAAGACCTCCCGGCATGCCGACACCCTGATAGTAGCCGCGCGTATCTCGTCTCAGGCCACGTCCGGATAGGTGAGCCTACGGGAGCCAATCCTCGAGTTTCCCCGTGGTGGCCCCGTAGTCTCCCCGTTTAGGACCAACACCATCAGCACTGGCCCCCCTGCTATGTAGAAAGAATACCCGGGGACGCGACCCCATATGCAAATTTAATTAATTAATTAAGTTGTTATTATGAGAAAATTAAAACCAATGTTGGGCCTTGTTGGAGGAGTTTTATTCAAAGTCGAACTGTCAAGGGGTCCCCATCCACCCATCGTGTAAGGAAAGCAAAATCAAGGAACATAATGCCGGTTTATCGACGCCTAAGGTAGCATGAGTGGAACAAAACACCGAGAAAAAGGCCAAGCCTTCCACCCATGCCCAGTATATAGGTGTGTTAATAATAATAATAATAGATATTGTGATATTCCAACAACAAGTTCCCTCCTGGAACGATCTTAATCTTCACCTGCAACTAACAACGCTATAAGAGGGGCTGAGCAAGCGGGTAACATAGCCAAACAGTGGTTTTGCTAGGAAGGTTTCAAGGTTAGAGGTTTCATGGCAACAAGGAGAGGCTGACATAAAGATGGGTAGCACGACATGTAACGATAGCATCGAGACACTAAGCATGGCAATGGTAGTAAAGGTATCCAAGGGTATGATCATCTTGCCTGGGATTCCGCAAGGGAGAAGAACAAGTCCATGAAGTAGACGGAGCAACAAGTAGAGCGAAACCTCACAACTCCGGACGGAACCGAAGCTAACAAGAGAAACAACCGGAAAGAAGCAAACAACACGGTAAACACACAAGCATAAACATGGCATATGATGCACATCCAAGTATGATGCATGTCCGGTTTAATTATGCATGGCATGGCAATGTGCACAAACAAAACTACAAGTTAAGTGGAGCTCAATATGCAACGAGTTGCATATTGACGAAACACCACATGTTATTTATTTAGTTGACTCTCGTTTATTTACAAGACAAGATTAAATGTTTTTGACATAGCAAGAGGTGAATCAAGAGTAAACTACCTATCTAGGCAATTTAAATGAGGCCGGAAATACCAACAACAATTCCAGGAAAATCCCCATATGCATGTTTAGCAATTTTAAGCAACAACAATTCACACATTTTAATGTTGTTAGCATGATGCGGATGACATGATCAAGTTTTATTCAATTTTTATTAAAAGTGAACATGAAGTGATATGAAGTATTGTCACCGTGGTGGAAGGAAAGGGTGCCACGGCAACGACCGAAAATGATGCAACGCAACATCTCGGTTCCGGTAACTCGTTGAGAGACCAGTGCAAAAGATGACGGAGAGCGAGCGGAACAAGATGAAAGGTGGGGTGATCCCGTCACCAGGTTCCCCACGGGTCGGCGACAAGGCAACCGAGGAGCATGACAAAAGACGAAACGGGCACGGTGCACACAAGGGAGACATCTCATACAACACAAGCATTCGTCCACGGGTCATCGTCTCGGGGTTATACCTTCGGAACGATCGTTCTCGGAGGGGTTCAAGTCGTCGAGGGACGTAGTGGAAGTAGTGGAAGTAGACGTTCTCGAGGCGATCGTTGTACACATTCGTAGAGGGAAGTAGTCGTTCCAATCGTAGTCGTTCACGTTCGTCGAGGAAGTAGTGGTACAACTCCGTAGATGTTCGGGGACGGTGTCGTGGTACTTGGGGGTACTCGTTCTTGCGACGGTAGTGGAACTTGGCGTTCGGGCTGCCATCGTTATTCGTTATGTAGATGTACTTGACGGTTCCGATGGCTCCGGGCGTCATGGTACTCATGTTGGTGTAGTGGAACTTGACGCATCGCCATGTGTAGTCGAACTTGGGCATCGGAGAGGAACTTGACGCATCGTGTAGTCGTTCGTTCGTAGCGGTCTTGCCGGCGGGGTACTCGTTCATGTAGTAGTCGGACTTGATGGAACCGAGGGCTCCGAGCATGCGTCGTGGTACTTGTCAAAAACCACATCGGATGTAGTCGTACAGGCGTCGGGCGTCGAGGTACTTGTCGCGTCGTGGTACTTGGTGCGTCTCCGAGTAGCCGAACTTGACGGAGAGGAACTTGGCGAATCCAGATGGTCCGAACAGAAAATTTGCACCCAAAGGCAACAGGACATGGTGTTCTCGGTGTCCAAGGCACTGGTTGCCGTGGTGCTCGGACAGAGTGCAGCAGGTTCCGACGGTGGCGCTCGCAGGCTCGGCGCCGGAGATGGCAGGTAAGGAGCAGAAGTGGCGAGCAGCGCCGCCTCTGCTGCTAGGGGAGGCCGGCGACGGCAGTGTCGTGGTGGCCAGCGGTGGCTTGGGCTAGCCGGCGCGGAGGAAGAGGCAACCGGAGGGGCGGCTTGGGCTAGCCGGCGCGGAGGAAGAGGCAACCGGAGGGGCGGCTTGGGCCCGGGCTCGCGCGACACAGGAGCATGGCCTTCGTGGCGGAGGTGGAGCACGGAGGGGTCGCGGCCAGGCGGCGGGCTTGGCGCGCCGGGGGCCGGCGCGAGGCGCGGAGGAGGCCGGAGGGGAAGGGCGCAGGGCAATGGCGCGGCGGCGCTCGGCCTGGCGATGTGCGCAGAGGAAGGAGGACGGGCCGCGGGCGCGCGCGCTGGAGACGGAGGGCGCGGGCGCTGGGGCTCGGGGTGATCGGGGCCTCGAGGAGAAGGTCGGGGAGCAGCGGCGTGCACCGTCGGCCTGGGTCACCGGCGGCTGGCGAGGTGGCGGGTGGCTCGGGTCTCTGGCAGCGCGAGGGAAAGCGAGGAGGGAGCGAGAGAAAAGGAGAGAGATCGAGGGAGCGACTGGGACGAGCGGTCGGCCAGCTAGGGTTAGCTGCGCTGGAGGACTGGGCCTTGGGCCGGCTTAGGATAGGAGCCGGTTGTTCCTGATGGAGCGGCTGGCTTGGCTGCTCTTCTTCTTTTATTAAAACGAAGCAGATAACAAAAATAAAAGAAGAGGAAAGGAAAAGGTTAGGGCAAGAATTTAGGCATGCACATAATTTTTCTGGACTCATAAAAATGATCTTGATCCAGGAAAAATAGATGTGGGCAAGAGTGTGAAGTTGAATTCAAACCCATATGGATTTAATTCAAATGGATTTGAACTAAGACTTGATTTTTGAAGTGTCCAAAAATGTTCGAATTTTTGGAGGAACCTCGATAAAACGGATAAGAATTATAGGGAATGTTTGACAGTGAAACTTGAAGTAGAAAAGGCATGGAGAATATATGCAAGTGTGTTATGGTGAATTCCAACAAATGGAATAATTATTTATAATAGCTCCATAATATTAGGAGGATATGTTATAAAGAGAAGTCATCCTTCCCTCGATTTAAATGGACCGAAGGTCCACACAATTTATTTAGTTGAGATGCAAAAGATTAATGACATGATGGCATGATGACATGATGCAATGCAAAATAAATAACACAAGCACAAAAGAAACACACGGAAGAACCCGGAACATCTGGAATCTCTGGAATCTTCTGGGACATCGGTCTTCGGGCGTCACAACACTCCCACACTAACAGAGGATCTCGACCCGAGATCCTAGAGATGGCACCGGGTGAAACGAAAAAAAGGAAGAGGTAAAACAAAGTTGCTTCTTCGACAAACGAGTGAAACCACGAACCTGAGAGGTAGAACAAGTTGAATAAAGAATACAATGGAGATGAATGAAGATGAGAACACTCCGTTAGAAAAGAGGAACAAGGAGCATTACAAGAACCTTGTAGGTTAGAAGACATGAAGCAAGAGCTTACGAACCAAAAGAATATGAAACCGCAACTGAATAGCCAAGGAAAAAGAATGACAAAATTTGGACAGCACTCCATCTGAAAATGGAAGGAATTAACAAGAACTTGAGAAGATGGATGATCTTGACGAAATCGACAGCATATTGCCTCTGAAACAATCGAAAGAATGGCACAAGGGTAAGAAGGATTCAGACAGCACTCCGGTTGAAAAGATAGGAAAAACTAGATAAGATGACGTAACTTGAATGAAGAATACAACACTCCGGTTAAATAGATAAACAAGGAAAATAACATGATCTTGACAAAACGGGATTATGGTTTGGAGAGAGCAACATCACAATGCCTCCGGAATGAAAGAATCGCATATAATCAATGAAGAAATGAATGGAGAAGAAAAATGACAACTTCTCCCACAAATGAATTAGGAAATCCTCCTTACAAAGAAGGGTTGAATGGGGTTGATGGAAAAAATCAACACGAAATGAATAAGCTTGATGTGGGCTTATGGAAAACATCTTAAAATTAAGAGGTGACAACCAGCCACTGACGAAAACATATAATTGGATTGAGATCAACAAGGAGACGAAAAACTTATTTCACCGGAATGATAAATGAAGAACTTGGGTCATTTCTAAGCACCATAATAACAACAATCCTTAGGGAAAGCTTTTAGATGAAATACAACCCAAGATAACTCCAATGAATAAATTGAAGGGTTGAAAAGATCTCCTGAACAAGGAAAATGATGGGTTTAAATATCTCATTCCTGACAACTTGTGAATCATGAAACATGAAGGAAAATTGTCAAAAATGGCTTACCACTATCTCAAACAATAAGGTAGAAAGAATTGCACTTGGAAAGCATGATGAAGAATGGTTGAGCTCCAACAAGAATCTTGATGAAGACTTCGAGGATGAATTAAATGATGATGAACCACCATGAATAACTCCGGTAATGAAAGCATGAGAAGTGATAGATGAAAAGAATAAGATTCAAGGCCTGCGATGAATTAGATGGAGCTTTGAAATGATATAATTGAAATAACTTGGAGCTCCGGAAAACAAGATGAAGAATTTAGAACCTTGAATATGATATGATGAACAAGCTTCGGAAAACAGAGATTAAATGACCTTGAAGGAATAAGAATAAGAATTATGTCATGCATATCCTTCACCAATTTAAATTGATGACAAGCAACGGATTTCGCCTACTACTTATTCTTCTTGAAAAGGAATTAAAGAGAGGTCTCGCACAAACTTGAGAAAAGTCTTGAACGACTCACCGGTAGGATTATGAAAAGAAGAAATGAATTAATACGATAACAACGGAATAGTAAACTTGAAAGCACCACCGTAAAAATATGGAGACGAACGAAGAGACATCAATGAAGAATATTTGGAGGACGAAGTTGAAAACTGAGAACAAAGAAATCTTCTGAAATGATGGCCTTCGTAGGATCACAATAGGAAGAATTCATGAAATGCTTCGGATGGTATACAAGAATTTCTCACAATCGGAACAACTATGAGGATGGCATGAAGCTAGAACCACGAATCTTGAAGAGAACGTGTCAAAATTTAAGAGAAACTCTTCTCCGGTCTTCAAATTTGAGAAGACGATGAGATACACCACCATGAATTGTATAGGCCCTCCGTAATGAAGAATTAAAAGGTTGAACCAATGATGAAAAAGAATTTGAAAGCGGTCGTGGAGAAGGACTGTGACTGATGGGATTCATTCTTACGTCACACTTTGAAAAGAATTTGAGTATAACTCCGGAAAAATAGAAGAGTCAGGTAAGATCCTGGGAAAAGACCTGTGGGTTAGGGCCCACTCAAAAGAAATCACCGTTGGAAAAGATTGCTTAAGAGATATTGCACCGGTTGAATTAAATGGCTTGAATAAGATGGTAATCCTCAAAATAGCTTGAAAGGATTAAGAATGGAATTATGAATCTTCTGAGACACCTTGAACACTCCGGATATGAATAAAGAGATGAATAAACAAGAGAGACTTCGGGTAAGAAATTTCAATCATGGGAAAAGAACATGTTAAACAAAAAGGAAGAGATATGATCATGACCGAAGCTTGAATTTATTCCACCGGAGAAGAATATTGGAATTAAGAATGATGAACTTGAAACTCTTGAGCATCTTCACGATAAATCACCGGATAAGAACATTGAAGGAAATGAATGAAGAAACATCACATGAATAAAATGGATACTTCATTAGGGACTCTGGCTCCAAGAAGAAAAAGGGAGGGAGGGCGGGGAGACACAGATAACTTGGGATGAATGAAACAGACAAAACGTCGGATTTCTCAACGGCGTCCGTATGGAATAATTTGAAGAGAAGGCACACCGGTTGAAAAGGATTAACATGGAAATCTCGATGGTCAAGAAGAATTAGCACTCCCATAGAAATATGAGAACACCGATTAGGGAAGGTATGGAATCAACATTTGACATCGAAGCAACTCAAATACCAGAATCAAATCAAAACAAAGGATAGATATGTTGCAACATAATCTTCACAATATCATCCGAACAGAGATTTGAACGAATGAATTCCGCAGGTACATCAGCTTGTCGAGAAGCCACTAGGGAGAACAAAAGATAAATAAAAACAACAAGGAGCAGATAGAACAAATACAAGATAGAAGCTTCGTCCGACATATTCGTGCTGAAAGCTCATGGAACGTGTTACAAAAGGGTTTTGCAATCCCCGGATCAGCATAGCCAAGGACCCTTTAAGATGCAACTCCCGATCGGAACAAACGCCCATAAAACCACTTCACTCAATGTAGAACCCCGAACTCCATATCATGCACTCGTTGGAAGAATGCCTAGAACTACTAGATGAACCCACCTATTAATTTCCGAAAGTTTCCAGTTATGCAATCAGGTGTTGGGGATACAGGGGAAGCACCGCGCACTCAACTCTAAACCTACATCCAGCTGTATCCATCCTTCAACACATAACCAGTTATTTCCGGAAACTGTTTACCTCGGACCTTCGAAACGCATCTGCTATAGAAGCTATGGCAATACTCCCGAACTACCTCCCCAGTACTGGGTGATGTCGGGGTTATCTTACCCCTAACCGCATAGGAGAGTTTTCGATGTCGGCCGTCTTAAGTATTCCAGAACTAATGCGATATATTTGTGACGACAACACCTCGGAGCTTAACTCCCCGGGACACTGCCACAACCCCTAAATGACAGGAGGCATCGAGAACAATGTTCTCGTCACAAAGACATCGGAAGAATCCAAACAATACTCGCGTGATCCTAAAAAAAATAAAATTTGGTGAATTTTTGAGAGTAGAAGAGACAAGAGTAATCATTAGGAGTCCTCACCGGAGTGAAAAGATATGAGGAGCAAAAGAAATCCTACTCTCCGATATATATATAGGACTCAAAACATTTTTCAAGTGTGTGCCGAGACTCAACCGTTAACGATTCGATCAATCAGTGGGGGCTCCTAGGTCGGAGAAGGCTCTGATACCAACTTGTAATGCCCAGGATGGGACTATACCTCCTACGTGTCGAGGCACGACTTAAAGGTATAAGCCCATTCTGGAATGATCTCAAGTTTGGTATCTTTGCACGACTCATGTAAAAATAGGGATGAAAATGCAAAAGGAGATAGTTGGCTTACACTCGCCACTTCACACAATACATTACATAAGCAAAACATCATTCAAAACATCACAACCCGACTACGGGCGAAGATCCAAAAGAAAGATACCAAAAAAGCCACAGGTCCGAATCGCCCCTAGTAGAAACCACTACTAATCGTCGAAAACGTCACAAACATATGGCCACGCTCTTCATCGAGCTCCCAGTGAAGTACTTTAACCAGCTCCTGCATCATACTCGGCTGAACCTGCATCTGGTGCTATAGTATCTGTGAGCCACGAGGACTTAGCAATCCCATAACCATGGGTATCAAGACTAGCAAAGCTTTATGGGTAGGAAGAGGTAAGTGGTGAGGTTGCAGCAGCGGCTAAGCATAATATGGTGGCTAGCTTACGAGTACAAGAGTAAGATGAGCGTCTACGCAAACGGTCACAAACTAGTAATGATCGCTAAAGATCCTGAACTACTTACGAGTCAAACATAACCCCACCGTGTTCTCTTCTCAAAGTGAAAAGAGACAGTCACGGTTACTCACACAGTTGTGTGTTTTACTTCGGATCCTCTGTCAAGTTTTCTACAACCGGACATTAACAAATTCCAATCTGCCACATAACCGCGGGCACGGCTTTCGAAAGATTATAACCCTGCAGGGGTGTCCCAACTTAGCCCATCACAAGCTCTCACGATTAGCTAAAGTGATGAATATAATATCATCACCCCTTATCTTAGGGAAAATCCGATCAGGCTCGGCATCCCGGTGCACAAGACATTTCGACAATGGTAAAACAAGTCCAGCAAGACCTCCCGGCGTGCCGACACCCTGATAGTAGCCGCGCGTATCTCGTCTCAGGCCACGTCCGGATAGGTGAGCCTACGGAAGCCAATCCTCGAGTTTCCCCATGGTGGCCCCGCAGTCTCTCCGTTTGGGACCAACACCATCAGCACTGGCCCCCCTGCTATGTAGAAAGAATACCCGGGGACGCGACCCCCTATGCAAATTTAATTAATTAATTAAGTTGTTATTATGAGCAAATTAAAACCAATGTTGGGCCTTGCTGGAGGAGTTTTATTCAAAGTCGAACTGTCAAGGGGTCCCCATCCACCCATCGTGTAAGGAACGCAAAATCAAGGAACATAATGCCGGTTTATCGGCGCCTAAGGTAGCATGAGTGGAACAGAACACCGAGCAAAAGTCCAAGCCTTCCACCCATGCCTAGTATATAGGTGTGTTAATAATAATAATAATAATAATAATAATAATAATAATAATAATAATAGATATTGTGATATTCCAACAACAAGTTCCCTCCTGGAACGATCTTCATCTTCACCTGCAACTAACAACGCTATAAGAGGGGCTGAGCAAGCGGGTAACATAGCCAAACAGTGCTTTTGCTAGGAAGGTTTCAAGGTTAGAGGTTTCATGGCAACAAGGAGAGGCTGACATAAAGATGGGTAGCGCGACATGTAACGATAGCATCGAGACACTAAGCATGGCAATGGTAGTAAAGGTATCCAAGGGTATGATCATCTTGCCTGGGATTCCGCAAGGGAGAAGAACAAGTCCATGAAGTAGACGGAGCAACAAGTCGAGCAAAACCTCACAACTCCGGACGGAACCGAAGCTAACAAGAGAAGCAACCGGAAGGAAGCAAACAACACGGTAAACACACAAGCATAAACATGGCATACGATGCACATCCAAGTATGATGCATGTCCGGTTTAATTATGCATGGCATGGCAATGTGCACAAACAAAACTACAAGTTAAGTGGAGCTCAATATGCAACGAGTTGCATATTGACGAAACACCACATGTTATTTATTTAGTTGACTCTCGTTTATTTACAAGACAAGATTAAATGTTTTTAACATAGCAAGAGGTGAATCAAGAGTAAACTACCTATCTAGGCAATTTAAATGAGGCCGGAAATACCAACAACAATTCCGGGAAAATCCCCATATGCATGTTTAGCAATTTTAAGCAACAACAATTCACACATTTTAATGTTGTTAACATGATGCGGATGACATGATCAAGTTTTATGCAATTTTTATTAAAAGTGAACATGAAGAGATATGAAGTATTGTCACCGTGGTGGAAGGAAAGGGTGCCACGGCAACGATCCGAAAATGATGCAACGCAACATCTCGGTTCCGGTAACTCGTTAAGAGACTGGTGCAAA
Organism: Secale cereale; assembly: GCA_902687465.1. NCBI lineage: Eukaryota > Viridiplantae > Streptophyta > Magnoliopsida > Poales > Poaceae > Secale > Secale cereale. The sequence continues at coordinate 522,187,332 of LR738714.1, read as the reverse complement.
AGATGACGGAGAGCGAGCGGAACAAGATGAAAGGTGGGGTGATCCCGTCACCGGATTCCCCACGGGTCGGCGACAAGGCAACCGAGGAGCATGACAAAAGAAAAAACGGGCACGGTGCACACAAGGGAGACATCTCATACAACACAAGCATTCGTCCACGGGTCATCGTCTCGGGGTTATACCTTCGGAACGATCGTTCTCGGAGGGTTTCAAGTCGTCGAGGGATGTAGTGGAAGTAGTGGAAGTAGACGTTCTCGAGGCGGTCGTTGTACATGTTCGTAGAGGGAAGTAGTCGTTCCATTCGTAGTCGTTCACGTTCGTCGAGGAAGTAGTGGTACAACTCCGTAGATGTTCGGGGACGGTGTCGTGGTACTTGGGGGTACTCGTTCTTGCGACGGTAGTGGAACTTGGCGTTCGGGCTGCCAACATTATTCGTTATGTAGATGTACTTGACGGTTCCGATGGCTCCGGGCGCCATGGTACTGAAGTTGGTGTAGTGGAACTTGATGCATCGCCATGTGTAGTCGAACTTGGGCATCGGAGAGGAACTTGACGCATCGTGTAGTCGTTCGTTCGTAGCGGTCTTGCCGGCGGGGTACTCGTTCATGTAGTAGTCGGACTTGATGGAACCGAGGGCTCCGAGCATGCGTCGTGGTACTTGTCAAAAACCACATCGGATGTAGTCGTACAGGCGTCGGGCGTCGAGGTACTTGTCGCGTCGTGGTACTTGGTGCGTCTCCGAGTAGCCGAACTTGACGGAGAGGAACTTGGCGAATCCGGATGGTCCGAACAGAAAATTTGCACCCAAAGGCAACAGGACATGGTGTTCTCGGTGTCCAAGGCACTGGTTGCCGTGGCGCTCGGACAGAGTGCAGCAGGTTCCGACGGTGGCGCTCGCCGGCTCGGCGCCGGAGATGGCAGGGAAGGAGCAGAAGTGGTGAGCAGCGGCGCCTCTGCTGCTAGGGGAGGCCGGCGACGGCGGTGTCGTGGTGGCCGGCGGCGGCTTGGGCTAGCCGTCGCGGAGGAAGAGGCGACCGGAGGGGTGGCTTAGGCCCGGGCTCGCGCGAAGCAGGAGCATGGCCTTCGCGGCGGAGGTAGAGCACGGAGGGGTCGCGGCGAGGCAGCGGGCTTGGCGCGCCGGGGGCCGGCGTGAGGTGCGGAGGAGGCCGGAGGGGAAGGGCGCAGGGCCATGGCGCGGCGGCGCTCGGCCTGGCGATGTGCGCAGAGGAAGGAGGACGGGGCGCGGGCGCGCGCGCTGGAGATGGAGGGCGCTGGGGCTCGGGGTGCTCGGGGACTCGAGGAGAAGGTCGGGGAGCAGCGGCGTGCCCCGTCGGCCTGGGTTGCCGGCGGCTGGCGAGGTGGTGGGCGGCTCGGGTCTCTGGCGGCGCGAGGGAAAGCGAGGAGGCAGCGAGAGATAAGGAGAGAGATCGAGGGAGCGACTGGGACGAGCGGTCGGCCAGCTAGGGTTAGCTGCGCTGGAGGACTGGGCCTTGGGCCGGCTTAGGATAGGAGGCGGTTGGGCCTGATGGAGCGGTTGGCCTGGCTGCTCTTCTTCTTTTATTAAAACGAAGCAGATAACAAAAATAAAAGAAGAGGAAAGGAAAAGATTAGGGGAAGAATTTAGGCATGCACATAATTTTTCTGGACTCATAAAAATGATCTTGATCCAGGAAAAATAGATGTGGGCAAGAGTGTGAAGTTGAATTCAAACCCATATGGATTTAATTCAAATGGATTTGAACTAAGACTTGATTTTTGAAGTGTCCAAAAATGTTCGAATTTTTGGAGGAACCTCGATAAAACGGATAAGAATTATAGGGAAGGTTTGATGGTGAAACTTGAAGTAGAAAAGGCATGGAGAATATATGCAAGTGTGTTATGGTGAATCCAACAAACGGAATAATTATTTATAATAGCTCCATAATATTAGGAGGATATGTTATAAAGAGAAGTCATCCTTCCCTCGATTTAAATGGACCGAAGGTCCACACAATTTATTTAGTTGAGATGCAAAAGATTAATGACATGAAGGCATGATGACATGATGCAATGCAAAATAAATAACACAAGCACAAAAGAAACACACGGAAGAACCCGGAACATCTGGAATCTCTGGAATCTTCTCGGACGTCGGTCTTCGGGCGTCACAGATATCAAAGCCATCCCACATCAACTTTAGCCATTAGGCAAGTCGCGGTCTTAGTGGCTGCTACTTCTCTAGCTTGCGTTGTATTCCCTCGAAGAGGAAAGGGTGATGCAGCACAACAGTGTAAGTAATTCCCTCAGTTTTTGAGAACCAAGGTATCAATCCAGTAGGAGACCATGCGCGAGTCCCTCACACCTGCACAAACAAATAAGAACTTCGCAGCCAACGCGATAAGGGGTTGTCAATCCCTTTACGGTCACTTACGAAAGTGAGATCTGATAGATATGATAGTATGATATTTTTGGATATAAGAACATAAAGTAAATTAAGCAAATAAGCAACTGCGTCATAAATTGAAGTTGACGGGAAAGTAATATGATAAAGATAGACCCGGGGGCCATAGGTTTCACTAGTGGCTTCTCTCATGATAGCAGAATTCTACAGTGGGTGAACAAATTACTGTCGAGCAATTGATAGAAAAGCGCATAGTTATGAGAATATCTAGGCATGATCATTATATATAGGCATCACGTCCATGAGAATTAGACCGAAACGATTCTGCATCTACTACTATTACTCCACACATCGACCGCTATCTAGCATGCATCTAGAGTATTAAGTTCATAATAACAGAGTAATGCTTTAAGAAAGATGACATGATGTAGAGGGATAAACTCAAGCAATATGATATAAACCCCATCTTTTTATCCTCGATGTCAACAATACAATACGTTCCTTGCTGCCCCTGCTGTCATTGGGAAAGGACACCGCAAGATTGAACCCAAAGCCAAGCACTTCTCCCATTGCAAGAACTATAGATCTAGTAGGCCAAACCAAACCAATAATTCGAAGAGACTTGCAAGGATATTATAATCATACATAAAAGATTTCAGAAAAGAATCAAATATTTCTCGTAGATAATCTTGATCATAAACCCACAATTCATCGGATCTCGACAAACACACGGCAAAAAGATTACATTGAATAGATCTCCTCGAAGACTGAGGAGAACTTGGTATTGAGATCCAAAAAGAGAGAAGAGGCCATCTAGCTAATAACTATGGACCCGAAGGTCTCTGGTAAACTACTCACAACGCAAGGTGAGGCGATGGTGTTGATGTAGAAGAAATCCATGGAAGATCCCCCCTCTGGCGGAGCTTCGGAACAGGCCCCAAGATGGGATCTCACGGGAACAGAAGGTTGCGGCGGTGGAATTAGGGTTTTCTCTGTTGCCTCGATGTTTTTAGGGTACATAGGTATATATAGGAGGAAGGAGGGCATTGGGGGAGCCAGAGGGGGCCCACGAGGGTGGGGGCGTGCCCTGTAGGAGGGGGCGCACCCTGGACCCTCGTGGCCGCCTCCTTCGTTCCCTCGCGTGTACTCCAAGTCTTCTGTGTTGATATCGTTCCAAAAATAACTCTCGCGAAGTTTTCATTCCTTTTGGACTCCGTTTGATATTCTTTTTCCGCGGAACCCTGAAATAGGCAAAAAAACAACAATCTGCACTAGGCCTTTGGGTTAATAGGTTAGTCCCAAAAATAATATAAAAGTGTATAATAAAGCCCATTAAACATCCAAAACATAATATATAATAGCACGGAACAATAAAAAATTATAGATACATTGGAGACGTATCAAGCATCCCCAAGCTTAATTCCTGCTTGTCCTCGAGTAGGTAAATGATAAAAACAGAATTTTTGATGTGGAATACTAACCAACATAATTCTCAATGTAATTTCTTTATTGTGGCGTGAATGTTCAGATCCGAAAGATTCAAGATAAAAGTTCATATTGACATAAGAATAATAATACTTCAAGCATACTAACAAAGCAATCGTGTCTTCTCAAAATAATTGGCCAAAGAAAGTTATCCCTACAAAATCATATAGTCTGGCTATGCTCCCTCTTCATCACACAAAATATTCATATCATGCACAACCCCGGTTTCAGCCAAGCAATTGTTTTCATACTCAATTTTTTCAAACCTTTCAACTTTCATGCAATACATGAGCGTGAGCCATGGATATAGCACTATAGGTGGAATAGAGTGGTGGTTGTGGAGAAGACAAAAAGGAGGAATATAGCCTCACATCGACTAGGCGTATCAACGGGCTATGGAGATGCCCATCAATAGATATCAATGTGAGTGAGTAGGGATTGCCATGCAATAGATGCACTAGAGCTATAAATGTATGAAAGCTCAACTAAAGAAACTAAGTGGGTGTGAATCCAACTTTCTTGCTCATGAAGACCTAGGGCATTTGAGGAAGCCCATCGTTGGAATATACAAGTCAAGTTCTATAATGAAAATTCCCACTAGTATATGAAAGTGACTAAACATGAGACTCTCTATGATGAAGAACATGGTGCTACTTTGAAGCACAAGTGAGGAAAAAGATAGTAGCATTATCCCTTTTTTTGGGGACTTTTTTTTCTTTGGCCTTTCCTTCTTCTTTTATTTCTTTTTTTTCTTTTTTCTTTTCTTTTTTCTCTGGGACAATGCTCTAATAATGATGATCATCACACTTATATTGATTTACAAATCGATATTACAACTCGATACTAGAACAAAGTATGACTCTATATGAATGCCTCCGGCGATGTACCGGGATGTGCAAAGAATCAAGAGTGACATATATGAAAAATTATGCATGGTGGCCTACCCACAAATACGATGTCAACTACATGATTATGCATGGCAATATGACAATGATGAAGCGTGTCATGGCAAATGAAACGGTGGAAAGTTGCATGGCAATATATCTCGGAATGGCTATGGAAATGCCATGATAGGTAGGTATGGTGACTGTTTTGAGGAAGGTATATGGTGGGTGTATGGTACCGGCGAGAGTTGCACGGTACAAGAGAGGCTAGCAATGGTGGAAGGGTGAGAGTGCGTATAATCCATGGACTCAACATTAGTCATAAAGAACTCATATACTTATTGCAAAAAATTATGAGTCATCCAAACAAAGCAATCAATGCATGCTCCTAGGGGGGGGAGGTTGGTAGGAGTTAACCATCGCGTGCCCCCGACCTCCACACAAAGGATGACACTCAATAAATACCTCATGCTCTAACTTCATCACATAGCGGTTCACCATACGTGCATGCCACGGGAATCACGAACTTTAACACAAGTATTTCTCAAATTCATAATTACTCCACTAGCATGACTCTAATATCACCATCCCCATATCTCAAAACAATCATCAAGTATCAAACTTCTCATCATATTCAATGCACTTTGTATGAAAGTTTTTTTTTACTATACTCATCTTGGATGCCTATCATATTAGGACTAGGTTTATAACCAAATCACATTACCATGCTGTTCTAAAAGACTCTCAAAAGGATATAAGTGAAGCATGAGAGATCAACAATTTCTACAAAATAAAACCACTACTGTGCTCTAAAAGATATAAGTGAAGCACTAGAGCGAAACTATCTAGCTCAAAAGATATAAGTGAAGCATATAGAGTATTCTAACAAATTTTAAAGCCTATTTATCTCTCTCAAAAAGGTGTGTCCAGCAAGGATGATTGTGGCAAACTAAAAAGCAAACACTCAAATCATACATGACGCTCCAAGCAAAACACATATCATGTGGTGAATAAAAATATAATCCCGAGTATAGTTACTGATAGATGAAGACGGAAAGGGGATGCCTTCTCGGGGCATCCCCAAGCTTAGGCTTTTGGTTTTCCTTGAATTTTACCTTGGGGTGCCTTGGGCATCCCCAAGCTTAGGCTCTTTCCACTCTTTGTTCCATAGTCCATCAAAGCCATACTCAAAACTTGAAAACTTCACAACACAAAACTTAGACAAACAAACCACCACTCAAAGGTACTGTTATGAACTCATTCTGTGTTTATATTGGTGTTAAACCTACTGTATTCCAACTTCTCTATGATTCTACTCCCCAATACTACTCATAGATTCATCAAAATAAGCAAACAACACACAAAAAACAGAATCTGTGAAAAACAAAACAGTCTGTAGCAATCTGTAACTTTTGAATACTTCTGTAACTCTAAAAAAAATTGAAATAAATTGGTAAACGTGAGGAATTTTTCTATCAGTCATCTAAAAGAATCAACTAAATAACACTCTCCAGTAAAATCTGGTGACTATTCTCGTGAGCGCTAACGTTTCTGTTTTTTACAGCAGGATCATATAAACTTCACACAAGTCTTCCCAAAGGTTCTACTTGGCACAAACACTAATTAAAACACAAAACCACATCTAAACAGAAGCTAGATGCAATATGCAATATTTATTCCTAAAAAGTAGCAAAAACAAAGAAAATAAAATTGGTTTGCCTCCCAACAAGCGCTATCGTTTAACGCCCCTAGCTAGGCACGATACAAAGATAGATCTAGTGTCGGTGTACTAAGGTAGGGGTACCTCAGTACCCCAACTTGTGCACGGGCAGTAGCAGCTTCCCGCGGCAGGGCCTACCACGCGCTTGCCGGAGACCTTCCTGCTCCATATAAAACCATTCAAAAACAAAGTATACAAGACAGAAGATCAAGACCCCGGCAAGTGGAGCTTGCCGGGAAGGCCGTTCCAGGCTCAAGATTACCTCACTCGCGCAAGGCCCTGGCAAGAGGAGCTTGCCAGGAAGACTAGAAGATTGCGTTACAGAAGACATGCCTCGGCGCAACATGCGCCCCGGCAGGGCCCGGGGAGCGACAAGCTTCAGAGCCCGACAAGCTCCCGGGCCCGGCAAGGTCGAGACCCCGGCAAGGTGCTTGCCGGGGAGAGTTGTGCTGTGTGCCCGCGCTCCAGCTCATCGAACCACGCGTCGCACTGGGGCCATTCCAGGGACGCGTGGCGGATGGCTGTGCAGCCTGGGGGACACGGTGGCACTCCACGGTGGTAAAGCCATCGACGTGGCAAACGGAGACGCAAGGGCGGGCGCTTTTGGGGTCGACGGCGACGGGCATTAAATGCTCTTGTCCCCCACTGTCAAAGTAGGTGGTGACCACTATTCACGCACTGTTCATCCACTGTAGCTCCACTATTCCCGCACTGTTACAACTACCACCACTTTTACGTTTTTACCCTTTTCTCCTACGTTGACACCAGTCGGTGACCCCTTACACTATAAAAGGAGGCCCATGCACAACGTAGAAAGGGTTCGGAACCTAGATTGCTCATACGCTCGGTGTAGCTAGTTCTTCAAGCTCCCGAGCTCCTCAACTCAATACAATCAAGCAGGAGTAGGGTTTTACGCGTCCGTCGCGGCCCGAACCTGGGTAAACTGCCCGCGTGCTCTCCACGATCTGCTCTTCGTGCTCCCTCCGCCCTCTTACCGCACGAACAAGGGGCTCCGGTCCCATAGGTGCTCGTGGAGGACAGTTTCCCCCGACATCTTTGGCGCGCCAGGTAGGGGGCGTCGAGGTTGTGCGAACCTGATCCGGCGTTCACGCGGGCGCATTCTTCATCAACCTCTCCAGTTTCATCAGCAACCTCATCAGCAGCAGCAACATGGCCCCGAAGAAGAAGGCTTCGGAGGTCGCAGGCCCGTCTACGTCTCATCCGCCGCCACCGGAACCAACGGTGGGCGAGGGAGACGCCGTCGGAAGGGTGGTCACCGGCGAGGAAACTCGCGGCGCCACCAAATCCAAGGAAAAGACGGACGACCGAGCCTCGGTCTCCGTGGACGCGCCGCGTCCATCTCAGCAAACGACAACCCAGCAGGGCCATGCCACAGGAGGTGGCATCCGCTTGCTGGGCCAAGGGCAAACCGGAGGCTCGCGGGATGCTCCGGACCACCGTCCGGGCACAAGCAAAGCGCGGACGCCGGGGCGGGACCCTGCTCCTTCTAACGCTGTTAGGAGTCCGAGCATATCCCGCTCCTCGCACCGCTCGCCCCCGCTCCCCTCCACTCCAGCAGAAGCGCTCGCAAGGGCGCAACTGCTCCTCGACTTCCCTCCAGCGGCAGACAAGGCCGAAGACTGGAGGGCAACCATCCAGAGCCTGATCGCCTTCGCCAACAACGATACGCCGCAGCAGCCGGCGACCTCGCGGCCACGGCAAGTCGAGAAGACGAAGGCCGACGGCGACAAGACCGCCGGGGGTGCAACCACCGTGCACTCCCCGCCGCGGAAGCAGAAGACGCCGCCCCGCCGGAACAACGCCGACGACGGCTCCACGGCGTCGTCGGATCCACGGGCTCGTCGGGACCAGCGCCAGGTCCTTGACGACCGGCGACAAGAAGACGCTCGAACGACGATCGAGCGCCGCCGAGAAGCTCGGCGACAATCAGATCAGCGAGCTGGAGCCGGTGTCGACGCGCGCGCGCCTGGTGAACCAGGCGACTTGCCGTACGCGGCAGGTTGCCCTGCGTTTACCCGCGAGCTGCGGCGCGTCCAGTGGCCCAGCATGAAGAACTTCAAGCCCGACGTACCGGAGAAGTACGACGGCAAGACGCACCCCTCGGAGTTCCTCAGCATATACACCATCGCGGTGCAGGCTGCCGGGGGGCGCGATGAGAAGATTCTGGCGAACTACTTCCCGCTCGTGCTTAAGCCGAACGTTCGTTCATGGCTTATGCACTTGCCGGAAGGCTCCATCTCTTCTTGGGCAGATCTTTGCCATCAGTTTGTTGGCGCCTTCACGGGCGGCCACAAACCCCACGGCCAGGAGAGCGATCTCCACATTCTAGCCCAGAAGGAAGGAGAACCTCTGCGCAAGTACATCCAGCGCTTCAGCCGTGTACAGCACAACATCCCCGACGTCCACCCTGCCGCGATTACCAGCGCGTTCCACCAGAACGTGCGTAACCGCCGCATGCGTGAAGAAATGGCCATGACCAAGATACGGGATGTCAGCGAGCTCTATGCTCTAGCTGATAAGTGCGCACGCGCCGAAGAGGGGAGGAGACTCCCCGGGGAGGACACCGGCGCGGGGGGAAGCGACAGCGACGACGCCGCCCCGACGAAGAAGAGCCGGCGGAGGAACAATAGAAGGAAGAACAAGAAGGAAGTGCTTGCCGTCGAGAAGTCCGGCAAGGAGGCTCCCGCCAAGCAAACACAGGCTGGCGGCTCCGGCAAGGAGCCTGCCCCTGTAGCGGCAGCCGACAAGCAGGACGGCTCCGACAAGCAATACTGCAAGATCCACCGCACCAAGGGCCACGACCTCTCCAACTGCAAACACGTCGAGTATCTCGTCAAGCAGCAGAAAGCTGAGTACGAGAGGCGCGACAAGGAGAAGGCCCAAGCTGGCGGAGGAGAACCAAGCAAGAAGCGGCCATTCAATGGCCGGGGAGGACGCCGCGGCAAGGCCAAGCAGCGGCAAGGTGACCGACCTCCCCGGGGCCGCGACAAGGACGAAGAAGACGACGACGATGACATGGAGGATGAGGATAACAGCGAGCAGGAGTTCCAGAAGGCCACGGAGGTCCTGTGCGTCGACGGCGGTGCCTCTCTGCACACCTCCCACCGCCAACTCAAGCAGTGGGTGCGGGAGGTGAATGCAGCAGAGCCGTCCGTGGAGTCGCGCAGGCTCCTCAAATGGTCCAGCACGCCCATCATTTTTGATCTTGAGGATCACCCTGACCGCACCACTGCGGTCGGGTGCTTGCCGATGCTGGTCTCACCCACCATCCGCAACCTCAAGGTCACTAAAATGTTGGTTGACGGCGGGGCCGGGCTGAACTTGATCTCCTCTGCTGTGATCAAGAAACTCCAAATCCCAGATGGCGAGCTCGAAGAGACCGGTTCTTTCCAAGAAATCAACCCGGGGAGGAGCAAGCCCAAGGGGAAGATAACTCTGCCGGTGACCTTTGGCGGGGAGCTCAACTTCAGAACTGAGCGCATCACATTCGACGTCGCCGATATCCCATTGCCATACAATGGGATACTCGGCCGTCCCGCCCTCGCCAAGTTCATGGCAGCTTCCCACTACGCTTACAACATACTCAAGATGCCGGGGCCGATAAGCGTCATCACTGTCCATGGCGACAAGAAAGATGCGCTTGTCTGCGCCGACAAGATCTACCGGGACGCAGCAGCCGCAGCAGAGAAGGATACACTTGCCGCTGAAGCTCCCGGGGGGAAGAAGACGAAGACCAAGTCCGGCAAGTGCTCTGGGCCCACTCCGGCAACCGCACCTCTTCGGAGTGCTGCGCTGCCGTCGAGGACGTTCCATCGAGCTCCACCGGCAAGTGTAAGAAGGGAATGGCCGCTCCACCGGCAACCAAGAAGGTGTCCGCCAAGGAGGACGGCACTGGTGGTACCTTCACCATCAGTGCCACACTTGACAGCAAATAGGAAAGCGCGCTCGTTGCCTTCCTGCGGGCGAATGTCGATGTGTTTGCCTGGCAACCATCTGACATCCCCGGTGTTCCTAGGAAGGTAATTGAGCACAAGCTTGATGTTTGTCCTCATGCGCGGCCCGTCAAGCAGAAGGTGAGGAAGCAAGCCGTGGAGCGCCAAGAATTCATTGCTGAAGAAATCAAGAAGCTAGAGGCAGCAGGCCTAGTTAGAGGTGTGATCCATCCGACGTGGTTGGCAAACCCAGTCGTCGTGCGCAAGGCCAATGGGAAGTGGAGACTGTGTATAGACTTCACCGATGTGAATAAAGCATGTCCCAAGGATCCATTCCCTTTGCCGCGCATTGACCAGATCGTTGACTCCACTGCCGGATGTGAGCTACTCTCTTTTCTTGATGCATATTCAGGCTACCACCAGATCTTTATGGCCAAAGAAGATGAAGAGAAGACTGCATTTATCACTCCATGTGGCACTTATTGCTTCATACGCATGCCATTTGGACTGAAGAATGCAGGATCAACATTTGCAAGGGTAGTGCACACTGCTTTCGAGCCACAGATTCACAGAAATGTAGAAGCTTACATGGATGACATCGTGGTGAAGAGCAAGAGCAAGGATACCCTGGTCCAAGATTTGGAAGAGACATTTCAGAACCTGCGCAAGATACAGCTTAAGTTGAACCCCGAGAAGTGCGTCTTTGGAGTCCCCTCCGGCAAGCTTCTCGGGTTCTTTGTGTCACAGAGGGGGATTGAAGCTAACCCCGACAAGATTAAAGCCATCGAGCAGATCGAAGCCCCGAAACGCGTCAAGGATGTCAGAAGGCTTGCAGGTTGTGTGGCTGCCCTCAGTAGGTTCATTTCGAAGTCTGCAGAACGCGCCCTACCTTTCTTCAAAATCTTGAAGAAGGCAGGTCCCATGAAGTGGACTCCGGAAGCGGAGGCAGCGCTGCAGAACTTGAAACGGTACCTATCTTCCACTCCAATACTTGTCGCACCTAGACCACAGGAGAAGTTGCTGCTATACCTAGCGGCAACCAACCAGGTGGTTAGTGCTGCGTTAGTAGCGGAGAGGGAGGCCAACGAGGAGTCTGCACCACCGGCAAGCGAATCCAGCGACAAGCAGGGGGCTGCTCCGACAAGCTCTGGCCCCGACAAGGACAACTCCGCGCAGGAACAAGAGGAAGTGCGGAAGAAGATGGTGCAGCGCCCAGTGTATTTTGTAAGTTCCCTCTTGCAGGGGGCTAGATCAAGATACTCTGGGGTGCATAAGTTGCTTTTCGGCCTCCTCATGGCCTCGAGAAAGCTGTGCCATTACTTCCAGGCACATGAGATAACAGTGGTCACTCGCTTCCCGCTGAAGAGGATATTGCACAATCCAGAAGCAACAGGCAGGATCGTTGAGTGGGCATTGGAGCTGTCAAGCTTTGGTCTCAAGTTTGAAAGTACCTCAACCATACAGAGCCGAGCTTTGGCAGAATTCATAGCTGAGTGGACCCCAACGCCCGATGAAGAAGTCCAAGAAACAAGTGCACCCGTACAAGAAGCGACAAGTGAATGGGTAATGTATTTTGATGGTGCCTTCTCGCTGCAAGGCACCGGTGCTGGTGTGGTACTCATCGCGCCCACCGGAGAGCACCTCAAGTATGTTATCCAGATGCACTTTCCAAGGGAGCAAGCGACAAACAACACTGCTGAATATGAAGGTTTGCTCGCCGGCCTCAGGATTGCGGCCGAATTTGGGATCAAAAAACTGATTGTGCGGGGAGATTCTCAGTTGGTGGTCCGACAAGTTAACAAGAGTTACCAGAGCCCTTTGATGGAAGCTTATGTAGATGAAGTGAGGAAGCTTGAAGAGCACTTTGAAGGTCTGCAAATGGATCACGTCCCGAGAGCTCAGAATGACATTGCAGATGGCCTTTCAAAGTGTGCTTCGATGAAGTTACCTGTGGAACCAGGGACCTTTTTGCTCAAGCTAACTCAACCATCCGTTACACCATCAATTGGGCAATCCAAGAAGAGAAAGTTGGTCTCCGGCGACTACTTGCCGGCGGATCTTCCTGAAACCGCCGCCAAGGTCCCCAAGATCAACGATCAGAACGCTGAGGAACAGTCTGCTCCTGCAGATCCGAGGATCTGTGCAGTTGAAGCAAGTGTTCCCGACAAGCCTCGCCCCGGCGAGCTTGCCGGGGGACCATCAGCTCCGGCGGGACCAGAGGTTCTTGCCGTAGAAGCTGAGGTCCCCGCAGCGGCCCTCATGCCTTTAGTCCTTGCCGTTGAGCCTCGGGCTCCGGCATGGGCGCAGCAGATCGTCCGTTTTCTGCAAACTGGAGAACTTCCCGACGACCCAGAAGAAATAGAGAAGATAACCAGGCAGTCAAGTATGTACCAGTTCGTGGATAATGAGCTGTACAGAAGAAGACTCAATGGTGTCAGGTTGAAGTGCATCTCCAGGGAAGATGGACAGAAGCTGTTGGCAGAAATACATGGAGGCATATGTGGCCACCACATTGGCGCAAGGGCACTTGCCGGGAAAGCTTTCCGGCAAGGGTTCTTTTGGCAAGAAGCCCTCCAAGATGCAGCTGCACTAGTAACCAAGTGTGAAGCGTGCCAGTTCCATGCAAAACAAATTCATCAGCCAGCTCAAGCTCTCCAGACGATTCCTTTATCCTGGCCCTTCTCGGTCTGGGGGCTCGATATCCTCGGCCCCTTCCCCCGAGCTATCGGGGGCTTTGAGTACTTGTACGTTGCAATCGACAAGTTCACAAAGTGGCCAGAAGTGGAACCAGTGAGAAAGGTGACAGCACAGTCAGCGGTCGGGTTCTTCAGGTCGATTGTTTGCCATTTCGGAATCCCTAACAGGATCATCACCGACAACGGTACACAATTTACTAGTCGCACCTTCATGCAGTACGTCCAAGACCTTGGCGCCAAGGTCTGTTTCGCTTCTGTTGCTCACCCAAGGAGCAACGGTCAAGCGGAGAGGGCCAATGCTGAAGTGCTGCGCGGACTCAAGACAAGGACCTTTGACAGGCTACGCAAGTGCGGAAGAAACTGGATAGAGGAGCTACCGGCGGCTCTTTGGTCAATCAGAACAACACCAAGTCGAGCCACCGGACAGACACCCTTTGCCCTAGTCTATGGGGCAGAGGCAGTTCTCCCCACGGAACTCATATACGGATCTCCTCGAGTGCTCGCTTATGATGAGCTCGAGCAAGAGCAACTGCGGCAAGATGATGCATTGCTCCTCAAGGAGGAACGTCTCCAGGCTGCTGTACGAGCTGCTCGATACCAGCAAGCCTTGCGTCGCTATCATAGCCGCAAGGTTAAGGCCAGGAGTCTCGAGGAAGGCGACCTTGTTCTTCGGCGTGTTCAGTCCGCCAAGAATTCCAACAAGTTGACGCCGAAGTGGGAAGGCCCTTATCGGGTGAGACAAGTCACAAGGCCCGGCGCTGTCCGCCTTGAGACCGAAGAAGGCTTACCGGTGAGCAATTCCTGGAACATAGAGCATCTTCGCAAGTTTCACCCATAAGGCGCGGTTGCCGTGATCCGCTCCGGCAACCACCTTTTGTACAAGCTTTGCCGCTGTTGCATGTAACCCTTTGTACAAAGCCGGGCGCAGATCCCGTGCATTAGTAAAGCTTTTGTGTTTTGCGCTATTTGCCTTTTCATGCTTTTCTTTGCTATTTGCATGTGTTATTTGGCATCTTGTGCAACATACATATCCGGTAAGCATTAGCACGCCGAAAGGCCATATACTTGTTTCCCTCTTCCTTTTCCTTGCCTCTTAAGCAGAAGGAATGTTCCTCGCGCACAAGTTTGCCGGGGGGGGAGGAGATGGAAGACGAACCAAGTGTTGTTCAAGAAAAAGAAGCCTTACCGAGAAACAAGCAATATATGAAAGCTAAGTTATTAGAATTTGAGCAGTTCAAATTTTTAATTTTAGTTGTCTTCCTTGAACAATCACACTTTGTATGGAAAACCTGTGCGCGGAGGAACCTACCCGTAGCTAGCCGCACCCTTATCTTGTTTTCGAGTACGCTCAACGACTTAAGTGAGCTGCGACAAGTGTCGCGCCCTTGTTTCGTTTTCGAGTTCACTCAACAAGCTAAGTGCGTTGCGACTAGCTGTGGCAAGGTTGCTTGCCGGTAAGACCTTAGCCAGCAGGCTGCTCAGAGTCCAGCACTCAGCGCTCGCGGCAAAAGGGCCCTTGCCGGCAAGCTCCCTAGAAGCGTAGGGTGAAAAACATACAAAGTAAATGACCAAGACAAGGAAGATAACATTGCACTGATTGATCAAGAATAAGATAAATATCTTACAAGGGATAACTTGTCGCAATGACTAATGAGTTCATAGCATACTATGCAGCAACAAAAGAGATAAAGGAAAAGGAGGCCTAGTCTACGCGGTCGCCTTCAATCCTGGAGATCTTGTTCACTTTGGCGATGATGTGGCCGACCTGCGCCTTCAGCGCCTCCATGTTCGCGTCGGCCGGCAAGCTGCGGAGAACGTTGACGAGATTGATACCAGGGTTGCGGTACACAATCTTCGTCAGAACGCGCTCCAAGGTTCCCGCGCAGAGCTGGCGCGACTCCTCGGCCAGTTGCGCGGGGAGCTTCTTCCGAAGATCTGCAAGAGCCGGCGCGATCCCTCTGAAGAAGAGGCTGAGCTTGGCGCTGTGAGGGAGGTTTGGATCCGGAGAGTAGATGAGATGCTCAACCTTCAGCGCCAGCAGCTCCTGGTCGATGTTGGATGCAGAGGCCACCAAGTCGTCGGTCCACACCTCGACAGTCCGGCGGAAGTTCTCAGCTGCAGTATTGGCGCTCTCCACCAAGCCTCGCTCCCTGCGGAGCTCTTCCTTCAGCTTGGTTTCCCAGTCCCGGACGGCGTCGAGCGAGTCCTTCAACGTGGAAACCTTCAGCTCCAGATCCTCAATTGAATCCTTGGCGGCCTTCAGCTCATCGCCCTGCTTGGAGAGGCACACCTGGAGTTCGGAGTTGGTGTGGCGTCCTTCTCGCGCTCAGTGTTGAGCGCGGTGACCCTCTCCACGCTCGCCTTCAGTGACTCCTCCAGCTGCGCAACCTTGGCCGCGAGCTCCTCCTTGGCGGTCTCCGCGGCAGCCGCGGCGGCTTTCGCCTCCTTCAGCTCTCCGCCAAGGGCCTGCTCCCGAGCGGCAAGGTCTTCCTTGTGGGAGTCGAGGTTGACCTTCCGTTGGGCGAGCTCTCCTTCTCGCCGGGACAGCTCCTCTCCGGCGAGTCGCTGCTGCTCTTCGGCTTCGGCTTTCTCCAGGAGCCACTCCTCGTACTCCCCGGCGAGCCTCTCGCGCTCCTCCGCCACGTCGCGGAGAGCAGCCTGGTTGGCGGCGCGGAGCTCCGCCGCGCGCTTCTCCATCTCAGCGGCGGCCTTGGCGGCAAGGGCCTCCCGAGACGCAAGCTTCGCCTACCTGGCCCGGTAAAGGGCCAGGAGCTGATGAAGCAGCTTCTCCTCCTCGGGCCCGTCACTTCCGCCGGGCGCCTCGACGATCTTCAGTCCCGCGGAGGCGAGAACCTCTCCATCAAAGGCCTCGCCCTCCGCGGGGGCTCGCGATGAAGAATCCCACGGCACCTGGATGTAAACGCCGTTGGGGGCCTCAAGATAATAGGCAGATGGCTCCTTCTCGGTGGAGGGGTCGGCGGCCGGCGCAGCACTCGATGCTCCTGCCGCCTCCGGGCCGGCAGTGCGGTCGCCGTCCCCCTCCCCGGCCGCCGCGTCCGCGGCCGGAGCAGTCTCCTCCGCAGCCGGCTCGGTGGCTCCTGCCGTGTCCTCCGCGACAGGGGCGTCGCCGCCGCCGCCCTGCGCGCCCTCCTCCTCGACGACGATGACTTCCGTCTCCATCTGCTCAGGGGGAGGAGGATCTAGAAGAAGAAGAAAAAGTAAAAGAAGTTCAAGCAAATATCCAAAAAGAGACGAATCTAAGAAGACAAAATTACAGAACTTACCTTGACGGACGTCGTCAGCGGCGGGCTCCCTCGCCGGGGAGCTCTGCCTTGACGGAGTGGCCGCCCTCGCCGGGCTACTCGCCTTTGGCGGGGTACTCGCCCTTGGCGGAGTACCCGCCCTTGGCGGAGTGCTCTCCCTTGCCGGAGAGTTCGCCCTTGGCGGGGACGGCGGGGCCTGCGACTCCTCGGGAGCGACCTCCGGATGCTCCTGTGGTTGCGGCTCCACCTCTGCACAAGACAATCAAGACAAGACAAAAACATCAAGATATTAGCACAAGACAAAATTCTCAAGCGCGCCCGACGAGCAGAAGTATGGAACCCAGACTTACGCTGGGGGCTGCGCTGGGGGCTGCTCCTCGGAGCAGCGCTCGGGTCCGGCAGGCTCGCCTCCGGCACGTCCCCAGTCACCGCGACGGGCGAGTCGTCCGCGACCTCGACCACGGGCACCTTGGCCTTCTTCGCCACTCGCTGGGCCAGGGTCCTGAAATCGAAGCAGAAAGCAAGATCAGAACCAGCAAAAATCAAGACAAAGTTAAAAAAGATGCGAAGCCTCAAGTTCTTACTCTTGTTCCTCGTCGTCGTCGACGTCGCTCAAGGCGGAGAAGTCGAACGCCACCTGAGGCGCGTCCGCGCGAGGAGCAGGAGGCGAAGACTCCCTCGGGCGCTTGGCGGTCCCCGGGGCTGGGGGCTGCGAGGACCCGGCCCCTGTGGACGCCGAGGCCCGGGGAGCAGGCGGAGCAGCCACTCCGCCCTGCGAAGACCCTCCTCCGTTTGGCGCTGACGTGCGGGGCGCCTCCGCCGTGGCCTGTGCGCGGGTCGCCCCCGCCGTGGCCTGTGTGCGGGTCGCCCCCGCCGTGGTTGGTGCGCCGGGCGCCCCCGTCGCAGCTTGGCTCCCCCGGGTAGCTCGCGCCGCCCGGCGAGTTGGTTGTTGTCGGGGCGCCTGGGCCCTCGTCCCCGTCATCGCCTTGCGGAGACGCTTCAGCGGAGATCGCCTGGGACTTGCCCGAGGCGGGGAGGTTTCCGGTGACGAGGAGAGGTCGTCGGCGTAGAGCCCCAGGGACCCGTCGGAGTCCTCGTCGGCCCCGGCGTCCTCCTCCTCCTCCTCCTCGGCAGGCTTGCTGGGCCCAGCGCCCTGCACTGCGGCCGCTCTCCCTCCGGCGCCTCCGCCCCCTCCGGCGCCTCCGCTCCCTGCGGCGCCTCTGTTTCCTCCGGCGGCGCTGCCTCTCGCCGCGGCCTCGGTCAGGATTCCGGGGATCCCGGAGTGCCTCAAAGAGGGGACCCTGGCAAGCTCGTCGGGAGGAAGCTGCAGTAGTCTGCGGATCTCCGCCTCCTCCGCTTGGCAGGACGCATCCGCAGCCTCTGCCTCATCGAGCGTAAAGCCAAACTCTCCTGCCGCTGCGGCTGCAGCGGCCTCTTCGACCCGAGAAGCTATATAAGCTATCTCCTGGTCGGTGGTGTCCCGTGTGAGCCCCTTGATCTCGTCCTTGTTCTTCGCCACCTCCACCAGGTTGTCGAAGAAGCTCATGATGACGTCTGGCTTGGGCGGAATCCATGTGCGGTCGATGCCGTGCGAGTCACATGCGGGCATCATAGCGCGAAGGGAATCCCGGGCCGTGCTGTTGCAGAGGGGCACCACTCCCCGGGGAGCTCTGAACCACTCTGGGTGGGCCGGGTCATGCTTAAAGAGTTCCCGGACCATCCCCTTCAGCTCCAGCGCCGTGAAGTTGAAGTTCAGCCCCGGGTGCAATCTCATCACGTCCGTCGCGTTGCCGTACTCCCATGCCGGCCTCTTCCTATCCTGTAGAGGGGCAATACGGCGGCGGAGGAAATCTGCTCCTACTTCTCCGACGGACAACCTTGCTACCCGGAGACGAAGAATTCTGATGAGGGCGACGTTGAGCTTGCCGTCGTCCGAATCCAACTCACTCCAGTCCCTGCCGCGCACGATGGCTGTTGTGCGCGGCGCGGTGAAAGGTTGCGGCTCGTCCTCGACTATCCAACACCAGTCTGCACGCCACTCCTCCCACTTGCCGCGGAGCTCCCCCGGCAAGTAGGACTCCTTCTTGTTCAAGCGGAAGACCCAAGAAATCCCCCCGGAGAGGGGGCGCCGGCTTCTACTCTAGGGGTGAAGAAGTGCCTAAACAGCGCTACGTTCGGATATATCCCAATATAGTTTTCGCACAGATGTGCGAAAACCGCCATCGTAAGGATGGCGTTGGGGGTGAAATCAAGAAGGTGGAGGCCGTAGGTGTGCATGATGTCGCAGAAAAAGTCGGAAAAAGGGGGACAAAGGCCGCAATGAAAGAAAGCTGCGAAGAAGAAGTACCCGCCGGGATAATTGTCCTTGGCGGCAGCGGGATAGGCTCTGGTCCGGGGGTGCGCCTTGGTCTCCTTGGCCCAGAACAAGTAGTACTTGTTCCAGAGCTCCCGCGCGCTGAGCCTCGGCGAGAAGACGACGTTCCGCTTCCGCAGCAGAGTAAGCCTCGCCGCCTGCTCGGATTTCTCCTTCTTGGTCTTCTCCGCCTTCGCCTTCTCGGTCTTCGGGGCCATGGCGGAGGCGGCGAAGGAAGGGGGACGAAGAGTCCGGCGGCGCCGCAGATGCGGAAGACGGCGGAGGAGGTGTGGAGGCGGAGCGCAAGAGGGGATCTCTGGAGATGGAAGAAGAAGCAATGAAGGCGTAGGAGGGGAACCGCTCCTGCTTCCTCTGCTTTTATGGGGAAGTGGGGGGCGTTTCGCTCTTCCCATTAAAAGAACGTGGCCACGTCCCATCCCACGACGCCGCAATCGACGCGTGCCGTTACGGAGGGACGCGGCGGATGCGGAAGTGGATTCGGCGTGCCGTGGGCCGCGCGTGCCCGTGCACTGTTTTGGGCCTGGCCCAACAGCGCTCGGCACCGTGTGTGGCCCAGGCTCGGGGGCTCCTGTTGGTGTACTAAGGTAGGGGTACCTCAGTACCCCAACTTGTGCACGGGCAGTAGCAGCTTCCCGCGGCAGGGCCTACCACGCGCTTGCCGGAGACCTTCCTGCTCCATATAAAACCATTCAAAAACAAAGTATACAAGACAGAAGATCAAGACCCCGGCAAGTGGAGCTTGCCGGGAAGGCCGTTCCAGGCTCAAGATTACCTCACTCACGCAAGGCCCTGGCAAGAGGAGCTTGCCAGGAAGACTAGAAGATTGCGTTACAGAAGACATGCCTCGGCGCAACATGCGCCCCGGCAGGGCCCGGGGAGCGACAAGCTTCAGAGCCCGACAAGCTCCCGGGCCCGGCAAGGTCGAGACCCCGGCAAGGTGCTTGCCGGGGAGAGTTGTGCTGTGTGCCCGCGCTCCAGCTCATCGAACCACGCGTCGCACTGGGGCCATTCCAGGGACGCGTGGCGGATGGCTGTGCAGCCTGGGGGACACGGTGGCACTCCACGGTGGTAAAGCCATCGCCGTGGCAAACGGAGACGCAAGGGCGGGCGCTTTTGGGGTCGACGGCGACGGGCATTAAATGCTCTTGTCCCCTACTGTCAAAGTAGGTGGTGACCACTGTTCACGCACTGTTCATCCACTGTAGCTCCACTATTCCCGCACTGTTACAACTACCACCACTTTTACGTTTTTACCCTTTTCTCCTACGTTGACACCTGTCGGTGACCCCTTACACTATAAAAGGAGGCCCATGCACAACGTAGAAAGGGTTCGGAACCTAGATTGCTCATACGCTCGGTGTAGCTAGTTCTTCAAGCTCCCGAGCTCCTCAACTCAATACAATCAAGCAGGAGTAGGGTTTTACGCGTCCGTCGCGGCCCGAACCTGGGTAAACTGCCCGCGTGCTCTCCACGATCTGCTCTTCGTGCTCCCTCCGCCCTCTTACCGCACGAACAAGGGGCTCCAGTCCCATAGGTGCTCGTGGAGGACAGTTTCCCCCGACATCTAGGTATTGCCATCTTTGGAAGGCAATCCATAAGTGGCTCTCATAATAGATTCATATGGTAATTTGATTTTATTTCTAGTAAAGTGTTCAATGCCTTTCCTTAGTGGAAATTGAAATCTAATATTTCCTTCCTTCATGTCAATAAGTGCACCAATCGTTCTAAGGAAAGGTCTACCAAGAATAATAGGACAAGAAGGATTGCAATCTATATCAAGAATAATGAAATCTACGGGCACATAATTCCTATTGGCAACAATAAGAACATCATTAATACTTCCCATAGGTTTCTTAATGGTAGAATCCGCAAGATGCAAATTTAAAGAACAATCATCAATCTCATGGAAACCTAGCAAATCACACAAAGTTTTTGGGATAGTCGAAACACTTGCACCCAAATCACACAAAGCAAAGCATTCATGATCTTTAATTTTAATTTTAATAGTAGGTTCCCACTCATCATAAAGCTTTCTAGGGATAGAAACTTCTAATTCAAGTTTTTCTTCATAAGATTGCATCAAAGCATCAACTATATGTTTGGTAAAAGCCTTATTTTGACTATAAGCATGCGGAGAATTTAGTACGGATTGCAACAAGGAAATACAATCTATCAAAGAGCAATTATCATAATTGAATCCCTCGAAATCCAAAATAGTGGGTTCATCACTATGCAAAGTTTCAATCTCTTCAATGCCACTTTTAACAATTTTAGCATCAAGATCTAAAAACTCTGAATCATTGGGACGCCTATTAACTAAAGTAGACTCATCTCCAGTCCCATCTTTATCAACATTCATACTAGAAAACAATGATCTAATTGGAGACACGTCAATAACTTTCAGATCTTCATCTTTATTTTCGTATTCTTCCGGTTTAGCAGCCATCTTATTAACTAAGGTGGATTGCTTG
Source organism: Secale cereale (assembly GCA_902687465.1). Lineage (NCBI taxonomy): Eukaryota > Viridiplantae > Streptophyta > Magnoliopsida > Poales > Poaceae > Secale > Secale cereale. The sequence goes on along the minus strand of LR738714.1, from coordinate 522,166,106 downwards.
TCCGAAATTTGGGCTATTAAGTTCTCAAGATGAGAAAACTAAGATTTCAAACCATAAAATTCCTTAGACATATCATCAAGCTCTTTATTCGTGTGCTCCATAAAGCTTTTCTGTTTTTAAGCTCGTTTCTAAAGAAATCATTGTGCTCAAATTGCACAGAAATAATATGTCTAACATTGTTTTCAATCTCCTCCAACCTTTTGAGGTGGGGGTCAACACTAATAGGGTGAGCCATAGTGACAAGCAAGCAATCCAACACACAAGCAAACAAGAAGCAAGCGAACGATAAACGCACTGCAAAAAGAAGGGCAAATAAAACGGCAAGGGTGAAGTGGGGGAGAGGAAAACGAGAGGCAAAAATGTAATGCAAAGGATAAGGGTTTGTGATAGGTACTTGGTATATGACTTTTGTGTAAGCCTCCCCGGCAACGGCGCCAGAAATTCTTCTTGCTACTTCTCGAGCTTGCGTTGTATTCCCTCGAAGAGGAAAGGGTGATGCAGCACAGTAGCGTAAGTATTTCCCTCAGTTTTTGAGAACCAAGGTATCAATCCAGTAGGAGACCACACGCGAGTCCCTCACACCTGCACAAACAAATAAGAACTTCGTAGCCAACGCGATAAGGGGTTGTCAATCCCTTTACGGCCACTTACGAAAGTGAGATCTGATAGATAGGATAGTATGATATTTTTGGTATTTTTGCATATAAGAACAGAAACTAAATTAAGCAAATAAGCAACGGCGACATAAATTGAAGTTGATGGGAAAGTAATATGATAAAGATAGACCTGAGGGCCATAGGTTTCACTAGTGGCTTCTCTCGTGATAGCAGAATTCTACGGTGGGTGAACAAATTACTGTCGAGCAATTGATAGAAAAGTGCATAGTTATGAGAATATCTAGGCATGATCTTTATATATAGGCATCACGTCCATGACAAGTAGACCGAAACGATTCTGCATCTACTACTATTACTCCACACATCGATCGCTATCCAGCATGCATCTAGAGTATCAAGTTCATAAGAACAGAGTAATGCTTTAAGCAAGATGACATGATGTAGAGGGATAAACTCAAGCAATATGATATAAACCCCATCTTTTTATCCTCGATGACAACAATACAATACGTGCCTTGCTGCCCCTGCTGTCACTGGGAAAGGACACCGCAAGATTGAACCCAAAGCCAAGCACTTCGCCCATTGCAAGAACTATAGATCTAGTAGGCCAAACTGAAAGAACATGCGGTGCCCCCATGTTTGGTTTTGATAATTGATGACAATCTCTATGGACTAATGGTTTCCTTGAGTTATATTTGAAGGGTTTGTCCATAGGCTTTTCTTGGAGTTCATTTGTTGGTTTCAAGAAGAGTCTGTGATGACCAAGGTGCTATTAAGGAATTATCCAAAGATTGGTCTTGTGAGTGTTGAGCTTATTGCAAGCATGTCTTGAAGAAGAAGAGTGTGTTATCATTCATGTTTACCTTCAAGACATCATCCAAATGAAGAGTTGGAAAGATTCAAGGTTGATCAAGACTAAGTGAAGGAGTGAATCAAGTTGATCAACACACAAAGCGTAGAAGATGTACCGAGAGGGATCAAGCAATCCTATGGTATGGTAAGCATTGTCAATCACGCTTTGTGTACTAACCCATGGTCTTCGTGAGAGTTCTTTGTGGGGTTAGGTTGCGGTGTGCAAGTTCAAGTGGAGCATCACGAAGAAATCAAGTGCTTGAAGCTTGCCGTCCATTGTCGTGACAATGGACTTGTGAAGATATGCCGAAGAGTGGCTCTCCCATAGAGGAGTATGGGGGAGCAATCTACTAGTCTTCACCGAGACAACGCAATCAAGAAAGGTGGTCCAACTTGAGGAAGTCAAGATCGTCTACATCTAGCTCAAGTGGACTTTGTGCAAAGCAAAGGTTTGCCCTTGATAGGTTTTCTATTTTACCGGTCTCGTGGTGGTAGTTGGGAGACCGGGTTATAGGATCGTTTGCCGTACTATCAAGGAGGGCTCTCAAGTTGGTAGCTTGATCGTATCGTTAGTAGAGAGCTCAAACCATTGCATCCTTGCATCATGTTTCTTGGTTCTTGTTTGGTTCTCTTTGTGAGTCTTAGAGCTTATGGTCATCTTGATGACTAGCTTGAGTTCATCGAAAACGGAGTTCACATGTGTCTTCTATGATGTTTTCGGTGTTGGAGGTTTTACCGGTCTTATCCGAGAAAGGGTTCTCACCATTTTCTTATGGGACTTTTCTAATTTGCTTCTTATTGGTTTTTCTATCAAGATTGTGTTAGCCCTTGTCGCTAGCTTTCCAACAAACTTGGTTTCATCGAATTCGGAGTCCGTATGCAAAAGTTATTGACGTTTTGGTGTACTGAAAAGGCTGCAGCGGTACTACCGCGGGTAGGAGCGGAAGTAATTTTTTACTACCGCTTTCGGGAGCGGTACTACCGCTTTTGGGAGCGGTACTACCGCTTGGAGCAGTACTACCGCGGCTACTTCCGTGGCTACTTCCGCTCGGGACCAAAAACTCGTCACAAGTCCAGTGGTGGTAGGCACGGATGTAATTTTTTAGTACCGCTCGCAAGCAGTAGTACCGCTACCCTTAGCAGTACTACCGCTACCCCTAGCGGTAGTACCGTGAGGTCAAGCGGTACTACCGCTCCGACGTTTTTTGGCCTTTTTGCCTCCTCGCTGTTGTTTTCCAAAGGGGTACTACTGCCCTAGCGGTAGTACCGCTCCTGGAGCGGTAGTACCGCTCTGTGCGGGATGTGAGCATAACGGTTGGATTTTCCCCCACCTATAAAAGGGGCTCTTCTTCCCCAATGAACCTTATCCTTTGAGCTCGTGTTCTTCCCCCATTGTTGACCTTCTTCGAGCTTGCTATCTCTCAATCCCTCCATGGATTCTTGCTAGTTTTTGGGGGAAAAGAGAGAGGAGATCTAGATCCACATTTCCACCAATCACTTTCTCCTCTAGGTGAGGGGAACCCCTTGGATCTTGATCTTGGAGTTCTTGGTGTTCTCCTTCTTGTTCTTCCTCTCATTTCCCTCCCTAGCATTAGTTGCTTTGGTGGGATTTGGGAGAGAAGGACTTGGGCACTCCGTGTGCCCTTGCCATTGCATTTGGTGCATCGGTTTGAGTTCTCCACGGTGATACGTGGAAGTGAAGTTGAGAAGCTTATTACTCTTGGGTTCTTGGTACCCTTGAGCTTGTTCCTCTTGGGTGCTTGGGCGCCCTAGACGGTTGTGGTCACCTCGGAGCCATATTCCATTGTGGTGAAGCTTCGTGGTGTCGTTGGGGAGATAGCCCCAACCTTGGTGTTCGGAGCTCAATCATTGTGGTGTAAAGCTCCGGGCAAGCGTCGGGGTCTCCAATTAGGTTGTGGAGATCGCCTCGAGCAATTTGACGGGTTTCGGTGACCGCCCCCAAGGGTTGCCAAAGTGTACGGGTTCGGTGACCGCCCCCAAGGGTTGCCATTTGTACGGGTTCGGTGACCGCCCTCAAGGGTCCCTTAGTGGAATCACGGCATCTTGCATTGTGCGAGGGCGTGAGGAGATTACGGTGGCCCTAGTGGCTTCTTGGGGAGCATTGTGCCTCCACACCGCTCCAAACGGAGATTAGCATCCGCAAGGGTGTGAACTTCGGGATACATCGTCGTCTCCGCGTGCCTCGGTTATCTCTTACCCGAGCCCTTTACTTATGCACTATACTTTGTGATAGATATATTGTTTCTTGTCATATATCTTGCTATCACCTAGTTGTTTATCTTGCTTAGCATAAGTTGTTGGTGCACATAGGTGAGCCTAGTTGTTGTAGGTTTTGTGCTTGACAAATTAACCGCTAGGTTTATTCCACATTTGTTCAAGCCTAAACCGTAATTATTTTAAAGCGCCTATTCACCCCCCCTCTAGGCGACATCCACGATCTTTCAATTGGTATCAGAGCCTCGTCTCTCTTTATAGGGCTTAACCGCCTAGAGAGTAAGGATGTCTACTAGGGGTTTAGGTTTCTCTGACACTCTTAGTTTCAATGGCACAAATTTTGATGTTTGGGTAATTCGCATGCTTAATCTCTTTAGGGTCATGGACCCAAATTTAGAGCGAATTGTAGATATGGGTTTTTCTCCTCCAAAGGATGCACAAAGATTATCTTTAGAGGATGAGAAAAACTCTTATCTCAATGCTCAAGCTTCTAATGTGCTTTTTGATGCTTTGAGCAATGTAGTTATATTTCAACTCATGCCGTTCCGGGATGCTCATGAGTTGTGGACAAAGCTTCAAGATAAATATGGTGTGTCCAAGAATTGTAGGAATGATTGTTCTCCCTCCACCTCCGGTCGTGTTGTCTTCTCAACTTCTTCTACTTCACCTACATGTGGTTTGCCACAAGGTAATGATATGGTGAGTAGTGTTGGTCATTGCAATGATGATAGTATGCTTTTTATGGATGATCCTTCATCACTATCTTACTGCAATGCATCTTCTTTGGACTTTAACACTTCGAGCACCCTACATGTTTCACATGCTTGTGTTGATAGTCCTTGCATATCATGTAGAAATTGCTTGACTAAAACTCATGATGATATGCTTGCTATGTCTTGTTGCCATGATAAAAATGCATCTATTTCCTCGAATTGTTGTGCTAACAATGTAGAGGAAACCCAACACCCCATGGAACAAGATGTAGTCTTGAATGGTGCTTCAAGGGATCCTACATCATCATCTATTGCGTTTTGCCTTATGGCTAAGGCTTCAAAGGTATCTCCCACTTTGAACCCCAATATATCTTGTCATGATAGTGATGATAACAATGATGATGATGTAGAAAATGATGAAGAAAATGATAATGTTGCCTCCTTAAAAATTAAGGGGGAAATGATTTTTAAAGCTCTTCATAAGAATAAAATTGCTCGTTCCAACTTCATGGAAATCATGTCTATTGCCATTGAGGGCAAGAAATATATAGAGGAGTTGGAATCTCATCTAGAGGAGCATGAGGTCACCATTGAGAAAATGGAAGGTCATGAGCGTGATTACGCTAATGAGATCGCCGACCTCTCGCAAGCTCTTGAACTTGAACAAACCACCAAGGAATCTCTTGAGGAGACTTTTGCTCTAGAACTATCTAGAATAAAGGAATCCCGTGATAGAGCTCTCGAGGTGGTTAATGATTTTGAAACTAAAAATGAGAAGCTTGAAGTTGCTCATGCTAAACTCCTTGAGGATTTTGAGCACCTCAAAAATGGCTCAAGGGTCATTAAGGGTGAGCTCATAAAACTCACCGAGTCTCATGCTCAACTTAAAGCTTCATATTCTAAGGAGCTTGCCAAGTTGCCTTCTCCTCTTGCTATTATTGATGATGCTTGTGCTACTAACTCTATTTCTAGTGAAGCATCCATTTTGAAGGAGAATGTTGAGCTAAGGGCTCAACTTGAGTTGCTATCTGGCAATTATGGGAAATTGGAAGAAAGTCATGTAAAGCTCACAAGCTCTCATGATGATCTTCTAGTATCCCATAATGTGCTAAAGATAGCTCATGAGGCTATGAGTATCAAGGTAACATCTAGTGAGCCTCATGTGGATACTAGCACTACTTCAAGTCAAAATGCTATCTTGCCATGTGCTAGTCCTCGTAATTCATCTACTCACAATGTTAGTACATCTTGTGATGAATTGCTCTCCTTGCCTTGTTGCTCTAACAATGAAGATTATACTTCCTCTAGTACTTTTGTTGATACTAACCATGTAGAGGAAATCAAAGAGCTCAAGGCCCAAGTCACTCCTTTGAAGAAAGACTTGGAAAAGTGTCATGAAGGGAAGTCCACACTCAACAATATCTTGAGTGTGCAAAAATCCCCCAATGACAAAGGTGGACTTGGATTCAACTCCAACAAGAAGAAAAGGTCCAAGATCATTAACAAGAATAAGGGCCAAGAACAACTCAAGAATTCGGCCAAGATTATTTGCTTCAAGTGCAAAATTGAAGGGCATCATGTTAGATCTTGCCCATTGAAGAAGAAGGCCATTAGTGACAAGCAACAAGGGAAGAGGCCACAAGTTCATTCTCGTGCTCAACCGCAAGTTGGAGAAAGGCCGCTTCCCAAGAAGACTCATGGTAATGCTTATCATTTTGAGAAATCAAATGAGAAGAAAGTGAAGAGTAGATGTTGCTACCTATGCCGTGAGAAGGGTCACCTTGCTTCTTCATGCACTAGTGGTAGCTTATCCAACCCAATTATTATTGATGATGTCTATTCTCTTGGGAAGGATAAGGTTGGCAATGTGTTTGCCAAGTTTCTTAGCACTCAAAGTGGTGTCAAGAAAAGAACCATTTGGGTAGCCAAGCCTATTGTGACTAACCTCTTAGGACCCAACTTGGTTGGGGACCAACTAGCTCAAACTTGATCAATAGGTGTATTTGGAGGGCTTTGGAGACTTGGCTACATTATGAAGATTTGAGGGGTCTTCATCATTCATATTGTCTCAAGCCAAGTCATTCGGATTATCTTTCTATCGTATATCCAATGTTCCTCCTTGCGGTAACTTGTGCTTAAATTGTTTACATTGAAAGTTACTTGCTCCTTAGCATGTTATGGTTTTGTACCTTGCATGAGCGTGTATATGTTGTGCTCCCAATTTGCTTGTGTTTGGTGTGAAGATGATGTTGGATATCATTGCTATCACCGGGAATTATTCCCAAATACTTCTTGCCTCTTGACAATTGGTAATCTTTTTGTGGTAGAAATTGTTGATCATCTTTACATTGACTTTTGCTTTTGTTCGTCCTATTCCTTGCCAAGATTGTGTCATCTCTCATAGCCTTTCGTGCCACTTGTGGATCTTGTTGTTTTCTTGATCTTGTCTAGTGTTTTCGAGATATAGTGAAAGTGGTGGTCCCATCTTGTGCATTTTGTATTCAAATGCAAATTCTCTATAATGCACAACTCTTGGGGGAGCTATCCTATTTTCTATGAAACACACATTTTGTGATCCATTTCAAGTGTGTGTTGATGGAAGGCAAGCCGTTTCTTTTTGGTACTTTGTGCCATCATGAAACTTTCTAGATGGGTTGGTTTGTTTGGAACCATCCTCTCTTTTGGGAGTCCGATATCTTTCCTTTTGCGTGTATCAATGGATATCTCATTCCTTGATGTATCTTCTAAATAGATATCTTCCAAGTGATGATTTCTCCATTTGGTATCCTATTTTCACTTGGTATTTATTTTTCATTTTGTTTCGTTTCTTGAAAGTCTTGAGCATGCATATTTACTACATGTATTTTCTTTGGCATGCTTTCTTTCTTTAACCCAATATATAGGGGAAACTCCACCTAGTCTCAATTTGGATGAGATGTGCATGAAATTCATTTTCATATATAAATGCACATGTGTTTGTGGAGTTTGTCCTATGTATTGGTGTTTCTAACTCTTTGGTCCCAATGAGTTTGGGTACCATTTTGTTTGCGTTGTTGTTCTAGGAACAATTGGAGATGCATTGGAAGCTCGGCTCATTCAAAAGGAAGGTGGTGTCACCATGTGCTTATTGGAGTCAAGCTAGGATGATCAATGAACTACTATCTACCTTCAATTGGTATCTACTACATCCTTCCAATGGTATCTCGGTAACAAGTATCACCATCTACTTCATGCACACATTTCTTGCACCAACCTTGTGTAGGTTCTATCATGGCTTGTTAGTCATTCCTTCTTATGATACTTGTTTCCTTTCTCAAAGCATCCCAACAATGATCTCTTGTTGCTAGTTGTGATGTCTTTGATGCTCGTGTTGTTGGAACTCATTTATATACAATGAGAACATATCTAGCCATGTGCTATGCCTTCAAGCAAATATCTTATTGGTATATTTATGACTTCCTTGGGGATAACTTATTCATTCCTTTTTGCAACAATTTCGTGTGTACATCCTTCTTTGTGGATTGATATCATCATGATCTTCATCTACCTAGAATCTTATACACTTGAGAGAAGTTGCATATCTATTTGATATCCCCTTCTTTCACGTCCACCTTGTCGTTCTTGTATCATTTCTTTGGTGGCTCCGTGAAAGCCTTTGCCTTGAGTGCGGATCTTATCTTGTTGCATCTAGATGCACTCTTGTGTGGTGAGGATATGTTTGTCTCTTGCTTGTCTTGACAAGGCTTTTGCCAATTAATTGGTATCCCTCGTCTTGATAACGCTCTCTTTTATATCTTCACCACGGGTTGTCACAAGCATAGGTTCTTTATATGCTTATTAGTGAGCTTGTGAACCCGTTTGCTTGTTGTGTGTGGGAATGATAGGCCTTGCACCGAGTATCTCTTTCATTCAAGACTATATTGATGCTTAATGTTCATCCATACATTAGTCTTCTCAAGTGCTTTGCCATGACTCACACACATCATTTTGGTTGAGCATACTCTTAAGTTGTCTCTTTTTATATGTTGCTCAACCATTTGTTTGTTGCAAGTGCTAGGCTTTGTTACCTTCATGCTCACTTGCACTTGGTGTGAGTTTCTATTGATTTTGGGGGAGTGATGATCCTATTTTGTGCACTTGGTATCCTAATGAAAATTTTCTAAGGAGTGCACAAATTATGGGGAGCTTCACCAGTGTCTATAGAAAAATCGGTTGCTATGCCGTGAGTTCTATTGATCTTGGGGGAGCGACGATCCTATTTTGTGCTCGTTGTATCCAGATACAAAACTAAATTGTGCACAAATCATGGGGAGCTTCTCTAGTTTCTCTAGAACACTCCTTTGCTCTTATCATAATATCTTTTATTCATTTGGCATGTAGGATCATTGGTCTAGTTGGGTCAATTGGTATCTTTTGATAGCTTAATTCAATTGGTATCCTTTGATTGCTTGATTGCATGTTTTTCTCCCTTTGTTATGCCTTTGTGGCATATCATTCTTTTGCAATCTTTGGGCCTCAATATAGTTTGTCTTCCTCCAAGTATTTACAGTTGGATATATGTATTGCATTCCACTCTCTATTTTGAGGAATACATAATTTATGGAGGAACACAATTTATATTGACCTTCTAAGTTTTTCGCCCATTTTGGCAATCGATGCCAATGGGGGAGAAGTTTCAGAGAGTTTAGTTTTGTGAGGAAGTTTAGAGAGTTGTCTCTTCGCTCTTCTTGTTTTGGTTTTGTTCCTAAGCTTTTGCATCTCATGCGCATACATTATTATTGCATGGTATGGTGATGCATAATTCCTTATATAAACTCTTTTGAAAGTGATTGTCATCAATTACCAAAATGGGGGAGATTGAAAGAACATGCGGTGCCCCCATGTTTGGTTTTGATAATTGATGACAATCTCTATGGACTAATGGTTTCCTTGAGTTATATTTGAAGGGTTTGTCCATAGGCTTTTCTTGGAGTTCATTTGTTGGTTTCAAGAAGAGTCTGTGATGACCAAGGTGCTATTAAGGAATTATCCAAAGATTGGTCTTGTGAGTGTTGAGCTTATTGCAAGCATGTCTTGAAGAAGAAGAGTGTGTTATCATTCATGTTTACCTTCAATACATCATCCAAATGAAGAGTTGGAAAGATTCAAGGTTGATCAAGACTAAGTGAAGGAGTGAATCAAGTTGATCAACACACAAAGCGTAGAAGATGTACCGAGAGGGATCAAGCAATCCTATGGTATGGTAAGCATTGTCAATCACGCTTTGTGTACTAACCCATGGTCTTCGTGAGAGTTCTTTGTGGGGTTAGGTTGCGGTGTGCAAGTTCAAGTGGAGCATCACGAAGAAATCAAGTGCTTGAAGCTTGCCGTCCATTGTCGTGACAATGGACTTGTGAAGATATGCCGAAGAGTGGCTCTCCCATAGAGGAGTATGGGGGAGCAATCTACTAGTCTTCACCGAGACAACGCAATCAAGAAAGGTGGTCCAACTTGAGGAAGTCAAGATCGTCTACATCTAGCTCAAGTGGACTTTGTGCAAAGCAAAGGTTTGCCCTTGATAGGTTTTCTATTTTACCGGTCTCGTGGTGGTAGTTGGGAGACCGGGTTATAGGATCGTTTGCCGTACTATCAAGGGGGGCTCTCAAGTTGGTAGCTTGATCGTATCGTTAGTAGAGAGCTCAAACCATTGCATCCTTGCATCATGTTTCTTGGTTCTTGTTTGGTTCTCTTTGTGAGTCTTAGAGCTTATGGTCATCTTGATGACTAGCTTGAGTTCATCGAAAACGGAGTTCACATGTGTCTTCTATGATGTTTTCGGTGTTGGAGGTTTTACCGGTCTTATCCGAGAAAGGGTTCTCACCATTTTCTTATGGGACTTTTCTAATTTGCTTCTTATTGGTTTTTCTATCAAGATTGTGTTAGCCCTTGTCGCTAGCTTTCCAACAAACTTGGTTTCATCGAATTCGAAGTCCGTATGCAAAAGTTATTGACGTTTTGGTGTACTGAAAAGGCTGCAGCGGTACTACCGCGGGTAGGAGCGGAAGTAATTTTTTACTACCGCTTTCGGGAGCGGTACTACCGCTTTCGGGAGCGGTACTACCGCTTGGAGCAGTACTACCGCGGCTACTTCCGTGGCTACTTCCGCTCGGGACCAAAAACTCGTCACAAGTCCAGTGGTGGTAGGCACGGATGTAATTTTTTAGTACCGCTCGCAAGCAGTAGTACCGCTACCCTTAGCAGTACTACCGCTACCCCTAGCGGTAGTACCGTGAGGTCAAGCGGTACTACCGCTCCTACGTTTTTTTTGGCCTTTTTGCCTCCTCGCTGTTGTTTTCCAAAGGGGTACTACTACCCTAGCGGTAGTACCGCTCCTGGAGCGGTAGTACCGCTCTGTGCGGGCTGTGAGCATAACGGTTGGATTTTCCCCCACCTATAAAAGGGGCTCTTCTTCCCCAATGAACCATATCCTTTGAGCTCGTGTTCTTCCCCCATTGTTGACCTTCTTCGAGCTTGCTATCTCTCAATCCCTCCATGGATTCTTGCTAGTTTTTGGGGGAAAAGAGAGAGGAGATCTAGATCCACATTTCCACCAATCACTTTCTCCTCTAGGTGAGGGGAACCCCTTGGATCTTGATCTTGGAGTTCTTGGTGTTCTCCTTCTTGTTCTTCCTCTCATTTCCCTCCCTAGCATTAGTTGCTTTGGTGGGATTTGGGAGAGAAGGACTTGGGCACTCCGTGTGCCCTTGCCATTGCATTTGGTGCATCGGTTTGAGTTCTCCACGGTGATACGTGGAAGTGAAGTTGAGAAGCTTATTACTCTTGGGTTCTTGGTACCCTTGAGCTTGTTCCTCTTGGGTGCTTGGGCGCCCTAGACGGTTGTGGTCACCTCGGAGCCATATTCCATTGTGGTGAAGCTTCGTGGTGTCGTTGGGGAGATAGCCCCAACCTTGGTGTTCGGAGCTCAATCATTGTGGTGTAAAGCTCCGGGCAAGCGTCGGGGTCTCCAATTAGGTTGTGGAGATCGCCTCGAGCAATTTGACGGGTTCCGGTGACCGCCCCCAAGGGTTGCCAAAGTGTACGGGTCCGGTGACCGCCCCCAAGGGTTGCCATTTGTACGGGTTCGGTGACCGCCCTCAAGGGTCCCTTAGTGGAATCACGGCATCTTGCATTGTGCGAGGGCGTGAGGAGATTACGGTGGCCCTAGTGGCTTCTTGGGGAGCATTGTGCCTCCACACCGCTCCAAACGGAGATTAGCATCCGCAAGGGTGTGAACTTCGGGATACATCGTCGTCTCCGCGTGCCTCGGTTATCTCTTACCCGAGCCCTTTACTTATGCACTATACTTTGTGATAGATATATTGTTTCTTGTCATATATCTTGCTATTACCTAGTTGTTTATCTTCCTTAGCATAAGTTGTTGGTGCACATAGGTGAGCCTAATTGTTGTAGGTTTTGTGCTTGACAAATTAACCGTTAGGTTTATTTCGCATTTGTTCAAGCCTAAACCGTAATTATTTTAAAGCGCCTATTCACCCCCCCCCCCTCTAGGCGACATCCACGATCTTTCACAAACCAAACCAATAATTCGAAGAGACTTGCAAGGATATTATAATCATACATAAAAGATTTTAGAAAAGAATCAAATATTTCTCGTAGATAATCTTGATCACAAACCCACAATTCATCGGATCTCGACAAACACACCGCAAAAAGATTACATTGAATAGATCTCCTCGAAGACCGAGGAGAACTTGGTATTGAGATCCAAAAAGAGAGAAGAAGCCATCTAGCTAGTAACTATGGACCCGAAGGTCTATGGTAAACTACTCACAACTCATGGTGAGGCGATGGTGTTGATGTAGAAGCACTCCGTGGAAGATCCCCCCTCCGGCAGAGCTCCGAAACAGGCTCCAAGATGGGATCTCACGGGAACAGAAGGTTGCGGCGGTGGAATTAGGGTTTTCTCTGTTGCCTCGATGTTTTCAGGGTACATCGGGATATATAGGAGGAAGGAGGGCATCGGGGGAGCCAGAGGGGGCCCACGAGGGTGGGGGCACGCCCTGTAGGAGGGGGCGCGCCCTGGACCCTCGTGGCTGCCTCCTTCATTCCCTCGCGTGTACTCCAAGTCTTTTGTGTTAATATCGTTCCAAAAATAACTCTCACGAAGGTTTCATTCTGTTTGGACTCCGTTTGATATTCCTTTTCTGCGAAACCCTGAAACAGGCAAAAAAACAGGAATCTGCACTGGGCCTTTGGGTTAATAGGTTCGTCCCAAAAATAATATAAAAGTGTATAATAAATCCCATTAAACATCCAAAACATAACATATAATAGCATGGAACAATAAAAAATTATAGATACGTTGGAGACGTATCAGTGGCTCGCTCCGAGAAGTTAACCACATAGAGACCATTCTCGACATGCCCAACAAAGGCTACTTTAAGAGTCTTGCTCCACAAGAGGGACACGGTATCGATATCAAAGAATGTGGCAAAGCCCATGAGTGCAAGTTGATGAACAGAAAGTAAATTGTATGCAAGGGACTCAACAAGCATGACTTTCTCGATCATGAGATCATGAGAGAGAACAACCTTGCCAAGCTCCAATACCTTAGAAGATGAAGCATCACCCCATTCGACATTGGTGGCCATAGATGAACCTTGGTGCACGTCCACCACCAAGTCTTTGCTTCTGGTCATATGATTTGTGGCTCCACTATCGAGCAACCATGATCCCCCACCGGAAGCAAACTCCTACAAGAGATCAATGCTTGGATTTAGGTACCCATTTTGTAATGGGTCCTTCGAGGTTAGTGACAAGGGTCTTAGGAACCCAAATGGACCATTCAATGTACTCATAAGAAGAACCAACAAATTAGGCAAAGACATGTCCATCACTTGCACGACATAAAAAATAAGAAGGGTCGAAGTCGCCGGCTTTGTTGGAAGAAGTGGTAGTGTTTTTCTTGACTCCACCACTCTTCACAATGTTCTTCTTTTTCTTAGGAGTACCCTCTCCCTCCTTTACAAAGGTTTGCTAGAGAGGAGGGGGTTGCTTGGTCTTGTCGTTCTTCTTCTTCTTGGGCTTGGGAGCAAACCCAATTCCTTCCTTCGCCACAACTTCCTTTTGATTGCTCAAAAGATCATTGAGGTTCTTATCACCTTGTATGCAAGACACAAGGCCTTTCTCAAGTTGCTTCTTTAACTGGACATTCTCTTCAACAAGATGCACATGCTCGCAACATGGGTTAGTAGCATTTGCATTATCAGTCAAAACCATGCGTGGAAAGGTAGCTTTCTCCTTGGTTAGCAAAACTTGAAGTTGATCATGAGACTCTTTGAGGCTAGCATGTACACTCTTCAAGACCTTGTGAGCCTTGTCATGTGTAACAAACTCCTCCTTGAGTCTAGCATGGTCAACCACAAGCTTTGCCTTCTCGGAATTGAGCACACGAGAGACAACTAAAGCATGATCGAGATCTTTCTTTAATTTAGCATGATCATCATTGTGTGACTCCTCAAGAGCCAAACGAAGACCGCGCTCTTCCTCAAGAGCATTAGAGAGATCCGATATCTCATCGGCATAGTCTTGACTATGACCCTCCATTTTAGAAATGGTCTCCTCGTGATCCTCGATCATGTCATTGGCTTCACCAAGTTGTTCCAAGAGAGCAACAAAGTGCTTCTTGGGTTTGCCTTTGAGTTAACTCATGAACAACTCAAATTCATTTTCCTCCCCCTCCGCCCCCCTTACTCTCATCAATACAATCCGTCAAAGCATGATTAGAAGAGATGGTAGAATTGATGTTGGGGGTTACCTTGTTGGTGGCCTTAGCCATGAGGCATTTGGCAATGATGTTCTCATTTGGTGAGTCGAAGAGGGATGATCGTGGAGTTGTTTTAATAGCAACGGTGGCCATTGTAACCATCTCATCATCTTCTTCATCATCATCCTCAACATATTCTTCTTGGGCCACCAATCCTTTGGGAGGAGTCTTTTTGTTGAAGTTGTTCTTGTTGGGATAAGACTTCGACTTGTCCTTTCGGATAAGCTTGACTCCATCGTCTTATCTTTTCTCATATGGGTAATCTACAACAAAGTGACTCACATTGCCACAATTGTAGCATGTCCTCACTCGCTGCTTGCCCTTGAGGCCACTTGAATTGTTCTTGTTGAAGTTGAGCCTTGAGTTCTTCTTGTTGCCCCAAAATTGTCGTGATGCAAGAGTCATGTGCTCATGATAGGCATATTTGGTGTCTTCGGGGCAACACTCATCTTCATCCTCTTCATCCTCCTATTCCACACAAGCCTTGGCCTTCAAAGCAAGATTGGGCTTCTTTGATCATTGAGCTCCAAACACCGCATTGTCGGCGGTCTTATCCAAGATCCTCATGGTAACGAACTCATCCAACACTTCACCTGATGACAAAGTGTGGAAGTCCGGTCTTTGACGGATGAAGGAGGACATGTCCTTGTGATAACGCATCATGGCCTTGAGAAACTTGCGCTTGATCCAATTGTCATCCGTATCCTTGCTCCCATGATCTCGAAGTGAGACCGCAAGACTGGTTAATCTCCGATAAAGTTCACGGGGATCTTCATCTTCAATCATGGCAAACTCATCGGCTTCATCTTGCACAACTTCATAGTTTGAGCATTGAATGCTTGCGCTTCCCTTGTACAAGGAACCAACATGCTCCTATGCTTCCTTGGCCACGGAGAAGGGTCGAAGATGTGCAATGTCTTCGGGAGGGATAGCCTCTTGAAGAATGCAAAGAACGGACTCGTTGAATTGATGATCCGCACCTTCTCTTGGAGTTAAGTTGTAAGGATCATGCGGGTAGAAACCTTGCTCAATGATTCTCCAAAGATTAGTAGAATAATGATTTAAATGACGTTTAAAACGAAACGTCCAAGTACCAAAATCAGATTTTTTTCACAAACTTAGGGGGAGGACCAACCAAATTTAAATGCGGAGTAGGAACGGGTCCTCCATAATTGATGGGAGGTGCGGAGTGAGCAAAAATGCCATGCCCATTCTTAGTCATCGGGATTTTCTCACTACTAGCTTCTCCCTTGTCGGGAATAGCATCCGACATATTGTTAGCGGGACGAACCACTTCTAACGGTGCGGTGGGTAATTTAAGTCCCTCAAGAAATTCTTTGAACATGCCTTTGACCTCGGTCGTCAATGATTCTTTCAATGTTCCTAAGGCCACATTGAACACTACACGAGAGATCAAGGGTCCCCCATCGGACGTAGGAAAGGACGGAGTTCCACCGGAGTGAACCTCCGTCTCGACTACGTTGTCACCCATACACTTTGGACGGTAAAGTCCTTCAAAAAGAAACGAGGCTCTGATACCAATTGAAAGGATCGATATGGTTGACTAGAGGGAGGGTGAATAGGCAACTAACAATTTTTAGCTTTTCTTAACCAAATTAAACTTAGAAACAATATAGGTTGTCTAGATATGCAACTAGGTGGGCAACCTATATGATGCAACAATGATAAGCACACAAGCAAGCAAGCTATAAAACACAACAAAAGCTTGCACAAGTAAAGGTGAGAGATAACCACAAGTCGAGCCGGTGGAGTCGAGGATGTGTTACCGAAGTTCCTTCCCTCTGAGAGGAAGTACGTCTCCGCACATTGCTACCCAAGAAGCCACTAGGGCCACCGTATTCTCCTCACACCCTCACACAATGCGAGGTGCCGTGATTCCACTAGCGGTGCCCTTGAAGGCGGCAACCGAACCTTTACAAACAAGGTTGGGGCAATCTCCACAACTGAATTGGAGGCTCCCAACGACACGAGAAGCTTCACCACAATGGATTATGGCTCCGCGGTGACCTCAACCGTCTAGGGTGCTCAAACACCCAAGAGTAACAAGATCCGCAAGGGATTAGTGGGGGAATCAAATTTCTCTTGGTGGAAGTGTAGATCGATGCCTTCTCAACAAATCCCTAGGAAATCAACAAGTTTGATTGGCTAGGAAGAGAGACAGGGCGGAAATGGAGCTTTGAGCAACAATGGAAATTGGGGAGGAAGAGGTAAGTCTTCTTGGGGAAGAAGACTCCCCTTATATAGTGGAAGAACAAATCCAACCGTTATCCACCAACTCTGCCCGCAACATGCGGTAGTACCGCAAGTGGAAGAACAAATCCAACCGTTATCCACCAACTCTGCCCGCAACATGCGGTACTACCGCACCAGACTTGCGGTACTACCGCACGGCCTTGCGGTACTACCGCAGGGGGTGCGGTACTACCGCGGGCGCGGCAGGAGCCAAACTTAGCCCTGTTGCGTGTAGCAACGGACGGTAGTACTGCCGGAGCAGTACTACCGCACGCCCTTGCGGTACTACCGCAAGGCAGGGTTCTGACTGGTCGGGGAAGAGCATTGACTAATAAAATTACATCCGCAGCTACTTCCGTAGAGTTTCGATCGATGCGAAAATCCGGCACGGTACTACCGCTCGCTCGGAGCGGTACTACCGCGTAGGACGCGGAAGTAAAAAATTACTTCCGCTCCTACTTCCGCACTAGCCACGATGCTGGGGCAGGGCTCATGGTACTACCGCGCCCTTGGCACGGTACTACCGCGACATGCGGTACTACCGTAGCCACGGAGCGCTACTACCATGGGACCCTGCGGTAGAACTGCTCCTTGAGCGGTACTACCGCATGCCTCAGAGTAGTAGTAGTAGTAGTAGTAGTAGTAGACCGCCTCTGTTTTTGTAAAGACAAAGAAAACAGCCGATGATCCAAAGATGCGAAGGAAAGGTGGTGCAAATGAATAGATGTGTACGTGTTGATTCCACCCTAACCTTTCCGAAGCGGACCTCCTCTTAATAGTATGACTTTCCTATGACTCAATTCCACCGAAAAGAAACAAAAGGAAACACCATCTTCGATAGGTTCCGAGGGGCACTTAATCGTCTTGTGCCTAGACATAAGATATCTTAAATGCTCAATGCACACGATTAGTCCGCAAAAGCATTGTCATCAATCACCAAAACCACTTAGGGAGAAATATGCCCTTACAGATATATGTTCGATAGAAATCTCAAATACCTCTGATGAAGTGAGCTCAATGTTGAAGCCCATGTCTTCGGTCTCCACGGGCCACCCCTTATGGGCCTTGAAGAGGTGCTTCCAAATGTCTTAGTGCATAGAGCCGAAGAGGCACTTCAAGGGCCGGGGCCCCTCCGGATTGAACTACCATAGATAGGAGCCCCGGTGTTGGCAGTGGAGGACGAGACGGGCAAGCATTACCTGGACCACGTTAGTGAGCTGGGTGCCCTTGGAGATCATGTCGGAGATGCGTTTTTGGAGGGCTAGCACCTCCGTCTGGGATCCCCAATTCGGACCCTCATCGGTCCAGGAGGTTAGCCTCTCCGGGGGCCCAGATCTGAATGCAGGAGCGACCGCCCACTTGGTGTCGCGGGGCTCTGTGATATAAAACCACTCATGCTGCCAAATCTTGTTCGTTTCCACGAACGCCCCCTTTGGCCAGGTAGCATTGGGGAGTTTGCTTATCATAGCACCTCCGCACTCAGCATGCTGACCGTCAACCACCTTCGGCTTCAGATTGAAGGTTTTAAGCCATAGGCCGAAGTGAGGGGGGATTCGGAGGAATGCTTCACACACCACTATAAAAGCGGATATGTGAAGGATTGAATTCGGGGCTAGATCATGGAAATCTAGCCCGTAGAAAAATAGAAGGCCGCGTACAAAGGGGTGAAGAGGAAATAATAGACCTTGAATAAAGTGCGAGAGGAATAGAACCCTCTCACCCGCCTTAGGGACGGGGATCACTTGGTCCTTTCGGGGACCTGATGCGCCACATCATCGGCTAGATAGCCCGCGCTCCGGAGGCTCTTCGCGGTATTCTCCGTGATCGAAGATGCCTCCCACTTGCCCTTGGAGCAGAAACCAGCCATTGCTGGATACGGTGGTGGTGGTGGAGGAGTTGAGGATTGAGGGCGCAAGAGATGTGGATGCTGGAGGCTGAGGAGATTGGGATGCTAGGGCTTGAGGAGAGCGTGGGGATGAAGGGTAAAACTTTGAATCCTTTTATAAGCGGTGAATGCTAAATGCCCCCCACACCAGCCATAAACCTTGCTGGTTCCCAACGAGGTCGTGCGTAAGGCGCGGTTAAGATGCTCACGCCACGTTGATAAGGATCTCGTAATAAGCGGGCACGATCTCTGTTTTGATAAGAAGTGCCAATGAAGCTATACCTCGAAACGCGAAACCGGGGCCAAGAAAATGGTTCAATATGTGTTAAAGGCACAAACGTGATGCTTCGCTGAAAGGTTGTCAGTAAAGACACATCATCTATTTTTTGATACCTTGCCTTCGAGGCTAAGGGTTGTGCTAACCATGCAGAGCCGGACACATTACCTTTTGTAGGGAATATTTCTTCAAATATGTTCGGGAGGAGGAACCCGCCTTGCAATGCCGAAGACAGTGCGTCATCCGAACTCGCCGTCATCGAAGACTGGTTCAGGGGCTACTGAGGGAGTCCTAGATTAGGAGGTCCTCAGGTGGCCGAATCATTCATTATGGGCCGGACTGGTGGGCCATGAAGATTATTAATGAAGACTATCTCCCGTATCCGGATAGGACTCCCCGTGTGTAAAATAGCAACTTTAGAGTCCGGGTGTAAGACTTTCCTTCCTTTGCAAGGTGATCATGTACAACCCTAGGTCCCTCCGGTGCATATATAAACAGGAGGGTTTAGTCCGTAGAGACAGGATACAACGGAATCATATAGCAATTTCATAGGCTAGACTTTTAGGGTTTAGCCATTACGATCTCGGGGTAGATCAACTCTTGTAATCATACTCATCAAGATCAATCAAGCAGGAAGTAGGGTATTACCTCGATCGAGAGGGCCCGAACCTGGGTAAACATCGTGTCCGCTGCCTCCTGTAACCATCGATCCTCAGACGCATAGTTCGGGACCCCCTACACAAGATCTGCTGGTTTTGACACCGACACGGAAGGCCTGGTCAGTGACCGAGTCACATACAAAAAATGATCTAGAGGGGCTCCTCAAATGTGCCTCAAACGTCTGTGCTGACAGGCACCCATCATATCCAGCCCAAATGTGAGGCGGATATGGGGACGATCGGGCGCGCCCAAGCGGTCCGCCATAATGGACTGACGATTGGGTCCCACATGGAATCGCCCAGAAACCCGATGATTCGACGTACGTCTCCTCTAGTGGCGGTGTGAACGTCCCATGACGCCGCTACATCTCACCGCTCGAGGACAAATCCTGCTATTTAAGCCGACCGGCGTCCCCCAACCGTAGTCACATCCATCTCCTCCCTCTCCTGCCACCACTGCTAGCCCATCCACCTCTCCCCCGCTCCACCAATCTTCTCACGCCTTCCGGCTTCGCCATGGCCCGGCAAATGAAGACGATGTACGCTATGCTCACTCCGGAGCATTGATTCTAGATTGAGCAGGAGCCGAGCGAGGTGCGCCGCCCGCGTCGCTGTGGAGCAGACGAATGAGGAGGAGGAAGAGGAGAAGCAACCGGCTGCGATACAGGTGGCGGATCTGGAGGAGGACGAGGTGGAGCAGCCGGAGGAGGAGATGATGCCGGCTCTGGGCTTCAACGTGGAGGACACGGAGGCGGAGTTCGCGGTCGCCCAATAGGACGAGATGACTAAGCAGAAGGCCATCCTGGAGTACATCCAGGATGAGGCCTATGTGGAGGCCAACCGGCAGTCATCTGGCAGGAACGGGCGGCGACTGACGTGCTCTTCGCCAAACTTGACGCGAAGGCCGACGCGGAGCGGCAGGAGCCGGAGTTGCAGCTGCCGTCCATGTATCCGGAGCCGAGCACAGAGATTGTGAACATCTACTATGAGGATTAGGGTAGTTGATCTACTAGTACATGCATTTTCTAGTCTGCATTCTCTTGTATGAATTGTAGTACTAGGTATTCGGATGCACACTAGCAAACTTGATGGGTGACAGGTCACTGTCGACGGATACGCCTGGACGCGTTCGCATGCATTTGAGGGGTCGGACATGCTATCCTCGCGGTTGCAGATGCTCTAAATAGCCTATTCATACTAAGATGCACCCGAGCTCCGAGAAATGTCTCGAGGTTAAGAGCATCTACAGCAGGGCGCCCCAAACACGCCTTAAACCTTAGGTGAACAGCCGGTAAGTGACCGATCACAAAAATATATTCAGACAGACTCCTTGCCTGAAATGTCCGGACTGACCGGCACCACTCATATACATCCCAAATCTGGGACGGATACGGGGCACACCTTAAAGCAACCAAGCTGAGCTCAATGGTCTTATTCTTTAATTTCAACACTACACAATCACTCATAGCAGTTGGTCATACTTTTTACGCATCACAGACATGTGCACATCGATCGTAAGCAAACTCAAGAAGTCCCGCCCCGTTGTATCGGTCAAAACTTATATTATACCACCGTTGAAAAGCTGGTGCGCGTCACAATCACCTCAGAGAGGAACACAAATTACTAGCCGCCGGAAGTAAAAGATGATAAAAACCCTAGGGTCGGAAAGCCTCACCTCGGAGTACTATACTCGTTTGCACACACTCACAATTCTTTTTATGTGTGTGAAGCTCGCGTTGACGCACACCCATTTTCGTAAGTATATCTTGGCCCCGATTTGTCGCCATCCCGATCAATCAGCACATATTGTACTGCCGCTTCTGGAGATGGCACCAATCAGGGCGTGGTCATTGAAATCCGTTGGCTCCCGCGTGCGTCACATGACAATGACCCGCGATCAGAAGAAATGGAGCGCCTGAGCAAGGCGCCAGGTTTTGATTATCCTCCTTGTCCACAACAAACGCTAGTTAAATCCCCTCTCTCTTTTGATCATCCGTGTCTCCGATGGGACCCGTAGGCCACGTACGACACCGTGTATACAGCACATTATTCATGCATGGAGCCACGGGTGTAGAGTACATGCATGCTTGATGAATTAGTGCGGAAATACCTGTACATGCGTTGGGATCATAATTCGGACGTAGCATCCATCATCCGAGCAGCATCCAGGTTGTAAATCGGTCGAGTGATCATGACAGCATGTCGTGGACTCGTGGTAACTTAATTAACCGGGCATGCATACATGGGATCGTACGAGGCCGGCTGTCCTCTGCGTACGCACCAGGGCAGCCGTGGCACTATAATAAAGAAACGAAAAGCGATCGCCGGCACAGTAAAACGTCCTTAATTTAGGCACGCCCCTGTCCTCGTTCGCGCCTTCATTTAGCCTTGTCTGCCTACTGTCCGCCGGGCTCTGCGGTCTCAACGGCATCGGCAGGCAGGCACGCACTGGACTGGAGCATACTAGCGCGTGCGTGCGCTAGGGCGGCACGTACGCGCGGTACGTGTCCGCCGGCGCGCGCGCTCGGGCTGGCCCGTGCCGCTGTGGCTCTACCCTAGCCCTAGGGTCCCCCGCGCGGGCGCCCGCCCGTGTCCTGGCCGGCCGGCCGGTCCAACTAACGCGACAAACGAGTCCACGGCCGGGCTCGGGGCGCGTCGCTTTGGGATTGCGCGGGCCATCGCTTCCCCGACCCGGCCTGGAGCGAGTAAAAACGGAGTTGGTGGGGGGTGGGACTTCTCGGAATCGGGAGCCATCGTGCTCGTACATAGATGAGATAGCGAGACGTACTGCGAGAGAGAGAGAGGCCGGGCCTTATCAGCAGCGCCATCCCATCCCTCGCCGTCCCCCCTCACCTCCTCCCAGCTCGCCCGCCCGCCCGCCTGCCTGCCTTTAATTCGCCGCTCCCTCCCTCGCCGCCACGTCCGGCTTCTTCTCGATCCCCCACGACCGATCCATATCTTGCTCTTGGCCGAGCAGCTGGCTGCGCGCTAGCTCACGGGGAAAGCGCGCTAGCTCACGGGGAAAGCGCGCGGCGTCGTCGGAGTTGGTCAAGGGGGAGGCGCGTCTCTGCCGCAAAGCGCCGTCGTCTTCGTCGGCGGCGTCGGGGGGAAGCTTGTGCTGGAGGTAAGGAACATGAGCTTGCGAGCTTTACTAGCGCATCATTGCCTTAGCTCTAGAGTCTAGGCAAGTCGTCAAGTTGACGACGCCGCCAGGATAGAAAGAAGAGAGAAGCCCCACCATGGATAAAGGGTCTTCCATTTCGTGTTGCTTCTCCTTTCCTACTTGTGCTGCACTGCCGCATGCGAACTGATTGAGCTGCCGTGGGAAATCGGTGTAGTGGCGGTGGAGGTGTCGCTGAAGAGAAGGAGGTGTGGAGGGCGACCGATCGACGGCAAAGCTGGCGGCCGGCAAGTGGTGGGAGCGGCCAGATGAAGCGGCCATGGCCGGGATGGACCCTGGCGGAGGCAGCCCAGGCGCCGGCAGCTCGCGCTACTTCCACCACCTGCTCCGCCCGCAGCAGCAGCAGCCCTCGCCGCTCTCGCCCAACTCCCACGTCAAGATGGAGAACTCCAAGATGTCGTCGCCCGACAAGACCCCCGTGGGCGACGCGGACGCCGGCGGGAGCGGCAGCGGCGCTGGCGCTGACCAGCCGTCGTCCTCCGCCATGGTCCTGGCCGACGGTGGCAGCGGAGGAGGCGGCAGCGGCGGCTCGGGCGGGCCCACGCGCCGTCCGCGCGGCCGACCTGCGGGGTCCAAGAACAAGCCCAAGCCGCCCATCATCGTGACGCGTGACAGCCCCAACGCGCTGCACTCGCACGTCCTGGAGGTCTCCGCGGGGGCCGATATCGTCGACTGCGTCGCCGAGTACGCGCGCCGCCGCGGCCGTGGCGTCTGCGTGCTCAGCGGCGGCGGCGCCGTCGTCAACGTGGCGCTCCGCCAGCCGGGTGCGTCGCCCCCGGGCAGCGTGGTGGCCACGCTGCGGGGCCGGTTCGAGATCCTCTCGCTCACCGGCACGGTCCTGCCGCCGCCCGCGCCCCCTGGTGCCAGCGGCCTCACAGTGTTCCTTTCCGGCGGGCAGGGCCAGGTGATCGGCGGTAGCGTGGTGGGAACTCTGGTAGCCGCGGGGCCCGTCGTCCTGATGGCCGCGTCGTTCTCGAACGCCGTGTACGAGCGGCTCCCGCTGGAGGGGGAGGAAGAGGAGGTGGCGGCCGCCGCCGCTGGAGCGGAAGCGCAAGATCAAGTGGCTCAGTCAGGCGGGCCACCAGGGCAGCAGCCGGCGGCATCACAGTCCTCCGGCGTGACCGGAGGCGATGCTGGAGGCATGTCGCTCTACAACCTTGCCGGCGGGAATGTGGGGAACTACCAGCTTCCCGGAGACAACTTTGGAGCCTGGGGTGGCGGCGGTGGCGGAGTCAGGCCACCGTTCTGATCCATGTCTAGGCAGTGCAATCCACAGTTCTACACTCACATGATGAAGACATCACAGAAGCTAGTTCCAGATGTTTCAAATGGCGTTGAAGCTATTGATATCCAGTACAGATGGAGAGCTTATTTACAACATGCATTGCTGGATTGTTCATTGGATCGACCTTGTGATCTTGCACATGCATGCGTTGCAAAGATTGGGTATACAGGAGGGAAATCTATGGGAGATCATGAGGGGTATACTATGTTCAGGGAGCTAGGAAGCTGATTATTTTGAAGGGACAATGCAAGAAACAGTTGGTCCAAGATCAAAAAAACGCAATAAGTTGAAAGGTCAGTGAGATCCAATGTTTTGTTTTTCTGGCAACAGAGAGTGTTTTTCTTTTTCCTTCTTTCCTCTTCGTTTTCGTTTGTAATGTTCTATTCTATGATCTGGATGTATCTTGCTGTAGAATGATGTTCCTTGAATCTTTTGCTTCCCTTTCCTTTCCATTGCACAAATCCTACATGCATGCATGCATGGTCGCCTCCAGGTTTTCACATGCATTCCTTGACACATACGTAGTATAGTAGTATATTTTGCATATCTACGGTCAATTGTTGAATCGATGGCGTTCTCGTGCTGGTCAAAATTTGCAAGCCCTAGCTTGGTGTAAAGCGTGCATGTGCTTCCAACACTGTGCTTTACATTAAGAAATCAATTATGCAGCTTATCCTGTCTCGGTCCATGAATTAAGCTCTTCTTCCTATGAGGAGCCACATGATAGCAGTGCCCAGTAGTTTTTTTTTCCTGCAAGGGCTCCCTCCGTAGCTCAGGGATGCATTGGCACACGCCAAAAGCCTTCTGTCCCTCTCTATTTGTTTCACCTGCATGGGAGTCCTTAATGGCTTCTGAAGCTCAGCTGAGCAGCTGCCACTCCAGTGCTCAGTCAATTTGGCCGTTCATCGCCTTCAATTATGTGTGTGATTATATGTAGAGCCATCCACTGAAGGCTATGGCCCTGTTTGGTTCATAAGTCTTAGGACTTATTTTAGTCCCAACTTATAAGTCATAAGTCCCTAAAAAGTCCCTGCCTGTTTGGTTCATGGGACTTAACATGTACTAGTAGACCATGTTACAACTATAAGTCCCTATAAGTCCCTCCTTGAGAGTCTTATTTGATAAGTCTCAAATGCCCACTTTAAGTCCCTATAAGTCCCTCCTGTTTGGTTTAGATGGGACTTATAGGGATTTATTTAAGTCCCTAGACCAATAAGTCCGTGGAAACAAACACCCAGCAAAAGTATAGATGAGAAAGCGGCAGTGGCAGTGATGCTACTGTGCCGATCATTTATTGAATCTGCAGTAGAGAGGGTAAACTGGCGGGCGCGCGGGGCAGAAGATGCCAAGCCCGAAATTCACAGTGCGCGCGAGATGAGATTCTCACCTTCTGCTTTTGTACTGGATCTTCCCAAGTACAATTTCTGGAACAGGGGCTCCAGCCCAGACAGGCCCTTAAATGGAAAAAAGAGGAAGGAGCTTTCGCTTTTGCATAATTTCTGGGAAGGGGAAGGGGAGGGCCAGCTTTGGAACTTGCTCAGAGCTTTTGCATCTTTTGCCCTTGAAGACGCATAGGCCAAGCCATCCATCGCCTGGTCAAGTCTCTCTCTCATGGTAGTCCTGTCCTGGGGTGGAGTACGATGCATGCATGGCCACTTGTCCGGCACAGTGCACTGCATTCAAAACGAGGTGATGCTGCGATTTCCACTTGAGCCGCTAGATCGTATACACAAGAAATAAATCGAATCTAGGGTTTTGGTTGGATATGCACAGAGAGGAAAAAACCAGTTTTACTTGAGACTTTCTATTTCTCATCACCTTCTGTGTGAAACTATTTTACTTTCAAGCTGTCTTGAACGACCGCTTGGATGATCGGTTTCGCTTTCCCGCTAGAGGGTGCCGTAACAATGATGCACACATGTAGGAAAACAAACCTGACCAGGTGACAGCTGTTGTGATATATGTAGGCCAAGAGGAAAAATGAAACATGAAATATCAATGGCGCTGCTTTTCTGATTTTCCAAATCTACCAGAGCACACACTACCGTGCATCAAATTAATTTCTACTCACAACCGGAGAAATTTAGAGCCTCTTTGGATTGCAGGAATTTCAAAAACACATCTTCCATCAAACATATTTTGCCACATTGTAGTGAAGAAACAACTGATTCGCACATGTTTTGCCACTACACAATAAACGGATAAATGATCCACCAATTATTTATCCTCACAAATTCACACTTATTTCCTAGTTAAGTGATCCACCTTTTTGCCCTTCACCATGATATAAAGAATTTGCAAAGAGAATGCCACACATTGTAGTTAAAAACCATTTACATACATTTTTCTTCAAGGTAAGAATCACCACTCAAGAAAAATTGTTCAGATCATACCATAAAAGGGCCGCCTCCCTCTAAAAAATTCTTCAAAACTTAATATATCCCAAACCGCTAGAGAATTTCGTACACATAAAGGTCCACTTTCAACCACAAATCCTAGTAGTCATGTTTTCTAGACTATTGACCCTCTCCAAAAAAAAAAATCACAAAATCTCATTTACTTTAAAAACACCATGCATGAAATGTGATTGATTGGGCCTGCTTGTAATCTGAATCAAAGTCATGTTTACAATATTTATCTATAATATTTGTTGCCATAAGTCCATAACTTCTAAGTGTACAAACCAAGCCATATTGGTAGGTCAGTCAGAGAACCACAAACTACAATAGAGCAAGTATAATAAGGCGAAGGAAACGGCTATAAGAGTAGGTTGACGGAGAGAGGAGAAGTGGGTTCCAAATTTATAGATAGAAGCAGCACATGCTCTAACTCGCCTTTTGAGAGAACGAGGTGGATGAAGTATTAATGATGTGGTCTATAACAACTGACTCTACTATCAGTCAGGCTGGTCACAATGGGGTGGAACTTAGGAGTAACATCACATATTTCAATACAACGTTGCTTATGTGGCACATATTTAATGAAGAGTGAGGTGCTTGTGGTAACTAGCTAAGTTATCGGAACATCACACACTTCAAGAAACAATGAGTCTATAAGCTAATAAATGCATCGTTGCATGACACTACCTGCATGTTCCTACCCACTATGGAGGTAGTAACATAGTTAGATAAGTGTGTATGTTACTGCCTTATGTTCCTGCCCATTGTGACCAGCCTCATGCTGCTCAAATGATGCTTTTTTGCCCTTAGCCACCTTACCGAAGCAAGCAATGTATAAACAAAGCTAGTTCCCTTTCAATCCTAACATAGTTCCTGAGGTTGGTTACTTTTTATAGAGATTTTGATGGACTCAAAAACATTGCATCGATACGACACAACTGCAATGATTACAGACTCAACCTACAGCAGCAGCAGCAGCAGCATGGTTTGACAGAAGAAGTACTCCACCGAGGATACTATGTAACATGGTTTGACAGAATAAGTACTCCCCACCAACATAAGAGCAAGGCAAATAGAGAAGCTGGCTATATATAAGCTCTATGGAGGTGCTATGTCACCTAAAACATTCAAAAAGAAGTGTCGTATGATGGATACAAACGTTTGGTTCCTTAGTGTATATACACCCTATATGCAAAAAAATAGTACTCCCTTCGTTCACTTTTGTAAGACCTTTTAGACATTTAAGACAGCACCTAAAACAGTTCAATTTCAGTTGTCCTAAACGAATTACAAAAGTGAACAGATGGAGTAATTATATTTCTTTAAATGAAAATATTTTTAAATAAATTTGAACTTCTAATGTACTCGTAAAAAAATCCGTGAAGCAAAAAAATCGTTGACTTCATAAGAAAGAAAAAAGGCCAAATAGGTGTGAAAAGTAACCTGTATATAGCAATAAAAATATTGGTTTTGGCCCTGTACTCAGGTTTTTTCTTCACGAAAATTTAGATACTAGTGCAGAAGAAAGTCAAGGTTATTCCAAAAATAGGTTATGGAATTTTCGAGTTTTTTCATAATTATTAAAAAAAACATACATGGTATATAGACACGCGAGAACCAAAGGCATTTCCCTTCATATAATGGGCTTACTGTAGATGAGTTACGTGTTTGAGTACGATAATTCAAGTCTGAGCCCGGGTCATTTACACCCGATGAACAATAAATTCAAAAAGATAGTAAAATAATTTAAAATATCTGGATTTTTATGGCATTGAAGATGTGGCGCATAGAGTGTGCAAATCTTTGTGATATTTGGATAGTCCAGTAGCTCTAGGCAAAAACAATAAAATCGAGCCCTAACAACATTGTCAAAGTTTCTTTCACAACCAAAATTTGTCTTTTTTTGCCACCACCACCTCGAATGTCCAAACATCACGAACTTTTTGTGATCGCACAACATGCATTCAAGCATCTTGGAGGTAAATAAACAGATTTTTGTTTGATTTTTTTTTTGCTATTTTAGACGATTTTACAGTTCACGCCAGGTACAACTGTACATAGGCACCGAATTGTTGCTTTTGTTTGGGTATAGCAATTAATGTTTTCCCGGATGAGCAGGGACCTGCTTTCATCGGGCGGTACACAAAGCGCCTACTTTACTATCTGTCCTCCCTTATCACTTCACTAGTTAGGATTTTTCTTACATGGAACAAGTTACAAACTGCTATGTTTTCCTGCATGAGGAGGGACATGCTATCGTCAGGCGGTACACAAAGCGCCCGCTTTACACTCTGTCCTTCCTTCTCACTTCACTAGTTCAGATTTTACTTACATGGAACAAGTTACAACCTGCTAAATAGGACCTATTAGGCTCTTCCTCTGCTCCATGGTTTGCAAGTGCATAGAATGCCACATAGAATTTTAAAAAACTGATGCGACAAAGCATTTAAGGAGGAGAGAGAACAATTTGCTGACTCACGAAGAAATGATGCCAGGAACTTGTCCGGTAAACTACACTTAAGGAGTTCAAACTTCTTAGCAATACATTGTATGTCTCATGAACCTAGTTCAATACGGGACTGTTGTCAACCGTACACTACATTGTCAGGGAACTACTCCATGGCATACAACTCTCACTACCAGCATAGTAATTAACGCCAAATTTTGTTTCGAGTGTATCCCATGGGTTCTTGGCAACCCGCATATGTAGATATGCGTCAACTAACTTGTCGCCTTTCATTCTCAGAACAACTCCGATAAACATGGCAGTGGCTCCTTGAATGATCATGAGTAATTATTCTGTCAGGAGTGCTCTAGTGACCTAGAAAATATTCATTGTTGTGAGCCACAATGTAGTATTTGGCAGCCAACGCTTGAAGTATACACGCATAAATGGGTTTGGTTTTAATGTTGCAGCAACGCCTTGAATCGTAAATTGCCTAAAAATATTAGGTTTTGGATTGTTCCATAAATTAGCAATTATGATTGATTTAGTCCAATAATAAACCATGTAGATAGCAAAAATAGTATTAATCTCATATTGATATGTAAACATGTGAGCATGCACCACGCATAGAGCAGATATATCTATGTAAGCAACTAATACGGCTAACACATGAACAAACAAGAGAGGGATGAACAAATCATGCCCTCGAGTCGGTCAGGTCAAAGTGGTGGTAGCAATAGTAGCATCCTCGACAGCCTCGAAGTTTCCAACCATGTCAAAGTTGGGGTGGTCGAGGACATAGTAAAAGTAGAGGATGAACAATAGCAAGTAGTTGCTGCCGAAACGCTCCCAAAAATCTAATCACCCTTGCCCCGGTGCAAGATCGTCGGTGGGCTATGCGCGAGAAGCCAGAGTAGATGTCATCTGATCTCTCAGCTAGAATTGCCAAAGACTTCAACATATAATTAGTCGGATAGGGTGACATGGAACTGGGCCCACAACCGTCCCAA
This sequence comes from Secale cereale, assembly GCA_902687465.1. Taxonomy (NCBI): domain Eukaryota; kingdom Viridiplantae; phylum Streptophyta; class Magnoliopsida; order Poales; family Poaceae; genus Secale; species Secale cereale. Next base: position 522,136,468 of record LR738714.1, on the reverse strand, counting down.
TGATAGCCCATGCTTCGACGTATCAGAAAAGCACATGCATGACATAGGTCTGAGCTCGACTCGGCTCGTTCACATAACACAACGTGCATGGGCGAGGAGAGATGTGGCGAGGCGGGCGGCGGTGGAGGAGCGCACGAGAACCAATCATCTTCTCAAACATCAATAGTATGTGGAAGAGTCCCTTATGAGGAAGTCTCAACTCTCATCCACACCTAGGATGGTACTAAATTTTCTACCATGTCGTGACCCTAGATGGGCCTTTGAGATTTTTCGAGAAGTATTTCATTTATCAACCTAAGCCTCATCTACAATTCAACACAAAGACCAAGGAGTGGAAAGCGAAGTAGTGGGCGTGGTTGGTTATGGCCCCACTGAGAGCTCAAGTGTGTCGGATGTGTTCCTAGGAAACATCATGGCGCACGTTGTAGCCATCGTGAAGGTAGTATCCGTTGAATAGGTCGTGCTCAGACTTGGCACTACCGTGAGCGTGTACAATAACTTTACTATTGCATCTAGAGCATGTTTTCATCATGATGGGAGGTTCTGCGCCATGGTTGTGCATGGTGACGCGGTAAGGGAGAGGAGGGCGGGGGTAGTCGTATGTGTTGAGTATAATGTTTATTAGGAAAGAAAGAAATAGACTAGGATTTGTTCTGGCTTGTCTTGTACTCCAAGTAGATCATTGTACTCCCATATATATGCCCACGAGGCTCAAGCAATACTACAACTATTCCACCAATCCTCTCTCTCCCTTCTAACATGGTATCTACCCCCGGGGCGGTCGGCCTCCATGACCGCCGCCGGGGGCCGCGCCACCCGTACCTAGGGTTCGTCCGCCGGACATGTTGGCCGGCTGCCCTAGAGAGTCTTTTTCCCGAGCCCTTGCTCCGGTTTTTTTTTTTCTTCGCTCTCTCGCCGGTCGTTTTGATCGGCGTTTTTCTTTTTGGTTTTCCGATCTAATCTTGATCGGTTTGCGTCGCCCGCCGCCGCCGTCGACCCCATGCGCCTCTACTCCGACCCCAGCGCGACCAACCGGCCTCTTCTTCTACCCGCGGCCACGTGCGCCGAGGCGGCCCGTCCGGGCCAACCGCCGTCCGCGCGTCGGTCCGCCCGTCGCCCTGCGCCGGCCGACGGCCGTCACCGCCCTGCTCCGACCCGGCGGCCTCGCGCCATGCGATGGCCAATCATAGCCGTCGCTCGCGCGCCGGCCCGCCAATCGATCCACGTCCCCCGCTTCCGCCGCGTCTGCACGACGGCCCGGCGGTCTACCTCGTCGGCCTCGTCCTCGGCTGCATCAGGCTCGTCGTCTGCCTCAACTCGGGCGCCGTTGCTTCGTTGATCCCTCGGGCCTCGCTGCCCGGGCGCCGGCGCTGCTTTGGCAGCCCGGGTGCCGGCGCTGACGTCCCGTTCCGTCCGCCGTCGCCGGCCTCATCCGGGACTCCGCCATCACTCCTCCACCGCGCGGCGTCCCCGACCTCGCGCGCGATCGGCTTGATCACCCGCTCGCCGCCGCGATCCACCTCATCTATGCCGCGCGATCGACCTGACCCGTCGGTCACGCGCGCCTCCGCAGGTCCCGTGAAGATCGTCCCCGAGTTCAGCGCGCCTCTTCACCGATTGAGCATCGGGCTGCCGTTGCGTCGCCCCGTCAGGCCGCAGCGCCGCCGCCCCCGTGGTTCTCCTCGCGGCTGCATCGACTCGTGCTTCGCCGCTGTGTCGCCCCTTCGGGCCGTAGTGCTGCGATACGCGGTCCCCGCCGCCGCCCCGAGGCTGTCCCCGCGGTTGCACCGACTCGCGAACCGTCGTTGTGTCGCCCCTTCGGGCCGCAGCGTCGCGGCCCGCGGTCCCCGCCGCCGCCCCGACCCGCCTGCCGCCGCTGCGTCGTCCCTTTGGGCCGTAGCGTCGCGGCCCGCGGTCCACTCCGTCGTCACCGCACGTCGACCTCCCGTGGTATACACCGCGTCGTCTCCCTTGGCGCGGGAACGCCACCGTCCGCGCCGGTCTTCGTCACGCTGTCAGGGTTTTTCGCCTATTTCGAGCATCGCCGCCGCAAACCTAACCTAGCCGCCGCCGCCGCCGCTCTTCTTTGGCCGCCGCCGCCGCTACCTTCGTAGCCGCCGTCGTCGCCCGTCCACCCCCTTCTTCTTCGTCCAAGCACCAGCCCGTCGCCAGCGTCGCCGTCATCTACTCCGACCACTTCGTCTACTCCGACCACCGTTGGTGACGTCGGCCCCGCGCCGATGGACGCCGCAACCGTCGTCGAGTTCTTCTCTGCTGGCCCCTCCGACTTCTCCGACATGGCGTACAGCTCGTGCAGGTCCCTTGTCTACGCATGCCCGGTTCTGGCAACACCGATGCGTGCTTTCATCCACGACGTGTCCTCGGGCCTGGCAAGCCTGGTCGGCGCTTCGTCAACTTCGTCTTCGTCCGTCTACGCATGCCCGGTGCTGGCAACACCGGTGCGTGCCTTCGTCTACGATGTGTCCCCGGGCTTGGCAAACCCGCCGCGACGCGTCGTCAACAACATCTTCTTCCCGGCGCACCACTACTTCGACACCACAGCGCCCATGCTAACTCGGCGCCCTCATGCGCCCGCGGCTCCACGGCGACTTCCTCGACACCGGCTACCCCGACTCGACATCGACCACGACATTCTTCGCACGGCAACCTCGACAACAGCTACACCATCCTACGCTCTCGGCTACATCGACAAACGGCACAAAGGGCTACCGCCTGCTTGAGCAACCTCGCCGGTTTCCACTCCAGTCACGACTCCGCGATGCGTCGACCGTTCCGACTGTGGGGGGGTGTCCGTCGGCTTGCCTTCGGATTCTTCTCCAGTCTCATCGTCTGCGTCGCTACCGTTGTGACTGCGGGGGATGTTGAGTATAATGTTTATTAGGAAAGAAGAGATAGACTAGGATTTGTTCTGGCTTGTCTTGTACTCCAAGTAGATCATTGTACTCCTATATATATGTCCATGAGGTTCAAGCAATACTACAACTATTCCACCAATCCTCTCTCTTCCTTCTAACAGTATGGAAGTGGGGCGGAGCGCAAGGGAAGTGAAAGTTCGGAGGGAGATGGCGTCGATGCCTTTGGGTTGGAATTTGGATGAGTGGCGCCACTGGTCGACCGTTCAGTAAAATCAAAAAAAGGTCTGGGACCGGGGACAAACAACGTAGACTAGTAGAATGCTCGTGCGTTGCCACGGGCATTGTTTATCATTTTAATTATGTTAATATACTATTTCTAAAATATTTCAAAGCAAGTTATATGAAGAAAGAACATGTCAGCCCATTCTTTTTTATATATATTCAAAATACCTTAATATTTGAACGTATAAGGTAAGATACTAAAAAGGTACATACTACCTAAAAAGTGGTATATATAAACATATATAGAAATACCCTTTATGTATTATCATGTGCAACATATATAAAAAAGAAGAACAATCTATCTGTATGCATCTCTTCTGATTGTATAAAACTTGATGAGATTTTAGTCCATTCCATCATAACTACATCGGCGACTTTGTCAATCAACATTTTCAAAACATCATCCAAAGCCATCCGTTTTATACCTGATGTACAAAAGTAAAAATATTAATATGTATTAAAATAAAAAATAAATTACTATTATATACAAAAATTTCACAGCACAATACAAATGTTGACGCTTGTACACGCACATACACCCACCCTTATGAATGCACGAACCTACATACACCCTACATTTTTAGTTGAGTGACATCATGCTTTTTTAGTAATTTGTAGGCTCACCTATAAAGTACTTGTTGGTAATTATTCTTCGGAAATAATTTGTGCGCATGTGTGATACTTCTCACTATATAAAAAGTATATGCATTTCTCTCATAGCAAACAGCCGTTTTTCCTTAAAACAAGGAAACAACCGCTCCATTCTTTGGTATATTTTAGAAAACAATTCACTCTCTCACCACAGGACACGACGCTCACACTCACATCTCGTTCCCCGGCCTGATCTCCCTGCCACGGCGTCGCCACCGCCATCTCTCCCCACCGTGGTTTCTCACTACCGCCTCCCCTCGACGCCGCGACATTCATCCTGCATCGTCCTCTCACCATCATCTCCCCTCCCCTCCACAGCATCGCCAATTAACCCCCACGTCTCTCCTCCACAACATCCAAGGCTGAATCCCGGTGCCAAGGAGTGCACACCATCATAGACGAGGGCGGCCACCACGGCGACGCAACCTGCTGCTTGGTACAGCGCTGCACCAAATGAGACACCCGTAGATAAGGACCTGTAGCACTGCAGCCACGAGGGAGGGAACAACCTCCACTGGCTTAGGCGGTAGCAGACCGGGCGTAGCAGCAGAGGCACACCAGACCAAATGTCCAGCCGAGCCCTGAACGGGCCCGTGAAGCTCCGCCGCCATGCTGCAACAGTCGCGGCACAGCAGCCGCCGTCCCTGTCGCGAGGAGCTCGCCAGAACCCACCGCAGCCCCCCAGCAGGCCCGCCCCGACCCAGATCGGGCCCATAGGGCGTAGATCTGGGCCAGCGGGCGCCGCCACCATGGGCCGACACCTCCGCCGTCCCGATCCGCGCCGGAATGCCGCCGGCCGAAGGGCTCCGCCGCCAGGACCGCACGCCCGAGCCGGGGTCCAGCGACGGGGGAAGAAGGGGGCCCGCCACCGCCGGACTGCAGGGCGCCGCGCGGGCAACGCCCGGCCGCGCCCGCCGGCGGCAGCGGCGAGGGGGAGGGGGAGGCGACTCGCGGGGAGGGGGGTGAGGGGGGAGCCTCCCCGGTCGCCTCGCTCGGGGAGGGCGATGCAGGACACCTAGGGAGGGGATTCTGATTTTCTGTTCTGAAACTGCAATCAGTTCACCGCTTTTGCTGGTTCCTGAATATGCTCACATACCAACCTGCTTTGCATGGAGGATATGCATCCTCACCTTCATTTTGTTTTGCACGAAGAAGAATTACCTTTGTTCCTCTTAACATGCACACAAAAAACCAAACAAAGACAATGACAATCCTACTGTCTACAATATAAATACCAAGCAATTTCAAAGCATGAAATAAATTCAAGCGGAACACTATCATGGAGTGGACGGGGAAACGAGAAGAATATAGTTGTACTACAATTTCAAGAAAGACTCTATGTAACTGACCTAGCACCAGCACACAATTTTGTGCATCAAATTGGTAACGTGCATGCCCTCATCTCGGCTTTCCATGATGAATTCCGAAACCATTCTCCCAAGCGAATAACTTATACTGTTCGTACGCTTCTTGGCATGAATCAAACGACATGCCTTCTACAAGGGCAAAAGTGTCGGCCGAGTGCTTACCTTCAAAGTTCAGAAGACATCTTCCAATCGAGTTCATCTTGCTTGGAGTTGCGCTGGTCGCAAGTCTTGTTTAAATACAGTTCCTGAACCAAAGAATCAATCGTCAAATCGTGTTTGGAACTGAATTTTAGCAGGGACGGAAAGGGGAGAGGAGCACTCACGGTTGTCGAATCAGCAGCATTGCAAGGCAAGATATGCACTCAGTGTTCTGAAAATCTGCAGAATAGACATGAAACATAAATGTACCCTGCATACAAAATAAGACCAAGATCAATAAATGTGTAAAATTGAGAACCACCAAATCTGATTCAAGCACAAAATAACAAGGGAGAGCTTATGCTATCCTGCTGCTAGGCCACGGTCATCGCCAGAGAGCACCCCGTCGAGGACTATCGCAACACATCCGCAAACCTGGCCCTGTCGCTGTTCTCCATGTCTGCACCAGTCCCGCCCAAGGTCATGAAGCACAAGGACAGGAGCCGGAGGCGTTAATGGATGTATGTAAAAATTGATGTGGCGTCCAATGGATATATGTACATGCAAAGGGCGAAGGCGAAGGCGGACCTCGGCAGCAAAGTCCAGATGGAGACCTGCAGGTCCGCAAGGAAGGCGGCGGCGCCTCCTCTAGGACCTCGGTGTCGGCTCCTCGATGATCCCTCGGCGCCAGCTCCTCGATGACCCCATAGCCTTTAGAAACTTGAAGGTTTGCTATTAGTTATAATTCTCATGGCCTATTAAATCTGCACATTGCTCCCTATATATTCAGGCAAAATTAGAAAACAACATGTATCGTTGTTGCTTGATCAAGCAAACACCACACACAGGCATACACACGCAACAAGCATCCATCGGCACCCAGCAAGCAGCAAGCAAGCACACACACGCTGACTTCATAGAAGCATCAATCGGTGGAGATCACACACTCACACATGCTAGCAAGCCACACACAGAGCACGCCCATAACAAAACTCACGCAGAGCACAGAAACATAGATGTGAGATTTGGGCGGAGAGGGGAAGAGAGACATACCGCGACGGGACGGAGCCCTGAGGCCCGTGTGATTGGCGAGTAAGTCGACGGTGACCCAAGATCAAAGCAGCGGACACGAGGCATCGGCTGGTGGTCGGCGAGGCGGAGGTGAGCGGCCAGGTTGGGCGCCAGCCACTTCCTGGGTGACACTGCCGCCCTCGTCAGATGCCAGCGACGATGGGGCAGTCAGTTGGGTCCCCACCACAGCTCGACGTAGGGGCGCCCCTCTCTCTCTCTCCGGCGAGGTGAGCGACAAGGGACCCGACGGCTTCCCCGACCGCAGTGCTGCATGGATTTGGGGATGGGTCGGGTCGAGGAGGGAGGGGCGCCATCGGCGATCGTGGGTGGGAGTGGCGTCCGGGCGGTGTGCAGGAAGGTGGCGAAGCGACTGGGGATACACGGGGTGGAGCGGATCCCCCGTAGGGCAGGATCTCCTGTCGCCGGAAATCACGTTTGTTTGGTAGAGAGAAAATCAGGAGAGTAGAGAGAAAATCAGGGCAGAAGGACGTTTCCTTTTATTTAGATGAGGACGTTTACTTCGGGGGCTGCCACTGACTGTCTTCGTCGCCATCGGCAACTCTGCCACTTCAGCGCTACGAGCATGGGACTAAGCGACGAAGGGAAATGGAAGGAATCGAAGTAATGACTTACCTGATGTTAGGTATGTTATAATTCGTTGAGTTTGTTTCTATATACGTATTACACTTTGGCGCTAGGAAGGTGGGGCTGATGGACGAGGATATCTCTTGCCTACTCTTTCAATTACCAATTACCGAATCGGGTTACGCCTATTGCTCTTGATTGATTGAATCAGAACTTGCCAAAATATTTACACGATTGAATTGAATCAACACCTGCCAAAGCAAGCACGAATAAATGGAAGGAGATATTTATCACCGTTTGACCGAAAGAGGAAAGGAGATTGATGACCGTCATGAATGAATTGATTGCGTTTGGAAAGAATTGATTATCATGAATTATTGCGTTTGGAAAGAATTGATTGTCATGCATGAATCGGAGACGTAAGGGGGGAAACGGAACCTGACCGCGTGCGGTGAGTGGGGTGGCGTTGGGGTGGGTTAATTGTAGCGAAAAAAAAAACCGGTTGAAAAAAAACCAAACGAGGTGGGACGAAAAAAAACCAGACGAGGTGGGACGAAAAAAAACCTGGAACAAAGACTACCAACTGCTCCATTAGGAGTAGAGATTAATGAACGATGAGATCGCGTGAATGGACAAGCGCTGAGTCGCGTGGAGACAGGCAAACATAATTCATGGTCCAATCGAAAGTTAGCGATGACCTGCTACAGCTTGCTCTAAGCGTTACATAGGTGGTCCGTGGTAAATTGATTGTAGACAGTAGACGCAAATTTGACGTAGGTTGGCCTCCCAACAAATACGTGCCTATTTCAACCATGTATTTTCTTGGTCAAGTGCAGGTCTCGCCTTTAGCCGCACGGAAGCTGAACTTGCCTGTAAGGAGCCGGTAGTAGGGTCTCGGGTTATCACTTTTATTTAGATTTTTAAAATAGAAGAAATGTTTTTTTAAATGCGTTCATTGGGTATTCAGCAGTGTTAAAAATTGTCGGCACAACTTAGTTGTTAGCATTCAAGAAAATTATTTGTTACCTTCAAAAAATGTTCGCATGTTTCAGAAAAATGTTCAAGCCATTTTCGACATAATACAATGTAAAAACATATGCATAATTCAGTAAAAAGTGTCTTTCAAAAAAGTTGTATGTAACATTTAAAAAAGATCATTCGTTAAAAAAATGTTTATACAATGTAAAAAAAAGATCATGTCATTCAAATTAAATGTTGATGACATTAAAGAAAACATGACATTTAAAAAAATATGCGTTTCAAAAATATGCTTGTGACATTTTGGGGAAAATGGTTATACGATGTAAATGAAATGTCCATGTAGTTATAAAACAATGCCCCATCTCTATTAAGTTGAATGTGTACTTGTATTTGAAAAAAAAATGTATGTCATGTATTTAAAAAATGCATAGTGTGTTTCAAAAAAATATTACACGTTTATAAGAAGTATGTACAATGTGCATTGAAAAAAGGTAGACATGTGTAAAAAATGTAAAAGAAAAGAAATTATAAATAAAATCGTTAAAGAAACATGAAAAAATAAAAATGATGTTGCGCCGTTGAGAGTCCATGTGCGATGGATTTGTTCCTGGGCTACGCCATAGCACACAACGTAACCATCTTGGAGATAGTACACGTCGTAGAGGTCGTAGTCTGACTGGACGCTACCGCGAGCATGTACAATTTCGTCTGGGGCTGGACCTTGTGCCGTGGCAGCGCCGTAAGGGAGAGGAGGACGGTGACGTCGTACAGGAGAGGCCCAGGGCACAATTGAAGCGAGATTGGGGAGGGAGATGCCGTCGATGTCTGTGGGTTGGATGAGTGGTCCCATAGGTTGACCGTTCGGTCAAATCTAGACAGGCTCAGGAACATGGACATGTGATTAATGAATGATGAGATCGTGTAAACGACAAGCGTAGCGAACACACCTTTTGGCGAGTCGAAGGTCAGCGATGCCCTTCTACAGCTCGCTCTAAGCATTACTCCCTCTGTAAACTAATATAAGAGCGTTTAGAATACTAAAACAGTGATCTAAACGCTCTTATATTAGTTTACAGAGGGAGTACATAGGTGGGTTGGGCTTGGTTTTAACCCAACAAAGGCGTGCCTACTTTATGCCCTTATTTTCTTGGCAATTCTATGTTGCGCCTTTGGCGAAACGGAAGCCGAGTTTGGCTACAGGTAGTCGGTAGTGTGCTAGCCCAGTAACCATGTCGATTCTTCACGCTGACATCACACACGCCCCCCCACCTCATTTTCTTGCTTATATTTTTCAAAATACTAAATACATATATTCCTAAAAATAATTTCATTATTTTTTAAAAAAATTCTTCATTGCACGGTTGAAAAATCTCCATGCAGTGTACAAAAGAATCACTCAACTTTATCAAAAATATGTGTACCATTAAAACGAATGCATTTGACATTTAAAAAATGTAGGTGACGTGTTTGATTTTTCTATAAATGTAAATTTTTCCGTGTTATTCAAAAAATAAATGTTTGCCTCCATTCAAAAAATGTGTGTTCCGTTTAAAAACTATTAACATGTTTATGCATGTTTGACATTTAATAAAAACATTTATGCAATGTAGACATCATTTGCGTAAGTTTCATATCATTAAAAAAAAGTGAAATGGATATTCAGAAAAATGTTGAAAAAACATATTTGATATGATGTTAATAATGTATTTAGAAAATGTTAAATATTTGTAAAAATGCCTTAGATATATTCCAAAAAATACAATGTGTATGAAAACGATAGGTATCAAAACATTTATTTTAACAAAATGTTACCCCACACACAAAAAATGTTAACAAGACTTGTTAAGACTTACAGTTGACCAGAAATAGCATGGTCACGAGACAAAGCAGAAGATCGCATCGGGCATTGATAACGCACAAGTATAGGGGATCGCGACAGTTTTCGAGGGTAGAGTATTCAACCCAAATTTATTGATTCGACATAAGGGGAGCCAAAGAATATTCTTAAGTATTAGCAGTTAAGTTCTCAATTCAACCACACCTGGAAGACTTAATATCTGCAGCAAAGTATTTAGTAGCAAAATAGTATGGAAGTGACGGTAACGATGGCAAAAGTAACAGTAGCAGTTTTGCAGTAATTGTAACAGTGGCAACGGAAAAGTAACTAAGCAAAGATCAATATGTGAAAAGCTCATAGGCATTGGATCAGCGATGGATAATTATGTCGGATGTGATTCCTCATGTAACAGTTATAACATAGGGTGACATAGAACTAGCTCCAGTTCATCAATTTAATGTAGGCATGTATTCCGAATATATTCATACGTGCTTACGGAAAAGAACTTGCATGACATCTTTTGTCCTACCCTTCCATGGGAGTGGGGTCCTATTGGAAACTAAGGGATATTAAGGCCCCCTTTTAATAGAGTATCGGACCAAAGCATTAACACTTAGTGAATACATGAACTCCTTAAACTACGGTCATCACCGGGAGTGGTCCCGATTATTATCACTTCGGGGTTGCCGGATCATAACAAATAGTAGGTGACTATTGACTTGCAAGATAGGATCAAGAACTCACATATATTCTTGAAGGCATAATAGGTTCAGATCTGAAATCATGGCACTCGGGCCCTAGTGACAAGCATTAAGCATGGCAAAGCCATAGCAACATCAATCTTAGAACATAATGGATACTAGGGATCAAACCCTAACAAAACTAACTCGATTACATGGTAAATATCATCCAACCCATCACTGTCCAACAAGCCTACGATGGAATTACTCACGCACGGCGGTGAGCATCATGAAATTGGTGATGGATGAAGGTTGATGATGACGATGACGACGGATTCCCCTCTCCGGAGCCCCGAACGGACTCCACATCAACCCTCCTGAGAGAGATTATGGCTTGGTGGCGGCTCCGTATCATAAAACACGATGAATCCTTCTCTCTGATTTTTTTTCTCCCTGAACGTGAATATATAGAGTTGGAGTTAAGGTCGGTGGAGCCTTAGGGGGCCCACGAGGCAGGGGGCACGCCTAGGGGGGTAGGCACACCCCCACCCTCGTGGACAGGGTGTGGGCCCCCTGGTGCTGATTCTTTCGCCTGTATTTTTTATTATTTCCAAAACGTGTCTCCCTGGATTTTCAGGTCATTTCGAGAACTTTTATTTCTGCACAAAAATAACACCATGGCAGTCGTCAGTCCGGGTTAGTTTCATTCAAATCATGCAAGTTAGAGTCCAAAACAAGGGCAAAAGTGTTTGGAAAAGTAGATACGTTGGAGACGTATCAACTCCCCCAAGCTTAAACCTTTGCTTGTCCTCAAGCAATTCAGTTGACAATCTGAAAGTGATAAAGAAAAACTTTTACAAACTCTATTTGCTTTTGTTGTTGCAATATTTAAAGCCAACATTCAAGTTTTCAACAAAGATAATAACATTTAGGTCTCATGTTTACTCATATCAATGGCATAATCAACTAGCGAGCAATAATTATAAATCTCGGATGACAACACTTTCTGAAAATAATCATAACATGATATAACAAGATGGTATCTCGCTAGCCCTTTCTGAGACCGCAAAATATAAATGTAGAGCACCCCTAAAGATCAAGGACTGACTATACATTGTAATTGATGGTAAAAGAGATCCAGTCACAGTCATACTCAATGTAAATTTATAGCAATGCATGCAAATGACGGCGGTGCTCTCCAACTGGTGCTTTTTTAATAAGAGGATGATGACTCAACATAAAAGTAAATAGATAGGCCCTTCGTAGAGGGAATCATGGATTTGCAGAGGTGCCAGAGCTCGAGTTTTGAAATAGAGATAAATAATATTTTGGGTGGCATACTTTCATTGTCAACATAACAACCAAGAGATCTCAATATCTTCCATGCTACACACATTATAGGCGGTTCCTAAACAGAATGGTAAAGTTTATACTCCCCCACCACCAACAAGCACACTCCACGGCTGGTCCGAAACAACGGGTACCGTCCATACCAACAACAGTCCTAGGGGAGTTTTGTTTAATTATTTTGATTTGATTTGAGCATGGGACTGTGCATCCCGGTTACCGGCCATTTTCTCGTGAATGATGAGCGGAGTCCACTCATCGTGAGAATAACCCACCTAGCATGGAAGATATAGACGACCCTAGTTGATACATGAGCTATTTGAGCATACAAAACTGAATTTTATTTAAAGGTTTAGAGTTTGGCACATACAAATTTACTTGGAATGGCAGGTAAATACCGCATATAGGAAGGTATGGTGGACCCATATGGAATAACTTTGGGGTTTATGGAAGTGGATGCACAAGCAGTATTCCCGCTTAGTACAAGTGAAGGCTAGAAAGAGACTGAGAAGCGACCAACTAGAGAGCGACAATAGTCATGAACATGCATTAAGATTAATCAACAATGAGTGCAAGCATGAGCAGGATATAAATCACCATGAACATAAATGTCGTTGAGGCTATGTTGATTTTGTTTCAACTACATGCGTGAACATGTGCCAAGTCAAACCACTTGAATCATTCAAATGAGGATACCACCCTATCATACCACATCACAACTATTTTAATAGCATGTTGGCACGCAAGGTAAACTATTATAAACTCCTAGCTAATTTAAGCATGGCATGAGCAACTATAATCTCTAATTGTCATTGCAAGCATGTTTCATTCATAATAGGCTGAATCAGGAACGATGAACTAATCATATTTACAAAAACAAGATAGGTCGAGTTTATACCAACTTCTCTCATCTCAATCAGTTCATCATATATCGTCATTATTGCCTGTCACTCGCACGACCGAATGGTGTGGATAATAATAATAGGGCACGTGCATTGGACTAAGCAGGAATCTGCAAGCATTTAATACAAGGGAGAAGACAATGTAATATGGCTCTTGGTTAAATCAACATTAATGCATATGAGAGCCACTCAACATTTTAATCATGGTCTTCTCCTCTAGACCCCCAAAGAAAAAAAAACTATTTACACGGGAAAGTTCCCAACAAGTAAAATAAGAACGGGAAATCTTGTTGGGGTTTCTTTTAATTACTACTACTACAGGCATGGAAAGTAAACTAGCTAAAAGCGACAACTATTTTTTTTCTTAAGGTTTTTCAAACACACAAGAAAAAGACTTAGAAAATAGAATAAACTAGCATGGATAGTACAATGAAAAAGTATGAGAACCAACAACTAGAATGAGTGTGTGAACATGAATGTAATGTCGGTGAGAAATGCGTACCCCCCCCAAGCTTAGGCTTTTGGCCTAAGTTGGTTTATGGCCACGGATCAAAGCTACTCTCTCCGGTGTACGGAGGAGTGTCCTCTGGGTGCCACTAGCTGGCGATCTCCTTCGGATCCCACTGATAAACAGACTGCCGATAAGGGTCAAGTGGTGGCTCCGGCTCAGGCTCTGGAACTTGTGCCAGGCTCCGGTATGCATAAACGGCCTTTGGCAAGATGAGGTACGTGCTTGAAAGTATGTTAAACAAAGAGGGTGCAGGCAAGGTAATAATCTCACAGTTCTTTTTTTTATCAAATATCAATTTATATTTAAGCAACTTCTTCTTATCTTTAACAATAAAATCATGTGCTACCATACTCTTATAATCTGGAAAAACAGGGGGCAGCAACTTCTCCTCCTTCTCATAATGCCTAATAGGTATCTCAAAGTGTTCAGCAAGTCATGAAGCAAAGATGCCTCCGAAGATGGGGCCCTTTGTAGATTCAGACTTAATCGTTTAGCAATATTAGAGCCTAAGCTAAAAGTAGTATCGCAAAACAAAGCATGGCGCAAAATGACAATATCAGGGGCACTAAGATTTCCACTGTTCCCGTGACCAATTAAGCATCTACTCCCTCCGTTCCTAAATATAGGTCTTTCTAGTGATTTTAACAAGTGACTACATACGGAGCAAAATGAGTGAATCTACACTCTAAAATATGTCTATATACATTCGTATGTGGTGGTCCATTTGAAATCTCTAAAAAGACTTATATTCAGGAACGGAGGGAGTACTAGCAAATATCGCAAAGTAACGTAGAACAGGAAAATGTATACTAGTAATTCTTGCATCTGAAACTTTCCTCGTTTCCCCTACAACAATTGTATCAATAAACCCCTCCACATCATTACGATGTGGTTCCTCTATGTTGCCCGCAAAGGGTATCTTACAGACCTGACAAAAATCATATAGTGACAACTCCTTAACCTCATCATATAAGTGAAACTCCACTGAAGGTGGTGATTACTTACCATGGAAATAAAAAAAATCACGAAAATATTAGTGAGTAGGAGATACTGTTCGCGCGGGTCGTGGAGGAAGTCGGCGAGGCCTGCATTCTCAGCCAAGTAATAAAAATCATCATCAATTCCGGTGGCTCTCAAGAACTCGTCACAAGGCCATTCACACGGCCGAACCTCCGTAGTGCGAGGAAGATTGTATTTGGGCTTTTTTATTCTCCTCATTCCACTTATCCTCCGAGCTTCGGCTCGAAGAGCCTCTGAACAACCTCCTCAACATTTTCTTCCTCTGAAAAAATTCTGAAATTTTTAGTGACTCAAAATAAAAGTGAACCAAACTCAACAAGATTGATAGCAACTACTCCCATAAATGCCTAGAGACTATATCATGCATTAGAACTACTTGGACCACATAAATTTGACATGCAAGCTCAAGAATAGGGTCACCTTAGCAGCAAGAATTTGCAATAAATAAAGCACTAGAACAAAAACTAATTGGACCATTGGAGGAGTTACATACCGAAGAACAATCCCCCAAAACAGTTTTGTGAATGAAGCTTTGAGCAAGGAGATCGAAAATGGTAGCAAGATGAGCTAGAACATGGGTTTGAGCTATGGAAGGATTTTTTTCTGAAGGAAGACGAAGTGTGTGGGTGCTGGAATAATTAGAAGGGGTCCACGTGGGGCCCACGAGGCAGGGGCACGCCCTGGACCCTCATGGCCAGGTGGTGTGGCCCCTTGGTGTGTTCTCAGTGCCAATAATTCTTAAATATTCTAGAAAAAAATCATATTTCATTTTCGGGACATTTGGAGAACTTTTATTTTCGGGGTATTTTTATTGCAAGGATAATTCAGATAACAGACATAAAATATTATTTTCGCTTTATTGAATCTAAATAACAGAAAGTAAAAAGAGGGTACAGAGAGTTGTGCTTTCTAACATCATCCATCTCATGCTCATAAAAAGGAATCCACTAACAAGGTTGATCAAGTCTTGTTAACAATCTCTTTCCGAATAACATGAAACTGAAGAATTTTTGAATAACACTAGGTTACCTCAACGGGGATATGCGTGTCCCCAACAATAAGAATATCATATTTCTTCTTAACAGTAGGAAGAGGAAATTCAAAACCTCTAATAATAATCGTTGAAATTTTTCCAATAGAATTGATACTGTGGACTTGAGGTTGTTTCCTTGGAAAGTGTACCGTATGCTCATTACCATTAACATGAAAAGTGGCATTGCCTTTGTTGAAATAAATAAGAGTCCATGCAGTATTTAAAAAGGGTCTACCAAGGATAATAGACATACTATCGTCCTCGGGAATATCAAGAATAACAAAGTCCATTAAAATAGTAACTTTTGCAACCACAACAGGCATATCCTCACAAATACCAACAGGTATAGCAGTTGATTTCTCGGCCATTTGCAAAGATATTTCAGTAGGTGTCAACTTATTCAAATCGAGTCTACGGTATAAAGAGAAAGGCATAACACTAACACCGGCTCCAAGATCACATAAAGCAGTTTTAACATAGTTCCCTTTAATGGAGCCTGGTATAGTTGGCACTCCTGGATCTCCTAGTTTCTTTGGTATTCCATCTTTAAAAGTGTAACTGGCAAGAATGGTGGAAATTTCAACTTCCGGTATCTTTCTTTTATTTGTAACAATATCTTTCATATACTTGGCATAAGGATTTCTTTTAAGCATATCAGTCAAACGCATACGCAAAAAAGATAGGTCTAATCATTTCAGCAAAGTGCTCAAAATCCTCATCATCCTTTTTCTTGGATGGTTTAGGTGGAAAAGGCATTGTTCTCTTTCTTTACTGTGCTTCCTAGCAATGAAGTCTCTTTTATCATAACGTTGTTTCTTTGATTGTGGGTTATCAAAATCAATAGTAGGTTCAATATCTACATCATTGTTATAGCTAGGTTGAGCATCAACATGAACATCATCATTAACATTATCACTAGGTTCAAGTTCATTACCAGATTGTGTTTCAGCATCAGAAATAGAAATATCATTGGGATTCTTAGGTGTGTCAGCAACAGGTTCACTATAAGCATGCAAAGTCCTATCATTTTCTTTTTCTTCTTTTTGGAAGGAC
The DNA here is from genome assembly GCA_902687465.1 of Secale cereale. Taxonomy (NCBI): domain Eukaryota; kingdom Viridiplantae; phylum Streptophyta; class Magnoliopsida; order Poales; family Poaceae; genus Secale; species Secale cereale. The sequence continues at coordinate 522,120,134 of LR738714.1, read as the reverse complement.
TAGGTGTACCAACATTAGTTCTCCGAGAATCTTGCTCAATTCTCTTAGGGTGGCCTTCCGGATACAAAGGTTCCTGAGTCATTCTACCCCCTCTAGTCATAACTCTAACAACATTATCATTTTTATTATTATTAAATTCATTGCGCAAATCATTTTGTGCTTTAACAACTTGTTCTACCTGAGTGGTAACAATAGAAGCATGTTTACTAATGAGTTTAAGCTCACCTTTAACTCTAGACATACAATCACTCAAGTGTTCAATCATATAAGCATTACGTTTCAATTGTCTACCAACATAAGCATTGAAGTTTTCTTGTTTAACAATAAAATTATCAAACTCATCTAAGCAATGGCTAGCAGACTTATTACGAGGAATATCACCTTCATCAAATCTATAGAGAGAATTTACCTTTGCTACCTATGTCGGGTTATCAAGACCATGTATTTCTTCAATAGGTGGTAAATTCTTAACATCTTCGGCTTTAATACCTTTTTCTTTCATAGATTTCTTTGCCTCTTGCATATCTTCAGGATTGAGAAATAGAATACCCCTTTTCTTCGGTGTTGGCTTAGGAGTTGGCTCAGGAAGTGTCCAATCATTATCATTACTCAACATATTATTCAATAACAATTCAGCTTGATCAATAGTTCTTTCCCTGAAAACACAACCATCGCAACTATCCAGGTGGTCTCTGGAAGCATCGGTTAGTCCATTATAAAAGATATCAAGTACTCCCTCCGTCCCAAAATAAGTGACGCAAAAGTGACTCAACTTTGTACTAAAGTTAGTACAAAGTTGAGTGATTTTTGAGTCACTTATTTTGGGACGGAGGGAGTATTTTATTTTTCTTGAGAGGATGATCAGGCAAAGCATTAAGTAATTTGAGAAGCCTCCCCCAAGCTTCACTACAAAAAAAGACACATCCGTGACATTTTGTGTCGAACGAAACTTTTTTGTGTCACACTTATGACACTTCTATGACAATAATTCTGACAAAACACGATATCAGCATAGATGTGGTGGGGTCCTACTTCTATGACAAAAAATCATGACTGAAAATGGGCTTTTCGTCCTGGGCAGGCCGAAGACGCAGCTTCATGACATTCTTTGGGCCGTCCATGATGGAAAAAACCGTGGTAGAAGCGAGGGCGAGGAAAATATCGGGGTGTTCCCGGTTACGGTGGGTGGTCGGGGCCGAGCGATGCGCGTTTCTCTCGTACATGCACGCGCGTGGGTGCGAGGCGTTGGGCTCTAACTGATCCCGAGCGAGGCGTGGGCTCTAATTGCACCCGAGCGATTGCACTGCAGGCTACGCGTTACTGAACCCGAGCGATCGATCGATGGTTGTTAACTGAACCTGATCGAGCGATTCCTTCGCTACTGCTGCTAACTGAAGCCGATCGATGCTGCCTTTGCATGAACAGTGAGCGTTGCTCGGGGGTTTGGATGGATAGTTCCCGGTGGGGGGTGGCTCAACAGGACCCCGTGGTGTTGCCTCTGCATGAACAGGAACCCGTTCGATCGAGACGGTTGGGGCTGCATGACCAGGACCCCGTGGAGGGCTGCATGAATAGGACCACCCCGTGGAGGGCTGCATGAACAGTAGACGGTGGAGGGCTGGATGAACAGTAGCCCGTGGAGGGGTGGTTGAACAGGAGCCCGTGGAGAGGGCTGGTTGAACAGTAGCCGGTGGAGTAGCGCGTGGTGGAGGCTCAACAGTCGCTGGTGGTGGCTGGAGGAGGTCGACGGTGGATGAACAGTAGCCCGTGGAGGCTGGAGGGGGTCGACGGTGGAGATGAACAGTATCCTGTGGAGTCCCGTTTTGCGGTACGCCACACCCCTCCCGATGAACAGGACCCCCATTTCGACCGTAGCGCTCCAACACAAGTCCGTTTCCTCCGTTTTGCGGTACGCCACACCCCTCCCGATCAACAGGACCCCCGTTTCGACCGTAGGAGGTCTGTTTCCTCCGTTTTGTGGTACACCAAACCCCTCCCGATGAACAGGATCCCGTTTCGACCGTGGCCGGTCGAACACAAGGCCGTTTCCTCCGTTCTGCGGTACGCCAGGCCTCGTTTCCATCGGCTGTTCCGTCCAAGCCCCCCCGATGAACACGACGACACATTCCGTTCCGACCTAGCCGGTTGGCTCCCCATGAACACGACAACGACGCTGTTTCTCCGTTCCGACCCAGCCATGTACACGAGCCCTGGCCGTACGTATGCGCGAATAGGCGTTCGAGACCCTGCCCGTATGCACATATGTGGCCGTATTTTCTTTCTTGCACATTGGCCGCTGTACGTATGTGTACATGCTACGTGCGTGACTGTGCTACGACACGTGCGCGCCTCTACATCGACCAGTATGTACGTACAAGTTCGCGAACAGAATGACAACGCTACGTATGCTTTGACTAGGTGGGTCCCGATTGTTAGGCACTTCCTTGCGTGTGAAGATGTAGCTGGTGGGTCCTAGCAGTCAGGTGGCCCGTCCTGTGGGTCCCCGATGTCAGGTGGAGGAATAATTATTTTGTGCGCAATAAGGAGGCACTTCCTTGCTGCGGCCGTGGACCCAGCTGTCAGCCTCTCCACGTACAGTCCACGTCCGATGGAAGCCGTTCCTTGACCACGTTGACCACGCCACACCGAGAGCACCAGGGCGGTGGACGACAGCGAGGCCTAGAAGGGGACGACGCGGAGCCGGGGAAGACGCGACAGTGGATGCCCACGCGTAGAGGAGTACGAGGGTTCACTGGTTCGCTGCGGTGTGATGCTGCCGTTGCCGCAGAATAACAGGGGGTGTGGGTGAGTAGAGGGATGGCCTGGCCAGCGGTGGGAATAGTAGGGGGCGGTGAGGCCTTCGCGGCAGCACAGCCGGCCACGGGAGGCAGGATCATGCGGCACGACCGGCGCTGCTTTGGGTGGCTGGAGCAACAAGAGCAGAGGTTGAAGAAGCACTACGGCCGTTGCATGGACATCGTACGGTCCCTGGAGCTAGAATCGTTCATATTGACTAAGTTGACAAAGCACTCCGCCCCTGTCAACTTAGTAGGCCCACAAGTCAGCCTCCCACCAAGGTGGGTCCCAACTAGTAGGGGGAGTACTGATTTTTTTGTGCGTAATAAGGAGGCGCTTCCGGTGGATCCAAGCTGACAGCGGGGAAACGTTTTTTTCGCGCAATACGGTGGCCCATCCGCTGCGTCCCAGCAGTCAGGGGGAAAAGTTTTTTTCACGAAATACGATGGCCCGTCCGGTGGATCCCTGCTGTCAGGTGGAGGAATCATTATTTTCCGCGTAATAAGGAGGCACTTCCTTGCTGCCGTCGTGGACCCAGCTGTCAGTCTCTCCACGTACAGTCCACGTCCGATGGAAGCCGTTCCTTGACCATGTTGACCACGTCGCGTCGAGAGCACCTGGGCGGTGGACGACGACGAGGCCTAGGAAGGGGATGACGCGGAGCCGGGGAAGACGCGGTAGTGGATGCCCACGCGTACAGGAGTATGAGGGTTCACTGGTTCGCTGCGGTGTGAGGCTGCCATCGCCGCAGAATAACAGGGGGTGTGGGTGAGTATAGGGATGGCCTGGCCAGCGATGGGAGTAGTAGGGGGCGGTGAGGCCTCCGCCACATCGCAGCCGGCCACGGGAGGCAGGAGCACGAGGCACGATCGGCGCTAGTTTGGGCGGCTGGAGGAAGAAGACCAGAGGTTGAAGAAGCACTACGGCCGTTGAATGGACATCGTACGATCACTGGAGCTAGAATCGTGCATATTTACTAAGTTGACAAAGCCCTCCGTCCCCGTCAACTTAGTAGGCCCACAAGTCAGCCTACCACTATACTGGGTCCCAGCTAGCAGGGGGAGTATTCATTTATTGTGCGTAATAAGGAGGCACTTCCTTGCGTGCGAAGATATAGCTGGTGGGTCCAAGCTGTCAGCGGCGGTAACATCTTTTTTCGCGAAATACAGAGGCCCTTTCGGTGGGTCCCAGATGTCAGGTGGAGGAATCATTATTTTGCGCATAATAAGGAGGCATTTCCTTGCGTGCGGCCGTGGACCCAGCTGTCAGCCTCTCCACGTACAGTCCACTTCAGATGCATGTCGGTCGTTGACCATGTTGACCGGGCCGCGCCGAGAGCACCAGGGCGATGGACGACGGCGAGGCCTAGGAAGGGAACGGCACGGAGGCAGGGAAGAATCGGCAGTTGTTTCCCACGCGGAGGGGAGTACGACTGTACGAGGGTTCACTGGTTCGTCTGCCGTCGCCGGAGAATAACAGCAGGTGTGGGTGAGTAGAGGAATGGCTAGGCCAGCGATGGGAGTATGGTGGGTTGGTGAGGCCTGCGCGGCTGCGCAGCCGGCCACGGGGAGGAGGGAGCAGGCAGTCCCGCCGGCGCTTGTTTGAGCGGCTGGAGCAGGAAGAGTAGAGATTGAAGAAGCACGACGGTCGTTGGATGGACATCCAACAGTCACTGCTTGTGCATCAACCATTTTTTTAGGAAAGCCTCAAATCTATGGAAAACATCATATAGCCCATCTGCCATTATTTCTACTTCCTCCGTCCCAAAATTCTTGTCTTTGATTCATCTAAATAGGAAAGTATCTAACACTAAAATGTGACTAGATACATTCTTATTTAGACAAATTGAAGACAAGAATTTTGGGACGGAGGGAGTAATAATTTACAGCCCATTTTCTAATTTTTAAGGTTTTTTTGGAGCCCATATTCTTTTTGCTAGTATTACAACCCATATTGTGGCCACGGTTAAAAAATTATACGAAATTTTGCATATTTCGGTGTGGTCCGAACTGTTTTTAATCCCAAAATTTCGAGTCACATTCAAACTGATTTTAGAAATAAATGTATATCAATATAAAATCCAACAAATTGTCCACGCATAAAAATCAATGCAATTTAAAATCTCAAAATGAAAAAAAGAAATTTGAAACTAATTGCCGGTTTGATGTGTTTTAAAAATGTATAGCCCATTTCTCATTACTGATAGGCCATTTTCTCGGCCAGCCAAATGAAGCTCTCCTCGTCTTGCAAGATTTGCAGCCCAACAGGCCTGACAAAGCGACTTATTTGGCAAATAAAAAAAACTGGGTTGTGGCCGTGGACCCAGCTGCCAGCCTCTCCACGTACAGTACTCTTCCGATGGAAGTCGGTCATTGACCACATTGACCACGCCGCGCCGAGAGCACCAAGGCGGTGGACGACGGCGAGGCCTAGGTAGGGGACGACGCGGAGCAGAGGAAGACGCGGTAGTGGATGCACACGCAGAGAGGAGTATGGGGGTTCACTGGTTCGGCTGCGGTGTGAGGCTGCCGTCGCCGCAGAATAACAGGGGATGTGGGTGAGTGAAGGGATGGCCTGGCTAACGGTGGGAGTAGTATGGGGGCGTTGAGGCCTCCGCGGCAGCACGGCCGGCCACGGGAGGCAGGAGTAGACGGCACGACCGACACTGCTTTGGCCGGCTGGAGCAAGAAGATCAGAGGTTGAAGAAGCACTACGGCCGTTGGATGGACATCATACGGTCACTGGAGCTAGAATCGTTCATATTGACTAAGTTGACAAAGCACTCCGTCCCCGTCAACTTAGTAGGCCCACAAGTCAGCCTCCCACTGTGGTGGGTCCCAACTAGCAGGGGGGAGTATTCATTTTTTGTGCGTAATAAAGAGGCACTTCCTTGCGTTCGAAGATATAGCTGGTGGGTCCGACCTGTCAGCGGTGGGAACGTTTTTTCGCGAAATACAGAGGCCCTTCCGGTGGGTCCCAGCTGTCAGGTGGAGGAATCATTATTTTGCGCGTAATAAGGAGGCATTTCCTTGCGTGCGGCCGTGGACCCAGCTGTCAGCCTCTCCACGCACAGTCTACTTCCGATGGTGTCGTTCGTTGACCACGTTGACTACTCCGGGTCGAGCGCATCCAAGGTGGTGGACGATGACGAGGCCCCGGACAGCAACGAGCCTGAGGTGGGAAGATTCGGGAGTAGAGTCGCAGACGGAGAGGTGTACGAGGGTTAACTGGTTCTGGTGTGATGTGGTTCGGCAGTCGGTGGAGAAGAACATGAGGTGTGGAGGGATGGAGGGATGGCCTGGCCAACGGTGGAGTAGCGCTTCAGAGCGTAGCGTGCTAAGCAGAGCTACTAGCAGCAGGAGGTGTGAGCAGGTGGTCCCGGCGACGCTGGAGGAAGAAGACAAGAGATTGAAGATGGATGTCGGTCATTGAATGTAAATCCAACGGCTAACGATGTCAGAATCATTTGTTGACTAAGTTGACAACGACTTGCATTGGCTTTGGCCTATTGGCCCACATTTCAGCCTCCAAAAATGTGGCACGTATTCAATACATTTTTACAGAATTTCCAGTCTTTTTTTGCGGGGTAGAATTTACAGTCCATTTGATCTTTTTTTTTAATTACAGTCCATTAGCTGGGCTGGGTGAACAAATAACGTAGCGTCCATGCGACCCATTTATGTTTCTCCTAAAAAAATACAGGCCATTTGCACTTTCTCGAAATACACGATTTTGCTGGGCTGATTCTAATTATAATGTTGGGGTGGGCGTAGCAATGTTATCAAAAAATAAACAGGGGCTGAGTATTTTGTTATATATATATTTAAATAATAAGTGATTTATTATTACATTGGTCCTTAAATCTTACCAAGCTTTTGTACACAATCATCGGGATTTTTGTTGCCAAAACAAATCCAGAATTTTATTGTTAAGAAATTATTTTTATAAGTTAACAAGATGTGGGATATTGTTTTCTTACATATGTAAGTATCTGTGAAATATATGATGACAATACCAATAATATATAATAACATACAAAATAATTTAAATATATATAATATAGTTAGAAGGGAAACATAAGTTGGACCAGGCGTTCCTATTCTTATATGAAAAAGTAGAACAAACCTCTGCGTTTTCTTCAAAAAAAATATAGATTGGGTTGCCGATGTTTCAGGAAAAATAAAACCTCGGATGGGAGGTCCATAGGCCTAAATGCAAATAGGCCTATGGACCTCCCATCCGAGGTCGTGGGCTGCACATGTTAAAAAAGAAAGCCTAGACGGGGCAGTCCAAAACCCAGCTGATACTTGCTACCCCAGTGATAATAAATTATACCTGCCAGCTCCCCGGCTTCGTTGTGAATTGATCTCCTATAGTAACTACGTTGAATCACCTAAAAAAATGTAACTATGTTGACAAACCCGTGGGCCCCAACGTCAGTATAGCATTAGGAGAAAATATTTTTTTGATGAGGCACTTGCTTGCGTACGACCATAGACCCGGTGAGTCCCGACTGTCCGCCTCTCCACGTACAGTCCTCTCCAGATTCCTCTCGTTTATTCAGCATGTTCACAATGACAGACAGCACCGTCGCGGCGAGCGCACAAAGGCGCAGGAGGAGATCCGACCACCTAAGGAAGTGCCTTATTAGTAATGAAACAACTGAACTAGCCCAGTGGCCGAGTGACACTACTCGATAGCTGTTCCGCCCGGTTTCGATTCCACTTGTGCAGAGAAAATATCCAATTTTTTTTGCCTCTGCCTTTATTGACATGTGGATCCCAATTGTCATCTACGCACACCACGTCCTACACTTGCCAAAACTTCGTCCCTCGTTTTCTTTGTTTTTTGCACACTCGACATTGTGTGGGCATTTTGAAAATAACATATATTTTTGACTGTGCATCATATGAAGATGTGCTATGCATGAATGTTGATCAGCATGATGTTAACTGGCTGGTAGTTCCAGTTTTGACCATAAATAAAACTTCCAGCATGATGTTAACACTGTTTGAAAAGGCCGTGTTAATATAAATGCTCTACCTCTGAAAGTTGCAGTTTCTTATCTGAAACTGAACTTGGAGTTTCTTATCTGAAACTGAAACTTGCAGTTTCTTCTCTGAGAATCACATTGTCTGCACTTTTATACTCCTATGAAACTACATTTTTTTAAGTGCGGAGAAAATATTTCCAAATTTTTTGCCTCTGCCTTTATTAACATGTGGGTCCCAATTGTCATCTACACACACCACGTCCTACAGTTGCCAAAACTTCGTCCCTCATTTTCTCTGTTTTTCGCACACTCGACATTGTGTGGGCATTTTGAAATTAGCATATGTTTTTGAATGTGCATCATATGAAGATGTGCTATGCATGAATGTTGATCAACATGATGTTAACTGGCTGGTAGTTCCAGTTTCGGCCATGAATAAAACTTCCAGCATGATGTTAACATTGTTTGAAAAGGCCGTGTTAATATAAATGCTCTGCCTCTGAAAGTTGCAGTTTCTTATCTGAAACTGAACTTGGAGTTTCTTATCTGAGACTGAAACTTGCAGTTTCTTCTCTGAGAATCACATTGTCTGCACTTTTATACTCCTATGTAACTACATTTTTTAAGTGCTAAAAATAGATCTCTAGAATTCATAAAATACTTCATATGCTCAATATTGCAAATTTAAAATTCAAAAGACATACATATCTGAAAGTACTCTCAAAATACACAACACAAAACACAATTCACAACCTGCAAATACTAACAACCCTAAGCTCCTCCTGACAATTCACAACCTGCCCGACTATTGGTCTGGGGGGAATCCTTCCTATTCCTCGGCGGCAGACAGCCGCCTCGTGAGACGATGTGAACGGCGACGGAGAGGATGGCGGGGAAGCGTCGTCGGGCCAACTGGTTTTCTCCTCTTGCAGTTGGGTTCGGTCGACGAAGACTCCACCGGCTCGCTCTGGCACGACACCCTCACAAACGACACCCTCACAAACGACACCCTGTAGATGCTCGATCCTTCAATCTCTGGTGGATGCTCCATCTGGGATCGATACTCCACAGTGAGCGCCACACATCCCACTAATGGTGGTGGATGCCAATGCTTAGATGGAGCAGGGTTGGTGTCGGTAATTTTTACTTGGCACCTCTCACTCTACATATATGCCGGTTCCATCCATACATTTGTGCAGTTCCACCAAAATGCAGCTGAATAACCCTGTTTGCGCAGATAATGAAAAGGCATGATTAGATTATAGTGGCACTAGTTGATGAAACATACACTAATAAACAAAAGAAAATATTACATCATACTGGAAATCGACCCAAGTCTCCCTGATACACCTTCTGCCAGTGATGGACATCAGTGTACAACGGTAGTACAAGGAGGGGCCTTGAGACATTCAAATCTCTATTTTTGTGCAAATCAACTAAAATTAAGCACCCCAGTTTGTAGAAACGCTTAAACATTAGCAATGGGACTAGTTGATGAAACATACATTAACAAAGGGAAGCACTTTCTTTATGTACATTGAAAATGAAATGATAGAGAGGACACTCGCTCTATTTTAAGTTCTTAACTGTATTATTACTTTATTTTATCAGTGACACTAGGGTCGAGCAGGTGGCAAACAAGGTGTACCGTGCGTCGCAAGGATGAAGGTCAGGGGTGCTTAGACTGGGATGCTGAAGCTAGCTCTTTCAGCCCTATCTTCCCCCTGATGTTTCTATGGTAGCATTTGGGTTGTAATCCAAACTTGGTCCGGCTCGTGCTGCGTCCCCCTACCTGCCTAGCTTATGTGGCGAACTTGTCTCCTGCTAGTACTCAGTCCGTTCTAGTAGTAGTTGCATAAATGCCTGTTTACACTGAGATGTTGTCGGATAATGATTCTCTATGGTTGGGTTTGTTTAATGAAATCGGAGGGAACCCCCTCTTTCGATATATAAAAAAACAATGGCACTAGCGGTGCCAAAACATTGCCTCAAATTAATAGTGCCACTAGATTAAGGTGCAAAATAATAACACTACTGCTTTATCATGGCAGTGCCAAAATAGTAGCACAAGAGCAAGATCAACATGCAGGATCTTTGGCAAATGGTCAGACCAAAAAAGAACATCCCTCGTGATGGGAACCATATCTGCAGTCAACGCCATCGTAGAAGGGATGACACCAGTCACCAACATGGATGGTTCAATTCATGGGATGACACCAGTCTTCTTCTTCTTTTTTTAAGAGAAGGGCTCCAACCCCAGTTCCATTTCCATCAGAAAACGAAAAGAAGAAACTTATCTTAATGGGAAATTTAGCAGGACATGAAAAAAAGTGCCATTGATTCATATTACTGGAGGCATTACATTGAAAACAATATTGGTTTAGTGTGTCCTTACTTTTAACAGTGCGAGTGCTACATTTTACCAGTGGCATTACATAAGAGCGGCTCGGGGCAACAAACATCAGAAGAGGATATCTCGGTTGGTCCCATTTTTGCTCGGTATATAGCCACCTTATACTATGTGAGGCTAGCAAATCTAGTGCTGGACTTACTCTATTGACTTGTCCCCCAGTCCCCACTTTCTTTCCTTTTTCAACCAATAGATCGGGTTTATATTCATTTTGTACTGCGCTCCCTTTATTTCCCTATTAGACCTAGAGACCAGTTGGATAGCCGGTCTCTGCTACTTTTCGCCCCCATTATTTCCTATTTCGACCAAGTCCTAGGTTTAGGTAACAAATCTCCCCCCACCCCACCCCCTTTCTTCCTTGTTTGAACCAAGTACTACTAGATTCGAGTGCATGAACTAGTTTTACCTCTTAACAGTAAAAAATTAGGTGGTTTTCGAACAGCCGATCGATCCTATCTACACGAGGGGGCCTGAGAAATAGTAAAAGATACAAATGCAGCAACGTCAGGAGCTCGGGATGTAGAGCAAGGCCGGTTTCGAAGGAAGTTATACCTGAGGGTCGCCGGGATGTCGCTAGGTGGGCGGCGGGAGGCCGGATCTGCCCACACTACGACAGCAAGTAAGAAGGGGTGGGAGGCCCTCCCTCGCCAGTGATGCTTGGGAGATAACCGTTGGGGAACATAGTATTTTTAAAATTTTCCTACGATCACGCAAGATCTATCTACTAGATGCATAGCAACGAGAGAGGAGAGTGTGTCTACGTACCCTCGTAGACCGGAAGTGGAAGCGTTAGAACAACGCGGTTGATGTAGTCGTACGTCTTCACGGCCCGACCGATCAAGCACCGAAACTACGGAACCTCCGAGTTCTAGTACACGTCCAGCTCGATGACGTCCCTCGAACTCCGATCCAGCTGAGTGTCGAGGGAGAGTTCCGTCAGCACGACGGCGTGGTGACGATCTTGATGTTCTACCGTCGCAGGGCTTCGCCTAAGCACCGCTACAATATTATCGAGGAGAACTATGGTGGAGGGGGGCACCGCACACGGCTAAGATATCAAGAGATCAATTGTTGTGTCTAGAGGTGCCCCCCTACCCCCGTATATAAAGGAGGGAGGGAGAGGCCGCCCCTATAGGGGGCGCGCCAAGTGTGGGGAGTCCTACTAGGACTCCCAAGTCCTAGTAGGATTCCCCTTTCCTTTCCGGAGTAGGAGAGAAGGAAAGAGGAGGAGAGGGAGAAGGAAAAGGGGGCTGCACCCCTTGTCCAATTCGGACCAGAAGGGAGGCGCGCGCCTCCTTCCTTTTGGCCTCTCTCCTCTATTCCCGTAACTCCCCGGTACTCCGAAAATACCCGAATCACTTGGAACCTTTCCGATGTCCGAATATAGTCGTCCAATATATCGATTTTTACGTCTCGACCATTTTGAGACTCCTCGTCATGTCCCCGATCTCATCCGGGACTCCGAACTCCTTCGGTACATCAAAACTCATAAACTCATAATAAAACTGTCATCGAAACCTTAAGCGTGCGGACCCTACGGGTTCGAGAACTATGTAGACATGACCGAGACACGTCTCCGGTCAATAACCAATAGCGGAACCTGGATGCTCATATTGGCTCCCACATATTCTACGAAGATCTTTATCGGCCAAACCGCATAACAACATACGTTGTTCCCTTTGTCATCGGTATGTTACTTGCCCGAGATTCGATCGTCGGTATCTCAATACCTAGTTCAATATCGTTTCCGATCGACAATATGTCATTCACATATACTTATCAAAAAGGTTGTAGTGCTCTCACTCACCTTTTGTAAATACAGGCTTCACCGTAAGTCTGTATAAATCTATATGCTTTGATCAACTTATCAAAGCGTATATTCCAACTCCGAGATGCTTGCACCAGTCCATAGATGGATCGCTGGAGCTTGCACATTTTGTTAGCACCTTTAGGATTGACAAAACCTTCGGGTTGCATCATATACAATTTTTCTTTAATAAATCCATTAAAGAATGCAGTTTTGTTATTCATTTGCCAGATTTCATAAAATGCGGCAATTGCTAACATGATTCGGACAGACTTAAGCATCGCTACGGGTGAGAAAGTCTCATCGTAGTCAACTCCTTGAACTTGTCGAAAACCTTTCGCAACAAGTCGAGCTTTGTAAACAGTAACATTACCGTCAGCGTCGGTCTTCCTCTTGAAGATCCATTTATTTTCGATGGCTTGCCGATCATCGGGCAAGTCAACCAAAGTCCACACTTTGTTCTCATACATGGATCCCATCTCAGATTTCATGGCCTCAAGCCATTTTGCGGAATCTGGGCTTATCATCGCTTCCTCATAGTTCGCAGGTTCATCATGGTCTAGTAACATGACTTCCAGAACTGGGTTGCCGTACCACTCTTGTGCGGAACGTACTCTGGTTGATCTACGACGTTCAGCTGAAACTTGATCTGAAGTTTTATGATCATCATCATTAGCTTCCTCACTAATTGGTGTAGGAATCACTGGAACTAGTTTCTGTGATGTTCCACTTTCCAATTCGGGAGAAGGTACAATTACCTCATCAAGTTCTACTTTCCTCCCACTCACTTCTTTCGAGAGAAACTCCTTCTCTAGAAAGGATCCACTCTTAGCAACAAAGACCTTGCCTTCGGATCTGTGATAGAAGGTGTACCCAACAGTTTCTTTTGGGTATCCTATGAAGATTTACTTTTCCGATTTGGGTTCGAGCTTATCATGTTGAAACTTTTTCACATAAGCATCGCAGTCCCAAACTTAAAAAAAATGACAGCTTAGGTTTCTCGTCAAGCCACAATTCATACGGTGTCATCTTCACGGATTTAGATGGTGCCCTATTTAACGTGAATGTAGTTGTCTCTAATGCATAACCCCAAAAGCAATAGTGGTAGATCGGTAAGAGACATCATCGATCGCACCATATCTAATAAAGTACGGTTATGACGTTCGGACACACCATTACACTGTGGTGTTCCAGGTGGCGTGAGTAGAGAAACTATTTCACATTGTTTTTACTGAAGGCCAAACTCGCTAACTCAAATATTTTACCTCTACGATCATATCGTAGAAACTCTTATTTTCTTGTTACGATGATTCTCCACTTCACTCTGAAATTCTTTGAACTTTTCAAATGTTTCAGACTTGTGCTTCATTAAGTAGATATACCCATATCTGCTCAAATCATCAGTGAAGGTCAGAAAATAACGATTCCCGCCGTGAGCTTCAACACTCATTGGTCTGCATACATTAGTATGTATGATTTCCAACAACTCTGTTGCTCGCTCCATAGTTCCGGAGAACGGAGTTTTAGTCATCTTGCCCATGAGGCATGGTTCGCAAGCACCAAGTGATTCATAATCAAGTGATTCCAAAAAGTCCATCACTATGGAGTTTCTTCATGCGCTTTACACCAATATGACCTAAACGGCAGTGCCACAAATAAGTTGCACTATCATTATTAACCTTGCATCTTTTGGCTTCAATATTATGAATATGTGTATCACACGATCGAGATCCAACAAACCATTTTGATTGGGTGTATGACCATAGAAGGTTTTATTCATGTAAACAGAACAACAATTATTCTCTAACTTACATGAATAACCGTATTGCAATAAACATGATCAAATCATATTCATGCTCAACACAAACACCAAATAACACTTATTTAGGTTCAACACTAATCCCGAAAGTATAGGGAGTGTGCGATGATGATCATATCAATCTTGGAACTACTTCCAATAGACATCGTCACTTCATCCTTTAACTAGTTTCTGTTCATTATGCAACTCCCATTTCGAGTTACTACTCTTTAGCAACTGAACCAGTATCAAATACCGGGGGGTTGCTATGAACACTAGTAAAATACACATCAATAATTTGTATATCAAATATACCTTTGTTCACTTTGCCATCCTTCTTATCCGCCAAGTATCTAGGGCAGTTCCACTTCTAGTTACCATTTCCTTTGCAGTAGAAGCACTTAATTTCAGGCTTGGGTTTAGCTTTGGGTTTCTTCACGGGAGTGACAACTTGCTTGTCATTCTTCTTGAAGTTCCCCTTCTATCCCTTTGCCCTTTACTTGAAACAAGTGGTCTGGTTAACCATCAACACTTGATGCTCTTTCTTGATTTCTACCTTCGCCGATTTCAGCATCGTGAAGAGCTCGGGAATTACTTTCGTCATCCCTTGCATATTATAGTTCATCACGAAGTTCTACTAACTTGGTGATAGTGTCTAGAGAACTTTGTCAATTACTATCTTATTTGGAAGATTAACTCCCACTTGATTCAAGCAATTGTACTACCCAGACAATCTGAGCACATGCTCACTGGTTGAGCTATTCTCCTCCATCTTGTAGGCAAAGTACTGTCAGAGGTCTTATACCTCTCGACACGGGCATGAGTATGAAATACTAATTTCAACTCTTGGAACATCTCATATGCTCCGTGGCGTTTCAAAACGTTTTTGAAGTCCCGGTTTTAAGCCGTAAAGCATGGTGCACTAAACTATCAAGTAGTCATCATATCGAGCTTTTGTCAAAATGTTCATAACGTCTACATCTGCTCCTGCAATAGGTCTGTCACCTAGCGGTGCATCAAGGACATAATTCTTCTGTGCAGCAATGAGGATAATCCTCAGATCACGGAACAATTCCGCATCATTGCTACTAACATCTTTCAACTTGGTTTTCTCTAGGAACATATAAAAATAAACGGGGAGCAACATCGCGAGCTATCGATCTACAACATAGATATGCTAATACTACCAGGACTAAGTTCATGATAAATTAAAGTTCAATTTAATCATATTACTTAAGAACTCCCACTTAGATAGACATCCCTCCGGTCATCTAAATGATCACGTGATCCAAATCAACTAAACCATGTCCGATCATCACGTGAGATGGAGTAGTTTCAATGGTGAACATCTTATGTTGATCATATCTACTATATGATTCACGCTCGACCTTTCGGTCTCCAGTGTTTCGAGGCCATATCTGCATATGCTAGGCTCGTCAAGTTTAACCCGAGTATTCTGCGTGTGCAAAACTGGCTTACACCCGTTGTATTTGAATGTAGAGCTTATCACACCCGATCATCACGTGGTGTCTCGGCACGACGAACTTTCGCAACGGTGCATACTCAGGGAGAACACTTATACCTTGAAATTTAGTAAGGGATCATCTTATAATGCTACCGTCGTTCTAAGCAAAATAAGAAGCATAATAAGATAAACATCACATGCAATCAAAATATGTGACATGATATGGCCATCATCATCTTGTGCTTTTGATCTCATCTCCAAAGCACCTTCATGATCACCTTCGTCACCGGCGCGTCACCTTGATCTCCATCGTAGCATCGTTGTCATCTCGCCAACTATTGCTTCTACGACTATCGTTACCGCTTAGTGATAAAGTAAAGCAATTACATGGCGATTGCATTTTATACAATAAAGCGACAACCATATGGCTCCTGCAAGTTGCCGATAACATTACAAAACATAATCATCTCATACAAAACCGTATAACTCATCATGTCTTGACCATATCACATGACAACATGCCCTGCAAAAACAAGTTAGACGTCCTCTACTTTGTTGTTGCAAGTTTTACGTGGCTGCTACGGGCTTAGCAAGAACCGTTCTTACCTACGCATACAAAACCACAACGATGTTTCGTCAAGTATGTGCTGTTTTAACCTTCACAAGGACCGGGCGTAGCCACACTTGATTCAGCTAAAGTGAGAGAGACAGACACCCGCCAGTCACCTTTAAGCAATGAGTGCTCGTAACGGTGAAACCAGTCTCGCGTAAGCGTACGCGTAATGTCGGTCCGGGCCGCTTCATCTCACAATACTGCCGAAGAAAAGTATGACATGCTGGTAAGCAGTATGACTAGTATCGCCCACAACTCATTGTGTTCTACTCGTGCATATCATCTACGCATAGACCTGGCTCTGATACCACTGTTGGGGAACGTAGTATTTTTAAAATTTTCCTACGATCACGCAAGATCTATCTACTAGATGCATAGCAACGAGAGGGGAGAGTGTGTCTACGTACCCTCGTAGACCGGAAGCGGAAGCGTTAGAACAACGCGGTTGATGTAGTCGTACGTCTTCACGGCCCGACCGATCAAGCACCGAAACTACGGAACCTCCGAGTTCTAGCACACGTTCAGCTCGATGACGTCCCTCGAACTCCCAGCTGAGTGTCGAGGGAGAGTTCCGTCAGCACGACGGCGTGGTGATGATCTTGATGTTCTACCGTCGCAGGGCTTCGCCTAAGCACCGCTACAATATTATCGAGGAGAACTATGATGGAGGGGGGCACCGCACACGGCTAAGATATCAAGAGATCAATTGTTGTGTCTAGAGGTGCCCCCCTACCCCCGTATATAAAGGAGGGAGGGAGAGGCCGCCCCTATAGGGGGCGCGCCAAGTGTGGGGAGTCCTACTAGGACTCCCAAGTCCTAGTAGGATTCCCCTTTCCTTTCCGGAGTAGGAGAGAAGGAAAGAGGAGGAGAGGGAGAAGGAAAAGGGGGCTGCACCCCTTGTCCAATTCGGACCAGAAGGGGGGCGCGCGCCTCCTTCCTTTTGGCCTCTCTCCTCTATTCCCGTAACTCACCGGTACTCCGAAAATACCCGAATCACTCGGAACCTTTCCGATGTCCGAATATAGTCGTCCAATATATCGATTTTTACGTCTCGACCATTTTGAGACTCCTCGTCATGTCCCCGATCTCATCCGGGACTCCGAACTCCTTCGGTACATCAAAACTCATAAACTCATAATAAAACTGTCATCGAAACCTTAAGCGTGCGGACCCTACGGGTTCGAGAACTATGTAGACATGATCGAGACACGTCTCCGGTCAATAACCAATAGCGGAACCTGGATGCTCATATTGGCTCCCACATATTCTACGAAGATCTTTATCGGTCAAACCGCATAACAACATACGTTGTTCCCTTTGTCATCGGTATGTTACTTGCCCGAGATTCGATCGTCGGTATCTCAATACCTAGTTCAATCTCGTTACCGGCAAGTCTCTTTACTCGTTCCGTAATACATCATCCCGCAACTAACTCATTAGCTGCAATGCTTGCAAGGCTTATAGTGATGTGCATTACCGAGTGGGCCCAGAGATACCTCTCCGACACTCGGAGTGACAAATCATAGTCTTGATCTATGCCAACACCACGAATACTTTCGGAGACACCTGTAGAGCATCTTTATGATCACCCAGTTACGTTGTGACGTTTGATAGCACACAAGGTGTTCCTACGGTATTCGGGAGTTGCATAATCTCATAGTCATAGGAACATGTATAAGTCATGAAGAAAGCAATAGCAGTAAAACTAAACGATCATAGTGCTAAGCTAACGGATGGGTCTAGTCCATCACATCATTCTCCTAATGATGTGATCCCGTTGATCAAATGACAACTCATGTCTATGGCTAGGAAACATAACCATCTTTGATCAATGAGCTAGTCTAGTAGAGGCATACTAGGGACACACTGTTTTGTCTATGTATTCACACATGTACTAAGTTTCCAGTTAATACAATTCTAGCATGAATAATAAACATTTATCATGATATAAGGAAATAAATAATAACTTTATTACTGCCTCTAGGGCATATTTCCTTCAATAACGGCAAGGCACCTTGATCGGGACGCGCCGGTAGTGGGTAAGAGCCGTCGCCGAGGAAGACCACGTGAACCTTCCCCTGCGGAGAGGATCCGGCTGGATGTGTGACTAGCAGTGAGTGGAGAGAGAGAGTGTGGCCACCGCTGTCATGTTTATATCTGGAGAGGACGAGACAGTGTGAAGAGAGCAACACTAGCAAGCAAGCGCGGAGGCTCCTACTTATATAGTGGAGTACTAGTTTTCTTTTGTCTACCGGCCGGAGCCGGCTTGACCTCGGCAATGACTGTCGAGAAGTCTTCATGCACGTGCCCCAGGGGCGCAGTTGTCGTCATTTTGATCTGAAGCACCGGATTATAACATGTAACATGAAAAAATGCCACATGACAAGAAATCATAACCTCACTGCCCAAAGGAGACACGATGAATCCCGACGGACAAACTAGACGAGGATCAAAGCTCAAATTAAAGATAAACTCGTAGAAAAGGGGTCCATCGATAGATGTCTTAATTAACATAGCCGGCTTGACCTAGATGGCAGCCGAGTAGTCTTCGTGCATGTGCCCCCAATGACTAGCCCAACTCAGTTGTCGCTGTTTAACCCTCGCAGTGATCCGAAGCACATGACACCTAATTTTGCGAGATGACAATAAACCTTTTTATAGATTTCTCACTATAACTATAGCCCTGTACAACACAGCCTGCACGATATGTAGACGATAGCCAATCCAGGCGTGTCTGCTGGAGTCTGGTCACATGCATGGATGAACTGATCTTCCTTGTCTTGCAGGGATTCTCCAGGTACCAACGTATGTACTTCTATTAACTCACCGGACTTGCGGGGCCGGGGAGTGTGCCTATGGTCGGTTCTCAATTGTGGTGCCACATGTGTGTGAAAATGCAATATGACACGCGTTCCATTCGGAGAGCGGCGTGCCAGACCGACCGACCGTCTGGGGTGCGACGCGAACGCGACGGGCGTGTTGTATACTCCATACGTGTGTACCGCCGTTTTCTTGAGGCTTTGCTCCATGGCGCAATCCATGGATACAAAATTAGTATACTGTACTATTTAAAAGTCGAGGGCGGGGCTTTTCCTGCGCGGTAGGCAGGGCAGTTCTGCCTAGTCGGTTCGACAGAGACGCGAGAAGATGAGGGAGTAGGCTGCTGCAAACGTAGGGCTGTGTGATTTGACAGTGAGTTACTGACAAGTGGGGCCCGGTGATTTGACTTGCCATTATCATTTTAACTGCCAAGACGGATTCCTGACCACCTCCATACAGGTGCCTCTCCTGATGCTCCACCATGTAGAGGCTGGCTCTTGCTTGA
Organism: Secale cereale; assembly: GCA_902687465.1. Taxonomy (NCBI): domain Eukaryota; kingdom Viridiplantae; phylum Streptophyta; class Magnoliopsida; order Poales; family Poaceae; genus Secale; species Secale cereale. Next base: position 522,100,927 of record LR738714.1, on the reverse strand, counting down.
GAGCCCACTCCTCCACTTTTTCCTTGCCTCTTTCTTCCACATATGCAAAAATGTCATGTAAAGCGGGCTTATAGCCCACTATTGTACTTGATCCTACAGGTGCGAAGCCTGCCACATAGGCATAAAGTCTGATGTGCCAAGTTAATTAAGAAGAGAGAGACTAGCTTGGTGACCCTAGGAAGAAACGATGATAAGCGCGTGTACCTAGATGAAGCAAATTTAGCAACAAAAAACCAAGCACCTATGCATTGGGGACTTGAGTTGCTAAGCCATTTAATGCCCATAGCTAGGGATGTAAATGGCAAATAAATGGTGTTCGCAAGTCCCGTTTAGTTAGCTTTTCCTATCTTCATAGTTCATTTTTTCAGAAAAAAACAAATTTTTGAACTGTTTGATTATATAGTGGGTTTAAACGGGATTAAATGGGACCCAGTTGACATCCCTACCCATAGCACCTCATCTAAGCACCATTTCATTGGAAGAGGTCACTCCTTGGCAGATGCAATAAATACTACGAAGAAAGAGATAGAGAGAAGTTAACAAGAAAATACTCTTATAGCCAACCTTATAGCTAACCTTGATGACTATGTATGACATGCCAACATCAGATAGCCTAACGCACCGTGTTAGATCTCCAAGGGCGCGACCGCGCGAGCGAGGCGACGATCGTGGTAGGTGCGACCATGATACGGGCTGCTGGCAGCCCTTGGATCTGAGATCGAACGATCGCATGCTAAGTTGCTAAAAATTTGCAGAATAACCTCCATGATAGGATATTCACCCATAGGTCTAGAATCACGCCATGCAACCGTTCGATCTCAGATCCAAGGGCTCTCGGAAGCCCGTATCATGGGAGAATGGAAAGCTTCGTATCACCTGTAATTTTCCCGACGCTTGACATGACATCGAAAGCCATTTAATTGGGCGTCGAGTGGACATGACATCTAATTGGGCCCCCATAGTACTGTGCATGAATCCATTTATCCACCAGGCAAGCCACTACCCTGCCATTCGCACGCGCCCCCCCACTCAACATTTTTACAATCGATAAACCGCTCCTAGTCATCCCGTCCTTTCACATTACGTCAGTTCCACTAATCTAACCCTCCTCCCAAATCCATGGCGTCCCAAATCTCCATGATCCGCGGTGAGTACAAGGTTAGAACCATCACCGACGATGAGTTCAACGTCATCTACACCCGTTCTTCCACAACGGTGAAAGAATGCCTTGCTCGCTTCAAACGCATGTTCGAAAACTCAAATGATGAGTGGGTCGCTGGGCTAGATGTTGAGTATACCACAATCCTGGGAAGCGAGAAGAAACTAAAGGAGGCAGAGAAGAAGAAGCCCGATGTGATCCAGGTTTGCATGCATGACTTATGCTTGGTATACCACATATGCCATGCCGATGTTGAGTGCGAGGAATTTAAGAACTTCCTAAAGGGCGGCCGAGTCAAATTCGTTACTGTACACTTTAGGAACGACAAGGAAATCCTGGGTCGGATAGGCCCCATTGTAGGCCAGCCTTCGATCTCCAGAAGGAGCGCCTGGTGTCCTCCTCTCAGCCTTCAATGCTGACCTTGGCAGGAGCCATGGTTCATCCTATGTACGGTGAACTGAAGAAACCTCCGCACACGTTTCATCATGCATGGCAGTGGACTGTACTAGATATAGACCACATCCACTACGCTGCAATTGATGGCTACCGTTGTTTCAATATCTATAAGGGTTGGATGAAGAGCAAGAGCCAAGTGTGCGGTTCAAGCAAAGAAGTATCGCCCGAGAGAAAGAGGGACAAGGACGAAGTCGAGGACGTGGACGAGGACTCCAAGTAAGGTGGAAGTGTCGTTGCTCATGGTGGTTCTAATGCAGTGTCTACCGGATTAGTTGCTTAGTTTAATTTTTGGTGTGCTTAGTTTTATTTGAGGGGTGTGTTGTGCTGAGCCCCCAGCAGAACTATGTTATGTTTCTTCTAGTTATATTTCGTACATTTCATCTTTTAGTTGGTATAGTACTACCACTCGTTTCTTGACATCATATACGTACAATATATATATGGCCAACATCATATAGCCAGCAGTTTAGTTGTCAAATAATTACAGGGTGCTTAGTTTTGTCAAAGAATTCCAGGGTGCTTAGTTTTATTTGAGGGGTGTGTTGTGTTGGACACCATTAACTTATCATTGTGAGAATCTGCTTATTTTTGGCATGTAAAATGGTCAACGGGTTTGACGTGAAAATAACAATGTCTAATGGCACTTCTGAGCAAACATCTAACTTAACGATGGCATTTTTTAGATATCTAATTGCATTTTGAGCAGGCATCTCATGGATCGATGGCATTTTTTGAGTAGTTATAACTTCTAATGGCAAAACTGAGTAGTGATACACAACTAGTGGCATACATAATAAGAACCCAAGAATTAAGTAGGGCTAATTTCTTTATTTCCTTATTTCTTTATACCTTTGTGTGCAAAACAATATACGCTGCCTCCCGCCGGATTTTCTTTACAGAGGCAACATAGAACTATATGAGTGATCTGTTAAATTTTAGAATTATTCCGGGTTCGTTTGTCCTTTTTATACATTAATTGAGTTTCTGGTCATTTAATGTGCATAATTCAAATTTGAACTACAAGCACATGCTCCCGTGCACCAAAGTTGACTGAAAAATCACATGTGTGTCCTCGGGTGAATTTCTAGGTCCCATGCAAGAAATGGGAATGAAATTCAAACATCCGGGCATCGTGGTTCAATCGAGAACATTGAGAAGCTTGGTTTTAAAATTCTTGTAAATCCAAAACACGCCTGAAAATCATGAAACTTGGCATGGTGTCATGTCATGGTACTACCATGCTGTGGTAGAAAAATGCAGAGTAGGAACAAGTTGAGGTATAAGTTTCTTGCAAACCGGAGCTTCTCTCAAGAAGGCTCGTGGTTCTGAGAGGGAACGTGTCACCTTTGTGTGCATAATTCAAATTTTAAATACAAGCACATGCTCCAGTGCGCCAAAGCTGGTTGAAAAATCACATGTGTGTTCTAGGGTAAATTCCTAGGTCCCATACCAGAAATGGGAATGAAATTCAAACATATGGGCGTCATGGTTTGGCTGGAAACATTGAGAAACTTGGTTTCTTAATTCCTGTAAATCTGAAACACGCATGGAAATCATGAAACTTGGCTTGGAGCCATGACATGGCACCAACATGTTGTGGTAATTTTGCTGTCCGATTTGCGAAGGCGCACACATTAACAATCAACAAAGTCATTTTGGAACAAGAGTTGTCACGCTACAATCGGAAACACAAGTATTATTGAAACCGTGGGCGTTCTATTAACCATTTATGTGCCGCCACGCGTACCCTTTTTTATTAGCTAGGAGGCGTCGTATAGGGTAGCTATTGGAGTACGGGAGGCGTGCGATCAGACCCCTGCGCGTGCTTATCGGGAGGAGAGCCCTTTGACCTCCATCTGCCGTCCACCTCTCTCCCAAGGTCTCCATTAATGGCGCCCGAGCCTCTGTTTAATGGCGTGGCAATGTCTCACTCGACTGAGATTTAAGAGAGAAAAAGGAAAATCTAAAAAGAAAATTTTGCATGGATCTTGATGTAAGATCCGACGGACCTATATAACATCTACTGCGACTTATAGCAAGACTGATGAATATATATAAGGACGACGAGAGTGGATAATAATTGTCTTACATAATTAGGAAGATGATTAGAAAAGCCACATGCGGCTACGCCCGAAATACACAAGGGCAAAAGAAGAAGGAAGACGCATACAACGACCTGGCTCGCTGATCTCTACTTTCTTTATGCGCTGCAGGTCGCAGAGACTAGTTCTCGCGGCGGGCGATGATCTCTTTCATCAGTTTCATGTCCTTAATACGCTGCTTGGCAGCATCCATGGATTCCTCCACCAGCCTGTTATGCTCGATGCGGAGCATGGCATTCTCGTCCATAAGTTTCTTGATGATGACGCCCGTCCTCTGCAACACGGCAGCGGTCTCCTCCTCCTACTTCGCCCTTCCGGCGATCTTCGCCCTCAGCAGGTCACGCTCACCCTGGAGCTTCGCATTGCTCTCCCCCAGTTGCCGAATGAGGCCGGTAGCCTCATCCTGCATCCTCGTCCAGCTAGAGATCTGATCCATCTGGCTATGGACTATCAAATGCATGTGCATGTAAGAGTTCTCGCCTGCCCGTGAGAAATTTTCCCAGGCCGCCATGGCGCGGCGGGACGTCCCTGCTGCTTTGGCGGCGCGGCGGGACATCTCTACTGCTTCTGCGGCATGGATGGACCAGTCTGCTACATCGACGGCGCGGCGGGACCTCCGTGCTGCTTCGGTGGCGCGGCGGGACCTCTGTGCTGCTACTGCTGTGCGGCTAGACATGTCGGCTGCTTTTGCCGCGAGGCAGGACATCTCTCGTGCTTCCTCTTCCATGCTCACCTCTCCCTGGTGGAAATCTCTCGACCCAGAACTCACGCTGGCTATGGCTTGATTGACTTGATTGTTTTTTGTGGATGAGGAGTTGAGGAGGAATGTGCAGTCATCTTATAACTGAGTACTACTAATACGCTCCTAAGTGAGAAACCGTTTAGGTTGTGATCGGTGTGAACAGGTTTGCAATTAAATATAGCGTGGTAGTAGTAGTAATTTGGAATGTGACGAGACACGCTCAAAATTTATTAAAAGGCTAGAGGGCGGGGCAGTCTAGCTTGGTCCTTTTCACGAGAAGCGAGGGGCCTTTGTGATTTGATGGCTCATTACTGCTGGAAGGCGGGGCCTTGTGATTTGACTGCTCGTATAAATGTGCCGACGACCTGAGGAGGCGCAAAGAACCGTGCGGTATACTCAAGTTTTCCACTGGAGTACGACGGAGGAGCACGAAACACGGTAGCCCAGTGTCATATCCTCTACTCTCTACTCTTATTATATATTACTCTACCTAGAACTCATCTAGATGAGATATAATTTGGTCTCATTCCCTTAAAAAAACAAAAACAGATACAAACCACGTCATTACACACATATCTTATAGCATCTTATAGCATCACATCCAATGGCTATATAAAGTGAATGAGACCAAATTATATCTCATCTAGATGAGTTCTAGCAAAGCAAGAGGCATTGTTCTATTGGCGACAAAGAATGTTCAAATTTGCTAGTCATCTCATTTTTAGCATTGTTCTATTCATGCCTCGCAGAGAAGGTGACACGTGCGGCAAAACACACGAAGCAAAATAAGAAACATATGAGCAAAAGAAGAAGGAGGATTATCACCCCCAAAAAAGAAGGAAGACACACACACACACAAGTCTGGGGCGCTGCTCTCACTACATGAAGGGTTGCTGGCCGCGGAGTCGTAACTGCTTCTTCATCGCCTCCACGACCTCCATCTCCTTGCGTGTCTCCTACGCCATCTTCATCATTGTGCCCATGATGCGGGATTTCTCGACGCGAGCCTTCATCATCTGTTCCACGGCCGCATTACGTGCCTTGACAACAACCCGGTGCTCGATGCGGAGCTTCGCCAACTCCTCCTTCTGTTCCATGACGAGGGCCTGCAACATCTTCATCGAGGAACTACTATTCTCATGCAGCTTCTTCCAGCCGGCGTTCTCCTCCTTCAGTAGGTCGAGCTCGTGGCAGAGCTTCGCCTTGTCCTCCTGAAGTTACAGGATTTCGCCGATCGCCTTCTTCTCCGAGGCAATGCTCTTCTTCAGCAGCATCACCAAGCCGGCGGTCAAATCCCCCTGCTCATTGAGCTCAGCGGGCATGTCATCGAGGCTCTCCTTCAGCAGCTCCACCAAGCCATGGATGAACTCCTTCTGCTTATTGAGGTGCATATTGAGCTGATCGGGCATGCCGTCGAGGGAGAAAGACTCCAGCGCCGCCAGCTCGGCATGTTCGCCTCCGCGCCTAGGGCGCTCCTGGGAGCCATCGCCTGCCCGTGAGAGATCTTTCGAGGTCTTTGCGTGGCGGCGAGCCCTCTCTTTTTTTCACAGCCATGGTTGCCGCTTGCTTGTTACGAGTAGTTCTCGACCTAGAGCTCTGCATGCCGGCCATGGCAAGGACGGACGAAGAAGGAGGACTTATGAGGAGGAAGGTAGAGTAATTTTCGGTTAGGTAGTTCTTCTTTTTATAACGTAAGTACTAGCACTAGTACTAAATCCTGCATGGAACATGTTCAGGTTTGGTACGTACTGGTAGGTGTGAGCAGGCTTGCACTTAATTGTAGCACTAGTACTTTCGAATGTGATGGGAACAAAGTAAAGATTAATTGATGTTTTTTTGGTTTCGAGGCCCGAAACGGCTCCCGATGAGTTTAGTGGAACATAAATTTCAAGTAGACTACACTGCTAAGATGCGTAAATATTATGTTACTGTCAAAAATTGGCACAAAATACGAAGGAGACCAATGGAAGTACTACTAGCAACCCATGATTTAACTACTCGCATGCGCGCAGTGGAGTAGTAATGTCTTTCTTCCGCTCTCACGTCCACTCAATTTGCATGTGCTGTATTAATTGACCATCAATGAAGTGAAGGACTTTACACGCGTCAAATTATCACATGGGGTGGATCTTGGTACAAAATTGCATCCGCCCGTGTACCCGCGTGTGCATGCGAGGGAATGAGTGCGTGCGTGGCATGTGTGCACATCTTCGCTTCGTGCATGTATCGCCAGTGCGGCTCAGGGAGGACGAGTACATTCTTCTGGAATCAGCAGCACGTCGCTATGATCAATCCACACAAAGATGTCGCGACAACGCCTCCACATGTGCCACGTGGCTTCATGAACTGTAAGAGAGATACTGTGTAGCATGCCATTGTGTTTTGCACATACTTGAAGTACTAGTAAGGTACACGTGCATTGCACGCATCAGATTTTGCAACCAAATTATGAATAAATACCACATAGTATCATGTAAGCTCTGAGTCATATATGCCTCATGTAGACCTTCATTTAATTCTTATAGTTCATATCATTCAAAATCAATTAGTTTTTATAAATACCTAGGGCCTCTTTGATTCGTAGGATTTCCAAAACGCGGGAATAGGAAGAACATGGGATTAGAGTGGATGTCGACTTGAATCCTACAGGATGGTACGAGTGTTTGATTGTGCATAGAAAAAATGCAGAATTCTTTCAAAAAGGTTTGAGTGAATGGGATGTTTCCTATGAAATCTAGTGCAAATGAATCATATGAAAAAAAATCCTATGGTTTACAATCCTACGAATCAAACAACCAAGATAGCAAAAATTTCTAAGGATTAGAATCCTCCAAAATTCCTTCGAGAATCCTTTGAATCAAAGAAGCCCTTAATCTATTTTATAATTCATGGAATTGTGCGTTGTAAAGCATAAAGTAATAAAAAATAATGACATTTCAACTAGAAAAAAAAGTTTGGGCAGTTATGATATGGAAGATTCTAGAACAATGGAGAACCACTATTGTTTTGAGATTTGTGCATTATGCTTAAGTTCAACCATGGAGTCTGCTAGATTGTACATGTGGCAAAATCCGGTGGGGGGCTAGAAGATGGTGCGAGGGGCCGAGTGTAGGGAGACTATGAAGGAGTGCACAACTGCGAGATCGATATTTAGAGAGAGAGGGCGAGAACATGCGCTGTTGCGCGCAGTGGCGGAGCCATGAAAAATGTCCCATGAGCTAGGGGGGCCAAGCATTGCTAATCCTTTACGAGGAGGGCCAATTCATCAACTTAAACCATTTTTTCTAGCAATTGTCTAATGATCACATTCATATTAGCCTCGATATATAGTGATGTTAGGGGGGCATGGCCCTTGGTGCCCCCTGTCTTCGCCATTGTGCGCGCTTCTGAGAGATGAAGCGGAAGGCATTGATGATGATAGGGGGGTGTTGGATATATAATTAATATGGGTGTATTAGCTATATATGTAATCCTATATAGAGAGGTATAGATTGATCGATGTGGACGTGGGAAAGAAGGTGATACCTCACTAGATATATAGATTGATCGATTTATGTGGAAAAGTGTGAAAGACCTAGCTATACACACACACACACATAGAGGAACATCGATCGTTGCGCATGCACGTGAGAGATAAAGAATGCCCGATATGATGGAGAGGGGGATGTGTGTGTGTGTGCCTTCATGGGAGACCGACCTGAAGAAAAAGATTGCATGTGTGCGATGGATAATGCCGACTAGTAGTGTGTGTGCATGCATGTATGAGAGAAAGTTAGTGGTACAATTATAAAGAGAAGACCAATGTGTGGGTGTAAAAGCCTAGGTGAGGTCATAATCAATGTAGAGTTAAATTCAAATATTTGAATAAGAGATCATGACGTTTCAAACCCATGCATGCATGAATATAACGGAGATCTGCGCGGTGTGGTTTGGAAACGAGCATGTTGCAATGTATACACATTGAACAAGGTCAGATTGGTTTGAATCTGATATACCGATGGCAGACATCGTTTGGCCACATCGCATCCGTGCATGGACACACTATTCTAATTGGAGATGATGGGTGGCTTTCGCATCACATATCTATATCTATACCCCTATATATATATATATGGTGGGTCTATTCTCATAACACCTCTTAAGACCTTATTCTCATAACAAAGGTCTTATTCTCATAACACCCCCCACACCCCTCCCCACCCCCCACTTAACACAGTTTCTAGCGCGGCAGCGCCCGCACACCACGGCCCCTCCCCACCCCTCCCCGATCCAACCACCACGCAGCGCCGCCCGCCCCGGCCCCCAACCACCCCACGCCGCCCACCGTTGGCCACCACCCCGCGCCATCCTCCCCGGCGACCAACC
>LR738714.1:521996121-522092093 GCA_902687465.1 Secale cereale | reverse complement strand
ACCGCCGGCCACCACCCCGCGCCATCCTCCCCGGCGACCAACCACCCTGCGCCACCCGCCCCGGCGACCAACCACCCCGCGCCTCCCTCCCCGGCCAACACCCAGCGCCGCCTACCCCTGCAACCTCTCCGCGCTCCCCGCCCCGTCGTGATTCACTAACTGTGCCGCCGCACCTCGGCCATGCCGGCCCTCTTCATCCGCCGCAGCACCTCCATCCAATCTGCCTCCCGGAGCCGACGAGGATCCACCGCGCGGTGCATCAACAAACCGCCGTCGGGGCTGCTCTCGATCTGGGAGCAGCAGCACCTCCCCGTCAAATCCGACGAGGGTCATGGCGCCGTGCAGTTCAGATCGGGTTCTCACCCCATCCCACACTGTCCACCGCAGGGGAGAAGGACGAGGAGCTCCACCACCGGCCCCTCTGCGCCCCCAAGGTGCAGAGGGGTCGGCATCTGCGCTCGGATCCGAGGATGGATTGCATCGACGTGCCTACCGCCAGATCAAGCGCCCGCTGGCCATAAAAAAACCATTGCGGTTCACTTGGTGATCCAAAAACAAAAACACATCGGAAAAGCAGCTCACTTCTCAACACTTCTCAAAGTAAAAACGAATTTTGTGGTGTCTATGAAAGGTGTCTGGTTCATTTTGTGGTGGTTTTGTTACGTAAGTGAACGTGCAATGCACTTGGGTAAAAAAGAAGTCTGCTACGAAGGACTCCTCAGTATAGTTCATTTCGAACAAAAATGCATTTAAAAACAAGTAAAAATGCAGTGCACTTTCGTGTAAAAAAAGTCCTTTGCAAAGGACTCTTTGAAGCTCACTTTGTTTCTCTCCACGAAGTTGGCCATAAAAAAACCATTGCGGTTCACTTGGTGATCCAAAAACAAAAACACGTCGGAAAAGCAGCTCACTTCTCAACACTTCTCAAAACGCGCGTAAAAAATTAATTAGTACGAAAAAAGACAACAGCAAATCATGAGGTTCGCTTTTGGTAGTGTTCCGCTTCACTTTCGGGAATGTTGCGGTCCACTTTCCTTCGAAAAAAAAGTTGGAAAAAAAGACAACAAAACTCCTCTGAGAAAAATCTACGTCCAACAAAATAAATCATGAGGTTCGGTTAACTGTCTGATGCTGTGCGTTCTTCAGTTTGAAGCAGTGCGCTTTTCATGTTTTTGTAATTTCAAAACTGCTCTTAAACCGTAATGAATTAGAGGGCGTGTTCTACATGAAAAAGTAGCGTCTCGACGATATCTTTCCAACGGTGTATCATTCGGATCATTTCGGCCAACTTTTTGTAAAATTTTCACGAAAAAACGGCTGCTGCCGTTCGTAGTCAGCCGCACGATTTTCAAATTTAACTAAAAACCGTAAAGAATCTCAAAAACATTTCAACATATGGAAGTTGCGCCTCGTTCGTAGCTTTCCAACGGTATATTACACGCCTTGTTTCGACAAACGGTTAAAAAACTAGAGTGAAAACAGTACCGAAAATTTGAAAAAATTCGAAAAACACAATTCCGCGATTTACTAAATTCAAAACTGCTCTTAAACCGTAGCGAATTAGAAAAAATAATAGATATGAAAAAGATGCGTGGCGACGATACCTTTCCAACGGTGTACCATATGTTTCGTTTCGACGAGCGGTTTAGAAAAAAACGCCAAAAAACGCTCGCTGCCATTCGTTGTGAGCCGCACGATTTTCGAAACCGCTCTTAAACCGTGCGGAATCTTGAAAAGTGTTCAACATGGCGAAGATGCGTCTACTCCATAGCTTTTCAACGGTATATTACACGTATAATTCCGATAAACGGTTAAAAACTAGAGCAAAAAAGGTACCGAAAAAACAACACGTGCAGTTTTTTCAACATGAAGTTCGCTGGTCTCTGTGGTGCGGTGCGTTTAGCTCTCCAATGCAATTTTGCAATGCAGTGGAAGTGTTATGAGAATATTATTCTCATAATGTTATGAGAATAGACCGGCTGTATATATATATATATATATATATATATTAAATTTTATATTTTTTATATAGTGTGCGAATAACTTTAACTTTGAAAGATGGTCGTTGGATGAGGCCAATCCGATGGTGCACAGCTGGCAAATTTGAGCACTACTGGCCGTTGGATATCATCTAGATTCCACCAAATTTTGCCACGTGTACAATCTAGAAGACTCTATGGTTGAACTTAAGCATAATGCACAAGCCTCAAAACACAAGCACTTCTTCTTTGTTCAAGAATCCTCCGTATCAGAATTGCCCAAATGTTCTTCTACATGATTTGTTTTTACTTTATGCCTTACAACGCACAATTCCATGAATCTTAAAATATATTAGCTTTCTTATAAAAACTAGATGATTTTGAATGAAATGAACTATAAGAATTAAACGAACATCTACATAGTGCATATATGACTCAAAGCTTACATGCTATAATGTGATATTTATTCATAATTTGGTTGCCAAATCTCATGCGTGCAATGCACGTGTACCTTACTAGTCTAAATGGTGTCTGTGTGTGTGTGTTGTGCGTGTTAAACACATTGTACGTAGTATATCATACTAGTCTAAATTATCTTTTTTGGTACACATTAAGCTTGTTCTCCTGAAATTTCGAGCCGTGCCTTGTTATGCCGAAATTTCAAGCTAGCGTCTCTGTCTATCGTGCTGCGAAACTCCCGCCTCTTCAACCCTCGCCTTGTTAGCCCGAAATATTTAAGATATATCTTTGTCTCACTGTGCTCCGACAACTCCCTCCATCTCAACCCGCGCCTTGTTATTCCAAAATTTCAATGCGCGCGAAAACTCCCACCTCCTGTGAAATCCTGACACGTGAAATGCCCGTGATACCCCTGAACCGAAAGAACCGCCTCAAATCGGTGGGGGTACTTTCGTAACTTACCCCACATTTTGGACAAGCGCGTCCCTAAGCCATGGTTCCCCACTCCCATCCCATCCGCCGACCCATTCGTACGCCGAGGTCAGCAAAACCCACGAAGCCCCACACCATCCTCCGTCCACCACCCAGTCGGAGCCTCTTCCCCGATGACGTCGTCCACAGCAACACCTCGAAGTCCCTCATCCACCGTACTCGATGAGGATCCGTCCTCAATCTGGTCATCACGCCGGTTCAGCCACCCCGTCCTCCACCTCCAAGGAGCTACCCCGATGTTCCCCTCGTCTTTCGCGCCACTTCCATTCCCACACCGCCGTCTTTACCTGCACCCCCGGAAGAGCATCATCATCACCGTTTCCTCGGATGAAGCTGCGGCCTAATCGGCGCCACCAAAGAGGTTGTACATTAATCGCCACATTTTCTTCTTGATTCGATCTCACAGTGCTACCGGCGCTCGGTCCCGAGCCGACACGGCGCAGCTCCATCCACGGCGGCGTCGCCGGCCATTTCCTCCATGGCGTCGCTCCCTCTGCGGCGACGTCCACATCAGTAGGAGCTGCTGCTGCTTTAGCTCTCGCTCACGCTGCTGCTCTGCTCTTGCTCTCGGTCCCCTGCCTGATCTGATCATGCTCTTGCTCTTGCTCGCGCCGCTGCTCTCGCTCTTGCTCTTGCTTGCGATGCTGCTGCGATTTAGCTACACTTCAGTCGACTGGAGCGACTTTTGGGTCAGTCGATTTTCAGGGGGTGGGGGGGCTCGCCGGAGTTAAGGAAGAACTAGACGCAGCGGGGAGGGGGGCTCGCCAGAGAGGTACCCCACTATCTATCTTAGGGTTCAGGGTGGGGGCGGTGGTGGGGCGATGGCGTGGGGATCGCCGGAGAAAAAGCTCGGCACAGGGGGGGCTACGGGGATGCCCGAGGCGGCGGCGGACCGGCGGTGGGGAGTGTTTTCCGGGCGGGCGGGGCGGCGGGGGTGGCTGTTTGGCCGGTGGTGGCTGGAGGCTCAGGGGTGTGGAGGTTGAAGATGAATTGCAGGCCCTTGATTTCGTATCCAACGACTGCAAAATCGACTGACCAAGAGATGGAAAAGTTAGTCGACTGACGTGTAGCCTCACCTCTAGTGCGTTCAGTCTCGACAGTAAAATTCAGTTTCGACAGCAAAATTCAGTTTCGACAGTAAAATTCAGTTTCGACAGTTAAGTTCAGTTTCGACAGTTAAATTTAGTTTCGACGGCAAAATTCAGTTTCTACAGTTAAGTTTAGTTTCAAAAGTTAAATTCAGTTTCGACAGTTAAGTTCGGAGATGAGCGGCTGATGTATACATCTAGCACTTTGTGGTTATGTCTTTTACGTCATCTATTGGAGATGCTATTAGAATTCCACTCAGGTTAACGTTGTATCTCTTGTCCCGCTTCAGCCTCGGCGTCATACAACTCACCGGAGCTGCTCCAATGACGAAACCCTCCATCACAGCGGAGCAGTACCTCGGGCTCCATCTCCAGACGCCTAAGATCTTCTTCCCCTCCTCCGACAGCCAAGTCAGCCGGAGCATCCTCACCGGCCAACCCAATCATGCTGAGATCGACATGGCTTCGCCAAAGAGGTTCTACGCTTCTTGTGGTTTGACTTAATCTCACCATGCTTCTTTGCATCCTGTGATCTTCCAATTCTTGTGAACCAAACACCCAGATTGGCAGAAATCTTGTATTTTTAAATTCTTTGTTTTGCACGTGCATTCCTATCCTATTCCTGTCTATTTCCTATCCCTGCATTGTTAGAATCCTCAAATTCAAACAAGCCCTTACACAATTACTTCTGTTACAGATATGTGTCAAAGAAAACCTTGTGTGGTTTGTCCTGCTCCTGCGGTGCTGTGTTCCACCCCAGCTCAGCTGCTCCAACGATTGAAGGGTTCACCATAGCAGGGATCCGCTCTCCAGACTGTCTTTCGCCGCCTCGGATCTTCTTCCCCGCCGCCGGTCGCCAGACAATTGCATTACCATCATCAACTGAGCAGATGACCTTGAGGACTACACGGGTCCGCAAGAGAGGTCGCAGTCTTCCGTGTCTGCTTACGTTATGCATCGCTTAATATGATGACATGCTACTTTATCATCATGTTCACCTATTAGACTCCGACTCAGGTCCAAACTTATGCTGAAACTTGAGTTTTTAAATGGTTGTGGGGTACATATTGGGCCAACAATCAATACTATTTGTCTACTATCTGGTTAATCTCGGGTGTCTACTATGAGTTTCATGTTGGGTGCAAACAAACATTAAAGGAGCCATTATCTGTATTTTTTAACTAAAGCTATTATCTGCCTGCTATCATTGATTTTGGGTCTATCCACAGTTTGCTACCTTCACTCTAGATTTGTGCATGCACTCCTTACATAATCTCACTATGTTTTATTCCTATGCATGTCAGTTATTGTACACAATGGAACTGAACATGTAGAGCAAAAAAGACAAGCCTTGCATAAAATTTCATGCAGACGTCGCTCCATGGTGGGCGCAAAGGCAGCGCCCCTCCCCCCATTTCGGATCGTAATCAAGAGGAAGATAACTCCTCAGAAGAGGATTCAGAGACAGACCGCGAGGTGCATGCTCTAACCTGGCAGGGTTAGGTTGCTCATATCGTGCGTATGGTATCTTGCATTGCTATGTCATTTGCTTAGTTTAGACATGATTTGTGTGAATGCCACCTGTTTAGTGTCTAATTACCATATATGTGAATTATGCAATGCCATCTTTTTGCAAGACATTATATATGTGAATTATGCAATGCTATCTTGTTGCAAGGCATTATATATCTGAATTATGCAATGCCATGCTGTTTAGCCAAGAGTCATATTTGTGAATTATATCATGTCGTCCTTTTTTTTGTATTTCTCATTGCTTTTGTCGACAATGTTTGAATATTCAACTGCTCTTCCTATGCATCAGCCATTTGAATTGGTGATGGAGAAACCTGGAGTGAAAACAAGGTCTTCAGAGCAGACAATGCTACTTGGTGAAGCAGATATGTTGCTGGTTACAGATAGCTCTTCAGAGGAGAATTTAGAGGCAGATGACCAGTGCTATTATCCCTCTGAGGTGTATGCTCAAACTTGGCAGGGTTATATTACTCATATCATGCATATGTTGTGTTGCAATGCTTAGTTTTTACATCATATACATGATATTGAATGCCATCTCCTTAGTTGACACATCATATATGCGATTGCCCTCTGCTCACTTCCTTAGTATATAAATCATATATTTGAATTATATAATGCCATGATGTTTACATAGACAACATGTATCTGAATTATGGCATGCCAACCCATTTTCTAAAGACATAATATAGTTATATCATCTCATCTTGTTCACATAGTCATCATATTTTGAATTATGTCATTCTATTCGTGAATTATCATGCCATCATGTTTCCATCGACGTCATGTTTGTGATTTATGGCATGCCAACTACTTTAATAGACACATCGTATAGTTATATCATGTCATCTTGTTTACATAGTCATCATATTTTGAAGTATGTCATTATATCATGTTTAGTTAGCCATCATACATGTGAAATTGTGTCATGCTATCATGTTTAATTAGCCATCATATATTTGAAATTATGTCCTACTATTCTATTTGGTTAGACAACATAAATGTGAATTATTTCATGCCCTGTTTTCTTCCCTACTATCCATTGCACCTGTCTATCTTACAATGTCTGTACAGTCAATTACTTTTCTTGTTTATCAGCCATTTCAATTGGAGGGGGTGATGGCAGTATTTGTGGGAGTAAAAACACGGTCTTCAGAAAAGATCGTGCTACCTGTCGGTGGAGATAGAACCACGGTTGTACTTGCCCAAGAACCAGCCCCACCACACATAACCCAGACTCATGCAGATTGTACCCCTACCCAGTTGGACAGAGAACCAGCTACACCCCTTCTAACCCCAACCCAGCAGATAGTAACCCAGTTACCGTTGACACAGCACCGTCTCCACCACAGAGCACCCAAACATGAGCAGTTAGTAAGGCAACTGCAGTGCCCAAAGCACGAGGACCACAACTCTGAACCCCAAGTTAACGCTTAAAGCAGAAGAAGAATTGTTCTCAGATCAGGTTCCATAGCTATGGTTCATTCTAATTTGCTCTTGTAGCATTGTATTTACTCATACCAACTAATTTCAAATTTGAAGGATGCAATTGAAACTCCAAAGGCGCAACAGGTATGTTTTAAACCTGTTTCTTTAACGTGTTTGCTGTTGTAACTTGCTCTATTTTGATTTTAGTTTCAATTGAATAAATAGTTATGTTCTCATGCCATGCACATTACAAGTGTTGTTATTGCTGTGTACTTTCCCACACTTATATTCTGTCTATGCTGCTTTGTCTAAAATAGATATGGTTCGAACTGTATCTATCTTGATTTGGCAACATAAACTAGAATGATATAGACCATACAGTGACCATACTACATAGATATATGTTTGTTTCATGCTATTATCCTGTCCACCTTACTACTAAACTGGTTTACCAAAATGAGTTTCATATACTACATTGTAAACCTGTGATGTCTTTGTTCCTCCTTTAGAACGCGGATAAAATATTGGAGAAGAGTACCCCGTTATGCAATGGTAAATGAAGTAATGCATATCAGGTTCAAGATAGTGAGACATCCCTGTTGTTCTCCAAGAAAGCTGATAAAAACTATGTTGAAGACACTGAGACAACCCCAAAGTCATGTCTTGATGTAGTGTTTGAGTTACTGGCTACTATTGCTGGCACCAGCTCTTCGAACTCGCTGCCTGAATCAGTTCGGCTTCTTGAGTCTCAACTTCTAGTTGAAAGACATCGATCAGATGTTATGCGACAGGAAGCCGAAGGACTGAGGAAGTCCCTGCAGAATTCAGATGCATACTTTCTGGTGCAACAGCAAGTGTTGGAGGATTTAAGCGCCAAACAAGAGAAAGTTAATAAGCTTTCTAAGCATCTTACCAGCATTATGGGTACCCAGGATATTGTTTCTTGAGCTCTTCTGAAGTGGTTCCAATTCTAGACTTGTTTTGCTGCGGCGTTTATATGTTGCTTTGTTCCCTATATTTGCACTGGTGGCGAACTTTGATGCCCAGTGGATGTAATATATGTAATAGCCGTGATAGCCTAGCGTAAGTTGCTTGCCTAATTATTTCCTTATTGTCTTGTTTATTTGTTTTCTTGTAGTCAGTGCAGTTCTTTTTCCACGGTTTGCTAGTGGCCGCAATAGCCTATTTTTTAAAAACTAGGCCACATATACCATGGGCTACATATTTACTGTAGTTAACATGGGCCTCTTACGGGCCGTAGAAACAATGGGCCTTCTAAGGGCCGTAGAAACAACGGGCCTTCTATGGGGCGTAGAAACAATGGGCCTTATACGTGCCATAGACACAATGGGCCTTCTACGGGCCGTATGATCGGTTGGCCAAACATGGGCCAATAACATACCACATTATGGCCGTAAATGGGCTAGAGTTGAAATCGTCCGTTCATGGGCCGACCATAACGGGCCGATCATAATGGGTCGTCGTTAATCGGCCGTATTTGATGACGCTATGAAAATGGGCCAACGTATTAACGGGCCACAAACGGGCCGACTGTAACCACGGGCTGAATTTGGCCCACAAGCAGAAAATGACAGTAACGGGCCTAAAGTAAACGAATGCTGGAAATGAGCCCAAGAATACATGAGCCCTGAGAAGGTCGAAAGATAACATGGGTTGGAAACGGCCCTACAGAATAATGGGCCGTTAATGGGTATAAAGTGAAACACTGTTCAATATGGGCTAGTTTTACCACGGGCGGTTAATGGGCCGAGGGTTACTAAGGACCTCATATGGGCAAAAAGATGTCATGGGCCATACATGGGCCGGTAGTTAAAACGGGTGATAACCCTCAACCGTAAGGGATCGAGATAGTCTTCGCGGGTAAGAATAACCCAATTTATAGATTCGACACACGGGGAGCCAAAGAGTATTTATAAGCTTTGACAGTTGAGTTGTCAATTCAACCGCACCTGAAATATACTTACTTGCAACAAAAGATAAGTGGTAACGGTGATATGATAGTGATGGTGGTGACAGCAAAAGTAAACAGCAAAAGTAACAACTAATAACCAGCAGGATTGAAACACTGTAGGCTAGGGAGATGGATGGTTGGGCGTTGCATGGATGAGATACATCATGAATCTAACTTGGGGCAAGGCACACAGAAAAGTAATGAGCATCTAGGCAAATATTAAACATTAGGCATGTATCCCACAGGTAGTTGTACGTGCTTGCAATAAGAACTTGCACAACATCTTTTGTCCTACCATCCCGCTACGAACGGGGCCAAAAGGAACTTATGGAGATTAAGGTGCTCCTGTCAAAGAGCACCGGAACAAAGCAATAAACTCAATGGATACATGGAATCCTCAAATTATGGAACATCCCCTTTGGTGTCCCAAGCTGTCACCTTTGGGATCGCCGGTTCCGGACCATAATAGGTGCAATCAACTCATAGATAGGATCAAGAACACAAATATATTCATGCAAACACATAGGGTTCAGATCTGAAATCATGGCACGCGGGCCCAAAGTGACAAGCATTAAGAGCAACAAGTTGAAGCAAAGATGATAGACACCAAAGTAGATGATAGGCAACATGCCCCCAACAATCTGATAAACTATTACATGATCTAATGTAATGCCCCGGATGTAATACTTTCCCTTTTGGGCTTATAATATATCTCCGGCTTCATCTATTTCCATTCCGGGTTCTTTGTCTTTCGGGTTTCGTTGTTTTGTTGTGTGAGTGTGTGGCATTCATTCATATCATGTAGACATGTGCATCGCATTGCATTTGTGTTGTCGGTTGCATCCGGTTCCGCATGTTTCTTCCCATTGTCCGTTTCGCGTTCCGGAGCTCCCTCACGTGTCCGTGACGTCCCGTAGGACTACTTTGTTGTTCGGGCGTTTAACGCTACCGGTGTGCCGCGAGGTTGTTGTGTGTGTTGTTGTTTTGTTGTGTGCAACCCGCCTCTCAAATCTCGTCTCGTTTGGACTCCGTTGGTTTTTCCATCCGTTGCTCGTGTAGGTCCGAAGTGCCTTCACTTCGTGTCCCGAAAACACCCCTACTGCAGTCTTTTGTCTCTCCTAGGCCTTTTAATCTATCCCCGCGATCGGATCCGTCGGATCGCGATCGGAGGGCTCCTAGCACCCCTAAACTCTCCCTAACCCTAAAATCCCTGCTATATATTAGACCCTAGTCTAAATTTGGCATCTCTATCTTCTTCCTCCCCTCCCCTCTCATTTTTTTCCCAGATCCACAATTTCCCATCAGCCACTTGGCTGGATCCATCGAATCAGCCGCTGCCAGCCGCAGCTAGCAGCATCGCCGACCGGATCCTTCGATCGCGCGCCAGGCGCCAGGGTCAACGCCCAGCGCGCCAGGCCCGTTCCCCTCGTCGATCCTTCTGGCAACCGACCGCTCCAGCCGTTCCCCTCGTCGATCTGTGCGGGCCAGACCGACCGCACCGCACCGGGCCCGTACATCCTAGCGCGCCGGACCACTTCGTCGCTAGGAGGCCGAGGCCTCGACCGCTGCTCCCTCGCCACTGCGTCCCGCTGGGCCGCCGCCTCCGGGTCCCCACATCGCCTCTGGCTCGCCTCCCGCGCTGGGCCCGAAGGCTCAGTTCCTTCGCTCGCCGGCTCCCCAGCGCACCGCAGCGCTGAGCCAGGCGGGCTCCCGCCTCCAGCCGCGATCGGGCCGGCCCGCAGCCGCCCGACCGGCCGGGCCTCCCTCTCCGCGCCGGGCCCGAGTCGCCCCGGGCCGTCCGCCTGCAACGCCCCGCGGGCTTCCTCCCTCCAGGCCGGCTCGCACTGCACCGCCGAGCCGCATCAGCGCCGCCGGCCCGTCTCTTCCACTGGGCCCGAGCCCATTCCGCCAGATCTGAGGTTGACATTGTTAAAACCCTAGATCTAGTCCAGTTTTTACCTGTCTGATGCAATGTTTGACCATGCATAACTTTTTGCCTGATGCTCCGTTTTGCGCGTGTAATATGTCCAGACGATCGTGGTGAATAGCACTATGTTTTATCTGTTGTAGTCATGCATGTTAGAGATCTTTTAGGTGCTTGTTTTGCTGTTGCAAGAGTGCATCATGATATAAACTGCTGCTATGTGTTATTTTTATGCCACCTTTGCCATGTGATATCTTCTAGCTCGTTTGTCCGAATGATGCAAATGACATGTCCACGTGTTCGTCTTGCCACGAACTACGTGTTGCTTGTGATAGGTTGCATGGTAGATTTATTATTGCCTTGTTATCATCGTTGCAAAGTGCTATGTTCATGTGATGTGTTTTCACTTGTTATGAAATGCCATCTTGTTGAGCTCGTTGCAATCATTGTGTTTACCTATATGATGCATGCTTGTGTGTTTCGGGATCACCTTCATGTGTACTTTGATGAGGTGCTTACCCTTTGCCATGTTTAGTTTCGAGGTGACTTAAACGTGCTCTTTTATATGCCATGTTGATATTGCTGTTTTAGGACTTAGTGGTTTTTTCACTAAGTCTGAAATCTGTAACGTTCCGATGCCATGTTCGCGTGATGTTCTAGGACAAAGCATGATAGTTTTGGAGTGGATTTTGATTGTTCCTTGTAGTATATATTGTTGTCTTTCCATTCATGTCCTCACATGTCCATTTGAGTGGCTGTAGAATGTTTATCTTTTGCTCCAAAGTTTCAATAAAATTCTGCTGTCAGAATTTTATTGTCAAGTTCAATATGTCCAAGATCATTGCTATTGATCCGTGGCTCCGTTGGGGTGCACCTTTGGACTTAGTTGCTGTACTATATGTCTAGTTTGTGTTCATGTCCTTTGCCATGCTTTTGGGGTGCTGTAGCTCAATTATTTTGAGCTCCGAAGATGCTATGTTGCTGTAATTTTCAGCTTTCGCTCAAATCTTGTTTCGGGCATAACTTTTAGCCCGTAACTCCGATTTCAGCGAATCTTATATCAAACTTGATTGATTTTCTGTGTAGATTAATAATATCAGATTGTTATCATGTTTTGAGGTGATTTGCTTGAGTGATATTTTCCGTGCTCCGTGTGCATCCTTAGTGCATCCATCATGCATTCATCTTTTCCGAGTGCGCATTGCATCTTGTTGATTGGTGCTTGGTGTGATTATTTTTGTTTAGAGCCGGAAGCCGAGACCGAGTACGAGGTTGAGCACGAGGTTTCCAACGAGGTTGAGCACGAGGACCCTTCTTTCGATCCGAACGACTTCTCTTCAGGCAAGATGACCGAACCCCGATAACATTACTATCTTTGCCTATTGCTAGTAGTCTCGATCTATAGTTTTGCCTTGATGCCCATGATCTTCTTGTCAGCCTCCTACTTGTAGCCAATTGCCATGTTTAACCAACCTACCTATGCAAACCGTTGCTTGGCTAAGTACGCTTCGCTCAGCCCTTCTTATAGCATTGCTAGTTGCAGGTGAAGATCGAAGATGCTTGCTTCATGTTGAATTTTGGTTGGGTTATATCACACTATATAAATGCTTTAAATGAAATCATCTATATATTGGCAAGGGTGGAAGGCTAAGCCTTTTGCTTGGTGATTTGTTCCACTCATGCCGTTAGGATCCGTATAAGCCGGTTTTATGTTCCTTGATTATGTGTTCCTAACACGGTTGGGGTGTATGGGACCCCCTCGATAAACCGCTAAGTGCTAAGTCTTTTCCAGCAAGTCCCAACATTGGTACTATTTGCCTAATAACAAACTAAACTTGCATAGGGAATTATAAACCCTTTTTTTTTTCTTAATTCAACAACCCGGGCCAGTGCTCCACATGAGTGTTGGTCCAAACTGGGGGTTACGCGGGGCCACCTCGAGGAAACTCAAGGTCTGGTAAAAACCTGTGGGATCGCCCATCCGGTCGTGGCCTGAGACGAGATACGCGCGGCTACTATCAGGGTGTCGGCACGCCGGGAGGATTTGCTTGATTAGCCTTACCTTAGCTCGGTATATCTTGAGCACGGGATTCCGAGAATACTCGGGTCTTCCCACTTTGGAGTTGCGACTCCGCGGATCGTGGGCTTGTAATGGGTCAAGTTGGAACACCCCTGCAGGGTTTGAACTTTCGAAAGCCGTGCCCGCGGTTATGTGGCAGATGGGAGCTTGTTAATTCCGGTTGTAGATAACTTGACACAATGTTTCTAATACACTACCAGCGTGTGTTCCGTGACTGTCAATTTCCGAATAGGGATTCGGGAGTTGAACACGGAGGGGTTATGTTTGTGGAGCTTGTAGCTAGGATCACTTCGTGATCACTTCTCGCCGAGGCCTTCTCTTCTCGCTCTCACTTACGTAAGCTAGATGCTAGTTGCTGCTGCAGACTTATTCTTTTCTTCAGCCTTATCCTCACCCAAAGGCTTTGATAGTCTTGTTACCCGGAGACGGGATTGCTGAGTCCTCTGTGGCTCACAGTTACTTCACACACCAGATGCAGGTCCAGCTGTGAGCTATCCAGGTGATGGCTCCGAGCTGGATTGGGAGTACGACGAGGAGCGTAGTCGGTACTATGTGCGCTACCTGGACGATCAGTAGTGGAGACTCTTACTAGGATTCGATCCGCCTGTGGTTTATTTATCTAAGTTTGGTACTTTGACATTTGGCTTTTGCCCTTAGAGGGTTGTGATGTTCTTAATGTATGATGTTTGAGACTTGTACTGTAATTCTGTGACGTGGCGAGTGTAAGCCAACTATTTTCAGTTTACTATCCCCTCTTTTACATGAGTTGTGCAAAGATTACCGAACTTGAGATCATTCTAGGATGGATTTATGCCTTTAAGTCGTGCCTCGACACGTAGGAGGTATAACTCCATCCTGGGCATTACAAGTTGGTATTCAGAGCCTTCTCCGACCTAGGAGCCCCCACTGTTTGATTGAATCGTTGACGGTCGAGTCTAGGCACACACTGAAAACATTTTGAGTCCTATATTATATCGGAGAGTAGGATTTCTTTGCTTCTCATCCCCTTTCTCTCTGGTGAGGACTCCTGACGTCTACTCTTGTCTCTCCTATCTTCAAAATTGCACAAATTTTTTTTTTAGGAATCCCGCGAGTATTCTGGGATTGTTTCGATGTTCTTGTGACAAGGATATTGTTCTCGATGCCTCCTGTTACCGAGGAGTTGAGCTTCGGGGTATCATTGTAACAAGCATATCGCGGCAGTACTAAATACTTAAGACGGCCGACATCGAAAATCTCCCCTATACGGCCAGTGGCAAGATAGCCCCGACATCACCCAGTACTGGGGAGGTAGTTCGGGAGTATTGCCATAGCTTGTTATAGTGGATGCTTTTCGAAGGTCCGAGGTACACAGTTTCCGAGAAAGACTGGTTATGTGTTGAAGGATGGATACACCTGGATGTAGGTTAGAGTTGATTGCGCGGTGCTTCCCGTGTATCCCCAACACCTGATTGTATAACTGGAATCTTTCGGAAATCTATAGGTGGGTTTTATCCAGTAGATCGTAGGCATTCTTCCAACGAATGCAGGTTAGTGAGTTCGGGGTTCGACATTGAGTGAAGGGGTTATATGACCGATGTTACTATCAGGAGTTGCATCTTAAAGGGTCCTTGGCTATGCTGATCTGGGGATTGCAAAACCTTTTCGTAACGCGTTCATATGCTTTCAGCACAAAGATGTTAGAACGAAACTCCTCTCTTGTGTTTGTTCCGTCCATACCTTGTTGTTTTCTTATTTATCCTTTTGTCCCCTATGTGGCTTCTCGTGAAGATTGATGTTATCATTTAACTAAGAATATCATTCGTTCCTCTTGTTCGGATGTTCTCATTCGTTCTATTGTTCGAATGATTATTGTGAAGACTTGTTGCAATTCATTCCATTGATTCAGCTTATTCCTTTTGTCAATCAATTGCTGATTCGTGGTCATCTCTTACAGGATGGCTCCGAAAAAGGTTCCCAACGCTAACCCAGAGGTGGAAGAGGTCCCAGAACATCCTCCTTCTCCTCCTCCTCCGCCTGAGGCTTGGAGAGCAATTATGGAGACTACAGCTCAGAACACTCAGTTGATGATGCAGATGATGCAGATGATGCAAGCTAATCAAGCTAATCAGGGTGTTCCAGGGAACCAAGGCAACTTCTTCCAGCAGCACCATGCTACCCTCAACCAGTTCCTGGCTAACAATCCTAAAGCTTTCAGTTACTGTGTCGACCCTCTTGATGCTGAGGATTGGTTGACCGACATAAAGAAGCATTTTGAGTGCAGTAACGTGAAGGAAGATGACTATGTGAAGTTTGCAGCCTTCCAACTGAAAGATCAAGCAGCTGACTGGTGGCAGCAGTACAAAGACTCCAGGCCGGGTCAAGTGATCTCTTGGGAGAATTTCTGCAAGGATTTCCGTTCGCACCACATTCCTACAAGTGTCATCGAGGGTATGCGTGAGCAATTCCGCAACCTCAAGCAGGGCTCCATGACAGTCTATCAGTATAATGTCAAGTTCCAAAACCTCGCTCGCTATGCTAAGCAAGACATTCCTGATGCCAAGAGTAAAATCTATCAGTTCCGTGGAGGTCTCAAAGATGAACTTCAGCTTGCTCTCACTTTGTTCGAGCCCGATGAATTCGACAAGTTCTATAACATGGCTTTGAAACAAGAAGCAGCTCAGCTTAAGATGGAGGCTTCTAAGAAGAGAATTCGAGATGCTGTTCACTCTTCCTCATCGTCTCAGTTGGCTGCGAAACAACAGAAATTCTGGCTTCCTCCTCCTCCAGTGATTCGAGCTCCATACAACAACTTCAACAACTCCAACAACTTCAACAACTCCAACAACAAGAACTCTAGTGGTCGTGGTTTCTCCCACCCACCCAACCCGAGCAACCAGGCGAAGAAGCAGTTTCAGTCTCAAGGCTCCAAGTCAAGTGGCTCTCATTTCCGTCCTCTCTCAGAAGTGACTTGCAACAAATGCACTCAGAAAGGTCACTATGCCAACAGATGTCCGAATCCGAAGCGTCTTCCACCTCCTCCACCTATGAGTTCAGCTATTGTCAGGCATGATCCAAAGTCTGCAAGGGTCAATCTGATGAATGCAGCACAAGCGGAGAATTCATTTGATGTCATTTTGGGTAACCTTCTAGTAAACTCTTTTCCTGCTAAAGTGTTATTTGATTCGGGTGCTACATGCTCTTTCATGTCATATCCTTTTGCATCCAAGCACAACATTGTCACCAGAAGTTTGCCAAGAGAATTGTCAGTTGTTTCTCCAGGCAAACTATTGCATTCAAAGATTTTTGCTCCGGATGTTTCTATTCGCATGGGTGATTATCGTTTTATGGCTAAACCGGTGATTCTTGGTAATTCTGACATCGACCTCATCCTCGGAATGGATTGGCTTTCTCAGCACGATGCTCACATTGATTGTGCTCAAAAGGAAGTCAAGTTGACTCATTCTGATGAAGATGTGATTATCTTCGCCTCCAGGGATAACACTATCCGGCTTTTCTCTCTTAATGATAAGGGCGAAATTAATGGCATAAATCAAATTCCTGTGGTGAACGAATATCAAGACGTCTTTCCTGAAGAACTTCCAGGCATGCCTCCACACCGTCAGGTGGAGTTTGTCATTGAACTCGAGCCGGGCACTGAGCCTGCTTGCCGGCGTCCGTACAAGCTCTCTCCGGATGAATTGAAGGAATTGAAGAAGCAGCTTGATAAGCAGGAGAGTATGGGTCTCATCAGACCGAGTACATCTCCGTGGGGCTGTGGCGTCTTATTTGTCAAGAAGAAAGATGGCACGGAGCGTCTCTGTGTTGACTACCGGCCATTGAACAAGAAGACGATTAAGAACAAGTATCCGCTCCCCAACATCAACGAACTCTTTGAGCAGCTCAAAGGAGCAAAAGTGTTCTCTAAGCTTGACCTCCCAATGGGCTATCATCACATTCGCATTCGCGAGGAAGACATTCCCAAGACGGCCTTCAGAACGAGCTACAGTTCATACGAGTATACCGTCATGTCCTTCGGTCTCGCCAATGCTCCTCCTACCTTTTCAAGGATGATGCATTACATCTTCAACCCCTATACTGGAGAGTTCGTGCTAGTGTATCTGGATGATATTCTGGTGTTTTCCAAGAATGAAGAAGATCACGAAAAGCACATGCGCCTGGTTCTTGATCGACTCCGAGAGCATAAATTCTATGCCAAGTTCTCCAAGTGCGAGTTTTGGCTCGATAAGGTTTTGTACCTGGGCCACATCATCTCAGCTGACGGTATTGCGGTTAATCCCGAGAAAGTTGAAGCAATTGTCAACTGGGAAGCTCCTCAGAACGTCAAGCAGCTCCGCAGCTTTCTGGGTCTTGCCAGCTATTGCAGAAGGTTTGTTGAAAACTTCTCCAAGATTGCCAAGCCTCTTTCCAACCTGCTTCAGAAGAATGTCAAATACTTTTGGTCTTCACAGTGTGAATTGGCATTCAAAACCCTCAAAGATAAGCTTGTCTCTGCTCCAGTTCTGACTCCTCCAGATGAATCCAAGCCCTATGAAGTATTCTGTGATGCTTCTCTTCAAGGTCTTGGTGGTGTGCTTATGCAAGATAAGAGAATTGTGGCATACACTTCTCGTCAGCTCAAGCCAAGTGAGAAGAACTATCCCACACATGATCTCGAGCTAGCAGCTGTGGTACATGCTCTGATTACGTGGAGACATCTGTTGTTGGGCAGAAAGGTCGACATCTTCACTGATCACAAGAGCTTGAAGTACATCTTCACACAGCCGCATCTGAACCTCCGCCAGACTCGTTGGGTTGGAATGATCCAAGAGTACAACCCCAGCATTGAATACACTCCTGGCAAGGCGAATGTGATTGCAGATGCTTTGAGCAGAAAGGCATATTGCAACAGCCTTCTTATCAAGCCATACCAGCCTGAGCTTTGTGAAGCATTCAGGAAACTCAACCTCCAAGTTGTTCCGCAGGGTTTTCTTGCAAATCTCCAAATTGCTCCTACCTTGGAAGATCAAGTCCGTGAGGCCCAGCTCAGTGATACCATGGTGAAGAAGGTGAAACATGGGATTGCAAAGGGCACTCCAAAATACAAGTGCTTCCGTGTTGATGAGAGAGATACCTTGTTCTTCGAGGACAGACTCGTTGTTCCCAAAGGTGATCTCAGGAAGCTCATAATGGAAGAAGCTCATGATTCTCTCCTTTCCATTCATCCTGGCAGTTCCAAGATGTATCAAGATCTCAAGCAGTCTTACTGGTGGACACGCATGAAAAGGGAAATTGCCCAATTCGTGAACGAATGTGATGTATGCAGAAGAGTGAAAGCAGAACATCAACGTCCAGCCGGTCTTATCCAACCTCTTCCTATTCCTGAGTGGAAGTTCGACCACATTGAAATGGACTTCGTCACTGGCTTTCCTAAATCCAAGCGAGGAAATGATGCTATCTTTGTGGTGATTGACAAGCTTACCAAAGTCGCTCACTTTCTTCCAGTCAAAGAATCAATCAATGCAGCTCAACTTGCAGAGTTGTACACTTCCAGAATTGTGTCCCTACATGGCATTCCTCAAGTGATATCCTCAGACCGTGGAAGCTTGTTCACATCAAGGTTCTGGGACTCCTTTCAGTCTGCAATGGGCACTAAGATCAGGTTCAGCACTGCCTTTCACCCTCAGACTAGTGGTCAAGTCGAGCGCGTGAATCAGATTCTAGAAGACATGCTCAGAGCCTGTGTCATCTCCTTCGGCATGAAATGGGAAGACTGCCTTCCATTTGCCGAGTTCTCTTACAACAACAGCTTTCAAGCAAGTGCAGGCAAAGCACCGTTTGAAATTCTCTATGGCAGAAAGTGCCGTACCCCTCTCAACTGGTCTGAAACAGGCGAACGCCAACTTCTTGGCAATGACTTGATCTCAGAAGCCGAAGAAATGTGCAAAGTCATACGTGAGAATCTCAAGGCCGCTCAGTCGCGTCAGAAGAGCTACTATGACGGAAAGCATCGTGATTTGGCTTTCAACATCGGTGATCATGTCTATCTCCGAGTTTCTCCGATGAAAGGAACCCAAAGATTCGGTATCAAAGGAAAACTCGCTCCTAGATACGTCGGGCCTTTCAAGATTCTGGGCAAAAGAGGCGATCTAGCCTATCAACTTGAGCTCCCTCCAAACTTCGCCAATGTTCATGATGTCTTCCATGTGTCTCAACTTCGCAAATGCTTCAAGGCACCTGAGCGCATGATTCCGTTTGAGGAGATTGATCTTCAACAAGACCTGTCCTACCGAGAGCATCCAGTTGCCATTCTCGAAGAAACCGAACGCAAGACCCGCAACAAGTCCATCAAGTTTCTGAAAGTCAAGTGGTCACATCACACCGACCGAGAAGCTACCTGGGAACGAGAAGATCATCTTCGTTCCGAGTACCCTTCCTTTTTCCAGTCCTAGATCTCGGGACGAGATCTTTTTGTAGTAGAGGAGAGTTTGTAATGCCCCGGATGTAATACTTTCCCTTTTGGGCTTATAATATATCTCCGGCTTCATCTATTTCCATTCCGGGTTCTTTGTCTTTCGGGTTTTGTCGTTTTGTTGTGTGAGTGTGTGGCATTCATTCATATCATGTAGACATGTGCATCGCATTGCATTTGTGTTGTCGGTTGCATCCGGTTCCGCGTGTTTCTTCCCGTTGTCCGTTTCGCGTTTCGGAGCTCCCTCACGTGTCCGTGACGTCCCGTAGGACTACTTTGTTGTTCGGGCGTTTAACGCTACCGGTGTGCCGCGAGGTTGTTGTGTGTGTTGTTGTTTTGTTGTGTGCAACCCGCCTCTCAAATCTCGTCTCGTTTGGACTCCGTTGGTTTTTCCATCCGTTGCTCGTGTGGGTCCGAAGTGCCTTCACTTCGTGTCCCGAAAACACCCCTACTGCAGTCTTTTGTCTCTCCTAGGCCTTTTAATCTATCCCCGCGATCGGATCCGTCGGATCGCGACCGGAGGGCTCCTAGCACCCCTAAACTCTCCCTAACCCTAAAATCCCTGCTATATATTAGACCCTAGTCTAAATTTGGCATCTCTATCTTCTTCCTCCCCTCCCCTCTCATTTTTTTCCCAGATCCACAATTTCCCATCAGCCACTTGGCTGGATCCATCGAATCAGCTGCCGCCAGCCGCAGCTAGCAGCATCGCCGACCGGATCCTTCGATCGCGCGCCAGGCGCCAGGGTCAACGCCCAGCGCGCCAGGCCCGTTCCCCTCATCGATCCTTCTGGCAGCCGACCGCTCCAGCCGTTCCCCTCGTCGATCTGTGCGGGCCAGACCGACCGCACCGCACCGGGCCCGTACATCCTAGCGCGCCGGACCACTTCGTCGCTAAGAGGCCGAGGCCTTGACCGCTGCTTCCTCGCCACTGCGTCCCGCTGGGCCGCCGCCTCCGGGTCCCCACATCGCCTCCGGCTCGCCTCCCGCGCTGGGCCCGAAGGCTCAGTTCCTTCGCTCGCCGGCTCCCCAGCGCACCGCAGCGCTGAGCCAGGCGGGCTCCCGCCTCCAGCCGCGACCGGGCCGGCCCGCAGCCGCCCGACCGGTCGGGCCTCCCTCTCCGCGCCGGGCCCGAGTCGCCCCGGGCCGTCCGCCTGCAACGCCCCGCGGGCTCCCTCCCTCCAGGCCGGCTCGCACCGCACCGCCGGGCCGCATCAGCGCCGCCGGCCCGTCTCTTCCACTGGGCCCGAGCCCATTCCGCCAGATCTGAGGTTGACTTTGTTAAAACCCTAGATCTAGTCCAGTTTTTACCTGTCTGATGCAATGTTTGACAATGCATAACTTTTTGCCTGATGCTCCGTTTTGCGCGTGTAATATGTCCAGACGATCGTGGTGAATAGCACTACGTTTTATCTGTTGTAGTCATGCATGTTAGAGATCTTTTAGGTGCTTGTTTTGCTGTTGCAAGAGTGCATCATGATATAAACTGCTGCTATGTGTTATTTTTATGCCACCTTTGCCATGTGATATCTTCTAGCTCGTTTGTCCGAATGATGCAAATGACATGTCCACGTGTTCGTCTTGCCACGAACTACGTGTTGCTTGTGATAGGTTGCATGGTAGATTTATTATTGCCTTGTTATCATCGTTGCAAAGTGCTATGTTCATGTGATGTGTTTTCACTTGTTATGAAATGCCATCTTGTTGAGCTCGTTGCAATCGTTGTGTTTACCTATATGATGCATGCTTGTGTGTTTCGGGATCACCTTCATGTGTACTTTGATGAGGTGCTTACCCTTTGCCATGTTTAGTTTCGAGGTGAATTAAACGTGCTCTTTTATATGCCATGTTGATATTGCTGTTTTAGGACTTAGTGGTTTTTTCACTAAGTCTGAAATCTGTAACGTTCCGATGCCATGTTCGTGTGATGTTCTAGGACAAAGCATGATAGTTTTGGAGTGGATTTTGATTGTTCCTTGTAGTATATATTGTTGTCTTTCCATTCATGTCCTCACATGTCCATTTGAGTGGCTGTAGAATGTTTATCTTTTGCTCCAAAGTTTCAATAAAATTCTGCTGTCAGAATTTTATTGTCAAGTTCAATATGTCCAAGATCATTGCTATTGATCCGTGGCTCCGTTGGGGTGCACCTTTGGACTTAGTTGCTGTACTATATGTCTAGTTTGTGTTCATGTCCTTTGCCATGCTTTTGGGGTGCTGTAGCTCAATTATTTTGAGCTCCGAAGATGCTATGTTGCTGTAATTTTCAGCTTTCGCTCAAATCTTGTTTCGGGCATAACTTTTAGCCCGTAACTCCGATTTCAGCGAATCTTATATCAAACTTGATTGATTTTCTGTGTAGATTAATAATATCAGATTGTTATCATGTTTTGAGGTGATTTGCTTGAGTGATATTTTCCGTGCTCCGTGTGCATCCTTAGTGCATCCATCATGCATTCATCTTTTCCGAGTGCGCATTGCATCTTGTTGATTGGTGCTTGGTGTGATTATTTTTGTTTAGAGCCGGAAGCCGAGACCGAGTACGAGGTTGAGCACGAGGTTTCCAACGAGGTTGAGCACGAGGACCCTTCTTTCGATCCGAACGACTTCTCTTCAGGCAAGATGACCGAACCCCGATAACATTACTATCTTTGCCTATTGCTAGTAGTCTCGATCTATAGTTTTGCCTCGATGCCCATGATCTTCTTGTCAGCCTCCTACTTGTAGCCAATTGCCATGTTTAACCAACCTACCTATGCAAACCGTTGCTTGGCTGAGTACGCTTCGCTCAGCCCTTCTTATAGCATTGCTAGTTGCAGGTGAAGATCGAAGATGCTTGCTTCATGTTGAAGTTTGGTTGGGTTATATCACACTATATAAATGCTTTAAATGAAATCATCTATATATTGGCAAGGGTGGAAGGCTAAGCCTTTTGCTTGGTGATTTGTTCCACTCATGCCGTTAGGATCCGTATAAGCCGGTTTTAT
Organism: Secale cereale; assembly: GCA_902687465.1. Lineage (NCBI taxonomy): Eukaryota > Viridiplantae > Streptophyta > Magnoliopsida > Poales > Poaceae > Secale > Secale cereale. The sequence goes on along the minus strand of LR738714.1, from coordinate 522,069,700 downwards.
GTTCCTTGATTATGCGTTCCTAACACGGTTGGGGTGTATGGGACCCCCTCGATAAACCGCTAAGTGCTAAGTCTTTTCCAGCAAGTCCCAACATTGGTACTATTTGCCTAATAACAAACTAAACTTGCATAGGGAGTTATAAACCCTTTTTTTCTTAATTCAACAACCCGGGCCAGTGCTCCACATGAGTGTTGGTCCAAACTGGGGGTTACGCGGGGCCACCTCGAGGAAACTCAAGGTCTGGTAAAAACCTGTGGGATCGCCCATCCGGTCGTGGCCTGAGACGAGATACGCGCGGCTACTATCAGGGTGTCGGCACGCCGGGAGGATTTGCTGGATTAGCCTTACCTTAGCTCGGTATATCTTGAGCACGGGATTCCGAGAATACTCGGGTCTTCCCACTTTGGAGTTGCGACTCCGCGGATCGTGGGCTTGTAATCGGTCAAGTTGGAACACCCCTGGAGGGTTTGAACTTTCGAAAGCCGTGCCCGCGGTTATGTGGCAGATGGGAGCTTGTTAATTCCGGTTGTAGATAACTTGACACAATGTTTCTAATACACTACCAGCGTGTGTTCCGTGACTGTCAATTTCCGAATAGGGATTCGGGAGTTGAACACGGAGGGGTTATGTTTGTGGAGCTTGTAGCTAGGATCACTTCGTGATCACTTCTCGCCGAGGCCTTCTCTTCTCGCTCTCACTTACGTAAGCTAGATGCTAGTTGCTGCTGCAGACTTATTCTTTTCTTCAGCCTTATCCTCACCCAAAGGCTTTGATAGTCTTGTTACCCGGAGACGGGATTGCTGAGTCCTCTGTGGCTCACAGTTACTTCACACACCAGATGCAGGTCCAGCTGTGAGCTATCCAGGTGATGGCACCGAGCTGGATTGGGAGTACGACGAGGAGCGTAGTCGGTACTATGTGCGCTACCCGGACGATCAGTAGTGGAGACTCTTACTAGGATTCGATCCGCCTGTGGTTTATTTATCTAAGTTTGGTACTTTGACATTTGGATTTTGCCCTTAGAGGGTTGTGATGTTCTTAATGTATGATGTTTGAGACTTGTACTGTAATTCTGTGACGTGGCGAGTGTAAGCCAACTATTTTCAGTTTACTATCCCCTCTTTTACATGAGTTGTGCAAAGATTACCGAACTTGAGATCATTCTAGGATGGATTTATGCCTTTAAGTCGTGCCTCGACACGTAGGAGGTATAACTCCATCCTGGGCATTACAGCTAACTCATCCAATCCCTACCATCCCCTTTGCCTACAGCAGGGAATTACTCACACATGGAAGGAGAAGTCATGGAGGGAGGATGGAGTGGTGATGATGATGACGATGGCGACGATCTCCCCTCTCCGGAGGCCAAATCAGCCTCCAGATTAGCCCTCCCGAAGAAGAACAAAGGGTGGCGGCGGCTCCACGACGGAAACTGGAAAACGACTTCTGTTCTGGGGTTTTCTCGTCACGTGGATAAATAGGAGCCAAGGTAGGGCACCAGAGGGGGGAGGACCCTCCCAGGCGGCCTCCCGGCGCGGCCAGGGGTGGGGCCGCGCCAGCAGGGCGCCTGGGGCCCCTCTGGCTGCCCTCTGGCCCCACTTCTGTGATTTTTCTTGGAATTTTCTGAGATACCTAAAAATCCATTTTCCTGCACACAATAAAACCATACAGGCAGCTCTGCTGAAAACAGCGTCAGTCCGGGTTAGTTTAGTTCAAATCATGCAAGAATGAGGGCAAAACAATAGCAAAAGTGTTTGGAAAAGTAGATACGTTTGAGACGTATCAACTCCCCCAAGCTTAGCATATTGCTTGTCCTCAAGCAATTCAGTTCAACGAACTGGACGCGACAAAGAAAACTTTGACAAACTCTTCTGCTTCATTAGATGTATATAAGCATGTACTACGAAAAGAGTCTAGCAAGTATTGAAACAATGCTATGAGAACAATGCACAAAGCAATCCTTCTTTCAAGTGACCAATCACAAATAACTAAAAGTAAATAATATGCTACTGAAAATCAAGACAAGATTACATTGCACATAGCTTGAACATACTAGAGTGGTATCTCGCTAGCCTCCATGAGTGAAGCAAAACATAAATGCAGAAACTCCTCCAGAGTTTTAAAGGAGACTAGAACTAAGAATTTCAGAATAAATAATACCACAAGCATGCAGAAGACAATGTAATACTTTGGGACAATGCACATTACACTCAGAATGACAATTATGCTCTCCTAGTTGGTGCTTTGAAGAAAGAAGGTGGAGACTCTCGAACCGTGGAATTTGATGGCGAGGTTGAAAACCCGTGGTTGGAAGCAAAGACTAAACATGTACCAGAGCTCTCGGTTTTGAAAATAGAGGTAAAAATGATTTTGGGAGGTGCATATTTCGTCAACGAATGCTAGTAGACAACCCAATCACTTCTTATGCTAGACATGTTTCAAGGAACGACTCCCAAGATGGGACGATCACATCCCCTTAATCTCCTTTGTTTATCACTACCAAAGCTTTCTGATTTCTCATAAACAAAGCGTGAAGGAGGGTTTGTTGGTTGTGATTATCTTTTGTGAGCTGGGAGCACTGATGCCGGTCCCTCCTCGTATTAGGGGTTTGCAGATTAGACATGCAACCCCGGGATAAAACATGTCCAACACAAGAAGATCATGAATTACCTACTACTTCCTCATGAGCTAAAACAGAGGCACAAAACAGGAGTAAATTTGAACAATTTCGAGATGGTACAAGAAAGTCTTCGTTAGGATGGCCGGTAAATACCACATAGGAAGGTATGGTGGACTCATATGGAATAACTGGTTTGAAAGGATTTGGATGCACAAGCAGAATTCCGCTTAGTGCGAGCGAAGGCTAGCAAGAGACTCGGAAGCGACCAACTAGAGAGCAATAACGGTCATAATCATGCAGAGCGACAAAGCAACATTAAATTGGGCATGAAAGTGATATAACTATTCTGAAACTCAAAGATCATCAAGGCAAAGCAGACTTTTTAGTCTTAAACATGTGTAAACATGTGCCAAGTCAATCCAAGAATTCTCCAAAGGGAAATACCACCTTAGTATACCAAACTATGAACAATGCAATGCATGTAAATCATTTCAATAACACATTATATACTCTAGCTATTTGAGATTAGCCATAAGGAAAGCATGAACCACTGGGAAGGCATTGTAAACATAGCACTATGTCGCTACAAGCTGGTCTCTAGATCATAAGTACAGGCATATGTACAAAAGTAGAAACAAGAAGAGTTCATACCGGTTTTCCTTGTTGCTTCCCTTCCGTCGATCTTCATCATTACTACCTTGTCACTTGCACGATCGAACGTAGGAAATATAATTAAATGCCATCACGGACTTAAGCTGAACTCTGAAAACAAAGCAAACTAAAGAGAGAAAGGAAATCTTTTTGGTTTTTTTTTTCAAAGGTTGAACGAAAGCAAAAGAAAAAGAAATTTTTTTTGTTGTTTTTGCAAAGAAAGAACAAAGAAGAACAGGCAAAAACTTCGAAAAGATCAAAGCGAACAAAAATAAAACGGATAATACAATGGAAAAGTGAGAAGGGCACGTACTCCCCCAAGCTTAGGCTTTTGGCCTAAGTTGGTAGTAGCTACTGCCCCCAGGAGCCTCCTGCTCCGGGGTGGTACTGGTGAGTCCAAGGGTCGTATAAGGATTCCGGCGCGTACACCGAAGCCCTCGGATCCTCCCACGAAGAAGGGTCCGCACTCCAAGCAGAGGAAGACCCTTCACCAAACTGGGCGACGGTCTCCCTCTGAAAAGGTGGTAACTCACCGTGCTCCTCCTCGTCGGGCACAACCCCCTCCATAGGGTTATGAAACTGATGCTGGACCATGAACTCATTGAACTGGATAACATCAAAGGACCATCCGTTCCTGCGAGAAAAATCAAACAAAAGAGGTGTAGGTAGACGGATCTTGCGTTCCGCGGTAGTTCCGAAACGCAAGATATAAACAAGGTTACCAAACTCAGAAGTCATGGTAACAAACTTATGCCTTTTCATAGCAGCAAGATCAAAACTTAAATAAGTAAAAGGCTTATCATCAGGGTGTGGGGTGCCTTTAAGATACTCTAAGATAAGTGTGGCATAAACGCCACCAAATAAATCTCCCCTATTACCGTTCAGAGCAAGGCGTCGAGCAATTAAGGCACCCAAATTATAATCAAACCTCCCTGAGAGGGCGGTTGCCAGGATAGCAATATCCGGCGCAGAAATGTTGCTCGTGTTGTCATGAGCTAACACCCCTCTAGCAACATAATACGCAAAATACCTGAGGTGAGGGAATAAGATGCTGGAGATTTTGACCGATGAATATCCCTCGTATCCATGCTGCAGAGAGAGTTGAAGACGGATCTCAGCTCGGAGGGCTGAGAGGTCATATTCGCCGTCCGCCCAATGTTTGGCACACCTATTATTTCACAATACTTTTCCAAGGGCATGGTCAAAAGATTATTGTAAATTTTAAACTCAATAGAACCAGTATCAAGGTTATATCTAAAACTGTTAATGAAACCGGAGGTGAGTTTTTGATATTGAGCAACACGGCACGTGACGAGCCGTGTCAGACCTGCATTAGCACAAAGGTTATAAAACTCATCCTTAATTCCTGCAGCTTCAAGGAATTCATCACATGGGAACATCATCGCACGTGCTGGATTTGTGTCTTCCAACAACTCTAGGGGCACATGATCTTCATTGTAGCTCACCCTAGCAGTCGAGGGTGAAGCTGCAGCTCTAGTAAGTCGATTGGAGCGCGCGGGCTTCTTCTTCTCAAGCCACCCGTTTGCCCTTCCTGACAAACTCATTTCTGAAATTTTTGACAAATTACAAAAACAAGGATTTAAACAAAGTGGGTTAAGGCAAACTACTCAACTCACTTACCTAATGCATAAACTTGCATCAAAACTTGGAAAATAAATTTCTACACATGCATGCAAGCTCATCTACACAGCACCAAGAACTACTAAATACTCACAAATGAAGCTACCAACAAAAAATCTAATTGGAGTGGTGGAGGAGTTACATACCAGGGAGTATTTGTTCAAAATCTCAGCTCGAATGATAGGCTGTAGAGAGAGATCGAAAATTGCCTCCAAGAACAGCAAGAACGCAAGAACAGGTGCAGAACTCGTGTTTTCGGAGAGAAAGAGAGAGAGAGAGAGAGAGAGGAAGAAGACTCACCTGGAGGCGGGACCTGTGGGCCCCAGGCGCCCTATGGGCGCGGCCAGGGGGCAGGCCGCGCCAGCTGGCCACCTGGGCCACTGGTGGCCCCCCCTGGTCAGCCCCAGGTGCCTCTGGGTCACTCCCGGCATGGAAATTTTTATTTTTATTTTTCTGGAATTTTTCTGAAAACTTCACTGTTGAAAAATTTTCGAAGTTCAAAAAGCTGCAAAACTTTCTGAAAACTTAAAGCAGTGATTAGTATTGTGAAGCTTCAAAAACACAAACACTTGGTACAGCAAGGAGAACAAAAGCTAAAACAAATGAAAACATAACAAGCTCAACTTTTTACATATATAAAACATGCTCACTAGTAAGGTTGATCAAGTCTTACCAAGAAACCGGCGATATATAGAGCAAAAAGTCTCACCTCTTACGAAGTGAGCATTGCACCTTTACTTTAATGGACATTGTCCCCACCATAATAGTTTTGTATTTGTGGTGCACATGTAGTGGATAGTCCCATTCTCCAATCTTCACGGTCTTGATATCTTCTATAGAGTTGAGGCCATGCCTCTTGTCGGTCTTCTTTGGAAAATACACCGTGTGTTCTTTATCATTCACATTGAAGGTAACCTTTCCTTTATTGCAATCAATAATAGCACCTGCGGTGTTAAGAAAAGGTCTACCAAGAATAATGGACATGCTCCCATCCTCGGGCATGTCAAGCACGACAAAATCAGTAAGGATCAAACAATTAGCAACTTCTACGGGAACATCCTCACAAATACCTATCGGGACGGCGGTTGACTTGTCAGCCATCTGAAGAGAGATATCTGTAGGAATTAGCTTCTCTAAACAAAGCCTCTTATAAAGAGAGAAAGGCATAACACTCACTCTTGCTCCAAGATCACATAAAGCAGTTTTGACATAATTATTCTTTATGGAGCAAGGAATATTGGGTATACCTGGATCACCAAGCTTCTCAGGAATCTTGCCACTGAAAGAGTAGTTAGCAAGCATAGTAGATATTGCTTCATTAGGAACTTTTCTTTTATTAGTAACAATATCTTTCATATATTTTGAATAGGGAGGTAACTTAATAGCATCAGTCAAAGGGATTTGAAGAAAAAGAGGTTTCATCCACTCACAAAACTTATTGTAATGCTCTTCTTCTTTAGATTTGAGAGACTTACCTGGAAAGGGCATGGGTTTCTGTATCCATGGTTCTCTTTCCTTCCCATGTCTTCTTGCGACGAAGTCTTCTCTAGTGTACTTCTTGCATTTGTCAGTTGCTTCTTCTCCTCGAACTTCAGGCGGATCATTCTTCTCCTTATCCTTATCTTCAAGTTCGGCACCGTCTTCAGTCTCAACATCGGAGGTAGATATACTGTTGGGATCAACAGCTGGCTCTTCACTTGTAATAGGATCATTGGAATTGTCAGCCTCCTTGTGTTTCTTCTTCTTCTTCTTTGGAGAGCCAACAATTTCTTCTTCCTGCATCTGAGAATCTTGCTCGATTCTCCTCGGATGCCCCTCTGGATAGATAGGATCTTGAGTGCTAGTTCCTCCTCGGGTCTTAATCCCGAAGGCCTGTAAATCATCTTGTTTGGTATTGTTAGCAAGCAAATCTTTTTGCACATTAGAAATTTGTTCAAGCTGAGTTTGAACCATATGAAAATGCTTCACAAGACATTTAACATCATTAACTGTTCTACCTAGAACATCAAGCAAACTTTTGATAGCAAGGGAATTATCATGCAATTGACTTTGTATCCTCTCATTAAAATGACTTTGCTTCATAATAAAATTATCAAGCTCATCTAAACATTGATCAGGAGGCTTACCATGAGGGATGTCACTTGCGTTGAAATCTAAAAGAGAGTGTACCTCTACCATAGGAGGGTGAGTGGTAGGCTCACACAACTTCTCAATAGGGGGTAGATTTTTCACGTCTTCAGTTTTAATACCCTTCTCTTTAATAGACTTCCTTGCTTCTTGCATATCTTCGGGGCTTAGAACAAGCATGCCCCTCTTCTTTGGTGGTGGAGGTGATTCAGGGACGGACCAATCTTCATGGTTTTTGGCAATCCTGCCCATCAATTCTTCTGCTTCGTCCGGTGTTCTTTTCCTGAAAACACAACCAGCACAACTATCCAAATAGGACCTGGATTCATCAGTTAGACCAGCATAAAATATATCGATTAATTCATTCTTAGGGACTCCATGTCCTGGTCTAGCCTGGATCAGACTACAGTACCTCCCCCAAGCTTTAGGGAGGTGCTCATCCTGCAACTGTTTAAAGTTATAAATTCTTTGTAAAGCAGCATGTTGCATATGAGCAGGAAAGTACTTATCAACAAAAGAGTGAGATAAGTCTTGAGGACTCTTAATGGAACCACATGGTAGTGCATCATACCATGTTTTAGCACCTTCCTTCAAAGAGAAAGGAAGAATCTTAGTCACATAAAAGTTTCGTATCTTTTCATTCGTGGTAAACAAGCCACCCAACTCAGTGAGTTTGGTCAGGTGTGCAATAACATCATCATTTTCTCTGCCATAAAAGGGGTCAGCTTCAACCATAGATATAAGTGAAAGATCAACAGAGAAATCATAATCAGGATCATTGTTGCATATAGGAGATGTAGCAAATTCAGGATCAGGAACAGTCTTGTTCTTCAAGGAGTGTTTTTCAAGCAGCTTCTTAATAGCTTCAGGGTCAGAGTCGGCAAACTCTGTCAGTTCCCTGCATAAATCATCATCAAGCATAATGTAATCATCATCAAGGAGTCTCTCCTTGAGTTTACTCAAATCAGGATAATCATGAGTTCCACCAATAGGGTAGCGAGTAACAGGAATTTCAATTCCAGATTTTTTTTGCAGCAGCAGCGATCTGTTTCTCAAGAGCATAACCAAGTGAACCAATATCATCAAGAGTAGTAGAAGCATCATCAAAAGTATCGGACATAGTAACAGATTCAGTAGAAGCATCATGTGGTGGTGGTGAGGCAAACTTACTCATAACAGAAGGTGAATCAAGTGTAGCACTAGTGTTCAGAACAGTACCTTTTCTTGTAGTGGATAGTAAGATCGGAACCTTGGGGTATCCTTTCTTACCCATAGCGGATGAAGTGCAGCAGGTAGGATACTTCAAGTAGACTTGTAAATATTGCTATGCTCCCCGGCAACGGCGCCAGAAAACGGTACTTGATAACCCTCAACCGTAAGGGATCGAGATAGTCTTCGCGGGTAAGAATAACCCAATTTATAGATTCGACACACGAGGAGCCAAAGAATATTTATAAGCTTTGACAGTTGAGTTGTCAATTCAACCGCACCTGAAATATACTTACTTGCAACAAAAGATAAGTGGTAACGGTGATATGATAGTGATGGTGGTGACAGCAAAAGTAAACAGCAAAAGTAACAACTAATAACCAGCAGGACTGAAACACTATAGGCTAGGGAGATGGCTGGTTGGGCGCTGCATGGATGAGATACATCATGAATCTAACTTGGGGCAAGGCGCACAGAAAAGTAATGATCATCTAGGCAAATATCAAACATTAGGCATGTATCCCACAGGTAGTTGTACATGCTTGCAATAAGAACTTGCACAACATCTTTTGTCCTACCATCTCGCTATGAACGGGGCCAAAAGGAACTTATGGAGATTAAGGTGCTCCTGTTAAAGAGCACCGGAACAAAGCAATAAACTCAATGGATACATGGAATCCTCAAACTATGGACCATCCCCTTTGGTGTCCCAAGCTGTCACCTTTGGGATCGCCGGTTCCGGACCATAATAGGTGCAATCAACTCATAGATAGGATCAAGAACACAAATATATTCATGCAAACACATAGGGTTCAGATCTGAAATCATGGCACTCGGGCCCAAAGTGACAAGCATTAAGAGCAAGAAGTTGAAGCAAAGATGATAGACAACAAAGTAGATGATAGGCAACATGCCCCCAACAATCTGATAAACTATTACATGATCTAACTCATCCAATCCCTACCATCCCCTTTGCCTACAGCAGGGAATTACTCACACATGGAAGGAGAAGTCATGGAGGGAGGATGGAGTGGTGATGATGATGATGATGACGATTGCGACGGTCTCCCCTCTCCGGAGGCTAAATCAGCCTCCAGATTAGCCCTCCCGGAGAAGAACAGAGGGTGGCGGCGGCTCCGCGACGGAAACTGGAAAAACGACTTCTGTTCTGGGGTTTTCTCGTCACGGGGATAAATAGGAGCCAAGGTAGGGCACCAGAGGGGGGAGGACCCTCCCAGGCGGCCTCCCGGCGCGTCCAGGGGTGGGGTCGCGCCAGCAGGGCGCCTGGGGCCCCTCTGGCTGCCCTCTGGCCCCACTTCTGGCACAATGGCACTTCGGGTGCGTGGATTTTCTGTGATTTTTCTTGGAATTTTCTGAGATACCTAAAAATCCATTTTCCTGCACACAATAAAACCATACAGGCAGCTCTGCTGAAAACAGCGTCAGTCCGGGTTAGTTTAGTTCAAATCATGCAAGAATGAGGGCAAAACAATAGCAAAAGTGTTTGGAAAAGTAGATACGTTTGAGACGTATCAACGGGCTGGAATTATATTGGACGGCCCAGATGACGCTACTGGGCCTAATTCGGATAGGCCGTAAACGGGCCCTAGGTTAGCGGGCTATAAATGGGCTATATGTGAACATGCCGTTAACAGGCTTGCCGTGGGCCGGCCCGTCACCTTTTGACCAAGTCAAACGGGCCGGCCTTTTCACAGGAATGGGCCTCTGTTGGGGCACTGTTCAATATGGGCCAGTTTTACCACGGGACGTTAATGGGCCGAGGGTTACTAAGGGCCTCATATGGGCCGAAAGACGTCATGGGCCATACATGGGCCGGAAGTTAAAACGGGCTGGAATTATATTGGACGGCCCAGATGACGCTACTGGGCCTAATTTGGATAGGCCATAAACAGGCCCTGGGTTAGCGGGTTGTAAATGGGCTATATGCGAACAGGCCGTTAACAGGCTTACCGTGGCCCAGCCCGCCACCTTTTGACCAAGTCAAACGGGCCGGTCTTTTCACAGGAATGGGCCTCTATTGGGTCGTGCCATGTGTCGACGTATCATAGGTGCTTTTGGTCCAATTAGTGGATGACATCTGTCCCAACGGTGAGCTGACACGTGTTTCCTCCAGCCAATGATGATTTTACATGTGGAAAATCCCCATTGGTCGGTGCTATTAACGGGTTATCGGATCCAAAACCGGACCCGATAGCTTAACGGCGTTCCGTTACGGTGGATGCCACGTGTCAGTCACCCTTGACGAAAGCACTTCTTTGACGCGCGATTTATCGTCATGGAAGTGGACACTTCCGTGATATCATTTTGGTAATGTCATGGAACACTTCTACGACAGCACAGGTATGACTACCTTCATTCTATCATAAATTTATCATGGGTGTACATGCATGACAGAAAACGTGACCTACTGTGACAAACATGTATCATCACGGAAGTGTATTTTTTTATAGTGCTTGTGGGAGAATCTCTTCTTCAATTTGCACAAAATTATATATTTCCCTTAAAGCAGCTTGTTTCTTATGAGCGGAGAAATATTTAGCAGAGAAGTAATAAATCATGTCCTAGGGACTACGCACACAACCAGGATCAAGAGAATTAAACCATGTTTTAGCATCACCCTTTAATGAGAAAGGAAATAACTTAAGGATATAGTAGTAACGGATTTTTTTACTCATTGGTGAATAGAGTGGCTATATCATTCAATTTAGTAAGATGTGCCACAACAGTTTCAGATTCATAGCCATGGAAAGGATCAAATTCAACCAAAGTAATTATCTCCGGATCGACAGAGAAATCACAATCCTTATCAGAAATACAGATAGGTGAAGTAGCAAAAGGAGGGTCATACTTCATTCTAGCATTCAAAAACTTTTCTTTCAGCTTAGCTATCAATTTCTTAAGATCATATCTATCTTTGCAAGATAAAAGATCTCTAGCAGTTTCTTCATCCATAACACAACCCTCAAGCACAACAGGCAATTCATATCTAGGGGGAGAATCTTCATCATCACTTTCATCAATATTATCAGTTTCAATAATTTCATTCTCTCTAACCCTAGCAAGTTGTTCATCAAGAAATTCACCTAGTGGCACAATATTATCAAGCATAGATGTAGTTTCATCATAAGCATCATGCATAGAAGAAGTGGCATCATCAAGAACATGCGACATATTAGATTCAATAGCAGGTGTAGGTGTCGCAAATTTACTCATAACAGAAGGTGAATCAAGTGCAGAGCTAGATGTTAGTTCCTTACCTCCCCTCGTAGTTGAGGGAAAAATCTTGGTTTTTTCATCTCTCAAGTTCTTCATAGTGATCAATAGATATAAATCCCAAGTGACTCAAAGAATATAGCTATGCTCCCTGGCAACGGCGCCAGAAAATAGTCTTGATAACCCACAAGTATAGGGCATCGCAATAGTTTTCGAGGGTAGAGTATTCAACCCAAATTTATTGATTCGACACAAGGGGAGCCAAAGAATATTCTCAAGTATTAGCAGTTGAGTTGTCAATTCAACCACACCTGGAAGGCTTAATATCTGCAGCAAAATATTTAGTAGCACAGTAGTATGGAAGTAATGGTAACGGTGGCAAAAGTAACAATAGCAGTTTTGTAGTAATTGTAATAGTGGCAACGAAAAAGTAACTAAGCAAAGATCAATATGTGAAAAGCTCGTAGGCATTGGATCAGTGATGGATAATTATGTCGGATGCGATTTGATAACCCACAAGTGTAGGGGATCAGTTGTAGCCTCTTTCGATAAGTAAGAGTATCGAACCCAACGAGGAGCTAAAGGTAGAACAAATATTCCCTCAAGTTCTATCGACCACCGATACAACTCTACGCACGCTTGACGTTCCCTTTACCTAGAACAAGTATAAAACTAGAAGTACTTTGTAGGTGTAACGGGATAGGTTTGCAAGAATATAAAGAGCACATAAATAAAAACTAGGGGCTGTTTAGATAAAGAAGAAATAAAGTTAGTATAGCGAGTGTGGAAAAGTGGTGGTAGGAGTTGCGAAATTGTCCCTAAGCAATTGACTGCGTTACTAGACCAATAGCAAGTTTTATGTGGGAGAGGCCACTGCTAGCATGTCATCCCTGACTTGAAATTCTATGCACTTATGATTGGAACTATTAGCAAGCATCCGCAACTACTAACGTTCATTAAGGTAAAACCCAACCATAGCATTAAGATATATTGGTCCCCCTTCAATCCCGTATGCATCAATTTCTATGCTAGGTTGAAGCTGTTGTCACTCTTGCCCTCCAATACATAGTCCTATCAACATACAACTAACCCTATGGTATGATCCACACGCATGCTCATATGATGGGCACCAAAGGACAGCAACATAACCACAAGCAAATTAAACCAATCATAGCAATTCACCAATTACCGATAGGACAACGAAAATCTACTCAGACATCATAGGATGGCAACACATCATTGGATAATAATATGAAGCATAAAGCACCATGTTCAAGTAGAGGGTACAGTGGGTTGCGGGAGAGTTGACTGATGTAGATAGATGGGGAAGGTGATGAAGATGTTGGTGTAGATCGCCGTCACACGATGATGGCCCCGGTGGCACTCCGATGCCACCAGAAGCGAGGGGGAGAGAGCCCCCCTCCTTATTCTTCTTCCTTGACCTTCTGCCTAGATGGGAAAAGGGTTTCCCCTCTAGTACATGGCCACCATGGCGTCGGAGGGGTGAGAGCCCCTCCGAGATTGGATCTGTCTCTCTGTCTCTCTCTGTTTCTGTGCTCCCGGATTCTGGCCTTTCATCGTTTCTTATATTCTCGGAGATCCGTAACTCCGATTGGGCTGAATTTTGGACACGATCTCTATCCGGATATTAGCTTTCTTACGGAGAAAGAAGGACACCAACCGCCTTACGGGGTGGCCACGAGGTCCCAGGGTGCGCCTGACCCCCTGGGGTGCGCCTCCCTACCTCGTGGCCCCCTCGGGCATTGTCTCGCGTTGATTCTTCTTCCCAAAATTCATAAATATTCCAAAAAAAAAATCTCCGTCCGTTTTTATCCCGTTTGGACTCCGTTTGATATGGATATTCTGCGAAAGAAAAAACATGCAACAAACAAGAACTGGCACTGGGCACTGGATCAATATGTTAGTCCCAAAAATAGTATAAAAAGTTGCCAAAAGTATATGAAAGCTGTATAATATTGGCATGGAACAATCAAAAATTATAGATACGACAAAGACGTATCAGCATCCCCAAGCTTAATTCCTGCTCGTCCTCGAGTAGGTAAATGATAAAAAAGATAATTTTTGATGTGGAATGCTACCTAGCATAGTCTTGATCATGTAATCTAATCATGGCATGAATATTAAGACACGAGTGATTCAAAGCAATATTCTATCATTTGACATAAAAGAATTTAATACTTTCTTAACACAAGGTACTCCTCATGCCCATCCCGGTGTCAGCCAAGCAATTGTTTTCATACTTTAATTTTTCGAACCTTTTCAACTCTTCACGCAATACATGAGCATGAGCCATGGACATAGCACTATGGGTGGAATAGAAGGTGGTGATAGACAAAAGTAGGGAGAAAGTCTCACATCGACTAAGCAAATTAACGGACTATGGAGATGTCCATCGATTGATATCTATGTGAGTGAGTAGGGATTGACATGTAACGAATGCACTAGAGCTATAAGCGTATGAAAGCTCAAAAGAAAACTAGTGGGTGTGCATCAACTTGCTTGCTCATGAAGACTTAGGGCATTTGAGGAAACCCGTCATTGGAATATACAAGCCAAGTTCTATAATGAAAATTCCCACTAGTATATGGAAGTGACAACATAGGAGACTCTCTATCATGAAGAACATGGTGCTATGATGAAGCACAAGTGTGGAAAAAAGATAGTAACATTGTCCCTTCTCGCTTTTTCTCTCATTTTTTATTTTATTTTTTTATATTTTTTTCTGGGCTCTTTGGCCTCTTTTTTTTTGTGGGCTTCTTTGGCCTCTTTTTTGGGGGCTTCATTGGCCTCTTTTATTTTTTATAACCTAACATGGGACAATGTTCTAATAATGATGATAATCACACTTTTATTTACTTAAAACTCGATATTACAACTCGATACTAGAACAAAAATATGAATCTATATGAATGCCTCAGGCGGTGTACCAGGATGTGCAATGACCTAGCGTAGCAATGACATAAAAAACGGACAAGCCATGGAAACATCATGCTAGCTATCTTACGATCATGCAAGGCAATATGACAATGATGGTGCGTGTCATAATAAATGGAACGATGGAGTTACATGGCAATATATCTCGGAATGGCTATGGAAATGCATAATAGGTAGGTATGGTGGCTGTTTTGAGGAAGGATATAAGGTGGTTTGATGCACCGGCGAAAGTTGCGCGGTACTAGAGTGGCTAGCAAGGTGGAAGGGTGAGAGTGCGTATAATCCATGGACTCAACATTAGTCATAAATGTTGGGGAACGTAGTATTTCAAAAAAACCTACGATCACGCAAGATCTATCTACTAGAAGCATAGCAACGAGAGGGGAGAGTGTGTCTACATACCCTCGTAGACCGAAAGTGGAAGCGTCTAGTGACGCGGTTGATGTAGTCGAACGTTTCGCGATCCAACCGATCCAAGCACCGAATGTACAGCACCTCCGCGTTCAGCACACGTTCAGCTCGATGATGTGCCACGAGCTCTTGATCTAGTTGAGCTTCACGGGAGAGTTTCGTCAGCACAACGGCGTGGTGACGGTGATGATGAAGCTACCGGCGCATGGCTTCACCTAAGCATTGTAACGATATGACCGAGGTGTGTATCTGTGCGGAGGGGCACCGCACACGGCTAAAATCAACTTGTGTGTCCATGGGGTGCCCCCTGGCCACGTATATAAAGGATGGAGGGAGGAGGAGGCTGGCCCTCATAGGGCGCGCCAAAGTGTGGAGTCCTACTAGGACTCCCTAGTCCTAGTAGGATTCCACCTCCCACATGGAATAGGAAAAGGGGAAGGGAGAAGGAGAAGGAAGGAAGGGGTGCCCCCTTTCCCTAGTACAATTTGGACCAGTCCATGAGGAAGGGGCATGGCCACCCTTGAGGCCTTTCTCTCCTTTCCCATATGGCCCATTAAGGCCCAAAATGAATTCTCGAAACTCTCCGGTACTCCGAAAAATACCTGAATCGCTCGGAACCTTTCCGATGTCCGAATATAGCCTTCCAATATATCGATCTTTATGTCTCTAACATTTCAAGATTGTTCGTCATGTCCATGATCTCATCTGGGTCTCCGAACAAACGCCAGTCATCAAATCACATAACTCATAATACAAATCGTCATCAAACGTTAAGCGTGTGGACCCTATGGGTTCGAGAACTATGTAGACATGACCGAGACACATCTCCGGTCAATAACCAATAGCGGAATCTGGATGCTCATATTGGCTCCTACATATTCTACAAAGATCTTTATCGGTCAAACCGCATAACAACATACGTTGTTCCCTTTGTCATCGGTATGTTACTTGCCCGAGATTCGATCATCGGTATCATCATACCTAGTTCAATCTCATTACCGGCAAGTCGCTTTACTCGTTCCGTAATGCATCATCCCACAACTAACTCATTAGTCACATTGCTTGCAAGGCCTATAGTGATGTGCATTACCGAGAGGGCCTAGAGATACCACTCCGACAATCGGAGTGACAAATCCTAATCTCGATCTATGCCAACTCAACAAACACCACCGAAGACACCTGTGGAGCATCTTTATAATCACCCAGTTACGTTGTGACGTTTTATAGCACACAAAGTGTTCCTCCGGTATTCGGGAGTTGCATAATCTCATAGTCATAGGAACATGTATAAGTCATGAAGAAAGCAATAGCAACATACTAAACGATTAAGTGCTAATATAACGGAATGTGTCAAGTCAATCACATCATTCTCTAATGATGTGATCCCGTTCATCAAATGACAACTCATGTCTATGGCTAGGAAACTTAACCATCTTTGATTAATGAGCTAGTCAAGTACAGGCATACTAGTGACACTCTGTTTGTCTATGTATTCACACATGTACTAAGTTTCTGGTTAATACAATTCTAGCATGAATAATAAACATTTATCATGATATAAGGTAATAAATAATAACTTTATTATTGCCTCTAGGGCATATTTCCTTCAATAAAGAACTCACATACTTATTGCAAAAAATCTATTAGCCCTCGAAGCAAAATACTACGACGCATGCTCCTAGGGGGGAGGTTGGTAGGAGTTAACCATCGCGCGCCCCCGACCTTCACGCAAAGATAAACAATCAAAATACAATGCGCGCCAATTTGGTTACATAGTTAGGAGACCATACGTACATGCTTCGGGAATCACAAACCTTAACACCTATATTTTCACTAAACCACAATCATTCACAAGTACCTCCCACATATTAGCATCTCTATATCGCAAAACTATCGCAAGGAATCAAACATATCATATTCAGCGATCTAAAAGTTTATGTAGGATTTTATGACTAACCATGTGAATGACCAATTCCTGTCAACTCTCTAAATAAATATAAGTGAAGCAAGAGAGTTTTAATTCTTTCTTTAAAAGATATGACCACACTCTAACAAATATAAGTGAAGCAAAAGAGCATTCTACAAAGACCTCAAAAAAAGAGCATTCTACAAATGGCAGTTTTCTATGTGAGGAGAAACAGGCAATCCAAACTTCAAATGATATAAGTGAAGCACATGAAGCATTCTATAAAGCCATACTCAAAAGATATAAGTGAAGTACAAAGAGCATTCTATAAATCAACCAAGGATTATCTCATACCAGCATGGTGCATTTATTAAAAGGAAAAATAAAAAGCACACGACGCTCCAAGAGTTTACGCATAACATGTGAACGAAACGAATCCAAAAACATACCGATACTTGTTGAAGAAAGGTGGGATGCCTTACCGGACATCCCCAAGCTTAGACACTTGAGTCTCTTTGAATATTTACTTGGGTTGCCTTGGGCATCCCCAAGCTTGACCTCTTGCCTCTCCTCCTTCTTCTCACATCGAGACCTCCTCGATCTTCGAACACTTCATTCACACAAAACTTAACCGAACTTTTAGTGGCAGGGTTAATGCATATGATCAATGAAATATCATCATGTGCTGCTCTAATGTTATTGTATAATTATGAACAAACATTACCCACTGTATGTGATACGTCTCCAACGTATCTACTTTTCCAAACACTTTTGCCCTTGTTTTGGACTCTAACTTGCATGATTTGAATGGAACTAACCCGGACTGACGCTGTTTTCAGCAGAATTACAAGGTGTTATTTTTTGCAGAAATAAACGTTCTCGGAATGACCTGAAATTCAACGGAGAATTATTTTGGAATATATAAAAAATATCTGCGGAAAGAACCAAGCCAGGGGGCCCACACCCTGTCCACGAGGGTGGGGGCACGCCCCTCCCCCTGGGCGCGCGCCCTGCCTCGTGGGCCCCCTGTTGCTCCACCGATGTATCCCCCGACTCCATATATTCTCTTTCAGGGAGAAAAACCAGAGAGGAAGAATTATCGCGTTTTACGATACGGAGCCGCCGCCAAGCCCTAATCCCTCTCGGGAGGGCTGATTTGGAGTCCGTTCAGGGCTCCGAAGAGGGGAGATCATCGCCATCGTCATCATCAACCTTCCTCCATCACCAATTCCATGATGCTCACCGCCATGCGTGAGTAATCCCATCGTAGGCTTGCTGGACAGTGATGGGTTGAATGAGATTTACCATGTAATCGAGTTAGTTTTGTTAGGGTTTGATCCCTAGTATCCACTATGTTCTATGATTGATGTTGCTATGACTTTGCCATGCTTAATGCTTGTCACCAGGGCCCGAGTGCCATGATTTCAGATCTGAACCTATTATGTTTTCATGAATATATGTGTGTTCTTCAACCTATCTTGCAAGCCAATAGTCACCTACTATGTGTTATGATCCGGCAACCCCGAAGTGACAACAATCGGGACCACTCCCGGTGATGACCGTAGTTTCAGGAGTTCATGTATTCACTATGTGTTAATGCTTTGGTCCGGTACTCTATTAAAAGGAGGCCTTAATATCCCTTAGTTTCCACTAGGACCCCACTACCACGGAAGGGTAGGACAAAAGATGTCATGCAAGTTCTTTTCCATAAGCATGTATGACTATATTCGGAATACATGCCTACATTACATTGATGAACTGGAGCTAGTTCTGTGTCACCCTAGGTTATAACTTTTACATGAGGAATCGCATCCGACATAATTCTCCATCACCGATCCAATGCCTACGAGCTTTTCACATATTGCTTGTTGCTTATTTACTTTTCCGCTGCCACTATTACAAAAACTACAAAAACACTACCATTACTTTTATTGCTGTTACCACTATTTCCATATTACCTTGCTACTAAACTACCTTGATGCAGATACTAAGTTTCCAGGTGTAGTTGAATTGACAACTCAGCTAATAATACTTAAGAGTATTCTTTGGCCCCCCTTGTGTCGAATCAATAAATTTGGGTTGAATACTTTATCCTCGAAAACTGTTGCGATCCCCTACACTTGTGGGTTATGAAGACTATTTCCTGGCGCCGTTGCCGGGGAGCATAGCTATATTCTCTAAGTCACTTGGGATTTATATCTGTTTATCACTATGAAGAATTTGAAAGACTCAAAAACCAAGATCTTTCCCTCAACTATGAGGGGAGGTAAGGAACTGTCATCTAGCTCTACACTTGATTCACCCTCTGTTATGAGTAAATTTGCGACACCTACTCATGCTATTGAATCTGATATGTCGCATGTTCTTGATGATGCTACTTCTGCTATGTATGATGAAACTACTTCTATGCTTGATAATACTGTGCCACTAGGTAAATTTCTAGATGAACAAATTGCTAAGGTTAGGGAGAATGCAAATATTGAAACCGATAATATTGATAAAAGTGATGATGAAGATTCTCCCCTAGATATGAATTGCCTGTTATTCCCGAGGGTTATGTTATGGATGAAGAAACTGCTAGAGACTTTCTAGCTTGCAATGATAGATATGATCTTAAGAAATTATTAGCTAAACTAAAAGAAAAGTCTTTGAATGCTAGAATGAAATATGACCCTGCTTTTGCTACTTCACCTATCTTTGTTACTGATAAGGATTATGATTTCTCTATTGATCCTGAGTTAATTACTTTGGTTGAATCTGATCCTTTCCATGGCTATGAATCTGAAACTGTTGTGGCACATCTTACTAAGTTGAATGATATAGCCACCCTGTTTACCAACGAGGAAAAGATTCGTTATTACTATATCCTTAAGTTATTTCTGTTCTCGTTAAAGGGTGATGCTAAGACATGGTTTAATTCTCTTGACCCTAGTTGTGTGCGTAGTCCCCAGGATATGATTTATTACTTCTCTACTAAATATTTTCTCGCTCATAAGAAACAAGCTGCCTTACGGGAAATATATAATTTTGTGCAAATTGAAGAAGAGAGTCTCCCACAAGCTTGGGAGGAGGCTTCTCCAATTACTTAATGATTTGCCTGATCATCCTCTTTAGAGGAATGAAATACTTGATGTCTTTCATAATGGACTAACCGATGCTTCCAGAGACCACCTGGATAGTTGTGCTGGTTGTGTTTTTAGGGAAAGAACAGTTGATCAAGCTGAATTATTATTGAATAATATGTTGGCCAATGAAAATAATTGGACACTTCCTGAACCAGACCCTAAGCCAACTCCGAAGAAAAGGGGTGTTCTGTTTCTCAGTCCTGAAGATATGCAAGAGGCAAAGAAATCTATGAAAGAAAAATGTATTAAAGCTGAAGATGTTAAGAATTTACCACCTATTGAAGAAATACATGGTCTTGATAACCCGACACAGGTAGTAAAGGTAAATTCTCTTTATAGATTTCATGAAGGTGATACTCCTCGTTATAAGTCTGCTAGCCAATGCTTAGATGAGTTTGATAGTTTTATTGTGAAGCAAGAAGAATTCAATGCTTATGTTGGTAGACAATTGCAACGTAATGCTTATATGATTGAACGCTTGAGTGATTATATGTCTAGAGTTAAAGGTGAATTGAAACTTATTAGTAAACATGCCTCTATGGTTACCACTCAAGTAGAACAAGTACTTAAGGCTCAGAATGATTTGCTCAATGAATTAAAAAGTAAGAATAATGACTATGTTGTTAGAGTTGCAACTAGAGGGGGTAAAGTGACTCAGGAACCTTTGTATCCTGCGGGCCACCCTAAGAGAATTGAGCAAGATTCTTAGAGAGCTAATTTAGATGCACCTAGTTCTTCTAAAAAGAAGAAAAAGAAAAATGATAGGACTTTGCATGCTTCTAGTGAACCTATAGCTGACACACATGAGAATCCATGTGATATCTCTATTTCTGATGTTAAGACACAATCTGGTAATGAACATGAACCTAGTGATAATATTAATGATGATGTTCATGATGATGCTCAACCTAGGAATGATAATGATGTAGAGATTGAACCTGTTGTTGATCTTGATAACCCACAATCAAAGAATCAACGTTATGATAAGAGAGACTTTGTTGTTAGGAACCACAGTAAGGAAAGAGAACCATGGGTTCAGAAACCCATGCCTTTTCCTCCTAAACCATCCAAGAAAAAGGATGATGAGAATTTTGAGCGCTTTGCTGAAATGATTAGACCTATCTTTTTGCGTATGCGTCTGACTGATATGCTTAAAACAAATCCTTGTGCTAAGTATATGAAGGATATTATCACCAATAAAAGAAATATACCTGAAGTTGAAATTTCCACCATGCTTGCCAATTACACTTTTAAGGGTGGAATACCAAAGAAACTAGGAGATCCAGGAGTACCCACTATACCTTGCTCCATTAAAAGAAACTATGTTAAAACTGCTTTATGTGATCTTGGAGCCGGTGTTAGTGTTATGCCTCTCTCTTTATATCGTAGACTTGACTTGAGTAAGTTGACACCTACTGAAATATATTTGCAAATGGCCGATAAATCAACTGCTATACCCATCAGTATTTGTGAGGATGTGCCTGTTGTGGTTGCAAATGTTACTATTCTAACGGACTTTGTTATCCTTGATATTCTCGAGGACGATAGTATGTCTATTATCCTTGGTAGACCCTTTTTTAATACTGCAGGTACTGTTATTGATTGCAACAAAGGCAATGTCACTTTTCATGTCAATCGTAATGAGCATACGGTACACTTTTCGAGGAAACAGCCTCAGGTCCACAGTATCAATTCTATTGGAAAAATTTCAACTATCACTATTGGAGGTTTTGAATTTCCTCTTCCTACTGTCAAGAAGACATATGATACTCTTATTGTTGGGGACATACATATCCCCATTGAGGTAACTTAGTGTTATTAAAAAATTCTCCGGTTTCATGTTATTTGGAAAGATTTTATTAACAAGACTTGATCAACCTTGTTAATGGATTCCTTTTGATGAGCATGAGATGGATGAATCTGGATAGCACAACTTTTTATACCCTCCTTTTACTTTCTGTTAATTAGATTAAATAAAGCAAAAAATAGTATTTTCTGTCTGTTTCCAGACTTATCCCTGCAATAAAAAAATACCCCGAAAATAAAATTTCTCCAAATGCCCTGAAAATGAAATATGATTTTTTTCTAGAATATTTGAAAATATTTGGCACAGAGAACACAGCAGGGGGAGCTAGCACCTGGCCACGAGGGTCCAGGGCACGCCCCCAGCCTCGTGGGCCCCATGTGGCCCCCCTGCACTTATTCCTGCACTCACACACTTCTTCTTCCTCCCAAAAAATCACTATCGAGCTCAAGCATGAGTTCTAGCTCATCTTGCTGCCATTTTTTATCTCCTTGCTCAAAGCTCCATTCACAAAACTGTTTGGGGAGATTGTTCCTTGGTATGTGACTCCTCCATTGGTCCAATTAGTTTTTGTTCTAGTGCTTTATTTATTGCAAATCTTTGTTGCTGTGGTGACCTTGTTCTTGAGCTTGCATGTTAAATTTCTTTGGTCCCAAGTAGTTCTAACGCATGATATAGTCTTTAGGCACTTGTAGGAGCTATTGCTATCAATCTTGTTGAGTTTGGTTCACTTTTATTTTGAGTTACTAATAATTTCAGAGGGGGGAAATGATGAGGAGATTGTTGAGAGGCTCTTCTAGCCTAGGTTCAAAGGATAAGCAGAAGGAATAGAATAAGAAGCCCAAATATAATCTTCCTCGCACTGCGGAAGTTCGGCCGTGTGAATTGTAATGAGTTCTTGGAAGCCGCCAGGATTTATAAAGACTTCTATTATTTGGTGGATAATGCGGGCCTCACCGACTTCCTCCACGACCAGCGTGAACAGTATCTCTTACTCACTAATATTTTCACGCAAAACTTTCACTTTCATGCTAAGAAATCACCACCATTTGACCCTTGCCGGTAGTCTCTTTATGGGTGGGATCCGGATGAGATTGCAAGCCAGTGGCACCCAGAGGATGCTTGTGACGCCCCCGATTTGACCGTACACTAATCATGCTCGCAAATGTGTACGACCAAGATCAGGGACTCACTGGAAGATATCACAACACAACTCTAGACACAAATTAAAATAATACAAGCTTTATATTACAAGCCAGGGGCCTCGAGGGATCGAATACACAAGAGTCGGCGGAAGCAATAATATCTGAGTACAGACATAAGTTAAACAAGTTTGCCTTAAGAAGGCTAGCACAAATGTAACAACGATCGAAGAGGCAAGGCCTCCTGCCTGGGACCTCCTAACTACTCCTCGAAGCCGAACTCCATGTAGAAACATCATCGAGATCCTCTGGCTCATGGACTCCATCATCTGGTTGCGTCATCCGAGAAGAAGAAACAGAAGGGGGAAAAGGGGGGAGCAAAGCAACCGTGAGTACTCATCCAAAGTACTCGCAAGCAAGGATCTATACTACATATGCAATGGTATCTGTGTAAAGGGGTAATATATGTGGGTTAAACTGCAGAATGCCAGAATAAGAGGGGGATAGCTAATCCAATCGAAGACTACGCTTCTGGCCACCTCCATCTTGCAGCAGTAGATGAGAGTAGCTGGAAGTAACAAGTATCCTCGCATCTCACAGCCTCCGTCTTGCAGCAATAGAATAAAATAGATGGTAAGTTCACCAAGTAACAACGTATAGCATAACCCTACCCGGTGATCCTCCCCTCGTCGCCCTGTGAGAAAGCGATCACCGGGTTGTATCTGGAACTTGTCTGGGTGTGTTTTATTAAGTATCCAGTTATAAGTGTCATGAGGTCAGAGTACAACTCCGGGTCGTCCTTTTACCGAGGGACACGACCATTCGAATAGATTAACTTCCCTGCAGGGGTGCACCACATAACCCAGCACGCTCGATCCCATTTGGCCAGACACACTTTCCTAGCTCATGCCCGGCCTCGGAAGATCAACATGTCGGAGCCCTACCTAAAAACAATAGAGAGGTCAGCACGCTGGTCTAAACCCTAAGAGCATGGGGGTCTGGGCCCATCGCCCAATGCACACCTGCATGTTGCGAGGGCAGTCGGTAAGCAGACCTAGCCTCTCCTAACACCAAAGTAGGCGTTCCGGTCCAATCCGGCGCGCGCCGCTAAGTTGCTGACGTCAAGAAGGCTTCGGCTGATACCACGACATCGACTGCCGATAACTATTCCAACGTAGCTGGTTAGTGCGTATAGGCCAATGGCCAGACTCAGATCAAATACCAAGATCTCGATAAGCGTGTTATTATGAAATAACTGCGGATAACGACTAGGGCCAGGCCCATCTGTCTCCTAGGTGGTCGCAACCTGCCATGTCGCTCCGCCACAAAGTAACCATCAGGGGGCTGCCGAGAACCCAGGCCCACCACTACATGTGTGGAACCACCTGCCCCTTCAGCCCCCATCTCCGAATCATCATCATGTGTATGTAATAGTATAGTATATACCCGTGATCACCACCCGAGTGATCACGGCCCGATAGTATAGCATGGCAGACGGACAAGAATGTAGGGCCACTGATGGAGTACTAGCATCCTATACTAAGCATTAGGATAGCAGGTAAAGGTATCAACAGTTGTAGCAACAATGACAGGCTATGCAACAGAATAGGAGCTATCGAATCAACAACGGTAGCAAACCTAATGCAAGAATAAGAGAGAGGGGAATGGGCGATATCTGGTGATCAAGGGCCGGGCTTGCCTGGTTGCTCTGGCAAGAAGGAGCGGTCGTCATCGACGTAGTCGAACACAGTGACATCGGCATCGTCTCAGGGTCTACCGGAAAGGAAGTAACGGAGGGGGAACACAATAAATAACATAGCAATCAAAATCATAACAAATCATAACACAACAATACACGGTGCTAGGGGTGATCTAACGCATGGATAGGTGATGCTAGCGAAGGGGGAAAACATCCGGGAAAGTATTCCCGATGTTCAGCGTTTTCGGACAGATGAACCGGAGGGGGAAAGTTGCGTGTTCGCTATACTAGGGATGTGTGGCGGACAAACGGGCTGCGTAACCGGATTCATCTCATCGTTCTGAGCAACTTTCATATATAAATTATTTTCATCCGAGTTACGGATTATTTTATATTAATTTATAAAGATTTAAACATTTTCTAAATTGTTTTAATTCGAAAATTAAATGTTAAATTGCTATGTGTGCACAGAAGTGTACCCACAGAAGGGCTTGTGCGGCTGACCAGTAGGCCCAGTTGACTTGGTCAACTGCTCAGTCAACAGAGACTTACTGGCGGGGCCAGTCAAAGTCAACAGTCCAGTCAACATTGACCGTTGACTGGTCAAATTGACCAATGGGTCCCTACTGTCATTAAAACATGGGCTAACTAACAGCTTAATTAGTTTAAGTAGTTATTAGGGTAATTAAAGTTAATTAGATTAATTAAACATGATTAGTTGACTTAATTAACTTATTAATTATTTACTAATTTATTTATTTTAACACATTTTCTTTTATTCTTTTTATTTAAATTTTTGTTCTGGGGCGTGGGCCCCGTCTATCATAGACCTAGGGCCCTTAGCGGTTACGGGCGTCCGGGCTAATGGGCGTGGGGTACCGGGGCGGAGCGGACCCGGGCAGTCAGCCGCGAGGGTCCGGCCGTGGTTAGGTCGGCCGGAGCGGCGCCCGGCAGCGCCCGAGGGCAGCGTGAGCGGGCAGTGGGAAGCGCGCGAGCTGGCGGTGGGAGGCGCGTGAGGACGGTCGCCGGCGAGGGGAGCAAGGTGCGCGGCGCCGGCGGCCAACGGGGCGAAGACCTTATAGGCGGGGGCAGGGGCGGATGGCCTCCACGCACGACCATCGCCGGCGGATGGCCGCCACGGCACCTGTGCCTCCTGTAGCGAGAGGTGGCAGGTAAGTGGGGAGGTAGGCCTGGGCCGTTTTGCTAGATGGGCCAAGGGGCCCAGTAGATTAGGTTTCTAATCCTTTTACTAGTATTTTTCCATTTACTTATCTATTTATTTACTTAGCTACTGTATTGTACTTTCTTATTACATAGAAATACTTTTGTAAAATGTAAAACCTTGCCATATAATTACTATGCGTTATTTTGCACTGCCACAAAAAGTTCGGGCTCGAAATAATATAGTATTATGTTTGAGTTTATATTTAAATGGGATAAAAGGCGTTGTTGGTCCACTATTTTAATATCCAGGAGCAATTTTGTACTTTTCAAAACATTAATTCTTTCATGACAATTTGTTAGTGAATATTTGCAACCTACCGAACATTTTTGTTTTAGGATTTCCAGAAATAATAATTTGACTTTATTTTAAATTTGAATTTGAATCGGGTTAGGATCAAGTGAGGTTTAGCAAATTAACTGCGATGACATGGCACCATTAGGAGGGGATTATTGTAGCTTAATTATCCGGGCATTACAATGCTCCCCAGTACACCGGAGAAAGTAGCTTCGATCCGTGGCCATAGACCAACTTAGGCCAAAAGCCTAAACTTGGGGGGGGTACGTGTTTCTCACCGACATTACATTCATGTTCACACACTTATTCCAGTAGTCGGTGCTCACACTCTTTCATTGTACTATCCATGCTTAGTTTCATTTCTTTTCTTAGTCTTTTTCTTCTCTGCTAGAAAAACCTTAAGAAAAACAAAAAATTAGTTGTAGCTTTTAGCTAGTTTACTTTCATGCATGTAGTAGTAGTAATTAAAAGAAAACCCAAAAAGATTTCTCGTTCTTCTTCTCCTTGTTGGGAACTTTACCGTGTAAATAGTTTATTTTCTTTCTTTGGGGGACAATAGGAGAAGACCATGATTGAAAATGTTTAGTGGCTCTCGTATGCTTTATTGTTAATTTAACCTTGAGTCATATTACTTTGTCTTCTCTCTTGTATTAAATGCTTGCAGATTCCAGCTTAGTCCAATGCACGTGCACTATTATTATTATCCACACCGTTCGGTCGTGTGAGTGAAAGGCAATAATGACGACATATGATGAACTAATTGAGATGAGAAATGCTGGTATGAACTCGACCTCTCTTGTTTTTGTAAATATGATAGTTCATCGTTCCTGATTCAGCTTGTTATGAATGAAACATCCTTGCAATGACAATTAGAAATCATAGCTGCTCATGCCATGCTTAGTTAGCTAAGAGTTTATAATGGTCTATCTTGCGTGCCAACATGATATTAAAATGGTTGTGATGTGGTATGATAGGTGGTATCCTCCTTTGAACGATTCAAGTGGTCTGACTTGGCACATGTTCACGCATATAGTTGAAACAAAATCAACATAGCCTCCACGATATTTATGTTCATGGTGATTTATATCCTACTCATGCTTGCACTCATTGTTGATTAATTTTAATACATGTTCATGGTTGTTGTCGCTCTCTAGCTGGTCGCTTCCTAGACTCTTTCTAGCCTTCACCTGTACTAAGCGGGAATACTGCTTGTGCATCCACTTCCATAAACCCCAAAGTTATTCCACATGATTCCACCATACCTTCTTGTATGCGGTATCTACCTGCCGTTCCAAGTAAATTTGTATGTGCCAAACTCTATACCTTCAAATGAAATTTTGTTTTGTATGCTCGAACAGCTCATGTATCAACTAGGGTTATCTATATCTTCCATGCTAGGTGGGTTATTCTCATAATGAGTGGACTACGCTCATCATTCATGAGAAAATGGCTGGTAACCGGGATGCCCAGTCCCATGCTCAAACCATAATAATTTAAAAAAAACTCCCCCAGGGCTGTTGCTGGTTTGGACGGTACCCGTTGTTTCGGGCTAGCCGTGGGGTATGCTTGTTGGTGTTAGGGGGAGTATAAACTTTACCATTCTGTTTGGGAACCGCCTATAATGTGTGTAGCATGGAAGATATCGAGATTCTTGGTTGTTATGTTGACAATGAGAGTATACCGCTCAAAATATTATTCACCTCTATTTCAAAATCGAGCTCTGGCACCTCTACAAGTCCCTGCTTCCCTCTGCAAAGGGCCTATCTATTTACTTTTATGTTGAGTCATCATCATCTTATAAAAGAGCACCAGTTGGAGAGCACCGCTGTCATTTGCATGTATCGCTATTAATTTTCATTGAGTATGATTGTGACTGGATCTCTTTTACCATGAATTACAATGTCTAGTCAGTCCTTGATCTTTAAAGGTGCTCTGCATTTATGTTTTGCGGTCTCAGAAAGGGCTAGCGAGATACCATCTTGTTATATCATATTATGATTGTTTTGAGAGAGTGTTGTCATCCAAGGTTTATTATTATTTGCTCGCTAGTTGATTATGCCATTGATATGTGTAGACATGAGACCTAAAAGTTATTATGAATGTGGTTAGTTCATGATCTTGCTGAAAACTTGAATGATGGCCTTACATATTTACAACAACAAGAGCAAACAGAGTTTGTAAAAGTTTTTCTTTATCACTTTCAGTTTGTCAACTGAGTTGCTTAAGGACAAGCAAAGGTTTAAGCTTGGGGGAGTTGATACGTGTCCAACGTATCTACTTTTCCAAACACTTTTGTCATTGTTTTGGACTCTAACTTGCATGATTTGAATGGAACTAACCCAGACTGACGCTGTTTTCAGCAGAATTGCCATGGTGTTATTTTTGTGCAGAAATAAAAGTTCTCGGAATGACCTGAAATTCAACGGAGAATTATTTCGGAATATATAAAAAATATATGCGGAAAGAACCAAGCCAGGGGGCCCACACCCTGTCCATGAGGGTGGGGGGCATGCCCCCTCCCTGAGCGCGCCCCCCTGCCTCGTGGGCCCCCTGTTGCTCCACCGACGTATCCCCCGACTCCATATATTCTCTTTCGGGGAGAAAAAAATCACAGTGGAAGAATTATCACGTTTTACGATACGGAGCCGCCGCCAAGCCCTAATCTCTCTCGGGAGGGCTGATCTGGAGTCCGTTCGGGGCTTCAGAGAGGGAAGATCGTCGCCATCATCATCAACAACCTTCCTCCATCACCAATTCCATGATGCTCACCGCCATGCGTGAGTAATCCCATCGTAGGCTTGTTGGACGATGATGGGTTGGATGAGATTTACCATGTAATCGAGTTAGTTTTGTTAGGGTTTGATCCCTAGTATCCACTATGTTCTAAGATTGATGTTGCTATGACTTTGCCATGCTTAATGCTTGTCACTAGGGCCCGAGTGCCATGATTTCAGATCTGAACCTATTATGTTTTCATGAATATATGTGTGTTCTTGATCCTATCTTGCAAGTCAATAGTCATGTGACGCCCGAGACCGACGTCCCAGAAGATTCCAGATGTTCCGGGTTGCCCGTGTGTTCTTTTGTGCTTGTGTTATTTATTTTTTGCATTGCATCATGTCATCATGCCATCATGTCATTTTTATTTTTGCATCTCAACCAAATAAATCGTGTGGACCTTTGGTCCATTTAAATCGAGGGAAGGTGTCTTCTCTTTATAACATATAAAAGTCTCTCAATATTTAGGGAGCTATATTTAAAATATTCCATTCGTTGGAATTAACCCAACACACTTGCATAATTTCTTCATGCCTTTTTCGCCTCGAGTTTCTCCATCTAGACCCTCTCTAATTCTTTCCGTTGTTTCGAGGTTCTTCCAAAAACCCCTCCAACAATTTTATTAAATTCCTGACATTTTTGTGAGTCCAGGGATTTTTACCCCTTGCCCTAAGCCTTTTCCTGACTCCTCTTTTCTTTCTTTTTCTCTTTTGTTTTTCTGTTTTATTTGGAAAAACAACAGCAGTTTTAATATAAAGAGGCCCAGCCTTCCCTCTCCTCCTTCCCAGGCCTCTTGGGCCCTCCTCTTCTCAGCCGGCCCAAGGCCACTCCAGCCCGCATCCCCCTGGAACCCTAGCCGACCGAGCCAGTCCCCATCGCTCCATCCTTTTCCTCCTGATGCGCCGCCAGCACCCAGAGTTCCTTCGATCTCCTTCCCTCGACCCCCTTCTGGCTCGATCTCCCGCTCGCTCCTCCTCTCGACCGAGGACCGATTCCCTCGGTCCAGCTTTCCCCTCGCCAGACCATTCCCTCGCCTCGCTCCTCTCTACCCCGATCTCCCCAATCCCCTTCGCAGCGCACCGGCCCTGCTGCCCTCGCCAGGAGCTCCCGCACTCCAGCGAGCCGGCCAGGCCCTCGCCTCCGACGTCGCCCCGTTCGTCGACCGCGGCCCCGTCCTTCCTCTGGCCTCGGGCGACCGCATCCCCTCGACCAGGCCGGCCCTCAGTGCCGCTCCGACGCCCTTCCTTCCAGCGGCCAAGGCCAGTGCCGGCGCCCTCCTCCAGGTCGCCCGCCTGGTCCAGAGCGCCGCAGCTCCCTTCTCCCGCGAGCACGCCCGGAGCCGCCTCCCTCCGTCCTCGAGGCCCCGGCCTCAGGCCTTCCGCGCGCCTCCAACTCGTTTTCCTCGCCATGGGTGCCTCCAGCCTCGAGCGGCGCCCGGCTCGTCCGACCTCCAGGGCGCAGCCACCGCGTCGCCTCGCACGCCGTGGCCTCTCCTCCAGGGCGCCGTCTCCTGCTGCCTCCTCTGCTGCCTCAAGCCGTGCCCGAGGCTGGTTGTGTTGTGTTTTGTTTTTGTTTGGTGTGCCTGTGCTGTAATTTTTGACAGATGACCCGTGTACGACTACCGGCGACCCGACCAAGTACCTCTTCGAGACCGAAGATTCAAGTACCTCTACGACCTGAGTACCCCTACGCTCGACGACCCTCATGTACCACGACGACGACGTCTGTCAAGTACCCCTACACGGCGAAACGACGAGTACCACTACCCACGCCGGAGCCATCGGAACCCTCAAGTACCTCGACGGCATGTACATCTACGACTCGAGACGAGACCGGCAAGACCGAACGGAACGAGTACCACTACCGTCGCCCGAGTACAACTACCGCTACGAGAACGGCTACCTTCGGTGAAGAAATGAGAACGTCTACTTCCTCTCCGAACGGAACATCTACTTCCACTACACCCCGTGAACGACTACTTCCTCTACCGTCGCCATGTACCACTACGTCCCTCTACGATCTCGAACCGTCCCGAAACGAGTGTTTCGAAGGTATAACGAGACGACCCCGTGGATGACCCGTGAGATGCTTGTGGTTGTACGAAATGTCTCCCGTGTGTGCCTCGTGCCCGTTTCGTCCGTTTGTCATGTTCCTCGGTTGCCTCGTCACCGACTCGTGGGAACCCGGCAACGGGATCGCCCACCCCATCATCTTGTTCGCTCACTCCACCTTATCTTTTGCACCGGACTCTCAACGAGTTACCGGAACCGATATGATGCCGTTGCATCATTTTCGGATCGTTGCCGCGGCACCCCTTTTCCTTCCACCGCGGTGACAAATACTTCTTATCTCTTATGTCAACTGTTAATTAATAATTGCATAAACTTGAGCATCTCATCCGCATCATTTAACAACATTATAAATGTTAATTGTTGTTTGCTTATAATTATTAAACATGCTCATGGGGATTTTCCGGATATGTTGTTGTTATTCTCCGGCCTCATTTAAATTGCCTAAATAGTGTAGTTTCTTTATGCTTCACCTCTTGCTATGTTAAAAACAATTAATCTTGTCTTGTAAATAACGAGAGTCAACTAAATAATAAAATGTGGTGTTTCGTCAATATGCAACTCGTTGCATATTGATCTCCACTTAACTTGTAGTATTTGTTTGTGCACTTTGCCATGCCATGCATATTTAAACCGGACATGCATCATATTTGGATGTGCATCGTATGCCATGTGTATGATTGTGTGTTTACCGTGTTGTTTCTTTCTTTCCGGTTGCTTCTCTTGTTAGCTTCGGTTTCGTTCCGGAGTTGTGAGGATTCTCTCGACTGTGTTGCTTCGTCTTCTTCATGGATCCGTTCTTCTCCCTTGTGGAATCCCAGGCAAGATGATCATACCCTTGGATACCTTTACTACCATTGCCATGCTTAGTTGTCTCGGTGCTATCGTTACATGTCGCGCTACCCATCGTTTATGTCAGCCTCTCCTTGTTGCCATGAAACCTCTAACCTTGACACCTTCCTAGCAAAACCACTGTTTGGCTATGTTACCCGCTTGCTCAGCCTCGCTTGCTCAGTCCCTCTTATAGCGTTGCTAGTTGCAGGTGAAGATGAAGTCCGTTCCAGGAGGGAACTTGTTGTTGGATATATCACAATATTTATAATTATTATTAACACACCTATATACTGGGCATGGGTGGAAGGCTTGGCCTTTTGCTCGGTGTTTTGTTCCACTCATGCCACCTTAGGCGCCGATAAACCGGCATTATGTTCCTTGATTTTGCGTTCCTAACACGATGGGTGTAATGGGGACCCCTTGACAGTTCGACTTTGAATAAAACTCCTCCAGCAAGGCCCAACATTGGTTTTAATTTGCCTCATAATAACAACTTAATTAAATAATTAAATTGCATAGGGAGTTAGAGCTACCCGAGGATTCTTAATTCTACATAGCAGGGGGGGCCAGTGCTGATGGTGTTGGTCCCAAACGGGAGTCCTGCAGGGCCGCCTTGGGGAAACCCGAGGTATCTGGTATACCTGTAGCATCACCCATCCGGTAGTGTCCTGAGACGAGATACGCGCGGCTACTATCAGGGTGTCGACACACCGGGAGGTCTTGCTGGACTTGTTTTACCATTGTCGAAATGTCTTGTGCTACCGGGATGCCGAGCCTGATCGGATTTTCCCTAAGATAAGGGGTGATGATATTATATTTATCACTTCAGCTAATCGTGAGAGCTTGTGATGGGCTAAGTTGGGACACCCCTGCAGGGTTATGATCTTTCGAAAGCCGTGCCCGCGGTTATGTGGCAGATTGGAATTTGTTAATGTCCGGTTGTAGAAAACTTGACAGAGGATCCGAAGTAAAACACACAACTGTGTGAGTAACCGTGACTGTCTCTTTTCACTTTGAGAAGAGAACACGGTGGGGTTATGTTTGATCGTATGTAGTTAGGATCTTTAGCGATCACTACTTTTGCGACCGTTTGCGTAGATGCTCTTCTTATTCTGGTACTCGTAAGTTAGCCACCATATAATGCTTAGCCGCTGCTGCAGCCTCACCACTTTACCCTCTTCCTACCCATAAAGCTTTGCTAGTCTTGTTACCCATGGTTATGGGATTGCTGAGTCCTCGTGGCTCACAGTTACTACAACACCAGATGCAGGTTCAGCCGAGTTTGATGCAGAAGCTGGTTCAAGTTCTTCACCAGGAGCTCGATGAAGAGAGTGGCCGTTTGTTTGTGATGTTTTCGACGATCAGTAGTGGTTTCTACTAGGATTCGATCCTGACCTGTGGCTTTATGTTGTTTTGGTATCTTTCTTTTGGTTCTTCACCCGTAGCCGGGTTGTGATGTTTTGAATGAGGATTGTTTATGTAATGTTTTGTGTGAAGTGGCGAGTGTAAGCCAACTATCTCCTTTTGCAATTTAATCCCTCTTTTACATGAGATGTGCAAAGATACCAAACTTGAGATCATTCTAGGATGGGTTTATACCTTTAAGTCGTGCCTCGACACGTAGGAGGTATAGTCCCATCCTGGGCATTACAAGTCACCTACTATGTGTTATGATCCGGCAACCCAAAAGTGACAACAATCGGGACCACTCTCGGTGATGACCGTAGTTTTAGGAGTTCATGTATTCACTATGTGTTAAAGCTTTGGTCCGGTACTCTATTAAAAGGAGGCCTTAATATCCCTTAGTTTCCACTAGGACCCCGCTGCCACGGGAGGGTAGGACAAAAGATGTCATGCAAGTTCTTTTGCATAAGCACGTATGACTATATTCAGAATACATGCCTACATTACATTGATGAACTGGAGCTAGTTCTGTGTCACCCTAGGTTATAACTTTTACATGAGGAATCGCATCCGACATAATTCTCCATCACAGATCCAATGCCTACGAGCTTTTCACATATTGCTTGTTGCTTATTTACTTTTCCGCTGTCACTATTACAAAAACTACAAAAACACTACCATTACTTTTATTGCTGTTATCACTATTTCTATATTACCTTGCTACTAAACTACCTTCCTGCAGATACTAAGTTTCCAGGTGTGGTTGAATTGACAACTCAGCTGCTAATACTTAAGAGTATTCTTTGGCTCCCCTTGTGTCAAATCAATAAATTTGGGTTGAATATTTTACCCTCGAAAACTATTGTGATCCCCTACACTTGTGGGTTATCAGTATGCTATCACAATCCTATGGCCCCAAGTCAAGGAGGCTTCAACAAGAATTCAAACATATGCAAATAATGAAGCTATAACGGCAATCTGTGAAAACATGACAGTCTGTAGTAATCTGAATATTAACCATACTTCTATAACTCTAAAAATTCTAGAAAAATTAGGAAAAATCAAACATTTGTATAGAAAGACTTTCCAAAAAGTTTCAAATCCTTTCGACGCTCCAATAGAGAAATGTAAAGTTGTGCACTACAGCCAAAGTTTCTGTTTTTGCACCGCACTAACCAACAAGTAGTTTAATCATCCTAAAGGAAACTCTTGGCACATTATTTTTATAATACAATGGAATTGTACAAGGAGATTATTATTTTTGTTGAAAAGTTTCTGTAATTCAAGATTTGCAAAGTTTCCATGGGCATGAACAAAGTTCAAGGAGCTCCCACATTTCAACGGTGCTCGTCCTTCTTACTTTCACTTTTCTTTTTGAATTTTTTTAGGTTCCCCTCTTTATTTTTTTGATTTTAAACTTTATAAAATAACACAAGAGAAATAAATGACTCTCTAAAACTTCCGGGTTGTCTCCCTGGCAGCGCTTTCTTTAAAGCGATCAAGCTAGGCATATAGTGCTCAAGTAATGGATCCACCCGAATCCCAAGGTATATCAAAGCCAATTTTAATTAGCAATGATTTGGCATTTAGTAGTGAGCACAAAGTGATATGTGTCATGCAAAAACGAAGTCTAACTCTCTTCCTATGCATAGGCATGTCATACAAGAAAAATTCATGCACATCAAGTAAAGGCCAATGCATAGTATAAGCAGTTTCTTGCAATTTTATTATGTTGGAAACATAGAGAGGCGGAGATGTAGTTCCTCTCTCATAATAATTGCAAGTAGGTGCAGCAAGCACATGCATATTATATTCACCAAAAACATCATGTGCAACGGAAAAAGGAAACCCATCAATATAATCCTTAATAAGTGCAAACTTCTCCAGTATAGTGTAGTCGGGAGATTTCAAAAAGATAATAGGACTATCATGTGTGGGTGCAATAGCAACAATTTCATGTTTAACATAAGGGACTATAGCAAGTTCATCTCCATAAGCATCATTCATATTGGCATCTTGGCCACAAGCATAGCAAGCATCAAGTTCATCAAAAAGGGATATTTCAAACGAATCCAAGGGATCATAGCAATCATCCTTCGATAAGCACAAAGGGAAATTAAATAATGTATGAGTTGAAAAGTTACTCTCATTAGAAGGTGGGCACGGGTAGCTAATCCGCTCTTCCTCCTTTTTTTCTTCACTCTCCTCGTCATCTTTTTCATCTAATAAGCTCACAGTGTCATCAATTCCTTCTTCCATAGTTTCCTGCAAAATATTAGTCTCTTCTTGGATAGCGGAGACCTTCTCAATAAACGCATCAATATTGGCATTGTATTCATAATTCTCATAGCAATATTTCAATATAGCAAAAATTTCAGGCATATAAACATCATCATCAAAAGCTTCATACCTTTTAAACAAAGATTCAATTTCATAAGCACCCATAAAAGCAACGAATTCTTCTATTTGTTCCACATCATAATAATCATATATACCATTAGCATAAGATGCTAAGGTTTCATTATCATTAAATTTGCATGAAAACGGAAGGTGTGGAGCCTTCATCCTAGAGCAACAAGTATAATCATATCTCAAGCATAGTTGCTGAGCATACCAATGCAACATATGAATTTGGTCCCATAACAATTTCCCTTTATGAGTCAAGCGATAATCCCTAAAGTATTCACGTTGATCCAACGTTACTCCCATTATATAGTTGAATGGGGTTTTCTCAGGATTATCAAAGTAGTACATAATATCTTTCACATAATGAGCATCGAGGGTTTTATGAGCTTCCTCATCTCCATGAGTAGCAAGTACACCTAATATCTTTGGTATTTCGTGTTCCATATCCATAACTAAAGATAGAGAACAACTTAGAACATCAAATAAAAACTACTTAGTGATAAAGCAAATAAGCACACACGAGAATATTCACCCACGCTATTGTTCCCCGGCAACGGCACCAGAAAAAGGTCTTGATAACCCACAAGTGTAGGGGATCAGTTGTGGCCTCTTTCGATAAGTAAGAGTGTCGAACCCAACGAGGAGCTAAAGGTAGAACAAATATTCCCTCATGTTCTATCGACCACCGATACAACTCTACGCACGCTTGACGTTCGCTTTACCTAGAACAAGTATAAAACTCGAAGTACTTTGTAGGTGTAACGGGATAGGTTTGCAAGAATATAAAGAGCACATAAATAAAAACTAGGGGGTGTTTAGATAGAGAAGCAATAAAGTTAGTATAGCGAGTGTGAAAAAATGGTGGTAGGAGTTGCAAAATTGTCCCTAAGCAATTAACTACGTTACTAGACAAATAGCAAGTTTTATGTGGGAGAGGCCACTGCTAGCATGTCATCCCTGACTTGGAATTCTATGCACTTATGATTGGAACTATTAGCAAGCATCCGCAACTACTAACGTTCATTAAGGTAAAACCCAACCATAACATTAAGATATATTGGTCCCCCTTCAATCCCGTATGCATCAATTTCTATGCTAGGTTGAAGCTTCTGTCACTCTTGCCATCCAATACATAGTCCTATCAACATACAACTAACCCTATAGTGTGATCCACGCGCACGCTCATATGATGGGCACCAAAGGACATAAACATAACCACAAGCAAATTAAACCAATCATAGCAATTCACCAATTACCGTTAGGACAGCGAAAATCTACTCAGACATCATAGGATGGCAACACATCATTGGATAATAATATGAAGCATAAACCACCATGTTCAAGTAGAGGGTACAGCGGGTTGCGGGGGAGTAGACCGCTGTAGATAGATGGGGGAAGGTGATGAAGATGTTGGTGAAGATGACGGAGGTGTTGGTGTAGATCGCCATCACACGATGATGGCCCCGGTGGCACTCCAACGCCTCCGAAAGCGAGGGGGAGAGAGTCCCCCTTCTTCTTCTTCTTCCTTGACCTTCTCCCTAGGTGGGAGAAGGG
The DNA here is from genome assembly GCA_902687465.1 of Secale cereale. NCBI lineage: Eukaryota > Viridiplantae > Streptophyta > Magnoliopsida > Poales > Poaceae > Secale > Secale cereale. The sequence goes on along the minus strand of LR738714.1, from coordinate 522,032,612 downwards.
TTTCCCCTCTAGTCCACGACCTCCATGGCCGCGGAGGGGCGAGAGCCCCTCCGAGATTGGATATGTCTCTCTGTCTCTCTCTATTTCTGCGCTACCAGATTCTGGCCTTTCACCGTTTCTTATATTCCCGGAGATCCGTAACTCCGATTGGGCTGAATTTTGGACACGTTCTCTATCCGGATATTAGCTTTCTTGCGGAAAAAGAAGGGCACCAACCGCCTTACGGGGTGGCCACGAGGTCCCCTGCCTCGTGGCCCCCTCGGGCATTGTCTCGTGTTGATTCTTCTTCCCAAAATTCATAAATATTCCAAAAAAAATCTCCGTCCGTTTTTATCCCGTTTGGACTCCGTTTGATATGGATATTCTGCGAAACAAATAACATGCAACAAACAGGAACTGACACTGGGCACTGGATGAATATGTTAGTCCCAAAAATAGTATAAAAAGTTGGCAAAAGTATATGAAAGTTGTATAATATTGGCAATAAACAATCAAAAATTATAGATACGACGGAGACGTATCAGTATATGAAAGTTGTATTATATTGGCATGGAACAATCAAAAGTATATGAAAGTTGTATAACATTGGCATGGAACTTTTATTTCTGCACAAAAATAACACCATGGCAGTTCTGCTGATAACAGCGTCAGTCCGGATTAGTTTCAGTCAAATCATGTAAGTTAGAGTTCAAAACAAGGGCAAAAGTGTTTGGAAAAGTAGATACGTTGGATACGTATCAGGCATTTGGTAAATAGTCCATCACACATACAACTTTGCTCATTTTTTTGTTGTTTTTCCTTCTTGATTTCTATTTTATTTATATTTTGGAAATGTATGAAAATACTAAATTTAAGTTTGAAATATTTTCATCACATATTTAAAAGTTTTGATGCAATTTTAAGAAAAATGCACAACTTCTAGAAATTGTTGATAGCATTCAAAACAAATGTTCATGCCAATTTAAAATGTTCACGTGTTCAGAAAAATGTGAGAGTCAATTTCATAAAGTGTTATGCAATCTAATAAATATTCGTGTTGATAAAAAAAATGTGGTGGCAATACCTGGCATTGAAAAAAAGTACTTTTAAATGAATGTTGAAGCATTTAAAAAAATGTTCTGGACTTTTAATGAATTGTTTATATAATTTAAAAGACGTCATGTAATTCAAAATAAATGTTGATGGCATTCACAAAAATGTACGTGAAAGTTAAAAAATGTGGTCGTGACACTTAAGAAAATATGTTTATACTATATAAAAAAATATCCGTGTAGTCCTAATAAATGTTGCATTCCAATTAAAAAGTGTTCAATATCTATTTAGAAAGTATTTAACATGTATTCAAAAAATTGTTTAAAAATGTATTTTAAAAATGTTCAATGTACATAAAGAATGTTATGCGTTTATTGGAAATGGGGGCTTTCTCAGTTGTGCCATTAGTTCTGTCACACTACTAATTTTACCACTCCAAGTTTCAACTACTCATAAATGACATCCTCCCATTAAGCGTGTGCTTAGAAATGGCATGTGGTACCATTACCGCCCAGTGAAAGGCCATTGAACAGGGTGAAGTGACCAAAATACCCTAAAGCCCACTCGTGATCAACATTCACGAAAACGACGTGCTCGCGCGATGCGAGGTAGGCATAGGAGATTGTGTGGGAACCACTCCTCTTCTGAAGCTTCAATGGCATGTCGAAGAGAATCCCTTATAAGAAGATTTCAACTCTCCTTCACTCAAGGATAGACCTGGCCATGGGCAGCCCGGCCCGGCCCGACGCTGCTCCTGGGCCGGGCTCGGGCCTAGATATTCAGCCCGTTGGCCGGGCCGGGCCGGGCCTGGGCCCATCAAATTTGTGTTTTTCTGAAGGGGCCCGGCCCGAAGCCCGTCGGGCTTTTTGCGTGTTCGGGCCGGGCTCGGGCCTGGGTTTTTTGCACCGGGCTTTGGTAGGCCCAGTCCGAAGCCCGGCCCGGCCTGAGGTTTGGCCAGGTCTACTCCAGGAGTGGTACTAAAAACTTCCAACCATGTCATGACAACCCACATGGGCCTTTGAGAATTTTCACGAATTTTTTTAATTTATGGACCCTAGGCCCATCTATAATTCAACAAAAAGCACCAAGAGAGAGGGAGGTGAATTAGTGGGTGGGGCTGGTTGCAGCACCATTGAGAGCTCACGTGCGTTGGATGTGTTCCTCAGCAACATCATAGTGCATGTTGTAGCCATCCTGAAAATAGTACCCGACCTCACAAGTGTGGCAGAGCACGCACAGCGCCAACCCATCATAGTAGTCTAACTTGGCGCTGCCGTCAGCGGGTAAAACGTGGTATGGTGCCCGGTCCTATGTTGGATAGCACGATAAGAGAGAGAAGGGATGACAGCGTCGTACGTGAGATGGACGGGGCGCAAGAGAAGCGAGAGCGGGGAGGGAGATGACGTCTATCTCTATGGTTTGGACGGGTGGTAAAATTGGAAAAGGTTCAGAAACACGGAACGGATGACTAACGATGAATGAACAATGAGATCACGTGAATGGACAAGCACGGAGTCGCGGAAGTGGACACAGTTTATGGGCCGGTCGAAGGTGTGTGAAGCACTGCTACAGCTCGGTCTAATAACTGTTATACATAGGCAGCATGTGGGAAATTGGCTGTATACAGTGGACGCAAATTTGAGGTGAGCTAGGCTTGGTTTTAATCCAACAAATGCGCGCTGAGTTCAACCATTTTTCTTTTCTTGGGCAAGTCTATGTCTCGCCTTTAGCAAGACAGAAGTCGATCCCGTCAACCAGTAGTTGGCCGGGCCAGTAGCCATGTGGTTTCATCACACTGATGTCACGCATGATTCTTTTTTACTTTTCCATAATTATGTATATTTTAAAAAGAGTTTAGTAACATTTTTCAGAAGTGTTTTACATACATTAAAAAAATTCTTGTAGTGTGAAAAAGACGTTCACCCGACTTATAGAAATGTGTTCTAAACAACTTATAGTAACTGTTTGTACCATTAAATAAAGATGTGACATTTAAAAAACATTCGCACATTTACAAAAATGTTCTAAAATATAAAAAAATGATACCATTCAGAAATAATGTGTTACATTTTGAAAATGCTCAGGCATTTCAAAACTACTATGTTTGTGACATTTTTAAAAATGTTTATACAATGTTAAATAATGTTCACATAGTTTAAAAAAAAGTCTCAAGGTGTATTTGAAAATCTTTAACACTTATTTAAAAAAAATCAAAACACTTATTTGAAGAAATGTTAATCATGTATTTGAAAATATTAAACATATACAAAAGAACAAGAAAAAAGGAAGAAAATTGATATAAAAAATCCACCAGAAAAACTCATTCGCAATTGTATTACCACTGGCAGCGGGCGAGAAATGGTATTTGTCTTTTCTTAGCCGACTTTTTTTTTCTACTCCCTCCGTCCCACAAAAAAACGTCATACACTATGATGGGACGGTTGAAGTAGGTAATATGGGATCCTTGTCCGAAGCGCGGCTGGGTCGAGGATGAGTCCAACCCGATGGAGTTCACGCCTGCCCTGGCTATTTATTATGATCACTCCGACCCCCATAAGAAAACAAAAACGGCCCACAGCGAGGAGAGGAGAGGGAGGCTAGGGTTTGCTCGCCGAAAAAAGAGGGTTACGAAAACTATCCGACTCCAAGGTGAGGCGCGTGCCATAGTGAGAGAGATTGAGATGGATTCGATGCAGATGGATGCGGCGGCGACATGCAAGGATACGAAGCGGAAGAAAATGGTACCTAGGATTGGAAAGAAGGCAGAGGAACCGAGCGTGAGGAAGACGATCAAGGAAACGCGTCGCCGGGCGCCGCTAGTATACGAGGTCAAATTGCCTGTCATTGAACAACATCGCTTCGAGTTCAACAAATGGTGGATGCGAGTATGGGGCGATCTCATCGGTTCCATGGAGAATAAAAGTAAGTACACTACACCCTTCTTTATTTCCTTCTTCCTTTTAGATGGACATGTGTCTATTCTCACATGGAGGGAGGAGCTAGCAAGATAACTATAGTATGGTAGCAATCGAAACCTCATATGCGTAACTACATGTGATACAGTGCAGCGACTATACCCAGCGTGCGATTCACGGATGCTGCTTCCGGCATGGCCTCCTTCTGCCCCGTCACCACTCTGCAGCCCTTTGAAGTCAAAATCTCACCCATAGAGGACTCAGGTTTAACCTGGCCGCTGCATGTGTATGGTTATGTCGCCGCACGGGATTTGGTGGATTACAAGCGCAATATCATCTTTGAGCGAGAAAGGGATAACTGCCAGATCATCACTGACGAGGTTCGTGCCTTTGGCTTGCTAGCCCCTTGTCTATACATGATTACTCTTTGATTTGTTTTTCAGCTAAGCCTTACATTGTTTTATTATTAGTAGTACGTTGTTGATTAACCCAAGTAGCAAATAGCAAGTAGCAATCCACATATATCAACCCAGCCATATTACTTGCAAAATAAAAAGTTACACACTGCATATGTATATTTCGTAAGAACAAAACTGATAAGCCTGATGCCACCTCTGAGTTTTGCTTGGTTCAAACATCATCTTACCTCTTATAAGGTATGCAAGGGAATTGCACGGTAGGAACAACTCTGGCAAATGGAGACAGGAATGAATAATAACAATAGCTCATAGCTGAGCTATGAACAACATATGTGCCTGACATCATCAGTATTTTAAATACCTAAATCGCTTTGAGCTTGCATTTCGAATTTAGGCAAAATACAACTGACAATAAACCTGAATTCTATACATTAAGGTATTAGATTAATTTGCAGTTATGCTGATTAACTGTGTAATTAAAATGATTTTTTGGTTGGCTCAACTTAAATCGTGATATGTTAGATTAGAGGGTGTAGAGGTTAAGTGTATCCAGCTGGAATTTCACTTATATGGTTTGTACACCTACACGTGGAATTATCAAAAAGGTAACCAAATATATGAATCAAACCCATATCAATAAGTTGATGATCTCAGTTGGAGAAGTACATGCAAGACATACTTTTGGTTTGTGGAAATTACCAAGTTCTAAAATTTTATGGTGTTTATGTCTTCTATTCTAGAAATTCTTATCTGGGTATATATAGTCTCCATTCTTCTCTATGTCAACTTGATTACCTGATTCTTGACTCCACTCTTGGTAAGTCACTTTTGAGTCTATTGCATCCCTTGGCCTCTGTGAGACGTGCTCTGATTTTTGTATTTGACAGTTGTCTCTCTTGTGAAATTAAGCCTTGTTTGGAAGGAATTTATTGCCTCTTGTCGCATTCTGCTAAATCAGAAGTTAAATTTTCGTTTTTTCAAGCCACTGATGTCAATTTTAAGTTACTGTAATTAAATTCCCATTGTAAAACGAATCACATTTTTTTCTGGACATTTTGTTTCACGAACATAATATACTATTCCACCTTAGTCCTGTTAAGGTGTATAAGAGACAGTGGTATTTACTTGATTAATTTTCCGTGCAGTTTCCATACCTAGCACTGACTGGTCCTTCACGTGCTGTTGTGCTGATTGATCCTGTCTACTTTGAGATTGATCTCAAAGTGAAAGGAATCGGGCAATCTGAGGATCAAGATCTAATCTTCGTAGCCGATTCGTTCAATAATCCTCAGCCGTTTGAGTCAGCCCTATGCAAGCGTGTCTACACGGGCAAGATCAGCACAGTCGAGTTGACATTTGGCCAAATTAGCAAGTCAGTAGAGGCCGCAATCAGTATGAAAGTCGTCCATGGGTCATGGCCAGATGGTTTCCGTGGTTCTTTTGCTGCAAAAACTGCCAGTATAAATGACATGACAGTCGGGTTGCTTGAGACCGGTGATAATAATGAATTGCCTCTTGCTGATGATGGCACGATCAAGCTTCAACGCCATGTTGTTTGTGCTGAAATTAAAAACGGAGAGTATCTGGAAGTTTCTGTCAGTGCTTATGGTGTTGGTGGGCAACAATTAGATGACACTGTATATTTTACACCTCAAGAACGCGGTAGACTCAAAGGTACACTTACTGTTGATTCATGTGAGATTGAGGTCACTGTATCCTTATCATGCCGTTCTAGGAGGAATCTGACTTCACTGTTTACCCTGTCCAAGTTCTAATGAATCCAACAAAAGTGTTATTTCGTGTTAAGGTAATGACAATACATATTGTTGCATGTGTGGATGATCACTGGTACAGCCGCTGAACCAGCGAATTGGGCCATCAGCGTTTTTTATTAGATCAACTACTGCGATTTTATTAACAATCTTCTGGAGAGAGAAAAAAAGGACATGTGATTCCCTCTCCTGTTCCTTTTGCGTCTCGCTCTTCCGTCGTCCTCCCCCTCGAGTGGTTCCTGTGCATAGCGGAATCTGCAATATGGTAGAGGCATCCATCGGAAGGAAAGTAACCTGAAGGAAAGTAACCTGAATAACGTCAATTTTCCATGCAGCACTCGTTTTGCGGATAAGATCTGTTGGAATTTTTGCTAGTAGGCCTTTGGCCCAAAGCCCAACTAAAATTCTGAAATTCTCTTGGCCCATTCATGCATACATGTGAGTGGAGTGAGTGAGGCTAAAGTTTAGTCCCACCTCATGAAACGGGAAATACTATGTTATTTCCTCTTCTTATATTACTACTTTTCACTTTATTCATTGGATTCATAGGAATCTCTTTTGATAATGGAGGAATTGATAATGGAATAGCAGAGTTAACCATATTATCAAAGTGGTTAACTCCCTCAATAAACTTTACCCAGGAAAGTTCTAATTCTTTTGTATAAGTTGAGGCAGAGTTGCACCTCTTTATAAGGTGAGCTCTTCTACCACTTGTATGAGCATGAGAAGAGGAGACCTACACGCGCGCTCCTCCTCCTCGCTCGCCTCGTCACGACGTGCCGCGGGTTGCGGGATTGAGCCGAGCCGAGGCGCACGTTGTCTATATTTTTGTTGCTCGGGAAAATTAATGAGTCATTAATTAATAATTAACGGACGCGTTAATTACTGAACCGTTTCCGATTCTTTTGAATCGTGACGACTCGGACGTGGGGTTTATTCCCACGACCTACCCGGCCCGCACTATATAGTTAGGCAGATGTCTACCCTAGCCGACACTGCTTCGTATGGTTTCTCACCACCGTTCCAGATCATTGCGCCGCCAAGCAAGTCTTCTCCATCCCTCCTTTCGACGTGCACCGGGAGAAGAGACAGCAGGCCTCCGGAACCCCGCCTCTCGTGATCCTGTACGGGAGAGGGCGATCAGGTTTTTGGGGAGCGCACTCGCGCGACTGCTGGCAGCAACGACTTCGCGAACGACGACTTCTTCCCCGACCTCGGCAACCTCATCCTCGACGACATGGGCGACAACGTCAACGCCGGCGGTGCTGCTCCCGCTGCACCGTATGTGATTCTATCCTTCCTGTTCGAGATCGTGATAGAATTCATGTTTCTAGTATGTGCCCTAGATGTGATATGTTCATCTGCTATGCTAGTTCACATGATTAGTTTAATCTCTGTTGCTGCAGTCATGACTTATCTTCTGTTTATTCGGATTAAATCTCGTAGTAATTTGCTCATATTTCTAACAAGATCTGCCCGAATGTGGAGGGTCTGCTGCCAAAGAAACTACGGGTCGCACGAGTTCTTTCCGTGACAAACAATTGTGGTCCCAAATCTCAGTGGAGATAACCCATTACAGTTCTACGAATAAGGCCTCGAACTAGAACACCCCTCCCCTGGAAGATAGCTCTCCACACTTGAGAATGGTGAGAACCAAATTGTGCATGTAACTGTGTAAGAGGGCCGGGGGAAATATACTTAATTTAGAATCCTCCCACTGAGTGATTCAAATGCTTGCAAAGTTCTTCATGCCTGCCATGCCATCAAAGAAAGATTAAAGAGCTCAAAATCTCTGAAACCGACTTAGAACGAGGCATAACATCCCACGAGACCCACACAGGTTTCCATTTGCCCTGTTTGCTCCCACAAAGGCCACGGGGAAGCTGGTGTATACAGATATTGCATGTGCGGCTGATTTGATTGAAAAGTCTTCACCTGCATCAGGCATGGTTTTCTGAGAAGCATGATTTATGGAAATGAGCCCACGAGTCGATTGCGATCACTTGTTGCTTGATGCGCACACTAGCTGCACATATACATGACATATCTGCATGTTGCATACCTTTCGAAAGTGAGAACCCACTTGATCGCACTTTAACCCACATAAGGTTTACTGGATTGTTGGCTATCACCCACCAAAATGTTTTGGGATTAAGTGGGATGTGGTGGGACGCCCACTATCAGTCCCACCCGCAGCCTAAGTTTTCTCAATCCACACTTGAACTTTTTTCATAAATCCATCCTTGATGTACTTGAAAGCACCGTTTTTCGTTTTTGGATGAGTAGCATGAGCCAACATCTGCCTAGTAATTAACAATGTTCATAGATTCGGCTTTATTATTTGGAAAAAAGATTCCCGTCAGACCGCCGATTTACAGCACAATGTCCGCCGCCTCAGACGCGCACCACACGTCCCATGTGGGGCACATCACCGCTCATCCATTCACCTTCTTATCTTTATTGCTAACATGATTTTTGTTGCAAAAAAATTCTACAACATGAACTTGAAAAAAAATACATAAGCTTTCCACAATATGATATTTGTTATGAAAATTCTGTAATATGACCTTTGTTGCAAAAAAAAAAAAAAAATCTACATACATTTCCACAACATGACCTGTGTTGCAGACAAATTCTGCAACATAAACTCTGTTGCAAGAAAATTCTACAAACGTTTCCGCAACATGCAAAAAATAATTGCAACATAATCTTTGTTGCAAAAGTTAGAATGCCGGTTAGCCGCTAGATGACACTAGAGCTGGCGGCTAGCGCCCGGCCGATGGTAGCACAACCATATAGCACGGTGAGCCAACAAAGAACAGACATGTTGATTTCTCAAAAAAAAAAAAACAGACATGTTTTCAGAATACACGGTGCTCGAAACATGTAGAAAAATACAATAACATACTCCATACACATCTGGTGGAGCAATACAGATATCTCAGAATAATAATGTGATTTCCCCAATGATACATAGGAATCAGTTTTCCACCAATGATAAATAAGAATCATTTCCAGCACCAATGGAAGTTCATCTAGGCCTAATGACAGGAGAATAATGCGGTGCTGCTAAGCAGCATAATGAAACCGTTGAAGAACTGGACAACCAACCTCATCAAGCTCAGAGTGCGGCTTTCGGCGAGCTAATGACCGTCGCTTGACCAACAGATAGTCAATCAGACTTGCCCTCCTGTGCACCCACCTCCTGCAGATAGTGCTCAGCGTCCAAAGCAGCCATGCACCCTGTATATACCGACGAGTTAGTTGCTTGCCGCAGAATTATATGCTCAGCAGGAGCCACTCAGGTCAATTCCCAATAAATGGTACTCCCTCTGTTTCATAATTCTTGTCGTGGTTTTAGTCAACTACTAACAAGAGAAAAAGGGTTCAACTTATACAACCAATAGATCGACCAACATGAAATTCTGTCTAAAACACAAATTCTTAGTTAGAAAAGGAAACCATTGGCCATTGGAAATGATGCATAGCATTAGTAACATGTGTTTCCAGTGACAAATATAATAACACAAACCTCAGGTGGCAGATCCCATAGTTAGCAAAGGAGCAGAGAATCTATGATGTTTTAATGAAAAACTTTCTGTATGCGAATATTATTTACCACGTGCATTACCAGTACCATACAGTTTAATTACATCACAAACCTGAGGGTGAATGTGCTTACATGTGGTGACTGGTGAGGGTCCTAGGCTGACTAACAAATACTCCCCCCGTCCCATAATATAAGACGTTATTACAACCAATATAAATATAAGACGTTATTACAACCAATATAAATATACAACCAATATAACACATATTGGTTGTAATAACATCTTATATTATGGGACGGGGGGGTTACTTCTGAAATAGAACCTTACAATATTAACACAACAGTGCTAACTTGATTGGTTGAGTGCTACTACCATGGGATGACCATAACATTCTGTCCCTCTAAGGACTCTTCTGACATTAGTACATGAGTATTTCCCTTGTATCCCCAACGGGAAGCTTCAAAATAACACCAAGGGGAAATTACACCTAGTTCAGTAATTCCTCGGTCAGCTATGACTGGACACTGGTGGGATCATTTGTGATAGGTACTTCAGAAAACCCGGAACAGGGCATGTTTTGAGAGGAAACCAATGAAAATCCTGTTGAACTGATCTTACATGTGTCCTATCCTACAATGGGCAAGTTTACAATCTGGAGCTGAAGGGGAGACTTTGCTGGCTGGAGCAGCACCCCTGCAGGGGTATGTGCTGAAGATACGTGACAAGCATCAGGGGTAATCAGAATCAAGCTCCACTGCAGTTTGACTGCAACTCCTGAGAATGTGGCAAGAGCACCCATATTTTGCAGCCCTGATGGCTGTTGTAATAGATGTTCATGCAGTTTGGTGGAATTAGCTTAAATAATTTAGCATAGTTCCAGTTGACCTAGGTTTGATAAACCAGGCAGGAGGCAAAAACCTGAAACTTTTCATTCGTTCTGTTACATATTTTCTGCTTTCTTTTGGCTGTTGGACCCATGGTTTAGTCTGTTACTGCAAAGTAATGGAACCCTGCTACCAAGGTTACTCTTACGAAAAAAGGAAACTGATTCCCATTACGCTTGCTTGGAAACACTAAGGTGTCCCAAATAGTCAGCAGGTTTGGGCACCAACACATCCTAGAATGTAGCGAACTAAATTTTAGTAAAATGTCGGCAATATAAATAATCAAACTCATTTTTTTTACAAAGCGCAAACAGCACATTCTGTTGTCACTATAAAGACTAGTTGATACATTACTATATACACAAGCAAATAAGCAAATTGATCCCTAAGCATATGAAAATGTAGAGTTACTAATTTATAGATTACCATATGTATAAAGATTAATCACTATCAACACTTAAACAATCAATTCACATAGTGCTATAGTCATACCTGATCCAGCGGCAGTAATCGCCTGACGATACTTCTTATCCTGCACATCCCCGGCAGCAAAGACCCCCTCCACACTGGTATGTGTAGAGCCCGGCTTGGTGGCCACATACCCATCGGCATGGAGCTCGAGCTGCCCATTGAGAAACTTGGTGGCCGGCTCATGCCCGATGGCGAAGAAGAGCCCGGACACCTGAAGGTCAGAGACCTCACCAGTCACTAAGTTCTTGACCTTGACGCCAGCTAATGGGCCACCCCCTGCGCCGCCGTAGGCCTCGACGACCTCGGAGTCCCAGACAACCTGGATCTTAGGATTGGAGAGCGCCCTGGCCTGCATAATCTTGGAGGCGCGGAAGGTGTTGCGCCGGTGGATGATGTACACCTGGGACCCGTACTTGGTGAGGAAGTTGCCCTCCTCCATGGCGGAGTCGCCGCCGCCGATGACGGCGATGGGCTTGTTCCGGAAGATGGGCGCGGCGCCGTCGCAGACGGCGCAGGCAGAGATGCCGCGGTTCCAGTAGGTGTCGGACCCGGCGAAGTGGAGGCGGCGCGCGACGGCGCCCGTGGCGACGACGACGGTGTCGGCGAGGACGGTGGTGGCGTCTGAGACGACGCGGAAGGGGCGGGCGGAGAAGTCGACGTCGGTGACGGTCTCGGAGAGGATGTTGGTCCCGAAGCGGACGGACTGGGCGCGGCAGTTGTCCATGAGGTCGATGCCCATGATGCCGGTGGGGAAGCCCGGGAAGTTCTCGACGTCGGTGGTGGTGGTGAGCTGGCCCCCCGCGGCGATGTCGTTGGCCATCCAGCCCTCGAAGAGCACGGGCTTGAGCTCCGCGCGGGCCGCGTAGATGGCCGCCGTGTGCGCGGCCGGGCCGCTGCCGATGATGCACACGCGCGTGCGGAGCGGCGCCGCGGCGGATCCCTCCATGGCTGCTCGGCTTGGGGCGGCGGCGGCGGCGGCGGCGGTTCAGGGTTTCGGGGGGATTGAAATGACTACTCGAGTCGTAGGTCAATCTTACTAGTAGTACTGCGCGTGAGCCAACCGGCCAATCAATGAGCGCAGCGAGACGGTTAGACCAGCAATCGTGACGGCCCTCGTTTCGTGACTGACTGACTGGTCTGTGATACAGAGAACTGCGTTGCATTCTCTATGATCTTCTTTTCTTGCGAGAAGCATTTCCTGTAATTCACACTGCTGAGGGCTCCTTTGATTCAAAGGAATTTTATATGATTTTTGGAGGATTAAAATCCTTAGAATTCTTTTCTATGTTGGTCCTTTGATTTATAGGAGTGGATTCCATATGAATTTTTCCTATGGAATTTTTTGTACTACATTTCATAGGAAGTCTAACATCCACTCCAACCTCTTTTTATAATTTCTTTGTTTTTCCTGTGGCATCAAACATTCATTGCTAATCCTATATGATTCAAGTGGACATGCCACTCCAACCCTATACTTTTCCTATTCATACGTTTTTTAAATCCTACGAATCAAAGAGGGCCTGAATTTTTACATGCAATTTCTCCGTTGTTCTATAGAAAACTCATAAGCGCAAATATTTACATTAATGCACATACATTTGATTCTATCAACAAGTGTATGAACATTTTATTCCTATTAGCACATCTGAGGCCTCTCGCATTGCTCCACCTTGTCCATGTGCTAAACCTGTCATGTAGGCGAAAAATCAGATATGACAAGTTAATTAAGAGATGAGAGATGAGTGTGGTGACCTCAGGAAGAAACAAAGTCAACCGCGTGAACTTAGGCAAAACATTAAAATTAAAAGAGCCCACCAATGCGTGAAGAACTTTACTAGTTGCTAAATCATTAAATGAATGAAGCCTAGCTACTCCCTCCGGCTAGGTGAATAAGTCATCTTTATGAAAACCAAATAGTCCCAAAACGTATAGGCGTGGTGAATTAACTCTCGCGTTGTTTCTTATTTTTTTGACATAAATAAAGGAATCAACCAATAAGAGATGTAGGGTGTATACCAAACATGGTCAGTTCGTTGCATTCAATGACATTAATTAGCAAAAAAAACATTACGTTCTCTTGTTTTCCTCTCCACCTTGATCGCGGTGCACAACCTAAGATAACTTATTCACCTAGACAGAGGGAGTACAAGAAGCTAAACACCTATGCAATCTTGAGTACTCCCTCCGTCCAGGTGCATAGGGCGCCTAAGAGAATTCATAATTTCTAAGAATATAAGTCACTATTGTCAATTCACAAGAGGTGGTAATTAATTACGTGACCAATCATAGATAGCACACGACATATACGTCCACTGCATGCAAATAGCCAATCCATCTTCCTGTGCATGAAGCGAGCAATAAGTGTGTATGCATGCAATTCACCTATTAACAAGTGCGTTGGTTGGCTGTTATGTTAGGATGGCGTGCTAACTACTCATAAAATAGATCATTTAATTTTTCATCTCACCCAATCTCTACGCGCCTAAATCACTGTGCCCCTTCTTAGATGCCCTATGCACCTGGACGGAGGGAGTATATAGTCCCTCTGTCCGATGAAAATGTATGTTTGGGTTTTAAATTTGTCCATAAAAGAGTGTACTTCTATCTTCCCAATGCATTTTTAAGTAGTAAAAAAAATCTTCTTTCTCATCACACGGTAATCAAAACTGTTCTTTCTCAGTCTCCAACCACTGTGCCCAATACAAGGCCGATTCCTGTAGGAAATTGGAAAACAATGGTGTGTCGACAACTTGTTTTGGCAGCGGTAATGATTGTTCGGTGATATTGAGGCCCAACATAATCCTTTTTTTAGATGCTTTGTATTTCTAGTGAATTTTTATAATAAATCTGAGTCATTTTCATCAAAAAAAAAAGACTGCTTTGAAGACAAATCGGGCGATTGAGCTATAGATGATCTTGAGTAAGTATTAACAAAAGTTCTTTTCAACCCATCTGAACCATAGTCCATTCGTTCTCCCTAGGTGTGCATCCATAGATTTGACTTGTGAAGTGCAAAAAATTCTCTTACATTTGATTCCTCTATTTCCTCCTAAAATTATTTTTGACCACCCATAATCTTCAGCACTTTACGCATTATGTAGGATCTTTTATGAGTCTAGGTTATAGATAGTTATCATAACTAACTGATTTTAGCTAGCGAATGTTAAGTTGTAGTTATGGTTGCCTAAAACACAATACATATGCAAATTTAAGAGAAATGTGAGTGGAAAGACCGAAAGAAAATTGCATGAAAGAAAAAAAAGGCAGGGATAGATATCGCGAACACAACTATTCATTTCTGAGTTAGTTATTGGCGCAATCATACTCTTGACTGGACACAAAGTCCTAACACACATGTATGGAGGTCTCAGCCTTGACCACATATGTCTGCACCCTTCCAAAATTTTGGTCATGACCCCAAGATTGTCGAGTGCCGGTGGTACTGCTGCCTCTGCTCCGGTACCCCCTGAAGTTCCTGAAGTGCCGCCCTCCGGAGTTCAAGGGAGTCGCCCGGAAGGAGTGGTTGGAGTGCAAGTGCCGTCGGATGCTCCTGAGGCCGAAGCCCTCGTGGGCTCTTCGCGTCGTCCTGAGGGGGGTGTTGGTTGGAGGGCGCCTCGCCGGGAGGCACCTTGGTTGCGCCCGATGTTGCCGACCGCTTCCGGGGCTTCGGCCTGCTCCGGCCAAATTTCGAAGTTCTCCGCAAGAGGGGGAGGGTCCCTGGCGATGGTGACGCTGCTCCCCGACCGCTGAAGCTGAGGAAGTTCATCACCATAAAGGAGTGAGTAGCTTGCCCTTGTGACCTCATGTGTGTTGCCTTCCTTCCTGACCATGATTCCTCAAGGTCCCGCTTGTCAAGACTACGACGCTTACTGAGGAGCGTGCCCCTGCGGGCCCGAGCCCTTCGCCTGCCCGGGACGCCCTTGATCGATGCGCCTCCCTAGCCGTGAGGCCGCCCACGAGGCCGAGCGCACCAGCTTGGCGCCTCGACCCCGCATTCTTGTTGTTCCTTCGCCGCGACCCCGCCTGGGGGCTGGGGAGTGTGCCAAGGGCTCCCCCCATGGTCGTCAAACGCGCCGAGGCCACTTCGGCTCTAGCGTCTTCTTCAGGCGGTGGGTCCCAGCCCCTATAGGCCCCGGCCGAGGCCCGAGAGATACCTGGGGCGGAGGAGATTCAGGTTCCGCCTTCGGGGGGAGACGGGTCTCCTCAGACTTCTTCAACTGCTCCTGGTGCCGAGGATGGCCCTGGTCTCCTGCTCGAGTCGGTGCGCAGGCGCGGAGCTGCCCGCCGTGAGCTTCTCCGGGAGGCGGCGGACGCGTTGGGCCGGCTTGGGAGGGAGCTTGATGGGGCTGACGCTTGTCTTGAGGCTGAAGGTCTTCAACTACTGGACGAGTGGCGCTGGCTAAGGGTGGCCATCAACCTCGGGCGCCTCCAGCATGAGAGTGCCAGCGCGAAGGCAGACACGTCCCACGCCGCCTCGCGAGAGGCCTGTGCCCAAGCCATGGAGGAGGCCCGGGAAGTTGATGTCTCTCGTGAGGCCGCGAAGAGGCACCTCCTGGAGCTTCAGGTCTTGAACGCCGACTTGGAGGACCGCGCTGAGGTGCGTAGGGCCGCCCTGGCATCGATGCGGGGGATGCCCCTTGAGGAGGCGGAGGTATTGAGGCGCGAGGAGGTGCTGATGCTGGAGGCCACAGAGCGCAGCCTAAAGCTTGAGCAGCTGGAGGCGAGAGAGCGCCATGTGACCCTGGCTGAGGACGCCGTCTCCGCTCGCGAGTCCAGGGTCCGGGAGGAAATCAACCGGAGGGTGGCGAAGGCCCGCGCGGACCTCGCCGAGGGGTATAACTTGAAGTTGGAGTTCCAGCGAGCGGAGGCCGACGGGAGGACTGCCGCCCTCAGGACGAGGCTAAGAGAGCTAGAGCTGCGTGAGCGGACCGCTACGGCAGCCCAGTCTTCTGCCCAAGCCGAGTTGGCCTCCGCGCAGGCAGAGCTGGCCTCGCTCCGGAGACGGGTTGATGAGGCCGCGGTCCATGCACGACAGCGCGAGGACAAGGATGACTGTCGACTTGTGCTGGAGCATGAGCATGGACCCATGCTGCGGACCCTTCGGTCGAGGGCGAACTAGGCGCTCGGAGCCATATGTGATGAGAACTTCCCTGACCCGCACGTGGAGGACTACGTCGGTCATCTTATTTTCTTCACCGAGATCATGACGCGCCTGGAGAACCGGGCCGTGAGGGCCCGCCGCCTTGTTGAGGAGAAAAGCTGGGGCCTTTTGGGCCGTGCGTTCTCGCGGGTCTTCAGCTACCTCCAGAGCATTGATCCTGATTTTGACTTCGATGCTGCCATCGCCCCCGTGCCCGGAACTATCCGAGACAACCTGGCGCACTGGGTGGACGACCGTGTGGATGCCCTAGTCCAAGCCTTCGCCACCGATGATGATGATGTCGTGGTTGTTGGGGATCGTAGCAGAAAATCAAAAATTTTCCTATGCATCACCAAGATCTATCTATGGAGTAATCTAGCAACGAGCATAAAGGAGAGTGGAGTGCATCTACATACCCTTGTAGATCGCGATGCGGAAGCGTTGCAAGAACGCGGATGAAGGAGTCATACTCGCTGCGATTCAGATCGTGGTTGATTCCGATCTAAGCGCCGAACAACGGCGCCTCCGCGTTCAACACACGTGCAGCCCGATGACGTCTCCCACGCCTTGATCCTGTAAGGAGAGAGGGAGAGGTTGGGGAAGCCTCCTTCCAGCAGCAGCACGACGGCGTGGTGGTGGTGGAGGAGCGCGGGAATCTTGCAGGGCTTCGCCAAGCACCGCGGGAGAGGAGAAGGACTTGGGAGAGGGGGAGGGTTGCGCCAGAACTTGTGGTGCGGCTGCCCTCCTACCCCCCACATATATATAGGGGCAAGGGAGAGGGGGGCCGGCCCCCTCAGATCCAATCTGAGGAGGGGGCGGCGGCCAGGTGGGTTGCCTTGCCCCCCAAGGCAAGGGTGGCGCCCCCCTTAGGGTCCCCCCCCCCACAACCCTAGACGCATGGGCCCTAGGGGGGAGGCGCCCAGCCCACTAAGGGGCTGGTCCCTCTCCACATATAGCCCATAGGGCCCTCCGGGGCAGGTGAACCCTCCCGGTGGACCCCCGGAACCCCTTCGGTGGTCCCGGTACAATACCGGTAACCCCCCGAATTATTCCGGTGACCGTATGATGAATTCCCATATATAAATCTTTACCTCCGGACCATTCCGGAACTCCTCGTGACGTCCCGGATCTCATCCGGAACTCCGAACAACATTCGGTAACCGCATACATACTTTCCCTATAACCCTAGCGTCATCGAACCTTAAGTGTGTAGACCCTACGGGCTCGGGAACCATGTAGACATGACCGAGACAACTCTCCGGCCAATTACCAACAGCGGGATATGGATACCCATGTTGGTTCCCACATGTTCCACGATGATCTCATCGAATGAACCACGATGTCAAGGATTCAATCAATCCCATATACAATTCCCTTTGTCTATCGGCATAGCACTTGCCCGAGATTCGATCGTCGGTATACCGATACCTCGTTCAATCTCGTTACCGGCAAGTCTCTTTACTCGTTCCGTAACACATCATCCCGTGATCAACTCCTTGATCACATATTGTGCACATTATGATGATGTCCTACCGAGTGGGCCTAGAGATACCTCTCCGTCATACGGAGTGACAAATCCCAGTCTCGATTCGTGCCAACCCAACAAACACTTTCGGAGATACCTGTAGTGCACCTTTATAGCCACCCAGTTACGTTGTGACGTTTGGTACACCCAAAGCATTTCTACGGTATCTGGGAGTTGCACAATCTCATGGTCTAAGGAAAAGATACTTGACATATAGAAAAGCATTAGCATACGAACTACACGATCTGTGCTAGGCTTAGGATTGGGTCTTGTCCATCACATCATTCTCCTAATGATGTGATCCCGTTATCAACGACATCCAATGTCCATGGTCAGGAAACCGTAACCATCTATTGATCAACGAGCTAGTCATCTAGAGGCTTACTAGGGACATGGTCTTTGTCTATGTATCCACACATGTATCTGAGTTTCCTATCAATACAATTCTAGCATGGATAATAAACAATTATCATGAACAAGGAAATATAATAATAACCAATTTATTATTGCCTCTAGGGCATATTTCCAACAGTCTCCCACTTGCACTAGAGTCAATAATCTAGTTCACATCGCCATGTGATTAACACTCATAGGTCACATCGCCATGTGACCAACATCCAAAGAGTTTACTAGAGTCAGTAATCTAGTTCACATCAATATGTGATTAACACTCGATGAGTTCTGGGTTTGACCATGTTATGCTTGTGAGAGAGGTTGTAGTCAACGGGTCTGCAAACATTCAGATCCCTATGTACTTCGCAAAACTTTTATGTCATATCGTAGATGCTGCTACCATGTTCCACTTGGAGCTATTCCAAACTGTTGCTCCATTATACGTATCCAGTATCTCTACTCAGAGTTATCCTGATAGGTGTTAAGCTTGCATCGACGTAACTCTTTACGTCGAACTCTTTATCACCTCCACAACCGAGAAACATTTCCTTATTCCTCTAAGGATAATTTTGACCACTATCTAGTGATCCACTCCTGGATCACCTTTGTACCCTCTTGCCAGACATGTGGCAAGGCACACATCAGGTGCGGTACTCATCATGGCATCCCGTATATAGCATATGACAAAAGCATAGGGGACGACCTTCGTCCTTCCTCTTTCTTCTGCCGTGGTCAAGCTTTGAGTCTCACTCAACTTCACACCTTACAACTCAGGCAAGAACTCCTTCTTTGACTGATCTATTTTGAACTCCTTCAAAATTATGTTAAAGGTGTGTGTTCCTTTTGAAAGTATCATCAGGCGTCTTGATCTATCTCTATAGATCTTGATGCCCAATTATGTAAGCAACTTTATCCAGGTCTTCCTTTGAAAAACTCCTTTCAAACAACCCTTTACGCTTTCCAGAAATTCTACATCATTTCGGATCAACAATATGTCATTCACATATACTTATCAGAAATGGTGTAGTGCTCCCACTCACTTTATTGTAAATACAAGTTTCTAACAAACTTTGTATACCCAAAAACTTTGATCACTCCATCAAAGCGTATATTCCAACTCCGAGATGCTTGTTCCAGTCCATGGAAAGCTCGCTGGAGCTAGCATACCTTTTAGCATCCTTAGGATCAACAAAACCTTTCTGATTGTATCACATACAACCTTTCCTTACGAAAACTGGTAAGGAAACTTGTTTTGACATCCATCAGCCATATTTCATAAATGCAGCTAATGCTAACATGATTCCGACGGACTTAAGCATCGCTACGGGTGAGAAAATCTCATCGTAGTCAACTCCTTGAACTTGTGAAAAAACTTTTCGCCACAAATCGAGCTTTATAGACGGTGACATTACCGTCCACGTCCGTCTTCTTCTTAGAGATCCATTTATCTCAATTTCTTGCCGATCATCGGGCAAGTCCACCAAAGTCCATACTTTGTTTTGCTACATGGATCCTATCTCGGATTTCTCGGCTTCTAACCATTTGTCGGAATATGGGCCCACCATCGCTTCTCCATAGTTTGTAGGTTTATTGTTGTCCAATAACATGACCTTTAAGATAGGATCACCGTACCACTCAGGAGTAGTCCATATCCTTGTCGACCTACGAGGTTCGATAGCAACTTGATCTGAAGCTTCATGATCTCTATCATTAGTTTCCTCTTCAACAGTCGTAGGTTCCACAGAAACATCTTTCTGTGTTGCACTACTTTCCGGTTGAAGTGAGGGTTCGACAACCTCATCAAGTTCTATCTTCCTCCCACTCAATTCTTTCGAGAGAAACTCCTTCTCGAGAAAGGACCCGTTCTTAGAGACAAACATTTTTGCCCTTGGATCTGAGATAGAAGGTATACCTGATGGCTTCTCGCCCCTCGTTGGTTACCCCAAGTGGAAGGTTTGAGATGTAGCGTAGCGGTAGTTTTCCCTTGGCAAAGATACCAAGGATCGAATCCCGTGAGACTCCGAGGGTCGACAAGAAGGTGTCAAGGGCGCCAGAAACTTCCGCTTGACAGGACCTGCACACAGATACAAATAAATTTGCTCCCAACGAGTACAGAGAGGTTGTCAATCCCTCCGGCCTTGTCGTTTACAAAGGATCAAACGCAAGAGATAATAGTGATAGGTATTACTGCAACTAGGAAATAAGAACAGGAAATAAATAGCGGGTGTGATCAGTGATGGTAATATGGACCGGGGTCCCATGATGCTCACTAGTGATGTCTCTCTCCCAAAAGACGATAAAACAGCTAAGCGAGGTAAACAAATTACAGTTGGGCAATTGACAGGATTATGTGCGCAAGCCAATGCTAACTATGCTGCAAAGAAAGGTAGAGGCTCAAAAGCATGGGCGGTACGCCAAGGCAAGTAGACCGAAATCCATCTGCATCTACTACTAATCATCCACCTTGAGATATCTATCCAGAACATCTCGCTGGTATTAAGTTGCGAGTCCCACCCATAGTGTAAACTCAAAGCAACAGACAACTGCATTAAAAGAACTTTGCGTAAAGTAAACAATCCTTGCACCCGCAAGTACAAGCACCGTTGTTTTCCCCCTTGTGGCAACAACACATCCCCTAGACTCATGTTTCTGTCACTCAAGCTAGTCATCGAGGGGCATGAACCCACAATCAAGCATAACGTTCCCTCTTGGAGTTACTACCTACTACTTGGCCAAAGCAATAAACAGCAACGGAGAACATGCAAGAATTACTCAAGAACATAAATATAAAAGAGGTGAATCAAATATATTACTCACACACAATCTGAACATAATCTCATAATCCATCAGATCCCAGCAAACTCAACATAGCAACAGCATAAGGATTACATATGTGCCTCGATCATGTAGGGCAGCTCACGAGGTCTAATCGGTGAAGAACAAAGAGGGGAGGAGAACATCACATAGCTACTGGTCATGGACCCATGGTCCAAGGGAGACTACTCACGGCTCATCCGGGAAGCGTCCATGGTGGTGGAGAAGCTCCCGGTGGGGTTCTCCCCTCCGGTAGGGTGCCGGAAAGAGTTCTCCTGGTGCTCCCGATCTTGGAAGCGCGGCGGCGGCGGAACAGAGATGAGATCGCGAAAAAGGGTTCCGTCCTCGAGGGTTTCGGGACGCGGTGTAAATATATGCCAAAGGAGGGCACCAGAGGCGGTCGGGGGGGCCCAGGCCCCCCCCCCCCGGCGCGGCCAGGAGGGGGGCCGCCCCCACAGGGCGCCTGGAGCCCCTTTGGCCCCCCTCTGGCCCTACTTCTGTCATATGGAAGCTTCTAGAGCGCTGATTTTTTATA
The DNA here is from genome assembly GCA_902687465.1 of Secale cereale. Taxonomy (NCBI): domain Eukaryota; kingdom Viridiplantae; phylum Streptophyta; class Magnoliopsida; order Poales; family Poaceae; genus Secale; species Secale cereale. The sequence goes on along the minus strand of LR738714.1, from coordinate 522,011,161 downwards.
TATTTTTCCCGGATTTTTTCTGGCAATTTAAGTAATGGGAAAACATGAAATACAAAAATAGCAGAAAACAGAAACTGGCACTGGGGTGCACTGAGTTAATAGGTTAGTCCAAATATGATCAAAAGTGTATGGAAGTGCATAAATATCATAGCAATATCACACAAAAGAGGCATGGAGCAAGCAGAAATTATAGATACGTTTTGGACGTATCAACATCCCCAAGCTTAATTCCTGCTCGTCCTCGAGTAGGTAAATGATAACAAGCATAATTTCTGTGGTGACATGCTATTAACCATATAAGAACTTTTAAGTAAAGCAATCAAGGCATGTAATCCAATTCAAGTCATAACAAGCAAGAGTCTATATTAGCATTGTAACAAGTAACATAAGAACATAAAGGTGCAAGAGCTCTCGCTGTCCGTGACTCGAATGTCTCCAAATGGTGTTTGCATGCAAGAAAGGGGATAGGGATATATGAGAGTAAAACATAGTTTTTATATTGTTGAGAACTTAATCTACTAAAGTTTCACACTTGGTCTTCTTTGGAATCTTATCTTGACTCATCCTCAGACCGTCAGCCAGGTACAAGTCAAAATGATCCACTCCCTTTTGATATTTTGAGCACTCATGCAATGGATGAGCGTAAGCAAGAAAGTCGACACTTAGGATGGCAAAGAGAAAAATGATAGAGGGGGAAGACAAAAAAGGTGTGAAAGGCTCACATCAATGAGGACAATCATCGGCGAGAGAAAGCCAAATGATAGATATGATGCGAGGAGTAGGGATTGCCATGCAACGGATGCACATATGAGCTAAGGTAAGCTCTCCAATGGAACTAGTGGGGGTGCATCCAACTTGCTTGCTCAAGAAGACCTAGAGCTCTTTTGAGGAGGCTCATCATTGGAATATACAAGCCAAGTTCTATAGTGTAAAGGTCCCCACATAGCTATATGCATAAATGATAATCTCTATGGAGTACAAAGTATAAGATGGAGTACTGTAGGATCGAAAGTATGTCTAGAGGGGGGGTGATTAGACTACTTGACAATATAAAAAATCTGCCTTTTGATCATGCAAAGTTTTTGGCAGTTTCACAATTAAGATCAATTCAAGTATCACCCTACACATGCAATTCTAGAGTATAAGCAGCGGAAAGTAAATTGCACATGTAGTAAAGAGAGGTGGAGAAGATCAAACGCAGTTTGGAGACACGGAGATTTTTGTCGTGGTTCCGATAGGTGGTGCTATCGTACATCCACGTTGATGGAGACTTCAACCCACGGAGGGTAACGGCTGCGCGAGTCCACGGAGGGCTCCACCCACGAAGGGTCCATGAAGAAGCAACCTTGTCTATTCCATCATGGCCTACGCCCACGGAGGACTAGCCTTACTCGGGGTAGATCTTCACGAAGTAGGCGATCTCCTTGCCCTTACAAACTTCTTGGTTCAACTCCACATCTCAAAGACGGAGGCTCCCAAGCGACACCTAACCAATCTAGGAGGCACCACCCTCCAAAAGGTAATAGATGTTGTTGATGATGATGAACTCCTTGCTCTTGTGCTTCAAATGATAATCTCCCCAACACTCAACTCTCCTCACTGATATGGCTGTGGTGGAAGAAAGGATTGAGTGGAAAGCAACTTGGAAAGGCTAGAAATCAAGTTTCATATGGTAGGAATGGAATGACTTGATCTCAACACAAGGGTAGGTAGTTCTCTTCCCAGAAAGTGTATGGTAGGAGTGGTAGACTTTCTGATGGCTCTCTCCACGAATGAAGAGGGGGTGGAGGGGTATATATAGCCTCCACACAAAATCCAACCGTTACACACATAATTGAGCAATCTCGGTGAGACCGAAGTGAAAACTCGGTCAGACCGAAAGTTCAAATATAGTGAACGTTGGGGTTTTCGATGGGACCGAAAATACCATCTCGGTGTGTCCGATATGAGTCAAAGGTAGGAACTTGCCAGAATCGGTGGGACCGAAATCAACAACTCGGATATTCCGAAATGATGACAAACGGTTACAGAAGGTTGGCAGTCCAGTTTCGGTGAGACCAAACTCAAAATCGGATGGACCGAAATATTAGGGTTTGGAAGAATAGCTGAGGTGGTTCATCTCGGTGGGACTGAGTTGGAGAAATCGGTATGTCCGAGATTACTTATGAGTGTGTTAAATAGTGAAAGTTGCTGATAGTTGAGGGAGCTAAATCACTAAGCACTTGAGCAACCAGATCATCAACACAACCTCATCCCCTTTTAATAGTATTGGCTTTTCCTATGGACTCAATGTGATCTTTGATCACTAAACCAAAAATAGAGTCTTGAGCTTTTGCCAATGCTTGTCTTAGCATTTTGAGGGGTCCACTTCTTCAGACATTTCCATACCCATATCATCGAACTTCTCTGAAATGATTCTCAAGTAAATATTAGTTCAATGATATATATGTTGTTATTAATTACCAAAACCACCCGGGGATTAGTTGCACTTTCAATCTCCCCCTTTTTGGTAATTGATGACAACATATAGATCAAAGCTTCGACAAAAGATATAATCAATGAATAATATCGTTGCTTTGAGAAGTATGTGATAAACAAGAGCTCCCCCTAAATTTGTGCATTATTTAAAATTTGCGTTTGAATGCAAATGCACAACCGATTAGGATTATGGATCACTCTTCCATGTCACATACATCTTGGTGGAGCGCACAAAATGATAAGAATGAATAACATGCACTCAATCACCAAGACAAGAGTAAATAGCCATACAATAAGGAATAGCATATGATAAGCATTAAGCACACATTAAAGCATAGTATGACCAGGCACTCATTAAGGTAGCATCAAACGAAGTAGCAAGCACACTGAAAGTATCGAAAGACCGAAAGAAACCAATGTATCTCAGAGAAAACCGGCAAAAGAACGAAAGAGCACTCTCTCTCTCGAAGCCCTATGATCTATACAATTTCTCCCCCTTTGGCAACAAGTTACCAAAAAGTTCGAAAAGGTATAGAGCTAAGCGTCACTGCGGGCTCTGCTGGCGGCTCCCATCTGGGTAGATGTCGGAGTAGAAATGACTACATCGGCGAAGACTTCTGCCGATGTCTGCGCTGGAGGAGTGGATGCTGGAGCTGGAGTAACTGCTGGAGCTGTAGCTGGTGCTGAAGTGGTAGCCCTGGAGTCAGTCACTGGAATAGCTGCAGATCGGGATCCTCTGGGAACCTGAGCAGTCTGGCGATGAGAGTCCTGGACTAGATCGTCCTGCATGAGCTCTGCTCTCTCCTGCCTTGCTTCCTCCATGTCTGCCTCAAGCTTGTTGACGGACACCTGAATCTCAGTCAGCTTCACGTCCAGAGCGTGGATCTTGTCCTCAACAATCCTCTCTAGGCTTTCCTGAGATTGCTCAATGCTGGCCAGGCGTTGTTCAATCCTCTGGGTAGCTTCAAGAATCTGCTCTCCGAAGCTCTTTGGCTTAGCTGCTGCTGCTGCTGCCTCTTTGTCAGCTTTGGCTTTCTTCGCAGCTTCAATTTTGGCTTGTCCTTCAACTGAGGTTGGATCCTCCTCATCCATCACAACTACGTTATCCTCATGCTCTGGCTGCAGTGGCAAGTGCTTCCTATCCAACATGAATTTGCCCGTGCCAAACTTGGCATTGATGAGCATCTGAATCTGCGGGGCAAATCCACACGACCTCTTCTGGTCAGCTGCAGTCCTCTTAATGGTCTCTACCATTAAGTCCATCACCTTGAAAGGTGCCTTCTCATCGAGAATGTGCAGCATGTCAATAGAATAGCCTCGAATCATGCGGTGGTCTCCAGACTTGGGCATCAAGGTATGCCTCAAAATAGTGTTTGTGGTGGTCAGACCTGCCTGGAGATAGTACACTGAGCCAAGCTTCCACCCTTCCAAATCAGCAGCAGGGATCTCCTTGTACATGTTCTTCATAGAATCATGGCTCTTCTTAGGAATCCCATAGACATCAATGTCGTCCTCTCTCTGCACTGGAGCATTCAGAAGTTCTGCCCATTCTTCAACAGACGAAGAAAACCTCTGACCTTCAGTCATCCAGGTGATCTTGCCATCAGGATAGAAGTGGGCTGTGGCGTAGAACTGCATGATCATCTCGTCATTCCAAGTTGTCAGTTCCTGACCCACGAACTCAGCAACTCCACATGCAGTGAAGCTCTCATGCACATGGGGAAAGAAGTCTCGGTGCTCTTCACTGTCAATGTGCTTCCAGTCAACATACCTGGTGTCAGCAACAATAGGCTTCTTATCCATCAGCACGGTCTCATAGAAGTCCTGCTGCTCTCTGGTGTGGAATCTGGGGTCCACAGCAGTCCTTCTCCTCACGGCATATGGATCAGACTGTCTCCATAGCCTGAGACCTTTATCCTTCCTTGCCTTCATGTCCTCAGCTTGAGGATGAGCATCATTGTGGAGTGGCAACTTAGGACGGAGCTTAAGCAACACATGCTCTTCATCTGACTCAGACGGTGGCATCTCACCTTTGTTCTTCTCAGAAGCTGGAATGCTCCTGGTTGTCCTCTTGGGCTTGGCTGGAGCTGCCTTGGCTTGGGCAGGCTTCTTGGGCTTAGAAGTGGCTTGAGCCCTAATAGCATCACCCATGAACTTAGCCTTCTAAGGAGGAGGCTGGGGTGCATCTTCTTCTTCTTCTTCAGCAGCTGCATCAACTTGAGGTTCAGCATATACTACCCTCTTTCTCTTGGAAGTTTTCTTCACCTTACTTGGAGCTGGCTCTTCCAAGTTTAGCTTCTTTGCAACAGCTGACTGCTTTACCTTGCTTGTGCCTTTCCTCGACTGCTGCCCTTGGTGCTCTTTGGCAACAACATTCCTCTTAGGCTTGGAGGTAACTTCCTCAGCAACAAAGTCAGAGTCCTCATCATCAGAATTTCTCTTCTTCCTGGTTCTGGTGGCTGCAGGAGGCAAACCGCTGGGGGTGCTCCTCTCACCATCATCACTGGAACTGCTAGCCTCAGGACTAGTATCAGCCTCTGGAATCTCTGCAAACGGTGATTCAGACCTGTTCTGGCTGTCACTGACATCTGACATGGCTGACAACCTGTGAAAAGATAAGGTATATGCAGAGTAGAAGAGTTATCACAACTGCAGAGGTTTTTGCAAAAAAATGAGTTCAAATCTTAGTTTTGAGTTTTCACAGAATGCATTTCGGTCAAACCGATTTTCAGTTTCGGTGAATCCGAAGTGTATACAGAGGCCTACACACCACTTTCGGTCAGACCGAAATGGGTTTCGGTCCTACCGAAACACTAGGGTTTCACTGAGACTCTACATCAGTCACACCGATTTGCACGAATCGGTTAGACCGAACGGTGCAGTGCAATGGCCAGAGGCCAAATCGGTCATTCCGAGTTTTCAGAATCGGCTTCACCGAGATGTGTTCCGTGGAAACCTAAACCTAAGAATTTCGCTCGAAACTAAAGGATCTGATCTGATGTTTAGGGAATATCTCAAACGTGGATAGATTCATGGCAAACCAATCGTGCAAGAATCAGATGGGGAGCACGAAAGGGATCGGGACTCACCCTAACTTGGTGGAGTCCCTCTACGGCGGCAACGGCGCGGAGAGGATTACCGTTGACGGCGGCGGAGACCTGCGGCGAGGGCGCACAGGCGACGACGGCGACGATCCGAAGACCAGGGCGACGGCAGCAGGGGACTTGAGGGCGAAACGGTTTGAAGAATTAAATCGCGCGCAGCCCTCAGGTATATATATCCCCATACTGTCGGTGGGACCGAGTTGAAAAACTCGGTGTCTCCGAAATGTATAACTGCTGTGCAGTTACGCATATCGGTCAGACCGAGATTTTGAACTCGGTTTCACCGAGATGAAACCTAGATCAGTCTAAGCGTTTCGGTTGGACCGAGATGGAGAAGTCGGTCAGACCGAAATGGACTTAGAAGGTTTTGGAAGTCAGCCTTAGACGGATCGGTGGCTCCGAGTGCTCCTCACTCGGAGGGTCCGAAAATGACTTGTTCAAAGTTGTGATATGAGCATGAATAGAATTTGAGACAAGAAAGCATAGATAGCTAGGGAAGGTGCTTAGGCATTCTTGTCCATCCATTTGGCCAGAAAAGTCAAACAATCAAAACAACAAATGGATGTCCTTGAATGGATGAAATCATGCATTCAACATGCTCACACAATAATATAGCAACTGAAATATGTGTCAAACATGCACAACCAAGATTCTAGCTACTAGCACACAATTTGTCGATGACTAGGTCATCTATATATGAGTATTTTGACTTAGGAGCCACATGAGAACATTTGATCATAGGTCATACTCATCGTTTAAGCACAAGTGGGGTTACCACTTTTACATAAAGCATTTATGTGTTCACATCATTTGGAGATGCTTTAGCTCAATTTTTAGAGCAAAGCTCCCCCTAGATGTGAGAACCCCTTTTAAAGGGTCAAACTAACCTTGGGTTGTCGTAGAAGACTTCATGTAGATGTTGAAGATGTGGATGCTCAATGTTGATGTAGATCATCAAGAGTTGGGAGCTATCCTTTGGATTAGGGCACTTTCAATACCTACATGGGTTAGTCCCACAAGGAACAAACAGGAATATCCATAGACATAGATTGAAGTACACAAAAGATGATGTCCATGAAAGCAATGATTACCTTGTCCCTTGACTTACCAACAAGAGGGTTTGTGACTCCATGAACTAGTGCATGATGTGGAAGTTGATTGCACAAGTTCTTGCCAAAATGAATATGAGTGAAGTTTGTTGGCGGAGTCACCCTCAAGAACCTTCTAGTTCTTCTTCTTTGGGATCCACATCATCTTGATGGGAATCCTTGGGGTTGTAGTTGAGCTTGACGAAGTAGAACTTGATGTGTCCTTGGGAACCCACTTGACCATGGCTTGAGGTGCTTCAATGAATGCATCAATCTCCTCTTGAAGCTTGTCCTTGGCCTTTAGCTTGTGGTCTTGTGGTGGAAGGTCATCTTGAGCTTGTTCCACATTGGAAGAAGTAGGATCATACTTCTCCTTTTGTGAAACAAACTGTGGAGTAGGGTATTGACCTTCTTCCCACTCAACACCTTCGGCGTTGAACATTCGCTCAAAACCAATCCCTTGATTCTTCCGGTGCCTTCCTTGTTTGCGAACAATCTCCTCAAAGTTCTTGCTTCCGGCAAGACTCTTGTAGACACCTTTCTCTATGATTTCCTTCAATAAGCTATTTTCTTGCTCAAGTGTAACTTGGCTTGAAACATTGTTAGTGGAATCAAGAGAACTACTAGAAGCAACAATATTGGATTTAACATGGTTATTGTTACTACTAGAGGAAGAATTTTTCTTATGCTTGTCATGCTTAGTCTTAATAGGTGGCAAGAAATTAGACAAGAGAAGTCGTTTGGCAAGATATGAAGAACTCTTCTTTCGAAGATCGTCATTGATCGCTTTTAGAAACTCATGTTCTTGCTCTAGAGTGAGCTTCTCGAAGCGTAGCTTCTCATGAGATCTTAGGAGCTCTCTATGATCTTCTTGAGTTGTTTCATGAGCTAACTTAAGAGTGTTTAGTTCTTTAGTTAGACGCTCAATCTCCTTCATAGCATTGTCATTCGACTCTTCTCGACTATAAAGACTACTAGCATTTTCATCATTACTAAGCTCACTAGATTTATCATGCAAGAGCTCATCTTCACCAAGCAAGTCATCCTCATCACTATCAAAGTCAATGAATTCAGGGTGTGTTACCTTGGGGCCTTTAGCCGTGAAGCATCTTCCAATTCCCTCATTTGGTGAATCAAATAAGTCGTAGGAGTTGGAGTTGGAGGATACGAGTGCAAGTCCGGCAACACCTTCATCTTGACTGTAGTCGGAGTCGGAGTGATAGCTTCCATCGGATTGATTGTCGGAGTCGGAGCCGGAGACCCATTCACCTACATGAGCTTGATGTCTTCTTCTTGTGTAGCTCCTTGATGACTTGTCTTTCCTCTCCGAATCCTTACTTCTCCGAGAGGGTCTTCGTTCATAACGATCATCTCTACTCCTTCTCTCTCTCCGAGGTGACTCATCTCTTGCTCTTCTTCTTGGAGATTCTTCTCTTCTCTTGTGGGGAGCCGTACACTCATTTGAGAAGTGTCCGGGTCTTCCACAATTGTAGCAGTTTCGATCACAACTAGAAGATCTCTTTTCATCATATGATCTAGACTTTGAGCTTCTTTCTTTGCCTCTATTCTTGTAGAACTTGTTGAAGTTCTTGACCATTAGGCTTATCTCTTCATTGGAAATTAGCTTGTCACTTGAGGTAGTGGGAGCATCACTTGTAGCTTTGTAAGCACCACTTGACTTATTGTGAAGCTCTTCCTTATCCTTAAGTGTCATCTCATGAGCAACAATTCTTCCAATGACTTCAGTTGGCTTGAGAGTCTTGTAGTTTGGCATCATTTGGATCAAAGTGCACACGGTGTCATACTTTCCATCCAAAGCTCTTAGAATCTTCTTGATGATGAATCGGTCGGTCATTTCTTCGCTTCCTAAGCCGGCAATCTCATTTGTGATGAGAGTAAGCCTAGAATACATTTCAGCGACTCCTTCACCATCCTTCATCTTGAACTTGTCAAGTTGACCTTGAAGAATATCTAGCTTTGATTCCTTCACAGATTCAGTACCTTCGTGCATTTCAACCAAAGTATCCCAAATCTCTTTAGCATTCTCAAGACGGCTGATTTTGTTGAACTCCTCGGGACACAAAGCATTGAAGAGAATGTCACAAGCTTGAGCATTGTTTTGCAACATCCACAATTCTTCTGGTGTAGCTTCGCGATCCGGAACTTTTCCTTCCTCGAAGAAATCACCTTGCATACCAACACAAATAATGCCCCATGCGGCTGGGTTATGACCAAGAATATGCATTTTCATTTTATGCTTCCAACTAGCAAAATTTGTACCATCAAAGTAAGGACCTCTACGATAATTACCCTCACTAGACGCCATACTCTCCTAGGTTGTGAAACCAAGCTTATGGAGTCCAATGCAATGGAAACCAATACAATGGGGACCAAAGCTCTGATACCACTTGTAGGATCGAAAGTATGTCTAGAGGGGGGGTGATTAGACTACTTGACAATATAAAAAATCTGCCTTTTGATCATGCAAAGTTTTTGGCAGTTTCACAATTAAGATCAATTCAAGTATCACCCTACACATGCAATTCTAGAGTATAAGCAGCGGAAAGTAAATTGCACATGTAGTAAAGAGAGGTGGAGAAGATCAAACGCAGTTTGGAGACACGGAGATTTTTGTCGTGGTTCCGATAGGTGGTGCTATCGTACATCCACGTTGATGGAGACTTCAACCCACGGAGGGTAACGGCTGCGCGAGTCCACAGAGGGCTCCACCCACGAAGGGTCCACGAAGAAGCAACCTTGTCTATTCCATCATGGCCTACGCCCACGGAGGACTAGCCTTACTCGGGGTAGATCTTCACGAAGTAGGCGATCTCCTTGCCCTTACAAACTTCTTGGTTCAACTCCACATCTCAAAGACGGAGGCTCCCAAGCGACACCTAACCAATCTAGGAGGCACCACCCTCCAAAAGGTAATAGATGTTGTTGATGATGATGAACTCCTTGCTCTTGTGCTTCAAATGATAATCTCGCCAACACTCAACTCTCCTCACTGATATGGCTGTGGTGGAAGAAAGGATTGAGTGGAAAGAAACTTGGGAAGGCTAGAAATCAAGTTTCATATGGTAGGAATGGAATGACTTGATCTCAACACAAGGGTAGGTAGTTCTCTTCTCAGAAAGTGTATGGTAGGAGGGGTAGACTTTCTGATGGCTCTCTCCACGAATGAAGAGGGGGTGGAGGGGTATATATAGCCTCCACACAAAATCCAACCGTTACACACATAATTGAGCAATCTCGGTGAGACCGAAGTGAAAACTCGGTCAGACCGAAAGTTCAAATATAGTGAACGTTGGGGTTTTCGGTGGGACCGAAAATACCATCTCGGTGTGTCCGATATGAGTCAAAGGTAGGAACTTGCCAGAATCGGTGGGACCGAAATCAACAACTCGGATATTCCGAAATGATGACAAACGGTTACAGAAGGTTGGCAGTCCAGTTTCGGTGAGACCGAACTCAAAATCGGATGGACCGAAATATTAGGGTTTGGAAGAATAGCTGAGGTGGTTCATCTCGGTGGGACTGAGTTGGAGAAATCGGTTTGTCCGAGATTACTTATGAGTGTGTTAAATAGTGAAAGTTGCTGATAGTTGAGGGAGCTAAATCACTAAGCACTTGAGCAACCAGATCATCAACACAACCTCATCCCCTTTTAATAGTATTGGCTTTTCCTATGGACTCAATGTGATCTTTGATCACTAAACCAAAAATAGAGTCTTGAGCTTTTGCCAATGCTTGTCTTAGCATTTTGAGGGGTCCACTTCTTCAGACATTTCCATACCCATATCATCGAACTTCTCTGAAATGATTCTCAAGTAAATATTAGTTCAATGATATATATGTTGTTATTAATTACCAAAACCACCCGGGGATTAGTTGCACTTTCAAGTACGAGTGTGGATCTCTCAAAAAGAAATAGTAGTGTGCCCCCTTCTCTCTTTTTATTTCTTTTTCTCTTTTTTTCTATTTTTTTTAATTTTTTTGTGGCCTCAATGGCTCTTTCTATTTATCTCTCATTTGTCCTCTTTGGGATCTTTTGATTGTGTCCTCTTTGGGATCTTTTGATTTGTCCTCTTTGGGATCTTTTCCTCACTTTAGGGGCAACACTCTATGTATTACAAGAAGTATAGAAGATCTTTCACACTTTACAAAAGTACTCAACATAAGGAAAATGAAACTATCATGATGTATGCAAATGTATGCCTCTGCCAGTGTAGCAGGATATGCAATGATACTAGCGCGTCATGTAGCAATGATTAGGGCAAGACCCAACTAGCATGCGGCTCATCGATCAAGCAAAAAGCATGTATGACATGAAGATCAAGTCATGAGAGGATGGATGTTGCATGGCAATGTATCTCGGAAAGGCTATGGAAATGCCTTAATAGGTAGGTATGGTGGCTGTTTTGAGGAAGGATATAATGAGGCTTATGATGACAGAGCGTATCGTGCCAAGGATTTGGATGCACCGGCGAAGTATGCACCAACTCTCGAGGTGAGAAAGGGCAATGCACGGTACCGAAGAGGCTAGAAAAATATGGATAGGTGGAAGTGTCAACCTTCGAATACTCACATTAGTCTAAAGAACTCATGCACTTATTATCGGTAACTCTCAATCTAATTAGGAGGTTCACAAAGAGACAAGTACCCCGAGGAGGTGTGTATGGGGGTTTGGTTACCCTTGCTCATCCTCGACCCATGGTACGTGAGTGTACTCTAATATCCGATCCCTCCAAAGATTAGTGATCCATTTAGTAGCTAAAGTTCTCAACTATTTTGTAGGTTTTCGAAAATAAACACGGATTGCCCAAAATACGACATCTATCACTAATAGGCTAAAGCTCTTGACACCAAAAGTTCAAACATTACTCATGGCAATACCTCAAAACTATTGCAGGTTACTACTAAAATTAAATAGCAACCTCAATTACCTACTTTAAGTTAAGATACATAACTCAGTGCAACAGACAAACTCTCTTAACAAGATAAACATGAAAACTCATGAGAGTTCAACAACCAACTAAACAAAAGCTCTTTAAAAAGAAAAGCATGAAAACTAAGAGCTAAACATGACAGTAGCTATGGAGAGACAAAGAACACACACAGCAAAGATAAGCATGAAAATCCTATGTTGTGTTCTAGGTTGAAGTGGAGCGTGTTTCTCTCCCACACAAAGAAAGTTGGGTTCTAACTCGTTATGAACAGCAAGCAAAGCTAAAGAAAACTAAAAAGAAAACTAAAAGCAAGACACTCCAAGCATAGCACATAACACATGAAGTGATTAAAATATAGTGGAACGAAAGACGAACTGATAATTGTTGATGGAGAAGGGGATGCACGGGGGCATCCCCAAACTTAGACGCTTGAGTCTTCTTGAATATTTCTTGGGGGTGCACGGGGGCATCCCCAAGCTTGAGCATTTGACCCTCCTGAATCTTTTTATCATCTTCCCTCGCACACTTGAAAACTCCCTTCATACATAACTCATCATAATCTGATTAGCGAGGTTAGTACCCATAATAAAATAATTTTTCCTTGCTGGAAATAAGGATAATATTGAAGGGCTACTGTTTCTCAAGATTGCCAAAAGGTTTTTGCAAAGAAAAAGCAAGCTCAAGGTTTGCAAAACGAAGGAAAGGCAAAACAGGACAGAATCTGTGAAAAATAGACCAGCAGGTAGTAAATAATTTTTTCGGGGCACTTCTGCAACTCAAATCAAAAAACTCAGAACAGATGCATGAAAGCCAATTGTATAGAGAACGTTGTAAAAAAAATTCAGATCAAAAAGATGATCTGGTGATTTTATGCGAATTTTTCTGTCCAAGGACAGAATCTGTTTTCTGGACTGCACATCATAACTTTTGAACTTTCTTGCAATCAGAGGCTAAACTTGGCACAAAGCTGAAAAGTAAAGATACAATGATGATGCTACTGTAGTAACAAACATCAAGACACAACAAAAGCAAAATAAAATTTTATTCATTGTGGGCTGCCTCCCAAAAGCGCTTTCTTTTATGCCTTTAAGCTAGGCATAATGCAAAAAGATCAAGTTGTATCAATTGAACCATCATCAAGATCATCAAAAAGCTCTTTAATAGTACAACTAGTCTTAAGAGGACTTTCAAAGAAAGGCCTAATAGAGATACTTCTAGGGAGAAGACCAAAAGGAAAAAAGTCAATGGAAGATTCATTTATAAATTTATCAAAGAAGGTGTTTCTTCCAAAGTCTTCACAGTTTCAACCCCTTTGGCAATAGATGGATTACTTTTGGAACGAGGAGCCTTTGGAACATAAACGAACTTAGGCTCCTTCTTTGCCGGAGTTTCTACCTTTTTGGTTTTGATTGAGGAGAAAGTAGTTCCTATACTGTCAAAGATTTCCTCAATCTTGTCTATCCTAGAAGAATCCAAGTCATGGGATTTGATGGTCTCAAAAGTTTTGAGAATTTTATGCATGGAGCTATCAAGCCTATTTAAATTCCCTTGGATCTTACGATCCAACTCATTTATCTTATTAATGTTTGGCATCTCTAGCTCCATCTTTTCAAGTTTTTTCATAATGTGAGCTAGGGTAATGTCCTCTTGAATGCTAACAAGAGGGGGGTTTCCAACAAGATTTTCCATGATAATAAGAGATTCCCAAACTGGGGCTTCTAGGAAATTCCCATTGATAGCAGAATCTAGAATAAACCTATTCCAAGAAGTAATTCCAACATAAAAATTTCTAAGCAAGATAGTAGTAGGTTGCTTCTTGGTGGCTCTTTTATGAGAATCATTAATTCTATACCAAGCATCTTTTAGACTTTCACCACCTCTTTGTTTAAAGGTGAGCACTTCTGCCTCACCAAAGGCAAAAGGACCAGACATAATACCAACTAAAAGCGAGATAAATATTTTTTTGATTTTTGGTAAAAGACACTAAAGCAAAAACTGAAAGGTAAACTAACAAGACTAAAAAGCAAAGGTAAAAGATAGCGTGCAACTCCCCTATCTTGAAGAGTGGAGTCCCCGGCAACGGTGCCATAAAACTTTGCTTGATGGCTTCTCGCCCCTCGTTGGTTACCCCAAGTGGAAGGTTTGAGATGTAGCATAGCGGTAGTTTTCCCTTGGCAAAGATACCAAGGATCGAATCCCGTGAGACTCCGAGGGTCGACAAGAAGGTGTCAAGGGTGCCAGAAACTTCCGCTTGACAGGACCTGCACACAGATACAAATAACTTTTCTCCCAACGAATACAGAGAGGTTGTCAATCCCTCCGGCCTCGTCGTTTACAAAGGATCAAACGCAAGAGATAATAGTGATAGGTATTACTGCAACTATGAAATAAGAACATGAAATAAATAGCGGGTGTGATCAGTGATGGTAATATGGACCGGGGTCCCATGATGTTCACTAGTGATGTCTCTCTCCCAAAAGACGATAAAACAGCTAAGCGAGGTAAACAAATTACACCTGGGCAATTGACAGGATTATGTGCGTAAACCAATGCTAACTATGCTGCAAAGAAAGGTAGAGGCTCAAAAGCATGGGCGGTACGCCAAGGCAAGTAGACCGAAATACATCTGCATCTACTACTAATCATCCACCTTGAGATATCTATCCAGAACATCTCACTGGTATTAAGTTGCGAATCCCACCCATAGTGTAAACTCAAAGCAACAGACAACTGCATTAAAAGAACTTTGCGTAAAGTAAACAATCCTTGCACCCGCAAGTACAAGCACCGTTGTTTTCCCCTTGTGGCAACATCACATCCCCTAGACTCATGTTTCTGTCACTCAAGCTAGTCATCGAGGGGCATGAACCCACAATCAAGCATAACGTTCCCTCTTGGAGTTACTACCTACTACTTGGCCAAAGCAATAAACAGCAACGGAGAACATGCAAGAATTACTCAAGAACATAAATATAAAAGAGGTGAATCAAATATATTACTCACACACAATCTGAACATAATCTCATAATCCATCAGATCCCAGCAAACTCAGCATAGCAACAGCATAAGGATTACATATGTGCCTCGATCATGTAGGGCAGCTCACGAGGTCTAATCGATGAAGAACAAAGAGGGGAGGAGAACATCACATAGCTACTGGTCATGGACCAATGGTCCAAGGGAGACTACTCACGGCTCATCCGGGAAGCGTCCATGGTGGTGGACAAGCTCCCGGTAGTGGTTCTCCCCTCCGGCAGGGTGTCGGGAAGAGTTCTCCTGGTGCTCCCGATCTTGGAAGCGCGGCGGCGGCGGAACATAGATGAGATCGCGAAAAAGGGTTCCGTCCTCGAGGGTTTCGGGATGCGTGTAAATATATGCCAAAGGGGGGCACCAGAGGCGGTCAGGGGTGCCCAGGCGC